>CM062295.1:688672692-689872692 GCA_031216915.1 Pictodentalium vernedei
GATGGTGACGGACCATGGAACGTGTGTAAAGAATATGCTGGGTACATGTGTGTGTCGGCCACTACATGTACCAGTCCCCCTGAAATTCTTGAGCGATCTGTCCACACTGGGGTGGAGGGGATAGTAAAAAATGAATACAGGTTCATTCATTAACATTTTATTAATTCATTTAAAATTGATTGGCTTGAATGCACTCGAAGGAGAAATTACCCAACCCGGTATTAACACCCTTCACTCTGATGTCGAAATTCCAAAATTTCAGGAAGCTGTTTTTTCCCATAATGCATCTAGAAATTTACCCAATTCAATCTCGTTTGACAGAGCTCAATGAGCTCTGTCAAACGAGATTGAATTGGTTAAATTTCTTGTTGCATTATGGGAAATTTTTTTCTGTCTAAAATTTAGATATTTTGACATCAGTGTATAGGGGGTTAACTAAGTCTTTTAGAAGACCTTTGTGAAGCAAAAAAGTGAAAAAAGATTTCGGAGAGCAATTTGCTCGCCTAAGTAGGTTCCAGGTGAGCGATTTATTGCCACCCTGGATTTTCAGAAATCCAAGTCTGCTGCCAGTAATCATGTACTTTCTTATCAACCAAGATTTGATACTGGCACTTTTGTCATCCACACGGTCCCGCTTGCCCACATGCCTGCACGGTGGCGCTGTGTTCTACGCCGTACTGCACATCGAATGTGCACGTGTCTTCAACCAATGCTAACCCTGCTTTTGTGGATTGAGCACGCTGGGGAGTCTGACAGTTGCTCATGGCTGCTAGGTGGTTCTCTCCGGGTACTCGGACTTCCTCCACCCGTAAAACTTCGACACGAGATGACCCGACTGTCGAAAGTGTTGTTAAACCCCAATAAAGATGAAAACCCCACACACACTCCTCCTCCTCCTTATGTGGGGGCGCGGTGACTCTGTGCATGGGGCGTAAGACACGACGACGGTAAACTTGCCTTCACCGATGCTAACCCTGCTCGTGTCGAGATCTGTGGTTCTCAACGGCTACCTCCACCCGTAAAACTGTCCGACACGATATGACCTTGGCTATTGAAAGTATTCTTAAACTCAATAAAACAAACAAACGTGTACCCCACAATTCCGCTTCTCGCGCCGGTCGATAAGGATCCAATTGTTCAAGAGCTATATTTCTATGCTAGGCGCCGCAATCCTTTGGGAGGGCATATACAGGCTTGGATTTCTGAAAAAATCCAGGGTGGCAATAAATCGCTCACCTGGAACCTACTTAGGCGAGCAAATTGCTCTCCTGAAATGTTTTTTCCATGTGCGCTTTTCTCATCACTTGGCGTCCGTCGTCCGTAAACTTTTCACATTTTCATCTTCTTTGTAACCGCTGAGCCGGTGTGAACCAAACTTGGCAGGAATGGTCTATGGGAGGTCCTCTACAAACGATCCTCATTTTGTTCCCGTCGGATGAAAAACATGGCTTCCAGAGGCATTCTTTGATTCCGGTTGGTGGAGTTTCAAAAATCTTCTCCTCTGAAACTGCCAGGCCAAATATTTTGAAACTGCAAATAAATGATGACTGGGACCTCCTCTACCAACGAACATCATTTAATGTTGATGGGGTTGTAAACATGGCCACAATAGTTACTATAGAAACCCTATGGGAAATCACATTTTCATCTTCTTCTCTGGAAGTACTGAGACGACGTGAAAACAAACCTGGCAGGGATTGTCTATTGGATGTCCTCTACAATCGATCCTCATTTTGTTCCCATGGGTTTGAAAACATGGCCGTCAGAGGCATTCTTTGATTCTGATTGGTGGATTTTGAAAAATCTTCTCTGAAACCACAGGGCCAAATATTTTGAAACTGCATGGTTGATGACTGGGACCCCCTCTACCAACGATCCTCATTTAATGTTGATTTTGTTGTAAACATGGTCACAATTGCGGCTTATAGTTACTATTGAAACCCTATGGGAAATCACATTTTCATTTTCTTCTCTGGAACTTCTGAGCCAACATGAACCAAACCTGGCAGGGATAGTCTATGGGAGGTCTTCTACAAATGCTCGTGAATCAACTTTGCAGGAATGGTCTATAGGAGGCCCTCTACAAACAATCCTCTTTTTGTTTCCATTGGTTGGAAAAATATGGCCAGCAGACATTCTCTGATTCTGACTGATGGATGTTGCAAAAATCTTCCCCTCTGAAACTACAAAGTCAAATGTTTTGAAACTTCACATGATTGAGGACTGGGATACCTTCTACCAATAATCCTTATGTAATGTTTATGTAATGTTGCAAACATGGCCACAATTGCAGCTCATAGTTACCATGGAAAGCCTATGGGAAATCACATTTTTATATGTAGTTCCAGGTGAGCGATTACAGGCTCTTTAGAGCCTCTAGTTAACCCAGTCCTATGGGAGGGCATATATTATTAACTCAGTCCTATGAGAGGGCATATATTATTAACTCAATCCTGTGGGATGGCATATTTTATTAACTCAGTCCTACGGGAGGGCATATATTATTAACTCATTCTCATAGGAGGGCATATATTATTAACTCAATCCTATGGGAGGGCATATATTATTATCTATTACAGCATCAATAAGGTCTGGGATTGGGTGTGTGTGTGTGAGGGGGGGAGGGGGGTTCTACCCAAAAGTGCACGGTGCGATTCTTTCACCTGCACTCTTTTAACCCTACATATAGCACAGAAGCGTAGCCATGATCTCAAAGTTAGGGGGGCAAGAGTAATATCTAGAGGGGGGGGGGGGGCTAGTTCAGCGATCTGAACATAGCGGCTACCCACCTACATAGGGGTAGCCGCTAAGTTCAGATCCCTGAATTACTAAGTGTGTGTGTGTGTGGGGGGGGGGGGGGCATAGAGAATAGGATGCGCAGCATCATCCGAGCCACGTGGCGCCGAGCACAAGAGGGGGACACCCCCTTTCGTTGGATAGGGGCCTCCCCCGGGAAACAAAATTGAAATTGAGACAAATAAACGCAATTTCCTTGACTCAGTGCGTTTGTGTCCAAAATTTATACGTTGTGAAAGGCATCAATAATCCGGCCACATCACCTGGGGGGGGGGGGGGGCATGAGTGAAATTTTGGGGGCGGGGGCATGCGCCCCGCCCCCATGGCTACGTCATTGATGTACCACGACCAGCAGCTTTTCTTACACGAGCTTCATCGCTTGTTTCCAAAATATACTTTAAAACCCCCCATTTGGAACGAGCTTGATGAGATCGTCCAATGTGGGGTCATAAGCTATATTCTATAGCAAAAACTGAAAACATAAGAACAAAATTGTAATTTATCAGATGCTTAGCACTCAACGAAGTAGGCCACTTCCTTATGTGAACGAGATGAATAGTTCAGAGTTCCAGCTGACTTTTCTGGCAGGACATTTGCTATCCCTTTGTGGGACCGTCTGATCGTTACCACCTGCTCCCACTTCCATTCGGAAGGGAGGAGAGAGTAACGACCGGCGGGCCTAGTTAGGACCAGATATGTTGCCGTCTTGGAAGCGTATTGTTGACCAACCAGCGGCCAGCCATGAATTATCGGGTGAGTCGGTGTTGAAAAAAGTGAATTCAAAACTTGCCCCCCTTCGCCTTCGCTTACAGTGCGGCCGCCGTGGACCGGTCACTTTCCACGGGTGCAATAATATTAGATTCCAAACACTAATAAGAATAATCATCAAAAATTTAATTAATGAAGCACCGGGTACAACCCGGTGCTTCATTAATTAAAATGTTGTTGATGACTTTTATTACCCGGTAAACGCATGGGTGGACATCACAGTCCACGCGCGAATTACGACCAGTCCACGGCGACTGTTCTGTATAAATGCTGCCTTTTCCCCTTCCCAACGTTCTCTTCACAAGAAGTTTGCACCAATGCCGCAACTGACAAGCCACAATAATGAATTGATTTACCACAAAATCTGCATCACAAGTTGTACTTAATTCAACTCGTCTAGTGTTCCATTTCTTCTTTTAACTTCTTCACATTTTGACAGATCCCGTTGATATTTCATTTCATTCTAACAGATACGTAATTAATCGGGTTTTGGGGTTTTTCAACGTGTTGCGTGTTGTCTGTGTCGTGGAGAATTTATATTCACGCTATGTGGTTATAAACGATATAACACTAAATAATACATGTTGTATTCAAGATATCTTAAGTCCCAATTCGGTTAATTTATAAATTCGGCTATCAATCCGTATCGTAAATATACGTTCCCCACCCGTCATTGTTTTGGTTTTTAACATGGACGACAATTTTCGTCATTGTAAGAGATTTAAAGGAAAGTAACGGTACACTGAGTACAGCCGCCATGGACTGGTCGTAACCCACGCATGTGTCAGGGACGTGGCTAGAGGTTTCCGATTGGGGATGGGTGTGAGGTAGTGAATTTCCAACTATGGGCAACCCCCTCCCGGTCCCTCCCCCAGTTGAAAATTCACTACCGAGAAAACTTATGAAAATGAATCAATGAAAGGGGGCATAAAATTGATTCTAGTAACTGAAATGCCAACACATTTCTGACAGAATTATCAGGTTATTATTATTTGGTATATTCTGGAACTGAATATATGCTAAACAAATGCTCAAGCTGAGAACTTTGAGCAATTCACACTGTCTTAATATTAAATCAGAACTTTTGCAGGAATGATCAGTTTTCGATGTTTCATCATTTTGTAACTGTGATGATAGAATTAACTCAGGATGACGATTTTTACATAATGTGATTTTCTTGAAGTGCATTTCGGGGATTTTTTTTTACGATAACTAAACGTACCTCAGAAATCTCGTACCGATTGACATCATGCATGCCTGTGAAGCTCGATATTGCGTCCACTGCAGTTGTAAATTGTAAGTTGGAATTTTTGCCGATTTGAAATCGAGTTGAATTTTGGGAGGTAAAGGAGACATCAGCATCACCAAAGAAGCTCTAAAATCCAGATGGTGGAGTTTCCAAGTACTTATGACTTGCCTTCCGAATTTCCAACTATAGGAAATTTTGGCCAGGATTGGGGGGGGGGGGGGGGGGTGACACCCACATACCCCTCTCGCCACGTCCCTGGCATGCGTTTACCAGGTAATTAAATCATCATCAGCAAATTTTAATTAATGAAGCAAGCACAGGGTTGTACCCGCCACTTCATTAATTAACCCTTTACCCAACGTAACGGCCAAAACCGGCCAGCGCTATTCTCAAAAATCGCCAATTAATTTTCATTATTTTTTTCATTTTTTGTCTCAAAAACATAGGTTATGACCCCTCGTTGGAACGAGCTCGTCGAGCTCGTTCCAACGAGGGGTCATAACCTATGTTTTTGAGACAAAAAATGAAAAAAATTAGTTATTCAAGAATTATTTTTGCAAGTGTCGTCTGCTTTCTACGTTAGGTAAAGGGTTAAATATTTGACGATTATTCCTATAATTAGGGTTTGAATGTAATATTTTTGCGTCCGTTAAAATAATGCCAACCCGTGGAAAGTGACCAGTCTGCGGCGGCCGTACTGTAACACCGTAATTTTCTAAAGCTGTCAGTAAATTTAATACTAAGGGTATGGGAATAATTTAAATTTCGAAATATTAGCGAAGTTGTATCATCTTTGCACACCATTCATAAACTTCAGACATTTTCCTGTGGAGTAGTATAAATAGTATAAAACCACAGAAGCCGGCTTTCTAAAAAACATTTCCCAATCAGTTTGAACGTTTGAATATTATTCTCTGTTTAAACAGGGGGGGGGGGGGGCACTAAAAAATTGCAAGACGTGACGTCCTATTTTTTATTCGGCTCCTTTTTACACCCACCCACCCACTACGTGCAAATTTTCTACTACCGTTCTCAGACACCCACCCTCCACTCTCCCATTAAAATCCAAAATAAGCTTATAAACTTAGTAGGCACAGCTGTCTTTAGGGGGTTTTCATAATGTTCTTAGCCCTTTACCCAACGTAACGGCCAAAACCGGCCAGCGCTATTCTCAAAAATCGCCAATTAATTTTTAATATTTTTTTCATTTTTTGTCTCAAAAACATAGGTTATGACCCCTCATTGGAACGAGCTCGTCGAGCTCGTTCCAATGAGGGGTCATAACCTATGTTTTTGAGACAAAAAATGAAAAAAATTAGTTACTCAATCATTTTTTGGCAAGTGTCGTCTGCTTTTCATGTTGGGTAAAACTGGTACCACCAATTTAAACCTCTGTGGGCTGCTATGGGCCCCAATCTACAAATGACAAGCTGTTCATTATCAGGCTTGGCCAGAGCAGGTGTACATATACGGGAACAAATTTTCATTTGAATTGTTCCCAAAATATTGTCTGCACATTTCGAACAAGACACCCACCCCCTACTAACGTGTGACATTTTCCCAGTTTAAGCCCAATATTCTCACATATAAAGCCTCCTGATGTTGTATTTATGTTAAGAGTGTGATGTACAACATCATTTTTAAGGTTTCAAACACAAATGATGGTATATATTAGCTGATATATTGATGTATTTTTAAAAAATTCAAAAAATTGCACAAGTTGGAAATGCACATTTTTGGCGCACTCAAGAGACCCACCCACCCCCCACGTCACGTCTTGCAAATTTTTTGAGCCCCCCCCCCCCCCCCCCCCCCACCCCCCCCCAACCTGCTGGGAACAATAAAAACTTGCAAATTACTGTAAAAACTCATATGCTAAACAAGGAGCCAAAAGCGGACAGTCACTTGTTTGATTCTGATTAGCTTGCCATAAAGCCGAGTTTCCTTTTGCAACTTATAATAATCGAAAACAGCAGACAGCTCTTGAGAGAGCGTCAACCAGAAAAAAGGCATCGACACCACGTCTACTCGACTTTATGCAGTGTGCTGTCAAAATATCTGATATTCTACATGCAAATGTGCCTATACTGCACGGGGGGGGGGGGGGGGGGGGGGGGTGGGGGGGGGGGGGGGGGGGGGGGGGGGGGGGGGGGGCAGCTGTTGGTTACTAGGTGGAATTTCCCCCAGAATGCAAGTCTTTGTCAGCCCTGTACCTCTGTTTAAGACACTCACCCTCCCCCCTCCCCCAGGTGGGTACCCACCACATTTGGGTCAGTTTCGAGGGAAAAGTGCTCACCTGACTGGGCGTGCAAAAAAAATATGGCCGAATGGTTTCACCGTGTTTGTGCATAAACTGATCAGACTATCTTACTAGGAGGGAAATGGACTAGTGACTTACCATTCAGTGGTTTGAATGCTAAAACTTAAATCCCCCCCCCCTCCCCCACACCCGGAATTAAACATTTAGCTTGATTTTCAATGAATCAGTTAATAACTCCCATCCTTTTCCAGGCCTTGCTTTTGAAAAGTAAATTCCACGACTTTCCAGGTTTTCCGTGACCCTGTAAATACCTTCAGTAGCCCCACCCCGACTCATATACACGCGTATCCACTTTTGGTCACAGAGGCGGCGGAACCAGGGGTGGGGGGGGGGGGCACAGGAGACACGTGCCCACCCCCTTCACTTTTTTCCACAGACATGTTATGCGGTTACACAATGATTTAAAATGGGCGCATGCAAACGTGTCAATATACAGGCATTCCTGTAATATATTATTTGCAAATCCAAACATGATTTGGCCAAGGAATCCCATCTTCGGTCCGTTTCTCTGCACTACACCAGAAAGCTGCTGATCTGCCATCTCTAGATAGAATAGACCAATTAATATCTCTAACCTGCAGCCATAATTATGACTGCAGGTTAAAGATATTAAGTTGTCTACCTTAAAAACGGACTCTTTTAACCCTTTACCTATCATGAAAAGCAGACGACACTTGCCAAAAAAATTCTTGAATAACTAGTTTTTTTTCATTTTTTGTCTCAAAAACATAGGTTATGACCCCTCATTGGAACGAGCTCGACGAGCTCGTTCCAATGAGGGGTCATAACCTATGTTTTTGAGACAAAAAATGAAAAAAATAATTAAAATTAATAGGCGATTTTTGAGAATAGCGCTGGCCGGTTTTGGCCGTTACGTTGGGTAAAGGGTTAATACAAGACATCTTTCGATATGTTATTTATTAGTAGTCACATATTTCTGCACAAATTCAGTTCACAATGGCCAACTGATCGTGTTCGCAACATGGCGATGACGTCAAGACCAGCCAATCGTTTACACCCATTTTAGAGAAAACTTTCACCCCAGGCACTGGTGCTCGGGTCCTACTTTTGCCAGTAAAACGGAGCTGGTATCACAGTAAACAACCACTGCTTCACAGTCCGGGGTTCTCATGCAAAAGCAGAAATTAAAGAGTTTAATGTACTCGTTCTGAAAAAAAGCTCGGGAGTATTCCTCTCACGAGTTTTAGTGTGATGAAACTTGAAGCACTTGCAGCCATTACCTTAAAATTTACGGCAGAAGAAATGTGGTTGCCATTTCTTCTTCCGTAATTTTACTGGAATCTTTTACAGTCGGAGGCGGATTGGCCGTATGGTCCACCGGGAAATTTCCATGTAGGCCCCCTATTACGTGTCCCCCGGGACACCCGAAATTAATGCAGCCCAACACCTGTTGGTGCATGAAATTTCATGAAAATGACCAAAGGGCGAAATGGATCCGATTGCATAGACTGTTGGTTTAACCTTTTACCCAACGTAGACGATATCAAAATTTATTATTTTAAATAACATTTTTTTTAAATTTCTCAAAAAATTTCAACAAAATCATATCATGTGACCCCTCGTTGGAACGAGCTCGTTCCAACGAGGGGTCACATGATATGGTTTTGTTGAAATTTTTTGAAAAATAATATTTTTTCAACTGCTGAATTTGCATATTGCGCGAGCGGATGCGGGCGATTCGTTGGGTAAAGGGCTAATTGAAATGCTCTCTATGTGGACTGTCAGTGGCAGTCCACATGGAGGGCAACTCGATATGCCAGTAATTTAGTCTGCCATTAATCGATCAGATGCAAGGAAACAGCGTTCTTTCGGTTCGGAAAATTAAAATTTTCTTCCACTGGGCCGAGCAATGGTTGGCTCGACGAGTCCCCCCCCCCCTCCCCATGCAACCATTTTTGCAAAATAAGCAACAAAAGTCACACAGAAATGCCTTTGAAATGCCCTCAATGTGGACTGCCATTGATCGCTCAGAGCAAGGAAGCAGCGTTCTTTCAGTTCGAAATATCAAAATTTTGGTCAGGTACGGCTCCCTTTGGTACATTTCCCCGCATCTTTTCTTGGACCAGTCCGCCCCTGTTTATACAGGTACTGCAAGGACTGCGAGTTCAAATGATCCTGAAGGATTTCATTCAGCAAGCTAGAATTCCATATAATAATCTCCTTTTCAGTTTCGTCGGATAAACTCTAAAAAATTGAAACTTTTGTGTTCAGTTGTTCCAATTAATCCGACTTGGAACAATTTCTCTCAGAACTTCCAAAATATCATTCTGGAAGTTATTGGGACAAGGAACAATGGGGTTATGTTTATTGGTGAAACTGAGGAGCAACTTCCGAGCAAGTATGCGATATCATCAAACAGTTCGTTTCTGAGAAGGGCCAGCAGAGAAAGAACAGCAGGGAAGTGGATAGACAAAGAATTGGGGGGGGGGGGGGGGGGGGGGGGGCTGGGGGGTACCTACTCGCAGGATTTACGCCACGATCATCAAGATCATAAAATTTTGGCGGAAATTAGCAATTCATATATAATCGCCGCATGGTTCTATGCTTGGATAATAGATTTTAAATTGTTCATGATCCCGGTCCCAATTTAGTGGAGGATGGCGCCTCAATAGACTTTATCCCTTCCCCGCTATGGAGAACATATCCCAACCCTTACTCCCCCACCCCCACCCCACAACAAAAATGGCCACGTTACATTCCTCATCAACGCCACTGCTAGCATACACTTGACTTTGAGGGGTCGAAAGATGAAGTTCTTGTGTGTGGACTGAAAATACGACAAAGCTTAGTCCGAAAAGGATATTATGGTTGTAAAAATTGCTGTGAGGCAGCAATAAGAAAATTCCGAGATTTTCATCAAACTTTTTTTTCAAACTGGGGCGGGCGGGTAAATTTTTGTTTTATTTCACCCGGAGACTGGATAATCTAGAACAGCCCCAGGAACTGGTGGGTTGGGGGCATGAGGTGGGGTATATGGGTCTAAAACCTTTAACAAGAGATTACTCAGCTAAATGGAAATAACATTTGAGTAATAAGACTCCACCAATGGCTCCAAAAAAATACTTGGGTCATATGAACAGTTCCAGCAGGTATACGTCGTAGGATATCTACAAGAAAATTTTGATCACATTTCACTCAGTTGATAATTCCAACACTTGAAATCATTTTTGGGAAGCTCTCCCTGAGAGCTTCCCAAGAAATGATGTCAAGAGTTGAAATTATCAACAAAGGGAAAATTAGTATGAGAGTACAACTGTACTTTTCTAGTGGCTATTCAAAAGGAGACGATATGACAAAAATATGTAAAATTCTAATAAAAAAAATTGTGACGGGCTGAAAAAATAAGGGCGGGTGGGAATGAAAATCTATGGGGTTTTTTTATTGCCGTTTAAAGATAAAATGGTTGTCTTTAAGTGTCTTTGCCATAATTAACTAAAGATTATATTCTCTTTCATTTCAGCATTGGAAGGATGTGTCTGATTTAGCCAAAGACTTCATAGAAAAGCTATTAGTGCTGGATCCTAACGAAAGGATAAATGCTAGTCAGGCTCTGAAGCACCAGTGGTTAGTGTCAAACGCTGCCTCCGCTAGTAATAAAAACCTACATCGGACAATAAGTCAGAACTTACTGCAACGGCAGTCAACGCGGAACAGTTCGAAGAGTGCCAAATCATCAAAATCAACCAAAAGTAATAAATCGAACAAATCGGCACGGTCTCTGCGATCGGAGCACCGGCGGGTACAACCAGAAGAGATTGACGAACTTCATAAAGACCCAGAGGTTCAAGCAGATTTGGCATCTCTTGGAAGCCACCAGTAGCTTTCGAGAATTCCATTTCGTTCAGCACAATCATGTGATCACACGTCATAAAGGCAATGCCGCGTTTGGGTATTGGAAGAGGAGAGGTGAATTGAGATGTTTCAGGTCCATCACCAGAGATCAGCCGGGTTTATTTTGTATCCTTAACCCTTTACCGAACGAATTGCCCGCATCCGCCCGCGTAATATGCAAATTCAGCAGCTGAAAAAATAGTATTTTTCGAAAAATGTCAACAAAACCATATCATGTGACCCCTCATTGGAACGAGCTCGACGAGCTCGTTCCAAAGAGGGGTCACATGATATGGTTTTGTTGGAATTTTTTGAACAAATTTAAAAAATGATATTTAAAATAATAAATTTTGATATTGTCTGCGTTGGATAACGGGTTAACCCTATGCGCACTGGTGTCGAAATATCGGAGTTTGGGGCAATTTTTCTACCCTAATACAACTAGGAATTTAACGAATTCAATCTTGTTTGACAGAGCTCATTGAGCTCTGTCAAAGGAGATTTTATTAGTTAAATTCCAAGATGCATTAAGGGGGAAAATTTGCAGCTTGACATTTTGGTGTTTTGACAGCAGGAAACAGCGGGTTAAGTATTTAATTGTTACTGTTCTTGTGCCACTAATTGGCAAAAGGTCGAGTGGTATGAGGTATATTCGGCAACTGACATCGGCCAACGCCATTCAAAGATCTTCCCAGATTAGGAATCAATACAATCCAAAACGCGTAAGCACATTTCTTCATTTTCTGGACACCAAATTTTAAGCAACCGTTCTTTTTCAGTCCCTAAAGAACAAATTTTTAGATACACTTTGAAGCTTTTTACGAAAGAAGAAACATTATTACATAACTCTTAAAACTATTTCCGGACCTGCTATATTGATACCGCGGTCGCTCGGTGATTAGAACATTTAAATCGATCCCGACAGCTGTCCAGAATGCTGTAATTGATTCCTGAAGTTCTCTGCAATAAGCCGATAATTTCCTGTAAAGTACCATTCTGGGGGTAATGGATCCAACCTCAGCCCTTTCAGCGGCTTGTAACATTACTGAATTCCATGAGAATAGTCCAAATACATCAGCGGGGTCCTTATAGGTTGAAAGCCGGTTTTCATTTGGCTTTTCCCTAGTTTTTCCATAGCTAGCTGCTAGCACCAAGATTATTCCTTGGCCACATATACTATTGCTCTAGTTTAACCCTTTACCCAACGTAACGGCCAAAACCGGCCAGCGCTATTCTCAAAAATCGCCAATTAATTTTCAAAATATTTTCATTTTTTGTCTCAAAAACATAGGTTATGACCCCTCGTTGGAACGAGCTCGTCGAGCTCGTTCCAACGAGGGGTCATAACCTATGTTTTTGAGACAAAAAATGAAAAAAATTAGTTATTCAAGAATTTTTTTTGCATGTGTCGTCTGCTTTTCATGTTAGGTAAAGGGTTAACCCCTTACCTGACACAAAAAGGCATACGACATTTCAAAACAAAATTCTTTGGGCGTTAAAAACATAGCTTATGCCCCTCATTGGAAAGAGCCAAACGAGATCGTTCCAATGAGAGGTCATCAGCTATGTTTTTGAAACAAAATTTGATATTGAATAGTGATTTTTAGAAAAATGCCAGTCGGTTTTGGTTCTAACGTTGGGTAAAGGGTTATGTAGGTAATCTGGTATTCAGCCTCCCGGTGGATCAGTAGAAGCGCCAGAAATTCCCACACGATGGAGTGGTGGTGGTGGTGGGGGGGGGGGGGCTTGTGCTCCCCGACACGGGGGTTAGGGTATTTCCAGATAAGCACACAATAAAGGAGGCAGTTTCCCCCACAGGGACAGCCCCCCCCCCCCCCCCCCCCCCCCTTTTGATCCCATCATAGCGCTTCCTCTGCTGTAAATGTATAATTACCCTACCAACAGATGCACAATAATGCAGGAACTCATTTTGTAAGGCTGTCTCAAAGCAAGACCCGATCCCTATTTCAAATTTCTGGTGATGGGCCCGAGGAAACTCAAACCTAAACAAGAGTATGGAAATCGCAAGGAATGTGTTGTGTTTTGATGATACCAAAGATTGCCATTGTTCGAAAGAAGGCACTCTTTTCACCGTTTGCTGGACCAGAACAATTCGACAGTCATAGTAAAACTGAAATTCATTTTGATCGTTGATTCATCATTTCACCAAACCTGTCAATATCTCAAACCCCTGTTGGAAAGTGCCCACCCACTGCTTGTCAACGTTATATGGAAATCAACGTAGACAAATTTTAATGTCAATTCTCATAAATTTGAACATCAACTCAAATTTGGCGTAAAAACAGTCACCACAACGTACTGATTCCCTTGTTTCACATGCAAATAAACCACAGTCCATGGATAGCTTGCAAGAAGGTAGCTATTTCTGGAGACCTGGTCGCACATCTCGTGTTTGAAACCATTTTGATGCATCCATTAGTGCTCCGTGCTCACGCCATTGATAGAATACACAGATAAAGAGGCTGCGGAACCACAGTTCATCTTGTAGCAGCCAGTTTCGATGTCAGACAAAACCGCATTGTGATGTGTACACGACAAAACACACACCCCAAACTCTGATATTTCTGCAAAAAAGACTTTCCAGACGAATGGAAGTAAACTGATCCGCACACATTGTTGGCAGATGTTTCACCTGTGCCCGAATGCATGCCTTGACAGTTGGAGTTGCCCTAGCTACCACAGCCAACAATTGACATAGAGTTCACCAGTTTCGTTCTGGAGGAAGTATTCTCTTCGCTGCCGATATGAAATGCGATTTTACAAAATTGCCAGACCTCCTACCAACGAAGACTGGTTTCAACAGCAGAAAAATCCCCCAAACCGTCAGCTCCCGCGATGTTCTTCAACATCAACTTTCGAGAATAACCTTCATTGGGCCTACAGTTCAGCTGTTCGCGGAAATGACTGTTACATGAGTTAGGATCGACTCCACATGCAACAGTTTGTTGGGTTGCATTGGCCTATTGTTAAAATAAATGTACGAGCATTCTATCAGGGCCAGTTTTAAAACTCAACAGTGAATTCCCATCCTAGTGATCAGCAGCACGTCATTGCAAGCTGCCAACGGAAAGAATCTGAAATATTTAGAAAAAAAAATACTGTAAGCTCGTACATTCATGGAATTTTTGTCTTAATTCTGATAATCATAGCAACATCAGTGAACAGATTTTGTTCTCAGTTAAGTGTTCAGACGTCACGAATAACATCATGAAGGTGCCATCCACGATAATGTTGCAGAGAATTTGTCAACACCTCGGTCAATGACCGGATATGCTTTAATAATAAAAAAGTGCATTGCTCTGATACTAAATGAACACACTGAAATTGAAAAGACTACTATGCGACGAGTTGCACGAGAGGAATGAAATCTCACGAACGCTGACCTACCCGAAGCAATATACATTCGTTTCTGAAGGAAGTCTACACACACATTCTGTCCGCCCAAAATAGAGGTTTTAGATCTTCATTTGAACTCACCACCCACCTTGCCTCTGAGGTCGATCGTGAGATCTGTTACGAGAAAAATTTTTCTTCAGATTATTTTTGAATTGTTTAACCCTTTATCCAACGCAGACAATATCAAAATTTATTATTTTAAATATCATTTTTTAAATTTTTTCAAAAACTTCCAACAAAACCATATCATGTGACCCCTCTTTGGAACGAGCTCGTTCCAAAGAGGGGTCACATGATATGGTTTTGTTGAAAGTTTTCGAAAAATAATATTTTTTCAGCTGCTGAATTTGCATATTACGCGGGCGGATGCGGGCGATTCGTTGGGTAAAGGGTTAAGAGTTGTATGAAAGGCACTTTTACAAAAAACAGAATCTACAACCCACACCCTACACAATTCCAATATCAATTTTATGAAACTAGTTTCATAAACTTTTATATGGAACTCGCAACAGCGAGTTTCTGATAATACTTTACGAAACGGACTTACATAACTTAGAGATATGGAATGGTAAGTCATTTAAACTTTTCTTTGAAAGAAGCAATCTCAAGCAAATACATTTGGTGTTGTTTAAATGCTGACATGGATGCACGGTAACTCAGTGGTTACGGCATTGGACTTCAAACTGAAAGGTCTATGGTTCGATCCCCGCCTTGATCATCTTTGCCGCGTTATGTCCTTGGGCAAGGCACTTAATCCCGACTGCCCATGTGGGGGCACGGTGGCGTTGTGTACTAAGGCGTACTGCACGTCGATGATGCGCTTGTCTTCAACGAATGATAACCCTGCTCGTATGGAGTTAGTACGTTGGGAAATCTGACAGTTGCTCGGTGGTTTTCTCCGGATACTCCGGCTTCCTCCACCTGTACATGTGTCCGACCCGAGGTGACCCTGGCTGTTGAAGGCGTGGTTAAATAAATAAATAAATAAATGTTGACTTCGTGAAAAAATTAAAATACAAGTTAATTTTTTTCACCCCCCCCCCCCCTCCTCCACACGTAGAACACTACTCCCAGTGTGGCTTTAGAGTGGTAACAACACTAGCAGAGCTGAACATAAACTTTCAAAATTATTTAAGAAAGGATGAATTATGTTTCTCAACTAACGTTCTTGAAAAATTAAAGAGAAAGTTGACACAATCTACCAATATGATGACATTAACTGTACATGGAAAGCTAAATCGGTGGAATGCCAGTAATTCTAACTTGCCAACCATGGAGGCTGAAAATAGCTTAGATAATTGGCTGATTGCGGGGATGACTATACACAAACACGTTCATTTTAACTCTTTCAGCACTAAAACAATTTGGATGATCATATTTGGCTTAGTATAATTTAAGTGTTCTCAAATCATGCATGGCTTAACCCTTCAATACAAAAACACGGCAGTTCTTTAAACCATGAAGAGTATGCAAATTTTTCTCCGTTTATAGATTTTTTTAATCCCAAACACGGCTGATGACCTCTCATTGAAACGAGCCCAACTGGCTCGTTCCAAAGTGAAGTCAAAAACTATGTTTATGAAGGAAAGATCAGCTAATTTGTAAATTCGTAAGCGACGTCTGTGAAATGAGATTGCTTCTGATATCCGAAAGGAAAAGGTCTTGCAAAATTGTGTGAGGACATTTCTCAACCAGTCAGAGGTCAATATAAAACAAGGACAAGATATTTTGTAGAATATGTTGCAATCAGTCTTCAGCTTAACGTTAGGAGCTCTGAATACTTTTATTTTATTAGATGACATCAATTCTGCAACGAAAACAAGTGGAATAACTATCATAGGCGTCGCCAGGGGGGGGGGGGGGTGCGAACAAACCTCCTTTTACTTCTTTCAAGAACGGAAAATGCAAATGAATCCCCAAAAGGTCACACCAGAGAGCTACATTTGATACTAAATTTAAATTTTTTCGGGGGTGGGGGCATGCCCCGGACTCCCCTAGTGTACTCGTAGACACTGGGGGCACCCCCTCCCCCCTTCCCGGGAGTATACCAGGGTACACATGTACATTTTTCATCAAAGTCGAACCCCTTTTGAAAAATCCTGGCGACGCCCATGACTATCTCTATTCAGAAGAAAATGTAATTCGAGGGAGGAACTTACGCAGTGAATTGTGATTCGACATTATTATGGAGATAAAAATTATTATTTCAAGTCCCAACTTAAAACTTCATTGTTTATGTATGTTCAGACAGTAATGTGTAACCAATACCCGTGGGCTAGTGTGCTGTCTCTGAAAAATCAATTCCTTAACAGTCCATTTGAAAGGTAATACATAAAACATCCAAGAAATTGATTTTTTCTCAAGAAAAATTCGGTCAATGTACAAAACCTGTCTCTGCATAACAATACGCCATGTACAAATTCAAATGAAAACATAGATGTTAAAAAGTTATATTATTTTCGGCTACAAGCAATACAAAATATAAATGGAAGAAAGCATTTTTGTGTGGGTGATCAATTCTTACCCGTATAAAAGCTTTTACCCTTTACCTAACATGAAAAGCAGACGACATTTGCAAACGTAGTTATCGAATAACTATCTTTTTTCATTTTTGTGAACAAAAACATAGCTTATGACCCTCCATTGGAACGAGCTCGTTCCAGTGAGGGGTCATAAGCTATGATTTTGTAGCAAAAAAAAAAAAAAAAAGAAAAAATAATGAAAAATGAATGATTTTTGTAAATAGCGCTGACCGGTTTTTGGTCGTTTCGTTGGGTAAAGGGTTAAATTGCAAGCACCAACAGTTTGTTTTGCGAGTCACCGAAGGAAATAATATTTTCCTCCAGGAACGACGCCAATGGTGAAGATTGCCGTTTCTTCGGCGGCGGCTCGTAACCTGGGCATGCTGGCCGAACCTCAGAGCCCCCCCCCCCCCCCCCCCCTAGAGGTGGGGGCAGATATGTTAAACAGCGCAGAAAGTCAGGGAAAATCCTGTAAAATCAGTGTGGTTCACGGCCTCTCGGAAGGGAATCGGTTTTGGACAAAAAGCTCGGAAAATAGTAGTCGAAATTGAAACAAAAAATATTCATATTACAAGTGAATTATGTCTAATAAACGAGTCTTTTGTTATAAATATTTCACTTGTATCTACGTTTGTTTCTGTTGTTTTCATTTCCGTTCAGCTGCGTTGTCAATTTACGAGTGCCGAAGCGAAAATAGGCGACTAAAGCACATCACCTATTGACACCCATCTCCTCTTAAATAACGATTCCTGATATGCCCCTTGGGAAGTGATTTTAATTTTCACACCGGCCAGCAATTAATTGCCCATTTGCCAGTAAATATACAGCTTGGGCCACTGAAGAATCGCCAGTTATCGAAAGGGAAATATGTGGTATTCGGTTCAACAATTTACACCTTTCGTTACACTCTTGAAGGATTTAAATTTTCAAATTTATCTCACATCGGGCTCGGTGCGTTAACAGTTCCGCGGCTCGTACACATTCATTCTGGTCACCCCAGGCCTTCCGTCGTCACTGTGTTTCTGGTGGTGGTGGTGGTGGGGATACTGTGGTGTGGGATGTTTACTGGTGGTGTCAGGAAAATCCACAACAGAAACTACCGATGCCAAGCCTTTCTGGGTGCCACAAGAGGCACGTGGCGATGCTTTGCAAAGCTAATTTTTGTGGCCCAAATTGTTGGAAAATTTATAGTACAACTCTCCACAATACCCATCCTCTCTCAACCTGCAGTTTATTTTTTAAAAACATTAAGTAAAAAATCACGTAAATGCCCGTAACTGGTAGCTATTTTTAGCGAAAGTGGACCATAAAATATGTAAACTAATCAATCTATCACAACTCCAAATCCTCAACACACTGATGTAAAACTTTCAAGTTACGAATTTTTCCCATAATGCAAGTTTGCAACTATGAATTTAAGCACTCCAATTTTGTTTAACAAGGCTTATTTAGCTGTGTCAAACAAGACTGAATTGGTTATATTCGTAGTTCCATTATGAGGAAACTGCTGATTGAAATTTCAGTATTTTGACATCGGACTTATTACTGCGCATTCTTAACGTTCGCTGATTGCCCAACGATGCACAATAGGGTGGTATAGTTCTGGAAATTTCCAGGGGCGCCGCTCTACCGAAGCGGTATATGCTAGATATGCTGGTTATCCCTTAACCCTTTACCTAACATGAAAAGCAGACGACACTTGCAAAAACAATTCTTGAATAAATATTTTTTTCATTTTTTTTTTCAAAAACGTAGGTTATGACCCCTCATTGGAACGAGCTCGTTCCAATGAGGGGTCATAACCTATGTTTTTGAGACAAAAAATGAAAAAATAATGAAAATTAACTGACGATTTTTGAGAATAGCGCTGGCCGGTTTTGGTCGTTACGTTGGGTAAAGGGTTAAGTCACCAGACAGCCACAAACTGCTCCTTTAAAATTGCATTGAAAACGTTAGCCCCAGTGAATTCTTCCTGGTAGGCTGCATTTATGATATTGTTTTGCATCATTGTTGACTAGTGTCCAACCGATTACCAAGAAATGTCGCTGACCGATTACCGGTTATTTGAGCCCACAATCGGCCGATTCCGATTGTAATACCGTGCACTACAAGACAAGTCGAGGCTCGAAAGAACTACATTAAAATGAACATTTTTCAAAGTGTTAAACTTCGTTGACTGGGGTCCCAGTAAAATTACCAGTCGCGCACACTTGGGCGGTAAACGTGGCTCTCAGAGCCACGTTTACCGCCCAAGTGCGCGCGACTGGTAATTTTACTGCAACCTGGGTCAATGGAGTTCATCCTTCACTTTTCCGGTATGAACTGGCGATTGCTGCAAGTGTGCTCAGCTGTAAGCTTTACATTCGTTTAACACGTGTACCCCGTAAAGGGGCGTCCAGAGAGATTAAGAATGCACATTGTGGTTGTTTCTCAACTTTTTTGAATGGTATCATCGACATCATTTTACATTAACAATTGAACAATTGCAGAAGATAATAAAATGTGTTTCAGAAAAATCACAAATTGCTTGGCAACAATCGGTTGAACCGATGTTCCAGGAGCCGTTGCCGTTGTCATCCGATTGCCCATAATCGGCCGATTGTGGTGGCCGGTTCCGATCATCGGTTGAACACTATTGTTGGTTGCCTTACAGGCCGCCAACAACGAAGTGGAACCCTGTCAAGTCATCTGCAGCTGAGTACAAGTAGATACACACGGTAGTTATTATCATAAAATTAATCTGAGGATTGAAGGGGTTAAATCTGGACTTCGATAAATTTCTTCCGATGAGTGTTGGGGACTGGAAATGAGTCATCCACTGCCCCCACACCTATGCCCGTAAAAGCACCATATTAAGCATTCACACAGTATATAGAATATAAAGGTTAAAATATTACCACTTGAGCCGTCAACAAATGGGATATACTCGGCTTATATCAAGACTCGTAAATGTTTCATGGTTCTTAATGTATGAACACACTTTGTAACCACAACAAAACTTGTATCAGGATAATGATTGATTTTTTCGTTCATGTTATGGTTAGTGATGGCGGAAGAGAAAATTCTCGCCTTTCACTTCAGGTGTCCCACCGAGATCTCGACAGTTTTTTGGTTGGAAGACACAGAAGTTGGTTTACGCTTTACACAATTGCTTCAGATTTACTCAATTAACCACCTGGATAACACGAAAGGCAGACGACACTTGCAAATAAAATTCTAGAATCACTATTTTTTTTCATTTTTTGATTCAAAAACATAGCTTTTGACCCCTAATTTGGAATGAGCTCAACGAGTCCGTTCCATCGAGGAGTTATGAGCCATGTTTTTGAGAACAAAATTTAAAAAAAAATAATGCAAACTGATTGGTGACGTTTGTGAGCTACGCTGCCCCGATTTTGACCGTTACGTTGGGTAAAGGGTTAAAAATATCTCATCTCTTGAAAGAATTGAAATGAAGTCGGAGCGCTGTGGCTCATTGTTCAGAGCATTGGTCTAAAGATCGAAAAGACGAAGGTTTGATTCTGACCTGCGTCATCTACGTTTTGTCCTTAGGCAAGACATTTAACTTCTTGAACACGAAAGACATTTCTTCAGTCGAGGATCGTGATACGACCCGAATTCACAAAGAAGATAGTTGCCAAGTGAATCTGTGTGGTAAACCAATGAAGATTTTCAACGTGTTGTCCCAAGGCTGCCCGTTGAAAATCTTGATTGGTCTTCCTCTAAGTAACGAATACAGACGCTTCCAGTTTATGTCTCTGAACTGACATGGAATATACCATCAGAGTTCAAAGGGTTAATTCCAAGTGGGATCACAGTAGTACAGCGTGCTGCAGATCGGTGGTACATATGCCTTAAACTGCTGTTAACCGTTTACCTAACGTAACGGCCTAAACCGACCAGCGCTATTCCCAAAAATCGCCAATTAATTTTCATTATTTTTTTCATTTTTTGTCTCAAAAACATAGATTATGACCCCTCGTTGGAACGAGCTCGTTCCAACGAGGGGTCATAACCTAAAAAAAATAGTTATTCAAGAATTATTTGTGCAAGTGTCGTCTGCTTTTCAGGTTAGGTAAAGGGTTAAAGTGCTGTTAAGTTGCTGGTGTTATAAGTTAGAGAATCCGACAGTTAGTCGTCGTTGCTCAGAGCTTCTCTCATACTACACCGGTTTCCCCCACCCTTTACATAACATGAAAAGCAGACGACACTTATAAGAAAAATTCTAAATAACTAATTTTATTCATTTTTGGTCTCAAGAACACAGGTTATGACCCGCTCATTGGGACGAGCTCGATCCAATGAGGTGTCATAACCTATGTTTTTGAGACAAAAAATTAAAAAATAATGAAAATTAATTTTTGAGAATAGCGCTGGCCGGTTTGATCGTTACGTTGGGTTAAAGGGTTAAACTGTCCGAGACGATATGACCCTGGCTGTTCAGTGTCGTTACCCCCCCCCCCCGAAAAAAATAGAGATTGGCATGAGCAGTAATGTTTTGTCGTAGTTCGCGGGGGAAATTACTTTTTAGAAAACTTACGGCAGATACAAACCTTATCCTAACCGAGCAACAGCTATTATATTCACGGCATCCATCCAGTATTTTGCGTGGAACAGACGAATCTCTCACCCGCGGGCTTGATAAACTATCTAGTGGATATACAGAATTTCTCCTGCCCCGTGGATGACATTATTGCTGGAAACCACAGGACCCCCCCCCCCCCTCCCAATATATTCTCTTTTAATTACGTTCATTTCGGACGAGATTCCAGTGATTTCGCAAGAGCAATCAGCAAATCATTTAAACAAATAATCTGGTGGTTATTTGACCATTCTCAAGAGTACTTTACGAAAGATGTCACTGGCTTGTGTTTGTAAAAGAGGAAAGCAGGACAGAGACTTCTCGCCTTTCACCTACAATTTATTTTAGTACTACTGTATAAAACACAGATGTATGCAATCCTATATGTGTTGAAAACCTTTCTTATTGATGAGAAAAAAGTAAAATGAATCGGCTACAAAATAAGATACCTACAGAGAAACAACTCCAGTCGACTGACAGCTGACTAGCTGTTGTCTAGGAAAACACCGATGTGTATCGGCATGCCCAATTTATTTTTCACGAAATTACCTAAATTTGAAGAAAATTCCACACAGGATGCCAAGAAATACAAGCAATGCCAAAAGTATCTGTCGAGCCATATCACCTCTATATTTTTCTCTTGATTAACTAACTTTACTTTGGAAAAGAACAACTGTTTTGATTATTAGAATTTCTTCTTCTTGATCGAAATTGAAGGGTGAGAAACCATGAGGATTTTCAGGTTGACTGCTCCAAGAGAGTTCAAAATACGTGGTCTCCATTCCGGGTTCCAGGAGCTGCCTTCATACCACGGGGGCGAGAGGGAGCAGACAGTGCCCTTCCCAAGCTCGTCACTCATTTTTTCCCAATGATGCATTCTCGAAGTAAAGCCAAAATACACCCCAAATCCGTTCTGGGAGCTTTCAAAATTCAATGGGAAAGTTAGGGAAGTTTGGGTTTGGGAGGAGGTGCCCCCCCCCCCCTTTCAGCATGTCATGGTGGGGCTGCTAGTGTGAGTAAATGCCATTTTTTCGTGGTCTGACCAATTCAGTCTTGTTTGAAAAGCTCATTATTAAATTAAATTATTGGTGTTTGAGGTTACTTTTGGCATTTATCATAGCTATTTCATGACTACAAGAAAAACACAGCTTGTTTACCACAATGAGCAAGCACTCCACCACGTCTAGGGAGGGGTATTTTATATATGCCAAGAATATGAGAAATTCATCATGGCAAAAATAAGTCAGCAGAAGAAAGTCCCAAAATGTTCTGTGCAGGCCTGAAAATAAGCAGTCTGACATTTGCAGAATGAGGGCCCTAAAGGGTGAATCTGATGATGCTTTCCCATACAGTGGGCCAATTTATCCTCTGGGTACTTTTTTCCCTTTAGTTTTGAGACCCTGATTCAGATTGAGGTTCACAGAGGGTAAATTTAGTGATGCTACCCTGCTGTGCAGGGTAGCATCACTAAATTCACCCTCTGGGACCTCATTTTGCAGATGACAGTCTGCTTATTTTCTGGCTTGGTTCTGTGGCGACTAAATTGGCCTTGACATGAAAATGGTGAAATGCCAAAAAAAAGTAACTGGGATGTATCACCTGATCTTCGTATGATCCACCTTCATTCCAGGAATTGGACATATTCTACCCTAATTAGCATTCTTTTCAAAAATGAAGAAATGTTACAAATTTAAATGCAATTTCAATCTGCTGTACATGTATCAGTGAAAATTGGTTGCATTGAATATATTGGTCTAATCAACTCTTTCTTTCCGTTTGGCATTGATCTGAAGAAAAAAGAAATTTTTATCATACTTCTGGAACAGATTGTGGCACTTTGACAACTTCAGTGGGAAATGTATAATTCAACATTTGGTTATTAGCTTAATTATTTGATTCTGAGGTTAATATCACTTTGAGCATCTGTGGCTATGATGCAACCACAATGCAAGTGTCAAGTCAAGTTTACCTACTGTAGTTAGTTATTTATAATGCTACAGTATAGTCTCAGTGGACTGGTTGTAATCCACACGTGGGTAGTGATGTCCAAGGTGTACTACGATATCTCCCCCCCCCCCCCTGTACAACTTCCCCCCTGGGGGGGATAAACTAGTTTATCTCCCCCCCCCCCCCCCACATCTGGTTCATCTCCCCCCCCCCCACCTGAATTTTTTTACCATTCAGATTTTTACCAGGTCTTTTTTTAGAATTTGCTTGTTCACTTGTGTGTGATATTAAAAAAGCATCAAGTGAGCATTGAAAAACTCATTGGTCAGTATGCGAGAGAGCTAGATGCCCAAAAGACAAAAAAAAACATTTTAGCCCAAATTAGCATTGTGAGTGGAATATTATACAAATTTCCATTTTTAAGACTCATTTGAATATGTTGTTAACAGAAGAAAATTGCACAAGAAGAACTTGCGTTTTTTTCTCAAAATATCCCCTGGGATATATGCAAAAAACATTTTTTAAACATGTCGCCCGATGTCGCTAATTTTTTTTTACTTTCACTCAAACTACTATTTTGAAGAGAATTTCACCTGTATTTTTCAATTTTAAGATTTATTTGCTAAAGATGTGTCAAAGAGAATAATTTCAGTTGTAGAGGGTTGGAGGCGGGGGGGGGGGGGGGGGAATATCCTGACCAATTTATCTTTCCCCCACCTGACACTCGAAGTTACCCCCAATTTTTTTTTTACCTCAAATCACTATTTTGAAGAGAATTTCATCTGTATTTTTTATTTTTAAGATTCATGTGCTCAAGCTATTAGAATTCTTTAAAAAGTTCTGTGATTAAACTGAAAGATATAAAAAAATTCAGGTTGGGGGGGAAGATAAACCAGTGGGGGGAAGATAAACTAGTTTATCTCCCCCCTCCCTCCCCCGGGGGGAAGATATACAGGGGGGGGGGGAGATAAACTGTTACACCAAGTTGTACCCGGTGCTTCATTTTTTAAATTGTTTATGATTATTCCAATAATTAGTGTTTACAATCAAATTTTATTGTAGAAATATTGCCCACCCCATGGAAAGTGACCAGTCCAAATCGGCCATACTGTATTACATAGTACAGATATCCCAGGTTTTAGTGAAGAGGTCCATTATACAGTGGAGCCAACTTAACTGGATATCTCTTAATTGATTAACCCACTTAAATGAAAATAATTTCCAAACACAAAACCATTTACCATCCCCTTGATACAAATTTGATCTTTTAATTGCACACAGGATATAAAACAAACTCTAGTTAATTGAATAAAAAAATATCAAATATGTAGAATAGATACAAAAGAGTAAATGCTCAGGCACCCTAGGTATCTCCCCACCCCCCATCTATGACTGACAATAATTTTCAAATTCAAAACATGTTTCCTTTAATGACCGTTCATTCTTGATGCCTACAATATACACATATCTCAAAGAAAAATATATATTCTGCAAAATCCAGGAAATTGACAACAAATTAAGTCATTGGTGGGGGAGGGGGAGATACCTAGGGTACCTTGGCCTGGGTATCCCCCCACAAGGCCGAACACACTTGATATATGCATATATCACACTATTTTTGAGGTGCGGAATCCCATAAGTTGTTCAAAAAATGTTCAGTCATACATGGGAGGGAGGGTAGATACCCACGCTACTTGAGCCTGAGTATCTTATCCCCACTCAAGAAGACTTAATGCATAAAATTTTAATTAAAATCCAATTTACTTTCATCCTGAAAGTGAAAAATGGAAATTATTTTTAGTCATAGGGGGGGGGGGGGGATACCCTGGGTGGGGGAAAGATACCTGAGGTATCTCCCCCCCCCTTAGGTGGAGATACCCAAGGTCATTTTCCCAGGGGGAGATACTCAGGGGAAGGGGGGATACCATATCACACACCTGTTATTTCAATCTTGGGAGCA
Source organism: Pictodentalium vernedei (assembly GCA_031216915.1). Taxonomy (NCBI): domain Eukaryota; kingdom Metazoa; phylum Mollusca; class Scaphopoda; order Dentaliida; family Dentaliidae; genus Pictodentalium; species Pictodentalium vernedei. Next base: position 688,698,106 of record CM062295.1, read on the forward strand.
CAGTGTGTCAGTGGTTATGGAATTGGACTTAAAACCTAAAGGTCCACAGTTCGCCAGGGGCAACTGTGTTGTGTCCTTGAGCAAGGCACTTAATCCTGATTGCCCACACGGTGGCGATGTGTACTAAAGAGTACTGCATGTCAATGGTGCACTTGTCTTCAACCTATGTTAACCCTACTTCTGTGGAGTTAGTACACGTGGGAGTCTGACAGTTGCTGGCCATTGCTTGGTGACTCTCTATGGTTACTCTGGCTTCCTTCACCGATAAAACTGTTTGACTTGAGGTGACCCTGGCTGTCGAAAGTGTCATTAAACTCAAATAAATAAATACTCCATTGTGCTCTGTTTTGACTGAACAGTAAACAAGCACTTTCTTTCCTGGGATTCCCACAAAGGAACTGGCATTCAATGATGAGATGGGTGTATGCTTCGCTCCAAACTTGTCAACCACCCATGACTGAAATGTGGTGCCCCCAAATCTGCCACTGAAAAGTATTCTCCAGAAAAAGTAAGGTACCCCCTTTTTAGATTGCCCTAATTTCAAATTTTTGCAGTTCTGAATGAGAATTAAATCCAGATAGTTTTAAGTGATGCTGTATAGACTGAAGTTATTATTGATAAACTGGCATTGCGCCATGCACTCTTGTAGAAGAATCATGTAGTTTAGAGGCAGTTCTGTGGATTCTTCCTCAATAAGCCTGTCAGGGGTTGTCTAAGACAACTGTGTAATGCTTGGTTTGCAAAACACTGCCTGTTGTTGAAGAAATTTTTTTTTTTTTAAAATATGTTTTTGCCTTTTTCATTTTTAACTTAATGGTACCAGGCCGCCTGAGCTCATTCCATGAAAAAAAGAACCAACATGTTGCTTGGAATGTGCAAGTAGAGAGAAGGTGCAAAAACAAAACATTTGCCATACACTAATTTGATTTTGAATGAGGAAACTGGATTTGGCAGCTATAATGAATCAGTGGTTAAGGTGAACCGGATATACAGCTGGCATAAAAATATAGGGAGTAAAAATTTATTTGTAGATAAAATGACTGCATTTTTCCAATATTACATAAATGCGAACAGAATCTGAGATGCAGTGACATTCTATATTATATATTTACATGGCGATGTACTGTTACAGTGAAACCCCTCATAACCCCCTGCCAGGGACGGATCCAGACCCCATTTGATACCTGTTACAGGTATGGGCACCCAAACTCTATAGAGCCCAAATGTCCCCAAATTCCAGCAGGAAAATATCATTCAACGTTGAAATCTACCAGTCTGAAGCAATTATTTCCAATATTTAGTAGAAATCTTTACACGTGCAGTTGATAAAAAGCACCTCAAGACAAATACAGTGATCTCATCATCTGTATTAAGACATCTCAATTTATTTGGAGACTTCCTCAATTGAAAAACAGGTGTCCCCAAAACATTCCTGGATCAGTCCATACCCTCTGCTCACCGATGTCGAGATGTCAACCAGATAATTTTTCCCACAATGCAACTACTAATTAAACCAATTCAGTCTGGTTTGACAGAGCTCACTGAGTTCTGTCTAACAAGATTGGATTGTTTATATTCCCAGTTGCAGCTTGAAATTTTAGTATGATGGAGTGAGTGAGTAGAGGGTTAATCTTGCAGCAATTTCACCAGAGAATAATAAACAATTGATCTGTTTGTCAAAAAAAAAATTAATAATTGATTCTCAGGCATTTTTTTTTTTAACCCTTTACCCAATACAGACGATATCAAAATTTATTATTTTAAATATCATTTTTAAAAAATTTTTCAAAATATTTTGACAAAACCATATCATGTGACCCCTCATTGGAACGAGCTCAATGAGCTCGTTCCAATGAGGGGTCACATGATATGGTTTTGTCGAAATATTTTGAAAAATTTAATTTTTTCAACTGCTCAATTTGCATATTACGGGGGCGGATGCAGGCGATTCGTTAGGTAAAGGGTTAAAGGAATGAGGGAGGGCGGTTTTTATTTTTATTTCCATGTTGATTTCACTGATAGTTTTTTTTTTGTAATTCTGATCATACAACACAAAATCAATATAGAACCAAAATAGAGAGAAAAAATAATGAGTTTTTTAACTGATTGATTGCAAGAAGCCACAATCAGGCCTTTCCAAAAATGAGGGTACCAGAGCAAAAGCCAGAATTTTCCTTACCTATATTTCGTATTCAGTCAAACGTGAATAAAAGTTAGTTTACCGTATTTACTCCATGTATTGGGACACTCTATGATTTGGGACACACATTTTTTCCAGAAAACTATATTTTTTTTATGCTCCATAGTTTGGGACATTCAGGAGATTTATTTCCAGTTGGCCCGTTGCTAGTAGCAGATGACACTCATAAAAAAAATTCTTGAGTAACTAAAAATTTTCATTTTTTGCTTCCAAAACATAGCTTATGATCCCTCATTGGATCGCGCGCAATGCGCTCGTTCCAGTGAGGGATCATAAGCTATGTTTTGGAAGCAAAAAATGAAAATATAAAAAAAAATTGGACGGCCTTTTTCGTATACAGTGATGGAAAACGAATCACACACAACTTTATTCAGCATCAAATCAAGACCAGGCTGTGTTCTTTCCCCATTTTCTAACAATTGGGACACCTGTGAAAATAATTATTTTTAGCTGTCCCAATACATAGAGTATTTAAATACGGTATATAAATTTGTGCCTGTTGGCACTCTCCAATAATTTGTAATAAAACAATTTTTGATGAACAAGTAGAGACCACCAAAACAAATCTAGCCCTCAACCAGTTAAATAAATATTTATTTTGTACATACACATGAGAATCGTGTCGCATTTCGTGAAGAGAATAACAATAGTGTATCAATGTATACATTTTGCACTGCAAACTGCGATGTGATACCGCTAAAACAATCACACCCTATGACAGTTTTGACCATTTAAAATTTTGCCTCCAAAATAAATGACGAACATGGGCCGAAAAAATGAATGTGCCACTGCCTGAGAATCAAAAGATTAATTTTCTTTAGCCTTACCTATGAACGCTGGTGGCTGGAGTGGCATTCAACAATGCCACTGCCGTGTTTTGTCTGATTGGGTGAGGGGTAAACATCAGAAGATGACTTTCTACAATGATAATCATCCCACTGGGTCGGGATATAAAATGGTTATCTCTTATACTGAGAATGACACACTTCAGGCATGCTAAAGATTTCATCACAGTATTCAATAGGAACAAGACAGCAAAATATTGTTGGCATGGAGATGCTCCCAGAGTTTTTTCTATTAATCCAATAAACCAGAACTTTTCTACCACAGAGTAAAAAAGTACCTTTCCACTTCCCTGGGTTCCCATTGGGAGTTATACAACATACAGTACATGGAGAGTGTATTATCACAAAATCACCCACAGAGTGGAGATTCCACTCAAGCAATAATTGCAAATTTGTTGCAAAGCATAACACACACAAGTAAAGTTGTGAAGAGTGTATTATCACTAAATCACCTGCAGAGTGGAGATTCCACTTTTGCAATAATTGCAAATTTGTTGCATAGCATAACATGCACGAGCAAGGTTCCAGCCAATGGACCTCCGGGTTGTACCCGGAGGTCCATTGGCTGAAAAATTGCTTGTGTTTTTTGTCCACATGTGCAGAATTTGAAAATAATACTTTGGGTGACAACTCCTCTCCCCGGGTGATTTAGTTACAATCCACTCTCCATGTACTGTACATATAACAAAAGCTTGATTCAAAGTCAACCCATCCTATTCTCTTTGGAAGAACACCCCCTGAGAAGGAGCAATAAAACAAACCTTCCTGATTTCAAAGAAATGATTCAAAACAAGTGATAAAAATTAGTCACTAGGTGCAACAGGTACAAAATGGAGGGGAACAAAAGAAATGGAAAAAAACAACATCTACCATTCTTTCAAATTCATGTGATTTGTAATTTATTTGAATTTTTTTTATTTCTTGTTTTTTATATTTTTTAAAATTTATGTTTGGCAATAAAGTAGTCTACAAACTAACAACATTTGCTCCTAAATATTGTCCTTGATGAAATGCCAGAGTTTATACCAGGTCACTTGAGCCATAAAACAGCAAGAAAATGAAAAACTAGGGAATAAAAAAAAAATGCATGATGGGTATTTCAAAACATAACACATAAGAATTGTATTTCTGAAACCTATCAGCTCATAAAGATAAGTCAAACCTTACAGTAGCAGCACATGTGTAGGCTACCAACTGTGTTTAATTATAAATAAACTCCCTGATTTTTTATTTTATTTGCTTTGAATTAATATAGAGTATTTTTGACTCTCTTCCCCTCAAGCTATTTATTAACCCTTTACCCGGGAGCGCGGTGGCTCAGTAGGTAGAGGTGCAGGCTGCAAGCCGAGAGGTCCTCGGTTTGAATCCCACCTGCGGCAACCGCATTGTGTCCATGGGCAAGACACTTCATGTCCACTGCCCTCATGGGGGCACGATGACGCCGTGTACTAAGACATACTGCACGTCGATGGTACGCATGTCTTCAACCAATCAAACCCTGCCTGTGCTGCAGTGCGGAGTTACGATGTTGGGGAACTAGCAGCTGCTCGTCGTTGCTCGGTGGTTCTCTCTGGGTACTCCGGCTTTCTCCACCCGTAAACCTGTCATGATTAGCCATTGTGCATAAATATGTGACCTTAAACATCAATAAATAAATATAACCCTTTACCCAACCTAATGACAAAAACGAGCTCGTTCCAATGAGGGGTCATAACCTATGCTTTTGAGACAAAAAATGAAAAAAATTACTTCAAGAATTTTTTTTGCAAGTGTTTTCTGCTTTTCATGTTTGGTAAAGGGTTAATCATAAATAAAGTCCTGATTTTTTATTTTGTTTACTTTGAATTATTATAGAGTGCTTTTGACTCTCTTCCCTTCAAGCTATTTATTAAGATACCGTGGAACACACCTAGGCCAAAAAAAAAAATGTTTCTCAGGCCCTCCTGTATGGTCATTTTGGCTGCCGCATGCTCTCTTTTTATAACTAATGCAAACATGAAAAAAAAATTGCATGGTTTATATCTAATATTTTACCCATGTTAATAAAACTGATAAATTTGTCCCTTGAGTACACTGAGGCTTTGCAATGCTTTAGCATTGCAAAGCCTTCTTGCACTCCAGGGATGAAATACACCATCACTCATGCTATTCTGTAGATTATGAGACCTAAAACATAAAACAAACCAAGAACATGAACTTTTGATGGCAAAGATATAATTACAAAAATAAAAAATAAAATTAAAAGAACACCCGCCCACAAGCAATTTTACAAAAAATGGCCTGAGAAAATGAAGATCTACTTTGTGGGTCCTTAAGAGTGTATCTTTTAACTGAATAACCATCTATTGACTGTATATAACATACAAACACCAAACCATTTACCATTCCATCTGTACACATTTCACCTATTAATTATATATAGATTATAGAGTAAACTCTTGTAAATTGAATAAAAAGTAGCATGGTGGCTCAGTGGTTTCAGCATTGGACTTCAAACCAAAAAGTCCATGGTTTGATCCCCACCATGGGTAAATGCGTTGTGTCCTTGAGCAAGACACTTAATTCTGATTGCCCACGCAGGGCACGGTGGCCTTGTGTACTAATGCATACTGCACATAGATGGTGCACATGTCTTCAACCAGTGCTAACCCTACTGTGTGGAGTTAATACGTTGGAGAATCTCACAGTTGCTCACCACTGCTCGATGGTTCTCTCCAGGTACTCTGGCTTCCTCCACAGGTAAAACTGTCTAACATGAAGTGATCCTGGCTGTCGAAAGTCTTATTAAACCCAAATAAATAAATAAATAAATAAATAAATAAATAAAATTTACTAAAGTGAAGAGGAGTGCAATATTAATATTGCCCATAGGCCCCTGTGAATATTCAATTGTTCGAGGCAAAGTCGAGTCAAAAATAAAATCACAAATATAAAAATCGAATACATTTGTACATTTAATACTGGCTAAATTGTCAAAACAATGCAAGGAAATGAGCATGAACAGCAAACACATATCGTCAACATTGAAGTTACAGTGTATTACCAATGTCCTTTGGAATCACGCATCGCAAATTTACAAAACCCAAGCAACAGGGACTACATCTCGCCTCTGGTGCACATCAGTAAGAAACATTTATCGCTTCATGATAAGGCAAGATCAGACGATGCCAAGCTTAAAGTCAAGAAGGGAGTGAAGCAATAACAGGTACATATAGATTCTCTGTCTCCTATTCAACCATGTGTTCAAGTATGCTGCATTGTTATTAGGGACATGGCGAGAGGAGGTGTGTGGGGGTGTCTCTCCCCCCCCCCCCCCCAAATCCTGGCCAAAATTTCTATCTGGATTTTAGAGCTTCTTTGATGATGCTGATGTCTCCTTTACTTCCCAAAATTCCAACTCGGTTTCAAATCGGCAAAAATTCCAAGTGTTACCATTTACAACTACAGTGTACGCTATATCGAGCTTCTTAAGTATGCATGATGTCAATCAGTACGAAATTTCTATAGTACGTTTACTTATCGTAATAAAAAAAATCCTCAAAATGCACTTCAAGAAAATCGCATCGTGTAAAATCGTTATCCTGAGTTAATTCCATCATTCACAGTTACAAAATGATGAAACGTCGAAAATTGATCATTCCTGCATAAGGTCTGATTTAAAGTTAGGACAGTGTGAATTGCTCCAAGTTCTAAGCTTGAGCATTTGTTTAGCACATACTCAATTCACAGAATAATACCAAATAATAATAACCTGATAATTCTATCATAAATGTGTTGGCATTTCAGTTACAAGAATCAATTTTATGCCCCCTTTCATGGCTTCATTTTCAAAATGTTTCTCGGTAGTGAATTTCCAACTATTGGGAGGGACTAGGAGGGGGGTTCCCCCTCCCAGTCTCTCCCCCTAGTTAGAAATTCACTACCCTACACCCCTCCAATCGAAAACCTCCAGCCACATCCCTGATTGTTATCATGCAAACCTTTGAATGTTAGCTATGTGGACAAATCCTCAGAACAATGCCCAAACAATCCTAATGTGGCTATTTTAAACTGGAAATATCATGTACGAAACCACACATTGACACCTGGTTTCGGCTAACTTGGTTCGAATTCGATGTTCGGTCGACTCAAACATTTTTTTGACAAGTTCGAGGCGAAAGTCGAGTCGGAAAAAAATCCATATTCGCAGGGGCCTAATTGCCCACACATTTATCTGCATAATGGACTTACCTTTCATGCACAAGTTACAGAGTTGGAATCAACCATTTAAAAGTTGAACTATGAAAGAATTAAATGATTGGCTAAAGTAGACTTCTTGAGTACAGCTGCCATGATATAGCCACCAATGCATAAAGTGATATTAAACTCTAATAAATGATAGGAGCCAACTCTTTTATTTAGATATTTCATGATTTTGGTTTAACCAATTGACGAATAAATGGAGTTTTCTTCACAAGTACTATTTTATATATCAGTTCCACTACTGCTGAGATAATAAGCTGCAATAATCAGTTGAAGGACATGTGAAATATTTTTTTTTCTGCTGAATACTTTGTTGAGACCTGCTGAATGTTTTTGTTTTTCTTGACATTATGTTGGGTGTTATTCTTTCATCTAAAACAATTTCAGAAGTTTTTTATAAGGCCTAAAAAAGTTTTTAAAAATCTGTTTCTCAGGCCCTCCTGCATGGACCTTTCGGCTACCGCATGCTCTCTTATTATAATCAATGCAAACTGTAAAAAAATAAAAATTAAATGGTTTATGTCCGATATTTTACCCAAGTTAATAAAATTGATAAATTTGTCTCTTGAGTGCAACAAGGCTTTGCAATGCTCTTTACCTTCTTGCACTCAAGGGATGAAATACACCATCACCCATGCTATTCTGTAGATTATGAGGTCTAAAACATAAAACAAACCAAGAACATGAACTTTTGATGGCAAAGAAATAATTACAAAAATAAAATAAAAAAATGCCTGCCCACATGCAATTTTACTAAAAATGGCCTGAGAAACAGATCTACTTTGTGGGTTTGTGGGGCATAATATGTATTTCTCAATAAGGCTCCCCAAAAAGCTGTGTTCTCAGGCATTTTTTTTTTTCTTTTCTTAATTCTATGAATTTAAAATAAAAAGTTAATTCTTGTATTGGTAAGTCTTTCTTTAATTTATGCCTGTTGGCTTTTTGAAACTGACCATTTCACAAGACTGTGAAGTTGCCAACAAGATCAAGTAAGGCCTATTAAAAAAATTCTTGTTTCTCATGCAATTTTGTCTCAATTTCATGATGAGGGAGGGAGGCTTTTTATTTTTAATTTTTGTTAATCCACAAACAGTCGTGAAAATAGTTGGAATTGGAAACTTTACTGCTTACACTATTATGTCGCAAAAAACGTTTTTTTTTCAGCAGTGAAAATTTCCCATAGTAAAGATGCAAATTTAACCAACTATATCTTGTTTGACAGAGCTCAGCGAGCTCTGTCAAACAAGATATAGTTGGTCAAATTTTTATCCTACAAGCTGCTACAAGTGCAAAATAGTGAAGAGATTTCCAGGTATTAAAAAAGGAGTGATGAGGCAGCTGTTCAGTGATGAGGGAGGTGCCTGAGAACCCAGTATTTGTTTTAATAGCGTAACTTAAAAACTGTATTAGGCCACACAAAGTAGATCTTCTGTTTCTCAGGCCATTATTTGTAAAATTGCATGCGGGCGAGCGGTTTTTTATTTTATTTTTTATTTCAGTAATTACTTCTTTGCCATCAAAAGTTCATGTTCTAAGTTCAAGTTTTAGGCCTCATAACCTACAGAATAGCACGGGTGGTGGTGTATTTCATCACTTGAGTGCAAGAAGGCTTTGCAATGCTAAAGCATTGCAAAGCCATCTTGCACTCAATTGACAAATTCATCAAATTTTTTAACTTGGGTAAAATATCAGACAAAAATCATTTAATTTTTGTTTTTTTTAAGTTTAAATTGGTTATAAAAAGAGAGCATGCGGTAGCCAAAAAGACCATGCGGGAGGGCCTGAGAAACAGATTTTTAATTTTTTTAGGCCTTATATACTATTTTTTTTTTACAAAACAAAGCTTATGATCCTTCTTGAAATCGACTTAATATGCTCAACCAGTGAGGGGTCAGGAACTAAGTTTGTGAGTAGAAGAGAAGCTTTGAGGGTGGCATATACTCCAGCATTTAACCGGTAGAGTGCTGCAAGCCCATATCTGGGCATTATTCTGAAGTGCACGAAGCCCAACTTAAGGGCTTCATATTCTGTAGATGTGCTTCATATTATCTTTGAAGTGACATTATTTAATCCGTATGAATGTCTTGTAACAAAAACAAAATATTTTAGCACTCTACCAGTTAAGTATGGTATGTGTAATATTTACCAATCTGGCTGGAGTTATTCATGAATTTGAAAACTTGGCAGCATGTGGTGAGTGACACCAAGCCGCATAGCAGTGATATGTTACAGCTTGCTGGATAGCTGGCAGCTGACTTACACCCTGTCTTTTGTTTAATGGATAAAATGCATAGACGGGGTGTCGTCAGTGTATGAGAGGTATTCTTCATTCAAGTGATGTGACTCGAACACTCAGCCCATTGTTCCATAAGGTATTTCAAATTAATGTACTAACCCCGAAAAGATAAAAATCCAGAGTGTAAGGATCATATATTTATTACACATCCATTAAACTTTAAACCCTTGTATTTAATGAAATCGCCACTATGACATAAATGTTTCTGTATTCAACTGGTGATGTACAAGCCAGAAATTTTTTCCCAGCACCATTTATACTAGTTCCTTTTCCGTCGAGCCATTAGTTACACTTCAAAAAGTTTCCAAATTTCGTTATAAAATTATCAATCACCTGTCATGTAGAGTGAAAATGAAAACATCCAAAGCAAAATAAAGTCGGTTCACAAAAAAATTAAGTAAAATGAGATATTATTACGAAAACCCAATCATTTCCAACCACAACATTAACCCAGTCCCGTGGCCGTCTTGTCTGCAGATCCCGTTATGTCTAAATTGGTCAACTTTATTTTGGGAAATCTTTGGACATCTCGACATGCTTCCAACTTATTTTAAAGAAGTTTCTCCCAGCTGTTTTGCAAATCTGCCCAAATTTGTACTTGTATTTTTACTAACAGTAATAGCCACCAAATGGTTAAGCATGAATGGACACCAGCCAAAGAGAAACAGCGATACAAATTTCAACAAACATGTCCAATAGAAAAGATAACGAATGTAGTTTAGACTGGTTCCCAAAAGGTTGTTTTGATTTTTGCTCGATCCATTTGATCAGTACAGCTTCAAACAAAACAAACAGACTCTTCACCTCTGGGTTTAAACATCGGAAATAAAATTTATTTATTTAAATGAATTTTAACTCACTGGGATGTGTAATAAATACAGAACGTGATGTGTGTTTGACTCGGTACGTGTTTTACATAACTCGTTAGAATGGCGTAATCAGATTTCGCTTGAGCCTACGGCTCTCGCGAAGTATGACTACGCCATTCCTACTTGTAATGCAAAACACCCACCGATTCAAACACACATAGCGTTCTGTCCATATATACCATGCAAAACCTTTGTGTATGTGAAGGAAATTCACAATTCATCTTATTTCAGGTCATATGGATTAATAATTCACTGATATACTCAAATATGATTGGTCAAAAATGAATAATTCTGAAATTTCAGAAATGATCAAGTTTTTTTTTTAATTGTCCAAAGTTTCAATAATTTTGTCCTTTCACGCTAAAATTAGGTCCTTTCAATGAGAGTTCATTCGCTTTCTTTTGAAAGTGAAAATGAAATGTGAGAATTATTTTTGGACTGGTTATTGGTTTTGATATGAACAAGCCTGGAAATAAGCAGACCGTCATCTGCAACATGAGGTCCCCAGAGGGTGAATTTGGTGATGCTACCCTGCACAACAGGATAGCATTCCTGAATTTACTCTCTGTGAACCTCAATCTGAATCAAGGTCTCAGGCCTAAACAGGAGGTATGCATGATGATAAATAGGGGGATTCTAGCCCCCTGTATGGGCAAGCATCAGCAAATTCACCCTCCGGGGACCTCATTCTGCAACTTGACAGATTGTGTATTTGCAGGCTTGGTTATGAAAAACTGTTATTGGTTAACCCTTTACCCAGCAAACACAATATAAAAATTTGTTATATTAATTATATTTTTTAAATGTTTTTGCAAAATTTCAACAAAACCATATCATGTCAACTCTCATTGGAGCGAGCCCAATGAGCTCATTCCAATCAGAGGTTACATGATATGGTTTTGTTGAAACTTTTTGATAATAATTGATTTCAAATGCTGCCTCTGCAAATTACGTGGGTGGATGCAGTGGATTCGTAATGCAGAGAGTTCATGTTAAAATCCTTCTACTGATGACCCTATCAATACTACATTTGAAACAAATCGAACAAATAAGCCCATCATTAGTCCTTTGAGTAATACATTAACCCTTTACCTAACACAGTATTTTCGAAAAATGAATTTCACATTTTTCGAAAACAAGTTTCACAATTTCTCAATAAAAACATACAAATATGGATATCATTAGAACCAGCTCAACGAGCTGGTTCTAATGATATCCATATTTGTATGGTTTTATTGAGCAACTTCAGAGATATTTTAGGCTTATTCTGGTTAATTTTTTGGCTGTTTTTGGTAACTGTGATATGTAAAGGGTTAAAAAAAAAAAAAAACTGCATTACCAATAAGGCTAGTTGTCCTCAAAATTGTTGTCAAAACATGTCATTCCCGATTTATAGTGACCATCGCCTGACTCATGAAAAATGTGTGTAATGGAAGACCCAAGTGGCAGTATTCTCCTGTAGACCAAAGAAGGTTTATTCCAACCAAGTGACCTGTCCAGGTTAATTGATTTAAAAAATTCACAATTTCCTTGCTGATTAATCTCTGCCATCACCGTGAAAATACCTAATGAAATATTTATTACATTTCATCACGAAAAATATAGACCTTATCAGTTCTTCGTCCAATACATAATTTCATTATGGTTTATCAATTATGAATGGTTATTATATTTTTGTAGATTATTTTACATGTTGTAGGTAGAGGTGGGAGGAAATAACTCTATACCTAATTTGATTGTTAGACAACACTAGCAAAAAAAAAAACATCATTAATAACTAGAAAATTCTTTTTTTTTTTGCCTTAACCCGTAAGGCACTGGACAGTTGTCCTGAATTCACACCTGACCACAGTCTGTACACATCCAGTGGCTTAACAGTGATTTCTAGTCAAGTTTTGGCTGCCTTAACAGACAACCAAGACTTGACTAGAAACCACTGCCTATGTAATTTGTCTATTGTCAGCAGAACCTACTTACTCATGATGGCATATTAACCCCCTGCATACTGATGTCAAAATATCTAAATTTCAGGCAGAAAAAAATTCCCATAATGCAACTAGAAATTGAACCAATTCAATCTCATTTGACAGAGCTCACTGAGCTCTGTCAAACGAGATTAAATTGGCTAAATTTCTAGATGCATTATGGGAAAAAACAGCTTCCTGAAATTTTGGTATTCTGACATCAGAGTGAAGAGGGTTAAGGGCACCTGTTCTGAGGTCATAAAAGTCAGAAATAGGCCTTTAAGGGTTAAGAACATTGGTTATGACTCTTCATTGGAACTGATGGATGCTCCCCGACAGTCGACTAAGTTAACATGCAGATTCATAAAATTGTGGTCCCCCACTATGGGAAATAATTTGGCACATGTCTTTTAAATGCAGGGACTGTGACCCTGGTGAAAATTATGCAGGCAGCTTCTTTTAACATGATCCCTCATACCAAATTTAATTGAAATCCATCAACTCACTGCTGAGATATCGCTGTTGATGGACAGGCAGACGGATGGATGGACATACCGATGAAAATCTAAATCCTCCCTCGAAATTTAACTTGTAACACTAATGAAAACCTGTTGCTCTGCGCAAGAGCTGAATCCACCCTTTGTCACAATCAAGTCTGAAGAAATTCTTTAAAAAAAAAATTCCAGCAAAAATGTTACCCAAACCCCCTTACATATACATGTGTTGAAAGTTTTATTGGTAAGTGACAGAATGCTTGCTTTTGATGTGGAGGACCCGGAGATGGAACTCAAATCAAGAACAAATTTCGACCACAAAACTTCTGTGATCTTAACCGTTCTGTGCCAACATGTTATGTTTATTTCATACATTGCTTCAGCCAATATTTTTACATTTCTTATATGTAGTTAATTGTTTGATATTGTTAATCTTACAGTAATAATATTTGTATGTTTCTTTTTCTTTTGTAAGTTCTAAAAATGTTTACATGAATCGTGGTGCAGACTACAATATTTCTTCTACTTCTGACATTTTAAGCCTAACCCAATGTAAGACCTTTTGAGAATTCATTATTTTTTAATCCGTTACCCAACACACTTGATATCAAAATTGGTTATTTGAATATTTTTTTAAAATTTTCAAAATAAATTTCAACAAAACCATATCATGCAACCCCCTCACTGGAACGAGCTTGATAAGCTCATTCCAATGAGGGGCCATATGGTATGGTTTTGCTGAATACTTTTTTTTAAATAATTGTGTTCACTGCTCAATTTGTAAATTATGCAATTGGAAGCGGACAATTTGTGAGATAAAGGGTTAAGCCTTTACTTAAAGCTGATAGAAGACGAAAACGACCTCAAAAATGTTTGAATAATAAAATATTGTTTTTACTTCAAAACATGGCTTATTGCCCCTCAATGGAATGAACTTTGATGAACACTTTCCAGTGAGGGTCAGAAGCTACATTTTAGAAGGTTAGATTGATTTATATTCAAGAATTTTTTTTTTTTTTTTGGGGGGGGGGGGGGGGGGGTAAAATCTGCTCTTAAAAAATAATAAAATTTGACTGCCAATTTTAGTGAGCACTGCTGACTGGACATACCCATTATTTTACATTAAGGGTTAAGAAAAACTTAAATAATTTGAATATTTTGAAAGAAAATAAATTGATTTGAAAAAGTATCTGATTTAATCAAATTTGGAAAACAGAAAGTATGATTTGGAATTCTGTATTCAGATATGTATTCATTTCAAAAAGATTTGCAGCAATGAGTTGAAGTTGATCGATTTCCTTAGTCTATCATCCATTAACCCCTTGTACACTGATGTCGAAAAATCTAAAGTTATGGGTGCAAATTTTTCCCATAATGCAACTAGAAATTTAACAAAATCAATCTTGTTTGACAGAGCTCATTGAGCTCTGTCAAACAAGATTGAATTTGTTAAATTTCCAGTTGCATTATGGGAAAAAATGGCTACTTGAAATTTTGATATTTTGACATCAGAGTCAAGAGAGTTAACATGGGAGCGTGGTGGCTCAGTGGTTATGGCATTTGATGTCAAAACTAAAAGAGCCATGGTTCTATCCCTGCCAGGGGAAACTGCATTGTGTACTTGGGCAAGGCACTCAATCCTGAATGCCCATGTGAGGGCATGGTGGCATTGTGTACTAAAGCATACTGCATGTTGATGGTGCACTTGTCTTTGACTTAACCAATGCTAACTCTGCTGGGGGGGGGGGGGGGGGGGTGGGTGGGTGGGTAAGTGGTTTCTGGGCCCCATTAGGGGCCCAGGGATTTTTGGTGTTTTAAAAAAAAAAGCTGAAAGTTATGGGAAGGCTTTCAGTACAGGCCTCCGATGCTGGTGGAGGTGGCAAGAGTAGAGCTGCATTACTGACCAGGTTTCATTCATATAAAAAAAAGTACTTTTTCCTGTTTGTTGGTTTTCAACTGGTTTTTCCTGCATTGTGGTGGTCACGATTATCTTTGGAGAAAAAAATACACCTTACGCATAGAAATACAGGTAATATTTTTTTTTTTTATTAGGGTTTAACGACACATTAACAGCCAGGGTCATATCATGTCGGTGACAGTTTTACGGGTGGAGGAAGCCGGAGTACCCGGAGAGAACCACCGAGCAACATCGTAACTCTGAACTCTGCACCGCGGCACAGGCAGGGTTAGATTGGTTGAAGACATGCGCACCATCGACGTGCAGTGCGCCTCAGTACACAGCGTCATCGTGCCCCCATGTAGGCAATCGGGGTTAAGTGCCTTGCCCAAGGACACAACGCGGGAGCACGAATCAGTCGCTGAAATGGTCACCCATCTAACTACTAACCGTGCTCGATGTTGCTTAACTTCGGTGATCTGACGAGAACCGGTTACCGCGATGCCACCGCGCCCCCTAATACAGGTAATAAATAACCCAAATTGTAAGGAAATAATTGAATAGATATTGTCAGAAAATGCAGGAGAATGCTTCTAGCACTAATTTAAAAAACAATATTTTGGGGAAGGTTATCGCATCACACCTTTGGTGCTCACAGGACCCATAACACCGATTCTACACATTGCCCTGGAGCCCATCATCGGCAGTTCTATTCTTGACACTTCCAACAATTTTCAGACAATACCAATATGATACCAATATTTTTTTCACAAATAACAAACAAAATTTAATTTTGCTTTTCCAAACCAAAGTTGATAAACTTTAACCCCTAAAACTCTGGTAGTGCAACAGAATTTTCTGCAGTCACTGTTTTTCTCTTGTTATATTTATTTATTGATGTTTTAAGGTCACATATTTATGCACAATGGCTAATCATGACCGTGACAGTTTTACGGGTGGAGGAAGCCGGAGTACCCGGAGAGAACCACCGAGCAACGACGAGCAGCTGCCAGCTCCCCAACATCGTAACTCCGCTCTGCGGCACAGGCAGGGTTAGATTGGTTGAAGACATGCTTACCATTGACGTGCAGTACGCCTTAGTACACGGCGTCATCGTGCCCCCGCACAGGCAATGGAGATGAAGTATCTTGCCCAAGGACACAACATGGTTGCCGCAGGAGGGATGCGAACCGAGGACCTCTCGGCTTGCAGCCTGCACCTCTACCTACTGAGCCACCGCGCTCACTTTTTCTCTTGTTAAAATATGAATTTAACCAATTATATCTTGTTTGACAGAGCTCAATGAGCTCTGTTAAACAAGGTGTATTTGGTTAAATATGCATTATGGGAAATATTTTTCTGCTGAAAACTTGCCCATTTTGACATCAGAGTGCAGAGAGTTAACTGGAAGAGTGCTAGATTAGTTTTGGTAGTCATAATTGGTTCATCAGAGGTTTTGTTGAATTTATCGGCACTCTCCAATAAACTGCAACAAAAAAATCATATTTATAAAATATTTGGCCTCTGTGACATAAGCAATTTATTTTGAAGCCCAAATTTGGGGTTCTAGCCCTGAACCAGTTAATTGGAGTGTCCTCTCTCAGACTTTTTCAATGAGGGTGGGCCGCAAATGATGGTTTGGAAGAAATAAGGAAGTCTGAATAGCAATAGATATGTATAAGGACAGGTTATTTTGTTATTCATGAAAAAGGAGTTGAATGTTGGTGATGTTCAGAAAAACTGATGCGTGGATTAGGTTGTTCAGTTACAAGGTTAACCCCCTGTACATAATGTCAAAATACCACAAATTTCAAGTAGTAATTTATTCCCATAATGCAACTAAGAATTTAACCAATTGAATCTTTTTTGACAGAGTTCATTGGTTATACCCCCATTTGCATTATGGGAAAAATTATCCAGCTTGAAACTCTGATATTTTGTCAGTGTGCAGTAGGTTAAAATATAGCCTGAAACATTAGGGGATTACATGTTGTGTACATTGTGTGAGAAACATTTGTGTTTTGATAATGATGTTTTCGATGTTGTTGGAAAACTGAATATGGTTGTGCAGTCATTGGGATGAGAGATGTCTGAGAAACTAGCAAAAATTTTATTTGACCTCAAAAAAGAATGAAACGCAACTTCTAGCCTCTTAGTGCAATTTACTCATGTATATGTTATTCTTCTACAAAATCCCTCTGTATATTACAAGATTATTGTGTCCAAAGTAAAATGTAAAATATGTGTACATTTATGATTTTGTCTTTATTTATTCTTCCACTTCAAGAAAAACTAAATTCCTGAAAAATAAAGTCAGCTCAGCCATTTTGAAAAGCGAGACTGATGGAAGTCAGAAGATGTGATACCCATATCCTGACACTCTGACAGTGATACCTAATCATGAAAGTTGGGAGAATATTTGAATTATAGTAAAATATAACTTTAGACGGCGATAACTTGAAGTTGCAATTCAAAGGGATAAAACTTTAGACAGAGATAACTTGAAATTGCAATTCGAAGGGAAATAACTCAGGGTGGACATTGTAGACAAAGTAAATAAAAAATATACGTGTCTAAACCTCACATACAGTTTAGTTGCCGTGGACTGGTCATAATCCATACTTGGACAGTGATGTTCACACCAAGCCAGAAAATAAGCAGACTGTCATCTGCAAAATGAGGTCCCCAGAGGGTGAATTTAGTGATGCTACCCTGCACAGCAGGTTAGCATCACTAAATTCACCCTCTGTGGACCTCAATGTGAATCAGGGTCTCAAAACTAAACAGAAAGAGGTACCCAGAGGACAAATTGGCCTACTGTATGGGATGGCATCATCAAATTCACCCTCTGGGGACCTCAGTCTGCAAATGTCAGACTGCTTATTTTCAGGCCTGGTCCACGCACATGTTTCCCTGGTAATAAAAAACCATCACCAGTAAAATTTTAATTAATGAAGCACCGGGTTGTTACTCATTGATTCATTAATTAAATTTTTGATGATTATTCCTATAATTAGAGTTTGGAATCTAATATTATTGCATCCATGGAAATATTGCCCATCCGTGGAAAGTGACCAGTCCACGGCGATCGTACTGTATATACCTGTGTACAAAAAAATGTGGAAAATCTGAGTATAAGGTTCCGCTCCACAGTTTTCCAGGCATTTCCAAATGTGACATGCCATACACTCTCTTCAAATGCAAATATCCTGTAACTTAGTTATCAGACCCATTACATGTATTACATTTCCCAAATCCACAAAAAACATATAACACTATCTGACTAAGTAGAAATAAACAATCTGAATGTGGGTGGAATTATTTATTGTCAAAGGCAAGACTTCAACCTGAAAAATTGCCTTAAAAAATTCCGAAACCAGTCACCTAGCAGCCTCAAAAGCAGAATTTTCCCACCAACCCCGCCTACCCACCCCTGGAGCAGAGCATCCCTTGTTTCTAAAATGCAAAAAAAAATTTATATGTTTCCGTCTCATTTTTTAGTTACCTGTCTGGTAACAAACCCGTGTAAAAATTACATTTAAAAAATAGCAAATTTTTTGAAGCCACTGTTTCCCATAATTCATCTGGTAATTTACCCTTATGTATCAGACTCCAACTTTGGGACCAAAACTTCAAATTCTCTTGTCCAACAAAAAACCTAATGTAATCATATATCTGAAACCAAAAAATATATCTCTATTTTACATGGCCTTAGTTTCAACATACGCCCTTTGTTTAGAATTTCACCCCTGTGCAATAGTGCGAAACTGTGGAGTGGAACCTAACTGTTTGAATTATGGAAGACACAAGCTGCCCCACCCATTCAAGGATGGTAAAGAAGTCCATTGCACATCAAGAGTGATAATTAAGTGATTTCTTGAATTAACTGAATTAACTGAAGTAAATTATGCATTATCACCCCTTTGTCCCTGCTGTATGCTTCCCTCCTTTGAAAAGTTGCTATCAAATCTTCAGGGTTGAGAACTCCCAACGATGAAAAAGGCTGAAAACTTCAACTCAAACCCTCACCCCTAGCAAATCCTTTCATTTTCACATGCAATAGCACAATTCAAGCAATTCAAACATGGGCAATTCAAACATGAGCTGGGCCCAGCCACAGACCATGTCTCCACCACTCAAGCCAGAAAATAAGCAATCTGTCATTTGCAGAATGAGGTTCCCAGAGGGCGAATTTGCCGATGCTATCCCATAGAGTGGGCAAATGTATCCTCTGGGTACCTCTTTCTGTTTAGGTTTGAGACCCTGATTCAGACTGAGGTTCACAGAGGGTAAATTTAGTGATGCTACCTTGCTATGCAAGGTAGCATCACCAAATTCACCCTCTGGGACCTCAATTTGCATATGACAGTCTGCTTATTTTCTGGCCTGCCAATGCTGCATACCACCTTGCTGCATATCAAATTTCATTGAAATCCAACCACTGAGTGCTGAAATATGAATCCGGATGGATGGACAATACAACAGACAGATGAATGGACAGACAGATGGATGGATGCATGTAATCCAGTATACAATTTCTTCAGGAGAGGGGGTACAAAAATTATATTCCAATGAGAGAAGCTGGAAACACTTGACAAGTGGAAAATTCTCATCCACGAAATACTGGTATTTGTAAATCCATTTTACTCTGGGAAGTAAAAACTACTATCAAAAATTTTGGAAACAAAACATACCCTGATCCCCAATAAAAGCAACTTCGAATTAATTCAAATTGTTCAGAGCAGAACACAACCTGATTCCACAACAACAGTCAATGGCAGATCAAGAAGTGTGTGTGGAGAGGAGGGGGGGGGGGTCACCACATTTCAATCATGGGTTTTGCGTGGGCTAAAACATACATCCAAAACCATGCTACACCCGGAGGTCACATTCTGTGTTTGTTTTGCAAATGGAAGTGTTGCAGGTGACTGACACTGATTTATTTATTGGTGTTTAAGGTCACATACTTATGCACAATGGCTTATCATGACCGTGACAATTTTATGGGTGGAGGAGGCCAGAGTACCCGGAGAGAACCACCGAGCATCGACGAGCAACTGTCAGTGCCTCAACATTCTAACTCTGTTCAAGTTCCGCTCAAGCAGGATTACAGCGGATGAAGACATGTGTACCATCGACGTGCAGTACGCCTTAGTACACAGCATCATCGTGCCACCATGTAGGCAACTGGGATAAAGTGCCTTGCCCAAGGAAACAATGTGGGTCATCCAACAGTCTACCACTGAGCCACTGCACTCCCAACTGCCACTGATAAAGCCATCTTTATTCTATCACTAATACATCAAACAACACCAGTTTCATTTCTCATATGGTCTTTTTCCTTTCTTCGATGATGGTGACTTCATCTTGAGTTGTGATTTTGCCTAAAGAAAAGAAAGGCAAAAATATATTAAATGGTTCAAGTCCATATTTGGACTTCAGCAAACAGTGTAGATGCAGGCTTTCAACTGGTCTTTGTTTACTACTCATCTTTCTAGCTCCCCTGACTTCAAGCAAATATGGGATACTGCATTGATGCTTTCATGGGGGAACACCATTCCCTAGTGTTCAACCGATGATCGGAACCGGCCACCACAATCGGCCGATTATGGGCAATCGGATGACAATGGCAACGGCTCCTGGAACATCGGTTCAACCGATTGTTGCCAAGCAATTTGTGATTTTTCTGAATCGCATTTTATTATCTTCTGCAATTGTTCAATTGTTAATGTAAAATGATGTCGATGATACCATTCAATAAAGTTGAGAAACAACCACAATGTGTATTC
This sequence comes from Pictodentalium vernedei, assembly GCA_031216915.1. Taxonomy (NCBI): domain Eukaryota; kingdom Metazoa; phylum Mollusca; class Scaphopoda; order Dentaliida; family Dentaliidae; genus Pictodentalium; species Pictodentalium vernedei. The sequence continues at coordinate 688,718,702 of CM062295.1, forward strand.
CTAATCTCTCTAGAAGCCCCTTTACGAGATATACGTGTTAAATGACATGTAAAACTTACAACTGAGCACACTTGCAGCAATCGCCAGTTCATACCGGAAAAGTGAAGGATGTACTCCATTGACTCAGGTCGCAGTAAAATTACCAGTCGTGCGCACTTGGGCGGTAAACGTGGCTCTGAGAGCCATGTTTACCGCCCAAGTGTGCGCGACTGGTAATTTTACTGGGACCCCAGTCAACGAAGTTTAACACTTTGAAAAATGTTCAGTTTAATGTAGTTCTTTCGAGCCTCGACTTGTCTTGTAGTGCATGGTATTACAATCAGAATCGGCATCAGAATCAACGATTGTGGGCTCAAATAACCGGTAATCGGCCAGCGACCATTTTTGGTAATCGGTTGGACACTACCATCCCCAACTTTTTTCTGAGGACAAATATCATTCCCCCTCAATTTCAAGACCTGGTATGACTTGATCTTGATGAATGTACAACACAGCAAAAACTCATTTGTCTTTCTAAGTGAACTAAACTCCCTTTTGCTGTGTGTAAGCTATTCACTTACCATACTATAAAATATAGTCAGATATCAATAAACAGAATGACATGACAAAAGTGACGTCCTTGGTAAATTGTACGCACATTTGTTTGTAACTCAATCATGTTTCACCAAAGCGACATTTCCACATTTTTCTCATCAATAAAATGGAGACAGGTGGTTCAGCTGTCCACTTCAGAGTAAAGTGTAAATTTGGTCTTCCAGCACTCAACTGTTTAAATTTTAAAAAAAAATTTTATTCCAAATTTTTTTTGTGAGTGTTTTCTGATATTCATGTTTAGTAAAGGGTAAAAATTGTTCTCTTTCGGGGCTAGAACTTTATAGCTACAAAATGGAATATCTGATGCAGGGATCGATCAGGACTATTTGAAATACGCTCTAGCCTCGGAGCCTATTTTTTCAATTCATGCGCCAGATTTCAATTTATGGAGTCACACTGCTGTTTGTAACACACACTGCAAGTAGGTAATAGCTCTCATCATCTTCATTTAGTACACTATAGCAAACATTAATCTTCACTGTGGTTTCTGATCAAGTCTTGGCTGCCTATTTAGGCAGCCAAGACTTGATCAGAAACCACAGTGAAGATTAATGCTTGGTAATTAAGACTTGAAGTATTAACTTAAGCACTCTACAACAATGATAAATGATAATCATATATATAATACATGTAAGAGTGTCTCTCTCGATTATCCATCGAAAGAATATCAAAATATGATCTGAGAAGTTACGCACCAACTGAGAAGCCTATTTCTGAGATTTAAGAGCCAGGTCCTGATGTTTCAGAACCAAATACGCACTGGTGCATGCCCAGGTCGGTCCCTGGCTGACTGAACAGAGTGGCTTAGTGAAGTATAAGTCAGCAGAGGAAGCAAGGTGCAATGTCAAACTAAGGCCGCAAAAAAAACAGTCACTAGATGTTCAGTTGGTAGACCATCCAAGAGAAAAATTTAAGAAGTTGAAGAAGCAACAAGCCTGGTCAAGAAAGTACAAAAAGCCACACCTGAGTGCGTTGCTGACACCGTAAAAGAGACCATCTCGGATACTTTACGAGGGAAATACAAAAGTTTCTCACCAAAAGAGAAGAAACAAAGTACAGCTGTGCTCACAAGAACATATACAAACAAATACAATCGGTCACAAAATCTCTCTGATCAGTTTGTTCCAATATTTAAGATGAATACGGAAAATAATTTTTACACTGTTTCAATAATATGAGTAGTTTTAAAAATTATTTTTCTGCAAAATACAGGTTTTTAAAAAAAAAGAATGTTTCAATTCGTGGAGTAAATGCAGTAGCTTGCATCCCAGGTATTGATTACAAAGTCTCAATTGCAGTATTAAACCACTAAATCCAAACTTTTTAACCACTGTAAGCAAATGGAAGATGGGGTCTAAAATCATTTTTTTAGAGAAAACAAGAGCACTGCCGAGCGGGACATTATACGCCTGTTTTGTATTTTTGAAGGGTTGGGGAAAGGATGGGGGTGAGGGTGAAAATTGTTTGGACCAACCCCATATTCGAACTTGACCTGTATTTTGTTGTGATTGAACAACATACCAAGTTTGGAACCAATTGGAAAAAAAATATTAAAAGTTATCATCTGGAAACCAAATATTTGATGCATTCTATGTCCAACAAGGGCCATAATTCAGGTGAACTTCAAAGTTCGAACTGACCCCATATTCGAACTTGCCATGTCTTTTGTTTTGATTAAACCACATACCAAGTTTAGGAGTCAATCGAAAAAAAAAATACTAAAGTTATCATCTGGAAACAAAATGTTGACGAACGGACAGACTGACGGATGGACAAATGGACAGACAGACTGATTCCATAATTCGACGGTTTTTCAATAGGCATATAAAAAATCAGTCAGGCCATACTAAAATTATAATCCGGAAAACACGAAATGCACAAATTCAAGAGGAATAACTCTGGAAAGGTACATGCAATTTGGGCCGAAAGTGAACTTGAGCTGTGCTTTGTGGTCACAAACAAAATCTGAGAATTTGAAACAAATTAGTCAAGGCAAACTAAAGTTATCATCCAGAAACCACATAATTCACAAATTTGCAATCATTCAAGGGGAATAACTATGGAATAGTACATGCGATTATGGCCAAAGGTGAACTTGAGCTGTGCTTTGTGGTCAAAAACAAAATCTGAGAATTTGAAAAAAATCGGTCAAGGCAAACTAAAGTTGTCATCCGGAAACCACAAAATCCACAAATTTGCAATCATTCAAGGGGAATAACTCTGGAAAGGTATATGCGATTGTGGTCAAAAGTGAACTTTAGCTGTATTTTGTGGTTAAAAACCAAAAAACTGAAAATTTGAAATAAATCAGTCAAGGCAAACTAAAGTTGTTGTCCGGAAACGAGAAGTTGGGCTAAATTCTCATAAATAAAGGGCCATAACTCTACTGCAAATGGGCCGCTAGAAACGGAAATCGAACCCATCTTGTATTTTGTCATACTAAATCCACATGCCAAATTTAACTCAGCTCAAACCATTACAATTAAAGTTATCGTCTGGAAATGAAATGTGTCCATGGATGGACAGACAGACAGACGGGTGGAGAGACCATTCACATAATACGCCCCGTTTTTCAAACGGGCGTATAAAAACAACATCTGAAAAATTTGGTGTCAATCCATCAAGGCGTTCGGCTTTAAATGAAGGGAAACCAATTTTTTTCGAAAGATTGTGCTTTCAAAGGGCCATAACTCTGCAGTGGATGGACTGAGAAACACCAATATCAAACTTGACCTGTATTTTATTGCTTAAAACAACTTCTGAAAGTTTGATGTCGATCCGTCAAGGGGTTCGACTTTAAATGAACGGAAACCAAATTGTTTACGGACAGACAGGTGGATGGACAGACAGACTGATAACATAATACGTCCCATTTTTATAAACGGGCATATGAAAATGATTCACTAAGGCCATACAAAAAAATTAATTGATTCTCAGGCATTTTGTTTTTTAAACAAATGAGGGAGGGAGGGAGGGAAGATTTTATTTTTATTTTTTATTCAATTGTCACCTACTGCTTCCTATGAAGATTTAATACATGTGAGTATTGATAATACGTGAAAAACAACTTAAATGTCTTTAGACGGCTATATACTACCCCTCCACCAACCCCAGGTTGAAGCCCCAGGGTGGAGGAAGGACAGTTCATAGCCATCTTAGATACTATGCTTTGCCCCAGAAACCTTACAATAAAAAGTAGACTTTCCTAACTTGGAGGGGAGGGGGGGGGGGGTGGGGGAGGGTAGGTACATACTACTCTGTAAGACAGTTATCTATTGCCCCTCCACCAGATTTTAGCTCATGCCGTGGGGTTCAGGAGGGGCAGAATATATAACTGTTATACAGATGCTGGGGTGTAGTCAATAAACCATATAATAAAAAAAGAAGCGTTTCCCGCAAGGGGAGGGAGGTGGTGCTTGGCCTCTCGGATGAGAGGGCTGTAACCACCACTGACCTTCCCTTGGAGCCACCCCTGTGCCACTGTTTGTCAATGAGATCATAGACCCAGGTTATTAAGATGTCGGTCGAGTTCACCAATTCTTTTTAAAATGTCCCAACTTTGTTACTGCATGGTTATAACTACACCCCTGAAACACTCAGATGCTTTCCAGGGGAAACGGTAGGTGAACTAACTTGAGCCGAACTCACAATGCCAGCCAAGTCCATTCCTACTGGAATGAAAGTGTCAATGACACTGTAGCTCAACTTGTGTAAGACATGTACATGTATAGTATGTGACACAGCAATGACACACATCTAGGTAATGATCTGATAACAAAGGTACATATAAAGTATTGTAATGGCCTGTACATAAATGCTGACCATAGCCTGTAACAAATGTTTATGTTTAGGTAAAGTATTGTAAAGGTGGGCGACAGTCAGATGCTAAACTAGAAAAGAAATCTCTGAGTCCCAGAGTGGGTCTGACTGAACCCCAAAATATTTGTTCTCATAGCACAGTGATAACAAAGGCACCCCAAAACACTCGTTCCTGTCCCAAGGTGATAACAAAGGTACCCAAGAAGTTTTGTGAAGATCAGTTTATAAATACAGCCTCTAGCCCGAGCCGTATTGACATGTGCACTTACTCTGTATCAGTAGCACTGAATAAATCAAAGTTCATCCAACTTGCATAATTTCTGCACGAGAAAAAAACCCATATTATATGTGATGTATTCCATGTTACTAAACATTCATTCAGAAATTTATTCAAATAAGAACCTTCATATAGAAGTTCTGTACAAAAAACTGATTGTACCTAATTTTGGTACAAAATGGCCACTGACAGCCATCTTGAATTTCGGACCGCTCCCAAAAACACTCGTTCTCGTTCCAAGGTGATAACAAAGGTACCCAAGAAGTTTCGTGAAGATCGGTTCAGAAATAGAGCCTCTAGCCCAATCTGTATTGACATGTGCACTTACTGTGTATAAGTAGCACTGAATAAATCGAAGTTCATCTAATTTGCAAATTTCTGCACGAGAAAAAACCCCATATTATATGTGATGTATCCCATGGTACTAAACATTCATACAAAAAATTATTCAAATCAGAGCTTTCATATGGAGGTTCTGTGCAAAAATCTGATTGCACCTAATTTTGTACAAAATGGCTGCCAGCGGTGATAACAAAGGTACCCAAGAAGTTTTGTAAAGATCGGTTCATAAATTGGCCTCTAGCCCAAGCCGTGTTGACGGTGCAATGGACGGACAGACTGACGACGGGCTATGACAATACCTCAAATTTGGCTTTGACAAAGTTGAGCTAAAAATGGTGACTGTGATTTTGGAGGAAAGCTTTTCGAGTGATATGGACGATGACTCAAGAGTGCCGCTGGGGAACCTCTACTGCTTCTATATCACATCAACAACCGATCAGACTGTGTAATATCTACAGTGAGACCGTTTGCGGATGCCTGTCTACTTTACAAACAAATCAACAACACCAAAGACCTGTTAAAATGACAACAGGATCTGATAAACTTGGAAGAATGAGCAAACAACTGGAGGATGAAATTCAACTCAAAGAAGTGCTATGTGGTCAGTATACGGAGGAAGTACTGCACAGGATAATGACAGTTGGACAGGTGTAAAACAACCCCAACATTGGAGTGGAAATTTCAAATGGCCTACAAGGGATAACACACATCAACAAGATCTCAAAGAAAAATAACCCACATTCGACTTTCTCAGAAGGAATGTAAAATTGATGCCACAGAAATGTAAAAAGGCTGGTTATTTGTAGAGCTGTAGGTTAACCGAAACCAAACCGAGGTTTTTAGTTTTTTTAAAAAACCGAAACCGAAACCATTGACATCCCGTAATCTAAGGTTTTTCGTTTTTTATTAAATACTCTCTTGCTGCAGAAATTCACAGAATGTAGCCATTCCAGAGTAGTGAGAGTACCCAGACACTGCCAATGGCAGTGTCTGGGTACTCTCACTACTCTGGGAAGGCTACATTCTGTGAATTTCCGACATTTCAGTTTAGTTGTGTTTGCAGCTTTCCTCAAGTTGTGTGTAGGTGTCAGACCTCGAAGAATGGCCAAGCACAATAAAAATTCTGTATATTTAGGTAATTATTATATTGGCCTTCCTGATTCTTCATGTATTGTAGCTTATTTCATGCATTCACTGAGTTTCACTCAATTTCACTACCATTCAGTTATGACTCTGGACATAAGAATGAGTTTCGTTGAATTTTACTTGGCCTCATGAACAAACCGAAAACCGAACCGAACCGAACCGAGGTTTTGCTCCACCTGAAAAACCAAAACCGAAACCGAACAAGAAATTTAAAAACCTACAGCTCTAGTTATTTGGATATAAAAATACAGATACAAATACAAATAAAGAACACACAGATTTAGAAATCACCTGGGCCGAAATTGTATTGCAACAAACTCATCTGATACCTGCCCTAATAGTTTATTATTGAGAGAAACAAAGTCAAAGGTTTTCCAACAAAACTTGAATTTATCATCTTACGATCATCTATCAACTTTTCTGAAAACTTTTTCTATGTTTAGATGAGTTGTGGTGTATCCAAGGCCACATTAGCAGTAGGCCTGAAAATAAGCCGTTTGTTATTTGCAGAATGAGGTCCCCAGAGGGCAAATTTGATGATGCTGTTCCATACAGTGGGCCAATTTATCCCCTGGGTACCTCTTTCTGTTTAGTTTTGAGACCCTGATTCAGATTGAGATTCACATAGGGTAAATTTAGTGATGCTACCCTGCTGTGCAGGGTAGCATAACTAAATTCACCCTCTGGGGACCTCATTTTGCCAATGACAGTCTGCCTGTTTTCTGGCTTGATTAGCAGCAGTTAGAACTGCATTTAGTTTTTGGTTTATGTTTTGTTTTAGCAACCGTTCCAACTTTTTAAGTGCCTGAGTTATTTATTATTGATTCCTTTCCTGGTGTAAATAAATTAGAAAAGGAAGTGGTCATTGAATGTTTTTATCAAAAAGACACATTGTTTTTCAAGGGACCCTTTATTTAAAGCACATTGTGGGCTTATAGGAATATTTATAGCCTATATTCATCAGTGGAATGAAATTTCAATATCAAATCGACCGTATTTGGTTGCCTCTAATTTCATATGATTGGAAATGCGTGCGACATTAACGTTCGTCAGCTACAAAATGACTACAGCTACCAACTTCAAAATGTCAATGTGGGGCATTTTTTTCAATGCGGCGATGTCTGAGAATCAGTTGTATATTTCTTTTTTACCTAATTTTAACTTTTGTCAAAATATTTCTTTGATTGATTTCAAGGGATTAACATCTTACCTGTAGTTCAAATCTGCCCAGCATTTCATACACAAAAATTCCCATCCAAATTTTATTTTTCCAGTATAGTGGAGCCCACTTATTTATATATCTTTTAACTGAATAACTCTGTTAATTGAAAATAATGTAAAAGCACCAAACCATTTACCATACTTTTGGTACAAAGTTGACCTATTAATTGCATATAGGTTCTAGTCCAAACTCCTGTTCATTGATTAAAAAATCTTGTAATCTGTCTAGGAATTACTTCAACATACACTGAATACCCCACATTTATAGACATTTTTGGCCTCAATACATCCTATATAGACATCCCACATCTTATAACTCCCAATATATTCATTGGGAAACAATTTGTTTCCCAAAGTTTATAGATCACCCAGCAAGTGGATTGTGATACTCGTGCCGGGTGTGTCTGCTTCTTTTGTCGTACCAGTTAACTTCTCAGTGTTTCAAGCGTTTTATTCATTCCACGTCTGACACTTTACTCGCAAGACATGGCGAATAGTACAGTGCAATCTCTCCCACCTCGGGAGCCTCAACCGGTGTTTCAAACTGACGCTTCTGCACACCCTATTGTGCATGCTTCAAATATGGCTGCAATTCGTGCATCAACAAGTGACAATCTTCCACAGGACGATCTGTCCGCTTCCAGGCGCCGGATTTCTCGGACTTCTACTTCCACATCGGACTGTGCTTCTCATTCGTGGTCCGTTTCAGCATTGCGAAGTGAATTGGACAAGCATGGGATCGCCATGGCACCATCCACTAGAAAATCTCACCTGTGGTCCCTTTACAAACTGAACGTAAACAATGCGACAGTTTCCATTTCAAGCCACGATATCAACACTTCCGGTTCTCAACCGGCTTCATCTACAGCCAGTTTTTCGTTCGCGACCACTCCCAATTTCGACAATAGTTCCAATTTATTTTCTTACATGGACTCCGAAAGACTCACAATGCCGTCTTTTGCCATTACGGCTAGCACAACCTCTGGAGCGGTCACCACACTTAGCGGACTTAATGCCTCCACTGTAAATACCGTCACCACACCTTTCGACTCAGACCTGCTTTTCCATACTGGACATCCTCGTACGTCGCACAGTCATCCTCCACATTCTTCTCAGAGGCGGCAGTCATTAACCAATCTGGCCCACCAGGCCTCTGTAGATGCATGTAGAATTGGGCCCAGTGCTACAACTTTTCATCACAGTGACTTGATAAACTCTGCTCCTCCACCACAGTCACAGTCTCACCAAACTGGACATATCGTCTCTGACAGTGCACCTGATATAACACTCCCTACTGTTCCAACCACGACTCATACCTTACCTCATGATTATTCAACCCAGGACTCTTCTGGCCATATCCATCCTGACAATTTCCAAAGGACTGTTACACTTCAGCAGCGTTATATTGAACAACTTGAGGGCCTAAATGCTGACCTTTCTAATCGCATAAACAACTTACAATCTTCTAATCAGACATTGCATCACCTTCCACTTCAGGCCCATCAACTCCCCTGTTCACAAATTGGAAATGTTGCACACACAGACCTAACTCCAGGAGCAACATTTGCAGCAGGTAATAATTCCTCTTCCTTCTCACCGGATTATAGCTTCCCTCATCTCGGAGTTATAGGTCAGGCCCATTCCCCTCTCATGAGTGCAGTAGGTATTCCTTTGTCTAGTTTGCCTGACATCGATGCCGATGTGCCCCCTTCTCTCCGACAGGACATTCTCAATGGAAGGGATATTAATTTGGCTTGACTTATTATGCCCCCATTAGATGCTAACAGTCCTGGGTCCGATTCTTCCAAATATGATGCGCGATTATCAAAACACCTTTCCCTTCCTGAATACATCAAAGCTTTTACAAAATTTAAATCAATTATTTGTGATGTTTACCCCTCCCGCAGCACAGAACTCGACACATATCAAACCGACGTTATAAACATAGCCGCTCAGTATGGGGATGCCTTCTATCAATACCATCTGGCTTTCTCCTCAAAAGCAACAGCATGGTTTGCATGGGGTCACAAAATTAATTGGGCAATCTGAGACAATAAATTATTTTGTTCCACTTTTGCAGGACACAAAACCATGAGCTGCTACCACTGTGGCAGCTCTATGCACCTCACCAAATTCTGCCCGGTACCTTCTTCCCAGCGCTACACACCATACACCAAAATGTGGGGTCCCTCCACGTCGGCACCTTCCGTGAATACTTCTACCTTTCCGAAGAGCATGCCCCCATCTCCTGCTCGCAAAGAAACATGTCTGCAATTCAATGCTGTCCGGGGGTGTAATTTTGGGTTGAACTGTCGGTACCTTCACCTATGCTCCAACTGTTCGGAATCCCACCCCCGAACAGCTTGCCCCATTCGCCAGCCTCCAGCTTTCTCTTCTAGAAATAAATGACTCTGTCCCGCTGATGATTCTTCTGGCATTCCCACTCACGCCACCACTCCCATTGACATACAAACCTTGCAGTCTCTACTTGAAGGCTATCTGGATCATTTCTTCACCTCTTACCTAGTCACTGGCCTTACTCACGGATTCGGCATGGGTATCGGCACTTTACTCTCCTCCTCTCTCGAAATGAAGAATCTCCAGTCTGCCCGTCACCAGCCTTCTGCCGTAGACGCGCTTCTCGCCACAGAAATCTCCAACGTTTCCTGTTCGGCCCCTTTTCCACCATTTCCTATCTACCGGATCAAACCCATCGGCCTCGCTACTAGGAAATTCTCTAATAAGCAGCATCTTATTGTGGACTTTCAGCCCCACATTCTTCTAAATCCCACCATTCTATCAATTCACTTATCGACAAACAAGATTTCTCCCTTTCATACATCACAATCGATGATGCCATCAATATCATTCAGGACACTGGCCACCATTCTTGGCTATGCAAAGTTGACATCAAATAGGCTTTCAAATTACTGCCCATTCACCCTCCCTGTGGCCCTTCTATGGCATTTAATGGAAAGACAGCATTTACTTTCACAATCGCCTAGCTTTTGGCTGCCGCTCTTCACCCTTCATATTTGACCAGCTATCGCAGGCCATATTCTGGATTGCACACACTCATTACGGCATTACAAACATCCTAAATCTACTTGATGATTTCCTATTAGCCCAGTTGAATCAAATCCCCATACAGCGATGTCGACCTTGCTCAAAGTTTTTGCTGATCTGCACATTCCCTTAGCCGTTGATAAAACAGAGGGTCCGTCTCAATCTATGGAATATCTTGGTATCATTCTGGACACTGAAAAAATGGAAAGTCGTCTGCCCCAGGACAAATTGCTTTGTGTCACTTATATCCTGCAAAGTTTTCTCTCCAGACGGACTTGTACCAAACGTGAGCTCCTCAGCCTTCTCGGCCATTTGAGTTTTGCCTGTCGGGTCATCCTCCCGGGCCGTTCTTTCATTTCTTATCTTATTTCTCTCTCCAATTCTGTATCCGAACTATGGCACCACGTTAACATTTCTGCGGAATGTAAAAAAGACCTCTGTATGTGGTTTGAATTTCTCTCATCCTGGAATGGCGTGTCCTTTTTCCTGGGAAGTTAAATGATCTTATCTAGTGATATATCCCTGACAACAGATGCCAGCTCCAAAATTGGGTTTGGTGGTTACTATGCTCCCCACTGGTTTCAATCAAGGTGGCCCACCGAACTCCAAAAAATTATTAAGCATTGCTGGTCCATGGCCTTTCTCAAGCTGCACCCCATTGTCGTGGCTGCTGTCTTGTGGGGGCATCACTGGACTTCTAAACGAATTGTATTTATTTGTGATAATGAAGCTACAGTTCATATAATCCCCCGAATTATGACTCTCATGCGCAGCCTCACTAAATGTGCTCTGAAACATCAATTCATGTTTTATTCCCAATTTATTTCTGGTTATTGCAACAAAATATCAGGTTCTCTGTCTCGTTTTTCGCAGGAATTCCATACTCAGGCTCCAGAAGCAGACCCAGGGCTTATATTTCGTCTAAATTTGTGAGAATCCATTTGGATTCTCGTGAAAATGGTTGCGAGAATCCATACCTACTATGAGTGTCCCAGGATCCCATGACGCCACCATGGTTGAACCACTGTTGTATACTGATAACACATGTTAACATTTTACCCAAAACACCTTTTTAATTTTTAAAACTAAATTTGATAATTTTTAAACAATAAATAATAAATAGATGATAAAATTATTAAATAAACAATATTTACCAATAAAATCTTACAAATATGGCTGTCGTTGGAACCGGCTCATTGAGCCGGTTCCAACGACAGCCATATTTGTTAGATTTTATTGACATAGTGTCAGGATATTTCAGGTCATGTTAGCCTTCTGCTGGTTAATTTGTTGCTGCTGTGTTAAATAACGGGTTAAATTGACTCAATTCTTTTCATGCGAATCCTAGCAGAGGTGCAGTGAGAATCTACATGGATTCTCGCCGGTTTTATTGCGCGAATCTTTGTGCGAATCGATTCTCGGATTCTCGTCGAAATTTTAGCCCTGCAGACCCATTACCTCATCCATGCCCATCAGTGGAAGACATTATGCAGACCTGACAGCTATCCTTCACAGTTTATTGGACACATCTATTACGACACAAACCAAAAACAGGTATGCTAGTGGCCTATCCTACATTCAACACTTTCCAACCATGAATTGTGTTCCATTCCTTTCTGGCACTAAGTTACCTACTTGTTCAGAATTGCTCCTTTCACTTTTTATTGCATACTGCTACGGCCCCATGCATCTTTCACACTCCACCATTAAATTGTACTTATCAGGAATCCGTCACTTTTATGTTTCCGCAGGTCTTCCAAACCATCAGGGATCTCACCGGGTCACCCCTGGCCCCGCATCACATCCATTCTCAAAGCCATTAAAAAACATCAGCCACCTTCCAGTTGAACCAGCTTACCGATTAAGTACCCCATTCTCTCCTCAATTATTTCCTTTTTGGACTTGGGCTCCTATTCATGTGAAATTTCTCTCATGCTCAAAGCTGTTTATAGTTTAGCCTTTTTTGGCTTTCTCCATTGTGGCGAGATCACTACACCCACCACCTCCTTTGACCCTTCTTCTCATCCTTGTTTAGGAGACGTCACTTTCAGCCCGACAGATCAATGGCTACTTTAGTACTCAAGCATTCCAAAACTGATCCTCTGAAATGCGGTATTGCCATCAAATTTTTCCGGTTACACAACTCCATCTGCCCAGTTCGGTTCTTAGACCATTACATCACCCTTAGGAAATCAACGTCCCGTCTCACCCAGCCAGAACATCCACTTTTTATCACCGAATCTGGCTTCCCCCTCACTCGGGCCTTTTTTGTCCAGCATCTTAAACACATTCTCTCCCAATGTGGTTTCCCTTCCTCTTCCTACTCTGGTCACAGTTTTCAGACAGGTGGTGCCTCCTTGGCTTGTGCAGCACACCTAGAAGATCACCTCATTCAAACCATGGACCGCTGGTCATCAGACTGCTCCATGCGCTACATCCATACACCAAACGATGTGTTGCAACAGGCCCACAAAGCCCTTTGCACTTCTAACAATTCTTCACATGGACTTCGATGGTATAAATGCACAGCTACTGTTGAATTTATCTCCTATCGGCCATTGTGCAGAAATGTGTACTTACACTATTCATACATAACTAACCCTGGTCCACCTCCCATTTGGAACCTCGTTTCGATCATGTCCTGGCTCAACCCTACACACCACTGCCCTCATTTACGTAAAGGACCCTGACAGCAACATGGCTATCAACGATTGACTTACTTGACTTCATGTCCATGTTGACGTCATTCTACATCTTGCTGACTTGTGTGACCCTACACACCACTGCCCTCATGACTTACATGCATCATTAATTCCCCGACTCCTTCTTGCTTAGCAGATTTTGCAATCTGCCTACCCTCATATCAAATATTGGTCTTATTTTGCTATTGACATGATCATATCTAGTTTTCCAGCTGATTCATGTTTTGCCACGACATTGCTGTCACGCTCGTGTTTTATGCCCACATGTTCTTAGCCCTTCATGCCATGCTCTCTGCATTGCCGCGCCAACTCGTGTAGCTTTCGATGGTGCTCGCGTCTTCCCTCGAATGCCCAGCATAGTGTGCAGGGTTACTATGGTTACCAAGTCCAGTTTCCCTGGTCCATAGCCACAGTTGCCATGTTCGGGACACACGTCCTCTAACATGGTCATTATCCAGTTCATGATCAGTCACACATGCGGTAATCTCCATATTGTCTACATGGCTAGGCATCGCACATAAACACACGAGCCTCCACACCCCATTCAGTCAACATGTGATCCTGTCCTGAAATGTTTTCAAATGTGGTCAAAGATAACTGAGGAACACTTATTCATTTCAGAACAGGATAGCTCATATTAGGGAGCTGGGACTGCCCTCAACTTGTTGGGAGCAGGCCCAGTGACAGCTGGGAGCCCCATTATGCCAATATCTCATAGTAAATACTACGTGTGCTGTACTATGTTCATGCTCATTGTAAATTTGTACATATGCTTTCATCACCCCTAATGTAAGCTTGTAATTGATGAATAAATGCTGCAAACTATACAATTCTTTGAGTGGTATAAAAATTCATTGGGAAACAATTTGTTTCCCAAAGTTTATATATCACCCAGCAAGTCACTCTCAGCCACCTGGCTCTGAATGTCTGTGCACACGACTCTCCATTTGGTCATTCTATCAACACGTGCTGGTCAACTACAAGTAACATGTTATGCACATGAAACATTAGTTCATCAGAGGGTCATTATCATACGCATCAAAGAATCCTTTGTCTAAACATTAACTCAGCTCACAGCCCCTTTCATTTGCAGATGGCACCTAATTAACATTGCCCACGTCTACTCCTGCGCATCTTCAGTCATTTCCCAACCCTGCCTCAGATCAGATGTCTTTTATTACCCACCACCACCCCATCATTGAAAGCTCACCATATGGGCCTCCCAGCTCTTTCTTTCATGCCCTATCTGCCGCCACATTGCTGTGCCCATTTACTCATGCTCCGGCACATAGCTGTGTCTCTTCTATGCCACCACATAGCTGTGATCCCTATGCAGTGCCGCCACATAGCTGTGGTATCCTCCAGTCCAGGTGGGGGCGGAATTCAAATTCATAGGCCCTCATTCAGTCAACACGTGATCCTGTCCTGAAATGTGTTAGTGCTGGTCAAAGATAACTGAGGAACACTTATTTATTTCAGAACAGGATAACTCATATTAGGGAGCTGGGACTGCCCTCAACTCATTGGGAGCAGGCCCAGTGACAGCTGGGAGCCCCATTACCCCATTTTCTCAGGGCAAGAGACCAATTGCACAAGTCATCATAATTCCTGTTTCATCTATCCTAAGTGTTATGCAAACTATTCCCAATCAAATTCATTACTTGAGAGCTTTTGTACTTCTCTCTTTTTCTCCTTTCTCCAAACTCCTTCTCTTACACTTTTTTTTTTCATTCCATCTGTTAACCCTTTACCTAATGAATCGCCCGCAGCCATCTGCATAATTTGAAAATTAAGCAATAGAAAAAAATATTTTTTTCAAATTATTTCAACAAAACCATATCATGTGACCCCATCATTGGAACAAGCTCATTGAGGTCGTTCCAATGAGGGGTCACATGATATGGTTTTGTTGAAGTTATGTTGAAAAGTTTAAAAAAAAGTAATTAAAATAATAAATTTTGATATTCTCTATGTTGGGTAAAGGGTTAAGGTGAGTGACAATAAAACAGCCAGTTGGCTATGTCATCACCCTGCAGAAAACAAATATTACAAAATCTATAAGTACTAGATGTGTAAGCCAATGTATTCTATTTAATATTGCTTAATAATATATACTTTTATCTCACAATCGGGGCATTTTTGCACTGTTACGCGACTAAAGTTTAATGTATCTGGGCCCTTGTTCCGAATCCGTATCAAGGGCCCCTGATACAAGCCTGTGATTCTGCTGTTGCCAAAACAATGGCATTAATATCATTTTTCGATCGCTTCGCGTTTTTTCCCTTCAGAGAAAACAATATTAGGTGAGGCGAAGCCGAACCTAATATTGTTTTCTCTGAGTCGTATATGACACTGTATCTGCCAACTAAATGCCCTGTAAGGCTGTAACGTATTTATTATGCATGGCATGCTAAAATGTCACTGGGGAAGTTAACTCAACGAATAGTTAAATTATGCGCACTTTTCGGCATCTTGGGCTGGTTTATAGCCTATTATTGGGATTTTCCTGAACGCTCGAGTCGAGGCTTCTCTCTTGAAGTTGATCCACCTCAATAAATGATGAACAGCATATTTTAAAATATAATAACCTTTACACCAAGAGGGATATTTAGTTCACCAGTAATTATTGCAAAAGTAACAACCAAATTCACGTTGACGAAACACACAGTTGCTCCACTTCGCAAGACAGTATTCAGTAAAGTGAATCTCAGTGACGTAATTTTCTTTGAAGTGTAACGTCATCACTGACATCAATAAGGAGATCAATGAACGCTATTCTATTTTTCAATTTGCGTCTTTCCATCGATAAGGCAAATGAAAAAGTTCCTCTTAAAATAGTATTATAACACATTTTGTGGTCAACATTGTGAGATAAATTTATCATCACCACAGTGTGTGTCTCCGGAAATTCCGATCAAGTCTTGTTGTAGGCACAGAATCGCATTTTGACGAGCCCGTTCGGGCTCGTCGAAATACTATTCTGTTCCTACAACTTGACTTGATCTGAATTCCTGGAGACACACACTGTGGTGATAATCTGTATGTATCATTTTGTTTTTGCAAAGTCATTCATATAGGAATTGAATCTATGTTATCTTGTTTGACAGATCTCAAAGATCTCTGTCACACAAGATATAATAGAGTAAATATTCAGTTTATACAGTAGAACCTGTCTTGAGAGACTGCACAAAAGTGGTCTCTCAAGACAAGTGGTCTCTCATAACAGGTTCAAGGTTTTCTCAAGTCAGTGAATAACCAACCACAAAATTCAGAAATGGAGAAGAATGGATTTTTGTAATTACTTTGTAGTTGTTCTTTTTTATGAAGTTTTTGTAACAAACTGAAATGGACTGTTATAAAAATTATAAAAATAAATTAGTGTTGAAAATCTTCATTGAAGATTTTCAACACTAATTTATTTTTATAATTTTTATAACAGTCCATTTCAATTTGTTACAAAAAGATTTTCAACACAAATTTATTTTTATTCCTATCTGTCACATTTCAGGTATGTATGAAATTGTTTATTCAGAAATAATCCTCTTTTCACAGGGGTCTTATAAAAATATCTCAATCTGTAATGAATTAGCAATTGAAACCCAATTAAGAGCTTTTAATACTTTTAATTATGTTAGTATAACCACAATGGATTTTCCAATTCCAGAACAGGTAAAAAGTTTTTGTCATGGTTTCAGTCTTCAAAGGGGCGGTCTCTCAAGACAGGTCCATTATGGCATAAAAATACAAGTTGGTACCAGGTCACAGTGGTCTCTCAAGACAGGTGGTCTCTCAAAACAGGTGGTCTCCCATAGCAGGTCCATTATAGAGTAAAACTTAGATTACTATCCTCTTTCTTAAATGATCGCGAAATTAAAGTCAGAGTGAACAATGAAATGTCTGACAGTGTCCCCCTTGAAGCCGGCACCCCCCAAGGATCCGTCCTAAGCCCCGTCCTATACATCTTTTTCGTAAATGACCTCAGCTTCTCCGATGATCGCGTTCAAGTTTCCCAATTCGCAGAAGATAAGGGCCTCTGGGACTCTAACAATACGGCCAATCTGCTCCAAAAAACCCTGCAACGCGCTCTCGACGAGCTTGAAGAATGGTGTGCCAAATGGAGAATAAAGCTAAACACCAATAAAACCCAACGAATCACCTTTACTCGCAAGACAACTAAACATGATTTTGACCTAAAACTTATGGATAACACCCTCCCAGAATGCAATCAAGCGAAATTCTTGGGCATCACCATTGATCAAAAACTGTCCTTCAACAAACATACCGACGACATGGCGAAAAAAGCTACCAAACGCATTAACTTACTAAAAATGCTTAAGGGAACTTCTTGGGGGGCCAACCAGTCCACCCTACTCAAACTATACAAAGCCTTTGTGCGCCCAGTACTCGAATACGGTGCAATCATACTAACTGACCTCAACCCAACTAACATGGGAAAACTCCAGAAGGTCCAAAATCACGCGCTTAGAGTTGCCCTCCGCGCCCCATGGGACACACCCATCAAAACACTCCATGACAGGGCCGATATCCCCACCATTAAAGACCACCTAGCCACCCTGGCCGTGAAAAATCATGACCGGTTAGCCGACAGCGAACTAATCTCCGAACTTCGAACCATTTGCGAAAGCCGACAAAAGCCCAAAAATTGCAATCAAAACTAAGACTGCTCGAATAAAACTAGGGAACGAGAAGGTGAACTATCAGGCTTAACTGTGGCCTTCTACCAGAAAGGGCTGCCTTCACCGACTCAAGTAAAATAACATCAGGATTAAATATTGTTAAAAAACTAAATAAATAGGGAACGAGAAGGTGAATAAACAGGCAGAAAAACAGCTTAACTGTGGCCTTCTACCAGAAAGGGCTGCCTTCACCGACTCAACTAAAATTAAATCACGATTGGATACTGTAGATCTCATTTCCAGCTGGGGAGGGGCTCGGCCCACACAGGTCGCTCGAGATACCAGGCGAGAGCACTTTGTGTGGGCTGGGCCTCCCTGGCTGTGGGTGGGATTTGCAGTGTTTAATCTTGATGATCTAAACATGGTCAAAACCAGCGAAGGGCATAACAGAAACACCCTCGGGTGTGGTTTAGTGTCTAAACCTGTTACCCTCCCGCTACAAACTCACTATCACCCTAAGAAGGTGATCTAACAGGCAGATTAACAGCTTAACTGTGATCATAATTAAAACATAATGTGCTACTTTTATCTCTTTACTTCTACATATTCTAATGTAAACTAATTCTACCTTCTTCTTTTAAGCAGGTATACACAGAAGATGCATTTTGACCAGCACCCCAATAACCGCTACAGACAGTCTAACCGTAATGGAAACAGTCACCCCCACGGTTCCTGAACATCCTCCAATCCCTCCCTAAAAGTGGTCGACCACTTTAAGGGAGGCAAGCGTTGGTCCTGCGTCCCGCCTCTGCCCCTTTTTGTAAGCGCAATGCACATCATTTTGTCCCACCCCAATAGGATTACAATGCAGGCCTGCCCCCGAACCAGGGAAGTTCGGGTCTTCTTCTTGGTGGTCCCCAAAAGGGGTCGTTGTTGTTTCCTTCAAAGACATCCTATCAAACAGAGACAGCCTGAGGCAGATTATACTTGCCAGCGATGGCCATCACTTAAAATCATCTCCGAAGTGGCAGACTATACTTGCCCGAAAAATCTAGATAGACTGCACCCTCGGGGAGAGGTAGTACCTTTGTGAGAGGACCCAACCTTCCACACTGGTCCTCACCCGAGGGTTCAACCGACATCAGTCAACGAGACGGCCAAACCACAACTGGAGAACCTGCCGAGTACCGGAACCTTTTCCTCCTTCAACACGCCTAGACATGAGATAGCCAATCATATACAGTTACCGAGGGTCGAAAGGGGCTTGTCCCCCATACCGTCCCTGCGCACCTTCGGCGCACGAAATAATTCCTTTGTTGAGGTCACAGTGGTCTCTCAAGACAGGTGGTCTCCCATAGCAGGTCCATTATAGAGTAAAAGCAGTTGGTGCCTGGCAGATGTGGTCTCTCAAGACAGGTGGTCTCTCAAGACAGTGGTCTCTCAAGACAAGTTTTACTGTAAATGGAAGACAGAAAATTAACTCAATTTCTGTTAATTGTATACTACTGTTAGACCCCACAAAGTAGATCTGCATGTGGGCAGGCATTTTTTTTCATTTTATTTTACTTTTGAAACTATTTCTTTGCCATCAAAAGTTTATGTTCTTGGTTTGTTTTATGATTTAGGCCTCATAATCTACAGAATAGCATGGACGGTGGTGTATTTCGTTCCTTGAAATGTTAAACATTGCAAAGCCTTGTTGCACTCAACGGACAAATTTATCATTTTTATTAACTTGGGTATCAGACATAAACCATTTAATTTTATTTTTAGCTCACCTAGCCCAAAGGGCCACGTGAGCTATTGCCATCACATGGCATCCATTGTTGTCTGTAAACTTTTCACATTTTCATCTTCTTCTCTGGAACTGCTGAGCCGATGCAAACCAAACTTGGCAGGACTGTTCTATGGGAGGTTCTCTACCAACTTTCCTCATTTTGTTCCTGTCAGATGAAAAACATGTCCACCCAAGGCAGTCTTTGATTCTGATTGGTTCAAAAAATCTTCTCCTCTAAAACTACAAGACTAAATGGGGTTCCCATGGGGGAGGCTATTCAATTTTCCACTGTATTTGTTTTCAAACATAGTCATTGATATCACTGAAATGAAAGGCCATGTTTTGGAAGCAAAAAGAAATTTTCAGCAGAATAGGCCCCCAGAGGGTGAATTTGGTGATGCTACCCTCCATTAGGGTCAACCTCAATTTGAATCAAGGTCTCAAGCCTAAACAGAGGAGGTACACAGAGGATAATTTGGAGGATTCTAGCCCACTGTATGTGATAACATCAGCAAATTTTCCATCTGGAGACCTCATTCTACAAATGACAGATTGCTTATTTTGAAGCTTGGTGTTGACCAATCCTTGTGTTAAATAATGGCTAAATAGAGTTGTGCAATCCATGTTTGTTTTGAAATAATAATAACACATATATTATCAAATTCTAGACTAATCCTAGCTGTGGGAGCACAGAGGCTCCATGGTTAGAGCCCTGGACTTTAAACAAAAGGCTGACAGTTCGATCAAGACCAGTGGTAACTGCATTGTGTACATGGGAAAGAAACTTAATCCTGATTGCACACATGGGGCACTGTGTGCTAGGGTAGGGCTTTTATCTGTTGATTTTAACTTTAGCTTAAGGAGTTATCCAACAAAACTTTTGATATTTTTTAAAAAATTTTTAACAATGCTCTAAATGTGAATTAAAGTGGTGAGTATCGACATATTACACATAAAAATGATAAAAGAACACAAAACTTGAATTTATCCACTTTTTAGCTCACCTGGCCTAAAAGGCCATGTGAGCTTTTCTAATCACTTGGCGTCCGTCATCTTCTCAGCAATCGCTGAGTCAGAGTGAACCAAACTTAGCAGGAATAGTCTATGGGAGGTCTTCTACAAACGATCCTCATTTTGTTCCCGTCGGATAAAAAACATGGCTTCCAGAGGCATTCTTTGATTCTGGTTGGTGGATTTTCAAAAATCTTCTCCTCTGGAACCGCCAGGCCAAATGTTTTGATACTTCACATAAATGATGACTGGGACCCCCTCTATCAATGACCCTCATTTAATATTGATCAGGTTGTAAACATGGCCATAATTGCGGCTAAAAGTTACTATAGAAACCCTATGGGGAATCACATTTTCATCTTCTTCTAAGGAACTCCTGAGGTGATGTGAACCGAACTGACAGGGCTAGTCTATGGAAGGTCCTCTACAAACGCTACTCATTTTGTTACCGTGCATCGAAAAACATGGCTGCCAGAAGCGTTTTTTGATTCTGATTGGTGGATTTTGAAAAATCTTCTCCTCTGAAACCACAGGGCCAAATGTTTTGAAACTTTGCATGGTTGATGACTGGGACACCCTTTACCAACGTTCTTCATTTAATGTTGATCGTGTTGCAAACATGGCTACAATTGCAGCTTATAGTTACTATAGAAACCCTATGGGAAATCACATTTTCATCTTCTCGCTGGAACTACTGTGCCGATGTAAACCAAACTTGGCAGGAATGGTCTGTAGGAGGCCGTCCACAAACGATCCTCTTTTTGTTCCCGTTGGTTGGAAAATATGGTCACCAGAGACATTCTCTGATTCTGATTGATGGATTTTGCAAAAATATTCCCCTCTGAAACTACAAAGTCAAAGGGACTGGGATACCTTCTACCAATGATCCTCATGTAATGTTGCTGTAATGTTGCAAACATGGCCACAACTGATGGGATGACATGCTAGTTTTGATCACGTGTTTCTTGGGCTAAGTTGGGAAAAGATATAATTTCTAAAGATCTTTGCAGATTTCATTACTTTTTTGAATCAGCGAGGCGATGTAAAATATAACGCAATACATTCACAGGAAAATATTCAACTGACAATGTAATAATTGCGAGATACAGTCCCTATTTGCAATGTTGAATCTGGAAACTGTAAAAAGTTATGCAAGTTTCAGCAAGCGATTAATATACAACCAATTCGAACTACGATTATTTGGTTACTGTTGATGAGCAAAACATAAAGCTGTAAAATTATATTTAAAATCAAGAGGCTTTAAAGGTGACCAGTCCACAGCGGCCGTACTTAGTGTCCAACCGATTACCAAAAATGGTCGCTGACAGATTACCGGTTATTTGAGCCCACAATTGGCCGATTCTGATGCCAATTCCGATTGCAATACCGTGCACTACAAGACAAGTCGAGGCTCGGAAGAACTACATTAAACTGAACATTTTTCAAAGTGTTAAACTTCGTTGACTGGGGTCCCAGTAAAATTACCAGTCGCGCACACTTGGGCGGTAAACGTGGCTCTCAGAGCCACGTTTACCGCCCAAGTGAGCGCGACTGGTAATTTTACTGCGACCTGAGTCAATGGAGTGTATCCTTCACTTTTCCGATATGAACTGGCGATTGCTGCAAGTGTGCTCAGTTGTAAGCTTTACATTCATTTAAGACGTATATCCCGTAAAGGGGCTTCTAGAGAGATTAGGAATACACATTGTGGTTGTTTCTCAACTTTATTGAATGGTATCATCGACATCATTTTACATTAACAATTGAACAATTGCAGATGATAATAAAATGCGATTCAGAAAAATCACAAATTGCTTGGCAACAATCGGTTGAACCGATGTTCCAGGAGCCGTTGCCATTGTCATCCGATTGCTCATAATCGGCCAATTGTGGTGGCCGGTTCCGATCATCAGTTGAACACTAGAGCCCGTACTGTACACGAAAACCTAAACCGATTCTCGTGAATCTGGACAAATTTTATAGCCTGTGTTTTAAGCTTTTTTTGAGAGCTCTGGGCTGAGTGGGCAACAACTAAGATTCGGCGGATTGGAACAAGAGGCTCTAAAGAGCCCGCAATCGCTCACCTGGCAGAACTACATATCCCTCAGTTATTCTAATCAAAATCAAAGAATGCAGCTGGCTGCCATGCTCCTTCATCTGTGCAAAACAGAATGATGAATGTTTTCAGAGGACTTTCCATACATTATTTGTGCCAGGTTTGGTTCACATCGGCTCAGTAGTTCCAGAGAAGAAGATGGAAATGTGATTTCCCATACAGCTTCTGTAGTAACTATAAACCACAATTGCAATCATATTTGCAACCTGATCAACATTAATTTAAATGAAGATCATTGGAAGAGGGTGTCCCAGTCATCAATCACTTGGAGTTTCAAAACATATGGCCTTGTTTGAGAGATGACTTTTCAAAATCTACCAATCTGAATCAAAGAATGCAACTGGCGGTCATGTTTTCCATCCCACGGGAATAAATTGAGGATCGTTTGTAGAGGACCTCCCACAGACAATTCCTGCTAAGTTTGGTTCACATCAGGTCAGTAGTTCCTGAGAAGATGAAAATGTGATTTCCCATAGGATTTCTGTAGTAACTATAAGCCGAATTGTGGCCATGTTTGCAACTCGATCAACATTAACCCTTCACCCAACATAACGGCCAAAACCAACCAACGCTGTTCTCAAAAATCGCCTATTAATTTTAATTATTTTTTCATTTTTTGTCTCAAAAACATAGGTTATGACCCCTCATTGGAACGAGCTCACCGAGCTCGTTCCAATGAGGGGTCATAACCTATGTTTTTGAGACAAAAAATGAAAAAAAATAGTTATTCAAGAATTTTTGTTGTAAGTGTCGTCTGCTTTTCATGTTAGGTAAAGGGTTAAATGAGGATCGTTCATTTAATTCCCAGTCATCAATCATGCAAAGTTTCAAAACATCAGGCCTAGTGGTTTCAAAGGAGAAAATTTTTTCAAAATCCACCAATCAGAATCAAAGAATGCCTCTGGCAGCCATGTTTTCCATCTGACTGGAACAAAATGAGGATCGTTAGTAGAGGACCTCCCATAGACCGACCATTCCTGCCAAGTTTGGTTCACACTGCTCAGTAGTTTCAGAGAAGAAGATGAAAATGTGATTTCCCTTAGGGTTTCTATAGTAACACAAAAATCGTTGGTAGAGGGTGTCCCAGTCATCGACCATGTGATGTTTCAAAACATTTGACTGGGGGTGTGGTGGCTCAGTAGGTAGAGGTGCAGGCTGCAAGCCGAGAGATCCTCGGTTCGAATTCCACCTGCGGCAACTGCGTTGTGTCCTTGGGCAAGACACTTCACCCCCATTGCCCATGTGGGGGCATGGTGATGCTGTGCACTAAGGCGTTCTGCACGTCGATGGTGCGCCTGTCTTCAACCAATGCTATCCCTGCTTGTGTGGAGTTAGTATGTTGGGAGCTGGCTCGCCGTTGCTCGGTGGTTCTCTCCGGGTACTCCGGCTTCCTCCACCCGTAAAACTGTTGTAGTCATGATTAGCCATTGTGCAGAAATATGTGACCTTAAACACCAATAAATGAATAAATAAAACATTTCACTTTGTAGTTTCAGAGGAGAAGATTTTTGAAAATCAACCAACCAGAATCAAAGAATGCTTCCAGCTGCCATGTTTTTCAACCCACAGGTACAAAATGAGGATCTTTTGTAGAGGACCTCCCACAGACCACTCCTGCCAAGTTTGGTTCACGTCAGCTCAGTAGTTCCTGAGAAGAAGATGAAAATGTGATTTCCCATATGGTTTCTATGGTAATTATGAGCCACAATTGCCGCCATGTTTGTAACCCGATCAACATGAAATGATGATCATTGGTAGAAGGGGTCCCAGTGAGTGTTTATGTAAAGTTTCAAAACATCAGATTTGATGAAAAATTCAATGAAAATAATCAGCAGGTTACGAGTTAATTCTTACATCATTAAACTCAGTCATATTACTTAAAGTTTTTGTTTCTTTCTCTTTAGCAGACCAACTGAAAGAAACCATAATCCACAGCTGTATTGGCATGCAGACAGCTTAACACAATTTGTAAACATCACCAGCTTACTGATTTTATAACCTGACCTCAATAGATTATTATTATCTCATGTTTCCTTCTCAGTCAGATATCTGTATTATCAAAATACATAAATTAACCTCCTTCACACTGAAGAGAAAATTCACAAAGCCATCAGCAGGGACCGACCTGAGCATGCGCCAGTGCGTATTTGGTTCTGAAACATCAGGACCTGGCTCTTAAATCTCAGAAATAGGCTTCTCAGTTGGCGCGTAACTTCTCAGATCATATTTTGATATTCTTCCGATGGATAATCGAGAGAGACACTCTTACATGTATTATATATATGATTATCATTTATCATTGTTGTAGAGTGCTTAAGTTAATACTTCAAGTCTTAATTACCAAGCATTAATCTTCACTGTGGCTTCTGATCAAGTCTTGGCTGCCTAGGCAGCCAAGACTTGATCAGAAACCACAGTGAAGATTAATGTTTGCTATAGTGTATTAAATGAAAATGATGAGAGCTATTACATACTTGCAGTGTGTGTTACAAACAGCAGTGTGACTCCGTAAATTGAAATCTGGCGCATGAATTGAAAAAATAGGCTCCGAGGCTAGAGCGTATTTTAAATAGTCCTGATCGGTCCCTGCATCAGATATTCCATTTTGTAGCTATAAAGTTCTAGCCCCGAAAGAGAACAATTTTTACCCTTTATTTACTTAACATGAATATCAGAAAACACTCACAAAAAAAATTTAGAATAAAATTTTTTTTAAAAATTTAAACAGTTGAGTGCTGGAAGACCAAATTTACACTTTACTCTGAAGTTTTGGTACAGCAATTTAAAGACTTCAAATTTTGTGGATGTGCTTCAAATCAGACCTAAAAAAGTTAAAAATCTGTTTCTCAGGCCCTCTCGCATGGTCCTTTTGGCTGCCGCATGCTCTCTTTTTATAACCAATGCAAACTTAAAACAAGAGGCCCCAAGGGGCCTGAGGGCGCTCACCTGACATGGTAGCCTAAATATCAACCCAGAGAATTGATTTCAACAAGTTGCATCTGCTCCTCCTAAGAAAAGTTTATACCAAATACCCAAAGATTCTGACCAGTGGATCTAAAAAAAAAGAAGATTTTTAAAGAATATTCCTCATATTGAACTAAGTTATAATTCGGGCTCCCACAGGGAGCCCATATATGAAACCAGGGACTTGGCTTTAACAAACTTGAATCTCACCCCTCTAAGGATAATGCACATCAAATATCAAAATATTCTGACTGCTGGATCTGAAGAAGAAGATTTTTAAAGAAAATTCCTCATTTTGAACTAAGTTACAATTCAAGCTCCCACAGTGAGTCCAAATATGGACCTAGGGACATGGCTTGAACAAACTTGAATCTCACCCCCCTAAGGATGCTGCATACCAAATATCAAAACATTCTGACTGCTGGATCTGAAGAAGATTTTTAAAGAAAATTCCTCATTTTGAACTAAGTTATCATTCGGGCTCCCATAGTGAGTCCAAATATGGACCTAGGGACATGGCTTGAACAAACTTGAGTCTCACCCCCTAAGGATGCTGCATACCAAATATTTAAACATTCTGACTGCTGGATCTGAATAAGATTTTTAAAGAAAATTCCTCATTTTGAACTAAGTTATAATTCGGGCTACCACAGTGAGCCCAAATATGAACCCAGGGACTTGGCTTGAACAAACTTGAATCTCACCCCCCAAAGCATGGTGCATACCAATATCAAAAGATTCTGCCTGCTGGATCTTGAGAAGAAGATTTTCAAAGACATTTGCCTGAAATGCATTAAGTTCGAATTCAAGCTTCTATAGTGAGCCCAAATATGAATCTAGGGAGCCGATTTGAACAAACTGGAATCAGATCCCCCCCACAATGTCGCATACCAAATATCAACAGATTCTGCATGCAGGATCTGGAGAAGAAGATTTTTGAAGACATTTGCCTGAAATGTACTAAGTTTGAATTCAAGCTTCTATAGTGAGCCCAAATATGAATCCAGGGGGCTGATTTGAACAAACTTGAATCAGATCCACCCCACAATGTTGCATACCAAATATCAAAAGATTCTGCCTGCTGGATCTGGAGAAGAAGATTTTTGAAGAAATTTGCCTGAAATGCATTAAGTTCGAATTCGAGCTTCTATACTGAGCCCAAATATAAACCCAGGGGGCCGATTTGAACAAACTTGAATCAGATCCACCCTACAATGTTGCATACCAAATATCAAAAGATTCTGCCTGCTGGATCTGGAGAAGATTTTTTAAGAAATTTGCCTGAAATGCACTAAGTTCAAAATCGGGCTCCTATACTGAGCCCAAGTATGAACCCAGGGTGCCGATTTGAACAAACTTGAATCAGATCCACCCTACAATGTTGCATACCAAATATCAAAAGATTCTGCCTGCTGGATCTGGAGAAGAAGATTTTTTAATCTTTTTCCCATTGCCTACAGTGTTAAAAAGTGCTGACTCAGCACTTTTTCCAAGTCCTGAAAACAGTACCTTGTGATCAAACCGATAGGGATTTTTTGTTAACCACTCTATTCTACTGGATAAAAGTAAGCTTCATACAAAATAAAAATTCTCTGTGCCATGTAGTTTTGGAGATATGGCAGTTTTAAGGTTTTTCCTATTTTTAGCTCCCGAGGTTCCCACGAGGCAATGAGAAAAAAATTTTTTGCATCAATCAACTACTTATGACCCATTACCATCTCATATCAAATTTGGTTCAAATCGACCTCACGGTTCTGAAAATAGAAATTTTAGGCATGGCCAAAATTTTTGCCCCTCCCATAACGAAGGCAAATAATGCCCGACAAACTTCTCTTGAACAAACTTGATTCTAAACCTCAAAAGGACTCTGTATACCACATATCAAGTCTCTGCTACTGGTGGTTCATTAGAAGGAGATTTTCAAAAAATTTGGCCATTTTTTCCCCACATCTCTGCTCAATATGAGCTGAAACCTAATTTGGATAAAAATCAAAATGCCCTTATATAACACCTACTCACATGAAATTTCATTAATATGCGGCCAGTGGTTTGGGAGAAAAAGGCCCAAACACCACCTTCACGACGGACGACAGAGGACGGACGACGGACGAAAAGTGATCAGAAAAGCTCACCCTGACATTCAGTCAGGTGAGCTAAAAATGCAATAGGATCCCCGATCCAATGTCAAGTTGTGACAGAACAAAAGTGGGTTTAATCATTATCAACTTATCGTCCAGAAACCTGTTTACAATTTACTATGTGAAGGGTCACAGTGACCTTGGCCTTTGACCTAGTGATTCCAAAATAAATAAGGCTCTTTCTTGCACCAATGCCAACCTACCTATGAAGTTTCATGAATGTGGGTTGAACCATAGCCAAGTTATCACCTGGAAACCAATTGTTTACAATTAACTATGTTCAAGGTCACTGTGACCTTGACATTTGACCAAGCAAGTCCAAAATAAATAGGGTTCTTCCTCTCATCGATGCCAACCTACCTATGAAGTTTCATGAAAGTGGGTTGAATCATTATCAAGTTATCATCCGGAAAACAACTGTTCCGTCCCTTGCGGCTTTGCACTTAAGGGACGAAATACACCACCAACCATGCTATTCTGTAGATTATGAGGCCTAATAAATAAAACAAACCAAGAATATGAACTTTTGCTGTTAACAAAATAATTATAAAAGGAAGAACGAAAAATAAACAAGAGATTGTCACTCGGGAAGTGACTATGCCCCTGACGTGCCAATGACCTCGATCTGTGACCTTGACCTCTTTCGAAACCAAAAAAAAAAAATTGTTTGCGGCACATCGTCTCCCCATAAGCAATATATATGCCAAGTTTCCACAAAGTCCAAAGAAGCATCACACAGTTTTGGAGCGGGCACGAAAATCTTCCTGACAAACAGACAGATGGACGGATGGTAATGACAAACACTATATGCTCCCCCAAAATTTTTGTGCTCAACACATGATCTCCCCATAAGCAACAAGTAAGCCAAGTTTCGACAAAATCCAACAAAGCATCTCAGAGTTATCGAGCGGACACGAAAATCATCCTGATGGACAGACAGACAGCCAAAACATGACAAACACTATATTGCCCACAAAATTTTTTTTTGTGGGCATAAAAAACGTCCGCCAGCATGCAATTTTACAAAAAAATGGCCTGAGAAACAGAAGATATACTATGCAGAGGCCTTATCTTTGAAGTGATAATACTAAGTCTGTATGATTAGGCACTCTTCCATAAATTGTAACAAGGGGTCAGCTTTAAGTTTCTTCAAACCAAGTCCCAGAAGTCATATTTGGGCTCCTTGTTGGAGTCCAGAATTTAAATTGGTATAATATGAGGAATATTCTTTAAAAATCTTCTTCAGATCCATCAGTCAGAATCTTTTGATATTGGATATGTAGCATCCTATGTGGGGGGAGATTCAAGTTTGTTCAAACCAAGTCCCTGGGATCATATTTGGGCTCCCCATGGGAACCTGAATTTTAACTCAGTCCAATATGATAATCTTTTTTTTTTTTAAATCTTCTTCTGATTTACCTCTCAAAATCTCTTGATATTTGGTATACTGCACCTTTAGTGGCATGAGATTCAAGTTTGTTCAAATCAAGTCCCTAGGTTCATATTTGGGCTCCCCAGCCCTTGAAATTAGGAGACATATGTTACGGCATTAAATAGATGATTTGCTACAGCAATGGTTATGGCAATATCAGTGTGCAGCAATGATCTGATATCGAAGGCAACAAAGGAAAGAGCATGAGAGGGGATGTCCACCTCTCATTTTGGGGAGTTCCGGAGATATTCCCCTGAAAGGTTTTGCAAATTTAGGCACAGAAAGACACGATTTCCTTCATTTCCGGTGTCCAAAGATCCTTTTCCAAAGAGCAAGCTGACAAGTCATTAAAGTATGTGGGTGTCGGTTCTGAAGCTTCACGCTTGTTATGAATATGAGGTACGAGTATTAAAATGTCTTATGGCCAACATTTTACAGAGTTCATGCAGGTTTCGAGAAATTAATAATTATACACACTTTGTGAAATTGTGTCACTTCCCCATTTGCATTTATTCAATGAGTCCGTTCAAATTTTGCACAAAAACAAGACATTATAATTAAAAGGTTTCGACATTTTACCGTGCAGTGGGCGTGTTAAATAAAATAACCGACAAAAACCTATGACGTTTATGCACATTTTCCATCAATCTAGTCAGTGCCCGACACTTTTTGCAGAAAACACCTGAGTACTGATAGCACCATCTGCTTTGTACAGTGTAACTGTGTTTGCAAAGACTAAAAATCTGTGGTGTTTTGCTTCTTGGAAACAAATTCCTCATCAAAATAATATCTGGTAAATATACAGCAGTATATTCATGGAATGACTCCAGTGCAACACCAGGTGGAACTTTTTTCATTACATCGGAAGACAAAGAGGCACCGTTTATCATGGGTGTTCTCGACTGTATGACACGGTAATGTTTGCTGTTTGTGAGATGAAGTTGGCCAAAGCAGATTTCATAATGGTGAAGACAGTTGTTTATTGTTAATGACATACGCCATTCCAAATAGTCAATGTGACACCAAGCAGATAATCTCATTAATCTGCTACAGCATTTAGTTGCCGAAGCCCAGCAATTTTGCTTCGGCAAACTGAACAGCATTGCCGATTGCCAGAGTGAATTTCGAGGTCTGGCTGCCTATGGAAACCCGAATTTTAACTCAGTCGAATAAGACTAATTTTTTAAAAACATCTTCTTAGATCCATCATTGAGAATCTTTTGATGATTGGTACTGAGAATCCTTAGGGGTGTCTGATTCAAGTTTGTTGAAAGCAAGTCATTGGGGTCATATTTGGGTTCCCCATAGGAACTCTAACTTTAACAGAGTGCAACATGAGGAATATTATTTAAAAATCTTCATCAGAGCTGCCAGTCAGAATCTCTTGATATTTGGTATCCTTGGAATGATATCTGGAGCCCAAACTTTAACTTTGTGTAATGTGAGAAAAAAGTTTTTAAAATCTTCTTCAGATCCACCAGTCAGAATCTTTTGATAAATGGTAAGTAGCATCCTGATTCAGGCTTGTTCAAATCAAGTCCCTGTGGTAATATTTGGGCTCCCTATGGGAACTCGGAACTTTAGCTTAGTGTAATATGAAGAATATTCTTTAACAATCTTCTTCTTCAGATTTTCCAGTCAGAATGTTTTGATGTGCAGTATTCTTAGGAGGTTCAGCTTGCCACCATATTTGAGCTCCTTGTGGAGGCTCGAATTTTAACTTGGTGCAATATGCAGAATATTCTTTAAATACCTTTTCAAATCTCCCTGTCGGAATCTTTCGATATTTGGTTTGCAGTATCCTTAGTGGTGTCTGATTCCAGTTTGTTCCAATCAGGTCCTGGTTCAATATTTGGGCTTCCTGTGGCAACCTAAATTTTAACTTAGTGCAATATGGGGAAATTTTTTCAAAAATCTCTCCACGAGACAACCCTGGGAAGTGAAGCAGTGCTTGTTTACTGTGGTAAACAAGTTCTGTTTTACTGGTATTGGGGGTGGAAGTCCTCTAAAATGGACAACACTGCTATAAATAATTGGCTGGACTTGACTTTATATCCAAGTTGCGGTCCTGATTAGCCATTGTGGATATATATGCAACCTTAAACACCAATAAATAAATAAATAAATAATTAAACAAGACTAAGAGCAACCACACTGCCACAGATACCTCCGAACTATGACCTTGATATGTGAAATGACCTCCATCGAAAGAAATCAAAATTGTGCTCGAAACATCATCTCTGCATAAGAAACATGTATGCCAAGTTTCAACAAAATCCAACAAAACATCTCAAGAGTTATGGAGCAGACATGAAAATCTTCCTGACGGATGGACAGACAGTGGACGCTAAGACAGACGGAAATGATAACCACTACATGCCCCCCCCCCTCCCCCCCCCCCCAAAAAAATTTCAGGGACATAAAAATCTCCTTATTCAGATCCACCAGTTGGTATCTTTTGACATTTAAAATGCAACAACCTTGGGTGGTTCCGACTCTTGGGTCATATTTGGGCTCCCTGTGGTATCCTAACTTTTAACTAGCAAGATAAGGACTATTCTTTAAAAATATTCTTCACATTCAAGATTCTTTTGTTTCATAATTATTAACACCCTTGGTATGGCGAGATTCAACTGGGTGACTTTTTTCTTTTTGGTC
Organism: Pictodentalium vernedei; assembly: GCA_031216915.1. Classification (NCBI taxonomy): domain Eukaryota; kingdom Metazoa; phylum Mollusca; class Scaphopoda; order Dentaliida; family Dentaliidae; genus Pictodentalium; species Pictodentalium vernedei. Next base: position 688,750,602 of record CM062295.1, read on the forward strand.
CATGACAAGTTTTTGAAAGGGTTTGAGTGATTTTACCAAAAAAAACCCCATTTCTCCCAAAAGACCCATCTCCCACCACCACCACTCCCCTAGCTAAATTAGATTAACTATATTAACATGTAGATGCTGAATGTGACCATAAATCCTTCTATAACCCTTTACCTAACATGAAAAGCAGACGGCACTTGCAAACAAAATAATTGAATAACTAATTTTTTTCATTTTTTGCCTCAAAAACATAGCTTATGGCCTCACATTGGAATGAGCTCAATGAGCTCGTTCCAATGAGAGGTCATCAGCTATGTTTTTGACGCAAAAATGAAAAAATAATGAAAATTAAATGGGAATTTTTGTGAATCGCACTGGCCAGTTTTGGTCATTACGTTGGATAAAGGGTTAAATAATTTGATCATGTGAGTGATTAAGGACCCTTGGGGCCTCTTGTAATAAAAATTCTTTTGATATTCTTGGTACCCACCATATTTGTTGGAAAATAAGAGAGTAATACTCTTTGGTATGTTTCAAACTTAGGTTGAACCTTCATCTAACAAACCAGTGGCATTGAAAAACATATAACATATGACAAAAATCGTGACATCGACGCCGTAGCTGCGACAGGTGGTGCAATTTCACAAAATTCTAAGTTCATCAAGGGCCATAACTCCAAGAAAAATATTTGGAACAACACATGCATTGAACAGTGGCTAGACATCAATAAGATGCACTTATATGCCAAATATAAAGTCATTCCATCAAGTATTTCAAAAGTTATTCAGTTTTGAAACTCGTTGGTCACAGACAGACCGACCTACATTCTATGTTCATCAAGGGCCATAACTCCAAGAAAAATATTTGGAACAACACATGCATTGAACAGTGGCTAGACATCAATAAGATACACTTACATGCCAAATATAAAGTCATTCCATCAAGTATTTCAAAAGTTATTGAGTTTTGAAACTCGTTGGTCACAGACAAACTTGTTGGTCACAGACAGACCGATCGACCGACAGACAGACCGACAGACAGACCGACATTGCCACTTATAGAGCTGCTAGTCGCAGCTAAAAACCATACCATGTGAGTTTAATGAAAGTGTTTCGTGATAATTGGTTATTGTTTCAGCTTTTATTGCCAGCTGATGAATTTCCTTGTACTAAAAGGTAATAAAACAATTTTTGTTTCGTCTTGGCTCGTGCTCTTCACTGCTACAATGACTTTCCTTCACAAGTGAAAGGAAAATTTTTGGTGCCAAAGTTTTTGCCAACATGATTCAGAGAATCAAATTCAAGCACAATTTAATCCTTTACCCAATGAATCGGCCGCATCCGCCAGCGTGATATGCAAATTCAGCAGTTGAAAAAATATTATTTTTAAAAAAAATTCAACAAAACCATATCATGTGATCCCACGTTGGAACGAGCTCATTGAGCCTGTTCCAACAAGGGTCACATGATATGGTTTTGTTGAAATTTTTTGAAAAATTTAAAAATGAAAGTGTCAATGACACTGTAGCTCAACTTGTCAGGACAAAGACATGTACATGTATAGTATGTGACACAGCAATGACAAACATCTAGGTAATGACCTGATAACAAAGGTACATATAAAGTATTGTAATGGTCTGTACATAAATACTGAGCGTTGCCTGTAACAAATGTATAGGTAAAGTATTGTAAAGGTGGGTGACAGTCAGATGCTAAACTAGAAAAAAATCTTTGAGTCCCAGAGTGGGTCTGACTGAACCCCAAAATATTTGTTCTCATAGCACAGTGATAACAAAGGCACCCCAAAACACACTCATTCCTGTCCCAAGGTGAAAACAAAGGTACCCAAGAAGTTTCGTGAAGATCAGTTCACAAATATGAGCTGGTAGAAGTTGTGACAAAAAACTGATTGGACCTAATTTCGGTACAAAATGGCCACTGGCAGCCATCTTGAATTCTGGACTGCACCCAGAAACACTCGTTCTCGTCCCAAGGAGATAACAAAGGTACCCAAGAAGTTTTGTGAAGATCGGTTCATAAATACAGCCTCTAGCCCGAGCCGTATTGACATGTGCACTTACAGTGTATAATTAGCACTGAATAAATCAAAGTTCATCTAATTTGCATAATTTCTGCACGAGAAAAAACCTGTATTATATGTGATGTATCCCATGGTACTAAATATTCACACAAAAAATTATTCAAATCAGCGCTTTCATATGGAAGTTCTGTGCAAAAATCTGATTGCACCAAATTTTGTACAAAATGGCTGCCATTGGCCATCTTGAATTTTGGACCGGACCCAAAAACACTCATTCTCGTCCCACGGTGATAACAAAGGTACCCAAGGAATTTCGTAAAGATTGGTTCATAAATACGGCCTCTAGCCCGAGCCGTATATTGGCATTTGCACTTACAGTGCAACACCAAAAAACCAAAAACATCAAAGTTAGTCTAATTTGCATAATTTACGCACCGAGAAAAAAACCCGTATTATATGTGATGTATCCCATGTCACTAAACATTCATACAAAAAATTATTCAAATCATAGCTTTCATATGGAAGTTCTGTACAAAAAACAGAATTCTGCATCGTCGGTACAAAATGGCAGCTGGCAGCCATCCTGAATTTCGGACCGAACCCCAAAACACTCGTTCTCATCCCACGATCATAACAAAGGTACCCAAGAAGTTTCGTAAAGATCGGTTCATAAATACGGCCTCTAGCCCGAGCCATAGCAGCTTACATTCTTTCCAATGGCGACCTTAGTTGACTGCTTTTGCTTAGAAAAAAACAATCCCGGGGACAAAACGACTTGGACCCATCATGTGGGTGCTGGACATTTCGTACATAGACATTTTGGATTTTTTGTTGATAAAATTTTAGGACATTTCGTACATACTGCGGGGTGTGTATTTTTGATGCAAGGGTTGTCTCAAAGAAAAAAATTGAAACAAAAAAAACATTTCAGTTTACCGTTTAAATAATTTCAATCTATGAAAATCTAAATTTTATAGTAAATTTCCTTTCTTATTATACCTACTACAATTGTTTACTACAGGCTTGCACTACAGTGGAAGTCCCTAACTCGGATAAAATACTCTCTATTTTTGTCTTTCCCAAGCAAGTTGGGAAAGAAAAGTGGTGCAAAAGCACCAATAAAAATAAGCCAAAACTGGGTCGAGTGCAACTGGCGCAGACCCAGTACGGGACGCTCTCTCCCAAGTACAACTCCACGACTTCCGTTGCCAGTGCGCATATACCGTCTCTAAAGACTCATTCTTTTTGAATCCGTAAACGTTAGAGTTATGTGATCAGCGGGGAGGAAAGATTCTTTACCCGTAAAGAAGACGGGAGGACCTCCATGTAAACAATTGTGTTGGGTATAATAAGAAAGGAAATTTACTATAAAATTTAGATTTCTTATCAACCTACTCACAATTGTTTACTACAGGCTGAATAGACAAAAGGCTGGAGGGAATCGCATAACCAACCCCCACATAACCCCAGTGCACTGGAACCGTGAAGTAGAAGGAAGAGGTCCCGAGGCTTATCAACCATAATGTCGCAATCATTGGTAAAGGACAATGAAAAGAGACATATGAGCCTGTGTGACACACAGACAGAAAAAGGGCAGTAACAGCACAAGGCTGAAACTGACCTTCAAGAAGCCTAATGGCTATGGCAGACAACAGCCTGAGCAGAAGAAAGAGGACCCAGGGCAAAAAGGTCCTCCGACTGCTCCTGCAACTGGCGCAAATAAAAGGTGGTGAAAGTAGAAGCATTTCTCCAGTAGGCTGCCTGCATAACATCCGACAACTTAACGGAGTTAGAATAAGCCCAAGAGGTAGACAGTGCCCGCACCTCGTGTGCAGAAATACGATTGGTAATACAATCGCCAGCTGCTAAACGACTATAAGCCATACGAATAGCAAGACAAATCCATCAAGAAATGGATTGAGGAGAGATCTTCTGTCGACCCGGAATGAGAGACAGAAAAAAAACGTTTTCTGCCTTTCCGTATGAAGCGTGTCCGATCAAGATAAATGCGAATAGCACGGACCTGACAGAGCAAAGGGCGAGTACCCTCAACAGAGGGAAGAGCCCTGATACAGATAGGAGGAGGAGTAGTATCTGGTAACTGATTCTTAGCCAAAAAGGAGCAATCAGTGGTAAAAGTAACACTGTTGGGAGAGCTCCTAAAAAAGGCCGGGTCAACCGAGAGGGCGTGAAGCTCACTAACCCGTCTGGCCGAAGCAAATGCCATCAGAAAAGCTGTCTTATATGTGAGAAAATGCATATCCACCTGGGATAACGAACGGCGCCCCCCCCCCCCCCCCCCCCCCCCCCCCCCGAGAATCAAACAGATATACCAGAAACTCCGCAATCTGTGAAATCGAAGGAGTGGCATAATCAACAGAGTGATCAGCACACCATCGACAGAAGACCTTCCATTTAGCTGCATAAGCTAAACCAGTGGAGTGCCTCCTTGAAGAAGAAATGCACTCCACTGCTCGTCTCGAAAAACCTCTACGGAGGAGACAGGACCTGACAAAAGATATGCGTGAAGGCACAACGAAGTCGGGTCGACGTGAAACCTCCTCGGGCGACCTTGACAAAGAAGGTCGCGACGTAGCGGGAGACGTGCCGGAACTGCCGCCATCAGCGAGCGGAGCTGATTGATCCACACCCGCTGAGGCGACAGGGGAGCGATCAGAATGATTCGACAACTGCAGGTTCGAATTTTGGCGAGAACCTGAGGAAGAATCGGAACCGGTGGGAAGGCGTAGCCGACTAGACCGTTCCAATCGAGTGACAGAGCGTCCATGGCAAAAGTCAGAGGATCTGGACACGGGGACACGAAAGTGTCCACCTGATGGTTCCAACGAGTCGCAAAGAGGTCGATGTGGGGACGTCCCCAGAGATCGCAAAGCAACTGGAACACTGCCCTGTGAAGCATCCACTCGGTGGAAATAATCCTGCCCTGTCGGGACAGGGAGTCGGCTAGGACGTTCAGACGACCGGGAATGTGACGAACAACCACTCCGGCGTGAACATCCTGAGCGAGCAGTAGAAGATCCCGAGCTAACTCGTACATCGGAAGCGAGTGCGTGCCACCCTGGTTCCGAATGTAAGCAACCACTGTCGAATTGTCGGATAGTAGAAGGACCTGGCGATTCGACAGGTGAGGGATCCACTGCCTGAAACTCAGAAGAAGAGCAAGAAGCTCCTTCTGGTTGATGTGTAGAGCTGCTTGATCCTGGTCCCACATCCCGTGTAGGGAAAGACCGAGAGGATCCAACGTCGCACCCCATCCGAGATAGCTGGCATCTGCCGTCAGAACGCGATCGGACGTGGGTAAGTCCAGTGGAACACCCTGCGTAATCCACTGAACATCTGTCCAGGGAAGAAGGTGAGGATACAGAGAGTCCGGAAACGGAAGCACCTGATTCAGAGAATCTACATTCGGCCTCCAACGACTGAGCAGAAAGTGTTGCAGAGGTCTGACACACAGCCGACCTAGAGGAATGAGATCCGTCACCAAACCGCAGAGACCGATCAGCCGGAGAAAACTCCGAGCGGTCGCGGACCTGGACTGGGACAGAGTCAGAGCAAAAGCTGAGAGAATCACAGCCTTGGCCTGGGGAACAGCCACCAAATTGAATTGGGTTTGGAAAGACATCCCCAGATGACAAAACGACTGAGAAGGGACGAGGTCTGACTTCTCCTCGTTGACTCTGAATCCTAGCGACGTGAGCAAGCTCAACAGAGTGGCGACATCCGATTCCAGTAAGGCAGCATTGGAATGCCTCTGGAGGATATCGTCCAGATATGCTGAAGTAGTCACCCTGGACTGTGTGCGATGAAACGCTATCACATGCGACATCAGTCTGGTGAACGCCCAAGGAGCCAGGTTGAGGCCGAAAGGCATGGCCTTGAACTGGTAAACTCGCCCCAGAAAAGCGAACCTGAGATACTTCCGTGACGCACGATGCATCGGAACATGGAAGTAAGCGTCTTGCAGGTCGATGCTGGCTGCAAAATCTCCCTGGTGAATTGATTGGCGGACCGACCTGAAAGTCTCCATGCTGAACTTGGGAGCAATGATAGACAGGTTCAGGATACTCAGATCGATAACCGGTCGGAGTCGGCCGTCCTTCTTCGGCACCAAGAACAGGCGGGAATAGAAACCCACTGACTGAACGTTCTTGACGACCTCGATCGCCCCCTTTGCCAGGAGATTGGCAATCTCCGTGGACAAAAGTTCCCGACGTAAAACGTCTGAAGGAACTGTGGTTGGAAGAGGCACCCTTGACAGAGTGGGGTGCCGTCGGAAGGATATGCGCAGCCCGGACCGAACAACATCTAACACCCATGGATCGGATGTGATGGTGGTCCAATGGTCTGCGAACTCTGCTATCCTTCCTCCAACCTGGGACGAGTCGAGGTGAGGACCTTCATTTCGAGCCCTGACGAGGCCCGCGAGAGGAGAAACCACCTCCTCTGCTAAATGAAGAATCCTGAGACTTCCCTCGATTCTGCCGACCCCTACCTTTACCCCGTGAGTAAGAAGTAGAGGCGGCGGCAGAAGGACCAGCCTTTTGCTTCACAGAGGAAGCAGAAGGGTACTTGTTAGGCTTGGAACGGCCCTTGCCTCCCAGAGAAGGCTGATCAAGCTGACGAAACAGCAGCTGATCTTTGGAATGACGTAGGACGTCATCCCGGACCTTCGACACGGAACCATGGAAAAGTTGCGGACCTGCCAAAGAAGCAGATCGAAGAGTAGCACGCTGCTCCTCGGGAAGGGATCGTCCTGTGTCCAGCACAGCGTCCCTTCAAACTAATTCCAAATTAGCCGTGTTACAGGCATGCGTGTGAGTAAGGTGCATAAGCGCCTTGGACAGCACACGCAAAGGAGCCTGTACCTCGTCAAACTTATCTGGAGACAGATAAGCAGCCAAAGCTGAGACGACGTGATCTGAGAGTGAAAGCATGCCAAGCATCTCTCTAGATAAGCCCAACGTGGACTCCAGAGTCGTCATTGGAATGACGGCAGACTTGGGCTTGGAAAGCCCGAGGAAAGTGGAGTCCTGATCCAGAACCGTCAAAGCCTGGCAGACTGACGGATTGGAGGAATCGTAGGAACGATAATGCACAGGAGGCAAAAAGGTGTCAACCCTGGTGAAGAACGAAGTCTTCAAAGCCTTGGAATTCAGCTTGGCATCCAATGCTGAAAAAGCTTCAACCACCTGTACTGACTGGCACGGTCGAAGGCACCCAGAAGCAGGTTGCTCCATAGGCTGTTGGCGCGTGACCGATGATCGTGGCCAGGCTGACACTGTCGGCTGGTTAGCAGGTTTGAGCTCAGGCAGAAACCCAAACACAAAGTCAAGAGCCGCCCCCAAGTCCGAAGACTGCTGGCCCTCGACCTCAAGCATGTCGGACTCCTCCCCAGAGTCGGAAGACACATAGCCCATCGTGGGCAAACCAGCCGACGCCTCCCATGGTGTCGGGACACCAGAGGAATCGGAAACCGGCCTGTTTCCAATCCCGGGAGGCGGCGCCATAGGAGGCGCCTGGAAACCACCCATAGCCTCGCTGGAAGCAACAGGAAGGCTCTTAGAAAGAACCTGAGTGAGTAAGGAGAGGGCCTCCCTAAGCTCACTGCCCATACCGACCAGTTCGACAGGGGAGCGAACCGGCAAAGTGGCTTCACCTCTGACCCTCTTAACCAGCGAAGGGTCACGATCCTCCAAAACACCCGACGCGGGACGACGGGCGGCAGCCGAAACATCTGAAGGCAGACGTGTATAGTGGTACGAAACACCCCGAGGATCAATATTGCGAGAACTCATGAGAGTCACCGCGGACCTCTGCGGGGCAGAAGGTCCAGGCTGCACAAAAGGCGTTGGTCCCCCAAAACTGGTCGTGTGACCAGAGTGAGTAGACAGAAACGCCACGGAGTTCATAGTGTTTCCACTACGAACATCCGAATCCAAAGACACAACTGTGGTGCTCGACGGCGAAGAGACCACAGAGATGGGCTCAGCCGGCAGCCCCTTCCGACTTCGCCGAGTTGAAGTCAGGGAAGGCTGAGACCGATATCCCACGTCTACAGAATCGGACATTCCTGCAGTCCCCTGCAGCGAAAAGCCGAGGCCGGCTGAAACAGACAACGAAGCAGACGGACCAGCAGCAGTAGTAGATACGTCGAAAGTCGTTGAGGCTGGTGAAATAGTGGAGAGAGCACACCGGCTCGGCTCCGAAGGAGGAGTCACAACCCTAGTGACAGCCTCAGATGTCGACTGGAGGGGGACCGTAGTCCCGGAACCAGGCATCTCTACACCAGAACACTCAACGGCTCCCGCAGAATCCACCACAGGAAAAGACTGCACATCCCCCACGGAGGAGGAATAACTCTCACCAGACAAAGTCGGCTCGGGAGGCCCCGAACGACCATGTTCTCCTTTCCCGCGGGAGCGGGAGGCACGGCCACGAGAACAAACGACACGGTTTACTGACGCCCAGAAGGTGGAAGACCATGTTCCACAGACACCACACGGCCGCTCGGCCGAACACCCATTACAGGAGGAACAAGACAAATGTACATCGTCCACATGCTTTGGCAGCAGACATTGCCCACAAGGAATTGTCCTGGGCATGATAGAGGTGAGAGGAGCAGAGAAGGTGAGATCAGAAAACAGAACACCCCCAAAGAAGAGAGAAAGGTGACAGAAACAAAGACCCCAGACGGTCGACCGGGAACCACACAACAGGAAGACTACTCTCAAAAGAAAGAAGAAACACTGTAGGAGTGGTAACTCTAACACAATTAGAAAATTTTGCAAAAAAAAGCATTAACAATAATTGTGAAAAAAATCTAAGTCCGAACCGCGTGGCACACGAAATTCGCGCGCGACTCGAGAGAGAGCAAATAAATATACATTATGGACATATAATAGAAAAGAGAATATAAAACACTGTTCCTGAGAATACAAAAGATACACTGTGGTATAATGAATCAGGAATCATCAAACATCGAGCTGGTGGAACACTGATAAGCGTGCAAAAACATCTCGACACGAAGCGGATTATAAAAAGAATGAGTCTTTAGAGACGGTATATGCGCACTGGCAACGGAAGTCGTGGAGTTGTACTTGGGAGAGAGCGTCCCGTACTGGGTCTGCGCCGGTTGCACTCGACCCAGTTTTGGCTTATTTTTATTGGTGCTTTTGCACCACTTTTCTTTCCCAACTTGCTTGGGAAAGACAAAAATAGAGAGTATTTTATCCGAGTTAGGGACTTCCACTGTAGTGCAAGCCTGTAGTAAACAATTGTGAGTAGGTTGATAAGAAATTCCCCACAGCTTTGGATATTTCAGAAATGGAATGCACCCCCCCCCCCCCCCCGGCCCCCACCTCTCCACGTAGACACAGGTACACATTTTATTTTATGTCGTACATTTATTTTGATGGCAGTTTCTGTGTCTAGTGTTGCATTTATTCAGATGTTAGGATCGGATGTACCCGCGCATAGTATTGTGGGATTGAAGGAAATTCCCCCATTAGTTGACAAGCGTGCTTTCATAGTCTCGTAAATGTGTTTGGTTTTTTTTGCTTAATCTTGGGATTTTCTCATTTTTCATGTGGATTTAGGTGGCTGTTAATTCGAATCAGACAAAAACAGTTTGTATTATTATTTTATCTGTTATTTGCTGCTTCTATTGTAATCACACTTGCGTGAATGAGACGTGAATGGAAAAATTAATCTCGCAAAATTTCGTTGCCCAAACCTACCAACACTGAGATTTCGGGAGCCAAGACAGAAAAAAAAAGTTGGGGGCCGAAAAAAAAAGCCCCCAGAAGGGGCCTCTCGGGGCCGATCTCGGGGCAGATCGGCCCCGACTCAAGGCAAGCCCTGGTAAAGAGTTGATAGAGGCGAGATTTACACTAAGGCTGTACAGTGCACAGGGTTAGTTACACAGTCAAAAATGAAATTTTTTTATAACCAGAAAGTGTGACTAACCCTGTGCACTGCACAGGGTTAGTCACACTTTCTGGTTATAAAAAATTGGTAACTACCATCACACACTATATGAGAATATATACTACTAGAGCTGTAAAAATACACAGGGCTAATTGGTTTTATGTAGTTATATAGGGTGCAGGATTCAAGGAACTAATAGAAACACTTACACAGGATTGTGGACATTTTTTTAAAGTGAATTCCAAAAATGAAAATATATTCTATTTTTAATTAATAGCTTATTTACACTGCATGTTGCTGTGGTAGAGATTGAACATCCTCGTTTCTATTCTTGTGACACGCATGATCTGGTGTGGTTGACTACAACCTACATGAAGGTGACAATCTTGATCATTTGAGGGGATCAAAATTATTTATTTATTAGGGTTTAACGACACATTAACAGCCAGGGTCACATCATGTCGGTGACAGTTTTACGAGTGGGGGGAAGCCGGAGTACCTGGAGAGAACCACCGAGCAACGACAAGCAGCTGTCAGCTCTCCAACATCGTAACTCTGAACTCTGCACTGCGGCACAGAAAGGGTTAGATTGGTTGAAGACATGTGCACCATCGACGTGCAGTACGCCTTAGTACACAGCATCATCATGCCCCCATGTAGGCAATCAGGGTTAAGTGCCATGCCCAAGATCACCACGTGGGAGTGCGAAACAGTCACTGAAATGGTCACCCATCCAACTACTAACCATGCTCGACATTGCTTAACTTCGGTGATCTGACGAGAACCGGTTACCGAGATGCCACCGCACCGCTGAGGCGATCAAAAGGGATTCAGTCTCAGATGTTGATTTTTTTAAATATCCTTTTGATCCGATTAAGTTCAATTTTAAAAACCTTGTTCAATTCAAGTCAATCCAGACGTTTCTGATTTGAAGGGTTGTAGAATGATTGAGTTTGGCATTTCTTAACCCTTTACCCATTATGAAAAGCAGACGACACTTGCAAACAAAATTCTTGAATAACTAATTTTTTTTCATTTTTGGTCTCAAATATATAGGTTTTGACCCCTCATTGGAACGAGCTCATTCCAAAGAGGGGTCATAACCTATATTTTTGAGAGAAAAAAATGAAAAATTATTGAAATTTAATTGACCACTTTTGTGAATAGCGCTGGCCAGTTTTGAACATTACATTGGGTAAAGGGTTAATTGTTTATTGGAGTTTATGGGTGCTTTTTGCATCCATGGCTATATTCTGTGACTGAAGTACAGTGGAGCTTACTTAATTGGATATCTCTTTAATTGAATAATCCTGTTAAATGAGCAGGGGCTTCGGAATTGGCCTGACAGCTGCCGGACCAATAATTTTCCAAAAATTGAGCTTTTTTCCCATGATCTTCTTTTATTAATATAAATGAAAAATTCTTGTGTAAATATTTAATGGGAAACTACAAAATCTGACATTGACATCTGAAAGCCCACTCAATTTATAGATTAATAGATTAAATACTTGTAATGGATGTACTGAGGTCAAATATTTCTATAAAGGGGAATTGATGATTGTCAGGGTAATTTTCTCATCATAAGGTCAAAAAAAATTAAAAATCTGTTTCTCAGGCCCTCCCGCATGGTCCTTTTGGTGGCCGCATGCTCTGTTTTTATTAAATGGTTTATGTCTAATATTTTACACAAGTTAAAAAAATTGATAAATTTGTCCCTTGAGTGCAAGAAGGCTTTGCAATGCTTTAGCATTGCAAAGCCTTCTTGCTCTTAAGGGACGTAATACACCACCACCAATGCTATTCCGTACATTATGAGGCCTAAAACATAAACCAAAAGCATGAACTTTTGATGGTAAAGAAATAATTACAGAAATAAAAAATAAAATAAAAAACCGCTCGCCCGCATGCAATTTTACAAATAATGGCCTGAGAAACAGAAGATCTACTTTGTGTGGCCTAATATAAGAATTTTTATTCAATTAACAGGAGTTTTCTTTATAACCTATATTCAATTAATTGGTCAATTTTGTACTGAAGGTATGGTAACTGGTTTGGTGTTTGGAAGTTATATTCAATTAACATGGTTGTTCAATTGAAAGATATCCAATTAAGTGTGCTACACTGTATCAAAAATAATTTTGTCTTGATCCAGTTAACTAAGCCAACTTGTATGCCAGTTTGTGCATGCATTTAGTTTTTTAGATTGTGCATGAACTGATTGTAAAGAGGAAGTACTCCTTGATAATCTAAAGGGTTTGCATGCAGTTGCAATTATTGTTTAATAGATAAGACATCATTTCCTCAATAAATAATGATTTATTCAGAGATTACACAGCAAATTTCAGATGTACGAAAATTTAGATCAGCTTTAGATGTTCACACCGGTAAAAGCATAACAAGAAAACATCAGAAAACTGTCATGTGAAAGTCACCAGGTTTGGGATCTGTACCAATGACATGGCTGGGCATAAGGTTTTGAAACCATGGAAAGGTACACACCATCATGAATAACCACCCCCCCCCCCCACCCAAGTTTCTTAATCCTTTACCTAAAGGAAGAGGTATATATAAAGCCACACAAAATAAATCTATTGATTCTCAGGCAATTTTTGTTTCAAATCAGTGAGGGAGGGAGGGTTTTATTTTTAATTTTTTTGTGCATATAATCAGCATGGATTGAGAGGCTTTCCACACACAGAATATACAGATAGGATATAATTATACAAATTAACTAGAGCTGTAGGTTTTTAAATTTCTTGTTCGGTTTCGGTTTTGGTTTTTCAGGTGGAGAAAAACCTCGGTTCGGTTCGGTTTTCGGTTTGTTCATGAGGCCAAGTAAAATTCAATAAAACTCATTCTTATGTCCAGAGTCATAACTGAATGGTAGTGAAATTGAGTGAAACTCAATGAACGCTCGAAATAAGCTATAATACATGAAGAATCAGGAAGGCCAATATAATAATTACCTAAATATACAGAACTTTTATTGTGCTTGGCCATTTTTCGAGGTCTGACACCTACACGCAACTTGAGGAAAGCTGCAAACACAACTAAACTGAAATTTCGGAAATTCACAGAATGTAGCCTTCCCAGAGTAGTGAGAGTACCCAGACACTGCCATTGGCAGTGTCTGGGTACTCTCACTACTCTGGGATGGCTACATTCTGTGAATTTCTGCAGCAAGAGCTGGTAAGAGAGTATTTAATAAAAAACGAAAAACCTTAGATTACGGGATGTCGACGGTTTCGGTTTTTTAAAAAAAACTAAAAACCTCGGTTCGGTTTCGGTTAACCTACAGCTCTAAAATTAACTCATTTAATTTGAACACTAAAGGGCCTAATTCTGATTTTGACCCCTTTTTACTGCAACAGAATATGTGTCCCCCCACCCCAACATGCTCTCTCTGGGGAAAATTGCAAGTTACATTCTATGTGCTTTGGCAGTCATTTCTAGGCAAGTCTTGGCTGCCTATATATTAAAAATCAACTTTGAAAAATAATTGAGCACTCTGTCATTGAATGGAATAACAAGTAAAAAGTTGGCACAGCCAACAGATGCTCCGTGAAATACAAATTGATGGAAACAACATACTGATTTTTTCATATGCAGAACTGTGAAATGGTTTAAGCCATATAAATTTTTTTTTACAAAAACGTGTGGAAGGACAAGGGTAACAGTACACAGTTAACCTGTATTAAAACCTCCTTTTGAAGGAGATTAAACTGGCTTTTGAAGATTGGACACTGATTCATTAGGGTCAATATATAAGCTGGTTTGATTATACATGCCCTGGGCATTTAATAAGATACCATAAGAAATGTTTTATCACTTTACCATTTTACCACATTTCAAGGGACAGAACTCTGGAACAGTAAATGCCGAAGCTGTGAAAATTGAACTTGGCCAAAATTTCATGGTACGTAGAAACATTGCAAAATTACATGGTCGTACATTAAAGTGAACCAGAGTTATCATCCAGAAACCATTGATTTTACAATTTTGGGACTTTTCAAGAGACATAACTCTGGAACGTTAAGTGCCATAACAATGACAATCGAACTTAACCTGTATTTCATGGTATAGAGTAAAGTTGTAAAATTATAAGGTTGTACATCAATGCAAGGAAGAGTTATCATTCGGAAACCATTGATTTTACCATTATGCCACTTTTCAAGGGGCATTACTCTGGAACAGTACATGTCATAACAGTGAAAACTGAACTTGACCTGCATTCCATGGTAGGTAGTAATGCTGCAAAATTATAAGTTTGTACATCAAAGGGAACTAGAGATATTCATAACCATTGATTTCACCATTTTGAGACTTTTCAAGGGGCATAACTCTGGAACAAAAAATGACATAATGATGAAAATCAAACTTGACCTGCATTTCATGGTAGGTAGTAAAGTTGCAAAATTATAAGGTCATACATCAAAACAAACTAGAGTTATCATCAGGAAAACATTTGTTTTGGGTGGAGGGCGGACAGACTGACAAACTATATGCTCCCTCAAAATCTTTTCAGGGGAGAATAAAAATCAATCACAAGGAATTTCTTATAATTAATTAACCCTTTACCCAACGCAGACGATATCAAAATTTATTATTTTAAATATCATTTTTTAATTTTTTAAAAAAAATTTCAACAAAATCATATCATGTGACCCCTCTTTGGAACGAGCTCGATGAGCTCGTTCCAAGGAGGGGTCACATGATATGGTTTTGTTGAAATTTTTCGAAAAATAATATTTTTTCAGCTGCTGAATTTGCATATTACGTGGGCGGATGCGGGCGATTCGTTGGGTAAAGGGTTAAAGAATTACTCTGACAACAAACATTGCCATTGTTGCCCTCAGTATATCCAATATAAGCATTTAACTGGATGTGTGTTAAAAGTATTTTTCCAAGGTGATTTGAAATATAGATATTTTTTATCAAAGATACCATGCTACAAAGCAAGAGTAGCCTTAGTTTACCAAGATTATTGTTCATAAATAATTGTTTTGTTACAACTGAGTGGAGAGTGCCAATAGCCACTTTAAAATAAATTGCAACCAATGTTATAAAATAAAATATTCTTCTACTGCTGAGCAAACATCAAGAAATGCATACAATATAAAGACACTACAGTGGCTTTCAGCACTTTTCAATAGAGCCATGATAGTGACTTCTAGCAATCAACCAGTTAATCTATTTATTTTGTTTAACCCTTTACCCAACGTAATAGACCCCGAAGCCGCCGCCATGAGCCACCGCCGCCAGCCATATTTTTTGTCAGCCGCAGCCAGCCACATTTTTTCATCAGCCAGCCGTATTATAAATCAGCCGCCACAAAAGTTTGCGCCAGCTAAGCCGTGTAAATTGTCAAATTTTCATTAAATGAATGTTAGAACAATGCCTAAATGTGTTACTGCTGACTACCTAGCCCTAATTCCTAGAAGTAGAAATCTTCCCGAGTAAGATATGTGCTTGTGCATTTCCTCCGCGTTTGAGTTTTGTTTTGGTCTACTAATCTGTGATACAAGTACACGATTTATGCTTTTCCGCGGCACTAGGAGAGGAAGAGGGTATTGAGTTTTCCTATCTACGGCAGGGTTCTCATACCTATTTTGGGACAACGTCAAGGGTCTCATACTACTGCCATTGTGTAGTCACCAACTTCGTTGCCGGTATTCACAAAAAGATCAACATTGGAACGTACTATAATTCACCGCACATGGCTGAGTTGTTCATATTTATGAATTCCTTCAATTCAGTTGGTAACATATACAACAAGAGAATAAAACTGATTTTAGCTCCGAAAATGTAATATTTCAATCATAATAAAACCCCTTCTCTCCATGAACAATAGAAATTCATTGACGAATGATAAGAGTTTTGGGATATACAACTTCTTTATTATGATAAATGCGACGTTTCAGTGTAGATACTAACACCGTTTCCACTTGTTTGAAAACGATGTTAGTAATTAAACTAAAACGTCGCATTTATTGTAATAAAGAAGTTGTATATCCAAAACCTCTTATCATTGTTCAGATCAACAACTTTTATATGCCACTAATGCTAGTCAAAGAAATTAGAAACTTAAGATTTTGGAACCAGGTCTATTTCATAGAACACAATAACAACAAAACATTTTCATAGTATATAATTGTACCCTTAGGCAACAACAGCGTGTCAATAACACCAGAATATTGATTTATTATTGCCAGATAACTATAGCAATGTGACAATAATAAGACAATAATCTGGCTTAAAGAAGAGTGTTCGTCAAAGCCTAATCAGTAACCAGTGAGTTTCTGTTGTAAAATGTGTTTAGGGACGCTTTTATTCCTTAAAATTTTAACAATAAAGAACTTTAGCGCGATATTATGTTGTTATTAGCCTGCTAGTAGCGTGACGAGCTTTACACTTCATCATAGGCGGATCTTTAACACCACTCAGTCAGCTGAGCCATATTGAGCCGTCAGCCGCGAACATAAAACCTTAGCCGGCTGAGCCAGCCCTATTTTCCTTCAGCCAGCCATGAAAATGAATTTTCATGGCTTCGGGGTCTACAACGTAATGGCCAAAACAGACCAGTGCTATTCACAATGAAAGTATCAAGGACAGTACATAAATACTGACCGTTGCCTGTAACAAATGTATAGGTAAAGTATTGTAAAGGTGGGTGACAGTCAGATGCTAAACTAGAAAAAAATGCCGCTCAGGATCACCGATCCAATGTCGAGTTGTGACCTTGACCTTTGACCTGGCGAGTCCAAGGTCAATAGGGTTCTTCCTCGCACCAAGGCCAACACACCTATGAAGTTTCATGACTCTAGGTTGAACCACTATCAAGTTCTCATCCGGAAACCAATTGTTGCGATATACTATGTTCAAGGTCACTGTGACCTTGACCTTTGACCAGGTGAGTCCAACATCAATAGGGTTCTTCCTCGCACCAAGGCCAACACGCCTGTAAAGTTTCATGACTGTAGGTTGAACCACTATCAAGTTATCATCTGGAAACCAATTGTTGTGATATACTATGTTCAAGGTCACTGTGACCTTGACCTTTGACGTAGCATGTCCAAAATCAATAGGGTTCTTCCTCCCACCAAGACCAACCTATGTATGAAGTTTAATGAATGTGAGTTGAACCACTATCAAGTTATCATCCGGAAACCAATTGTTGCGATATACTATGTTCAAGGTCACTGTGACCTTGAACGTTGACCTGGTGAGTCCAAGATCAATAGGGTTCTTCCTCGCACCAAGGCCAACACACCTATAAAGTTTCATGACTCTAGGTTGAACCACTATCAAGTTATCATCCGGAAACCAATTGTTGCGATATACTATGTTCAAGGTCACTGTGACCTTGACCTTTGACCTGGTGAGTCCAAGATCAATAGGGTTCTTCCTCGCACCAAGGCCAACACACCTATAAAGTTTCATGACTCTAGGTTGAACCACTATCAAGTTATCATCCGGAAACCAATTGTTGCGATATACTATGTTCAAGGTCACTGTGACCTTGACCTTTGACCTGGTGAGTCCAAGATCAATAGGGTTCTTCCTCGCACCAAGGCCAACACACCTATAAAGTTTCATGACTCTAGGTTGAACCACTATCAAGTTATCATCCGGAAACCAATTGTTGCGATATACTATGCTCAAGGTCACTGTGACCTTGACTTTTGACCTGGTGAGTCCAAGATCAATAGGGTTCTTCCTCGCACCAAGGCCAACACACCTATAAAGTTTCATGACTCTAGGTTGAACCACTATCAAGTTATCATCCGGAAACCAATTGTTGCGATATACTATGTTAAAGGTCACTGTGACCTTGACCTTTGACGTAGCGAGCCCAAAATCAATAGGGTTCTTCCCCTCACCAAGGCCAATCTACCTATGAAGTTTCATGAATGTGAGTTGAACCATTATCAAGTTATCATCCGGAAACCAATTGTTTAAGATTTACTATGTTCAAGGTCACTGTGACCTTGACCTTCGACGTAGCATGTCCAAAATCAATAGGGTTCTTCCTCCCACCAAGACCAACCTATGTATGAAGTTTAATGAATGTGAGTTGAACCACTATCAAGTTATCATCCGGAAACCAATTGTTTACGCCCGCCCGCCCGCCTGCCCTCCCGCCCGCCCGCCCGCCCGCCCGCCCGCCATTCACCAAACTATAAGTCGAGTTTGACTTCGTCACAACTCGACTAAAAATCTTTGAGTCCCAGAGTGGGTCTGACTGAACCCCGAAATATTTGTTCTCATAGCACAGTGATAACAAAGGCACCCCAAAACACACTCATTCCTGTCCCAAGGTGAAACCAAAGGTACCCAAGAAGTTTCGTGAAGATCAGTTCACAAATATGAGCTGTTTAGAAGTTGTGACAAAAAACTGATTGGACCTAATTTCGGTACAAAATGGCCACTGACAGCCATCTTGAATTTTGGACCGCACCCAGAAACACTCGTTCTCGTCCCAAGGTGATAACAAAGGTACCCAAGAAGTTTTGTGAAGATCGGTTCATAAATACAGCCTCTAGCCCAAGCCGTATTGACATGTGCACTTAAAGTGTATAAGTAGCACTGAATAAATCGAAGTTCATCTAATTTGCATAATTTCTGCACGAGAAAAAAACACGTACTATAGGTGATGTATTCCATGTTACTAAACATTCATACAAAAATTTATTCAAATTAGAACTTTCATACAGAAGTTCTGTACAAAAGACTGATTGCACTAATTTTGGTACAAAATGGCTGCTGGTGGCCATCTTGAATTTCGGACCACACCCAAAAACACTCGTTCTCATCCCACGGTGATAACAAAGGCACCCAAGAAGTTTCGTAAAGATCGGTTCATAAATACGGCCTCTAGCCTGAGCCGTATAGGTGTTGTGTACAAAATACTGATTGGGCCTAATTTCGGTACAAAATGGCCACTGGCAGCCATCTTGAATTTTGGACCGCACCCAGAAACACTCGTTCTCGACCCAAGGTGATAACAAAGGTACCCAAGACGTTTCGTGAAGATCGGGTCATAAATACAGACTCTAGCCCGAGCCGTATTGACATGTGTACTTACTGTGTGTAAGTAGCACTGAAAAAATCAAAGTTCATCTAATTTGCATAATTTCTGCACGAGAAATAACCGCGTATTATATGTGATGTATCCCATGGTACTAAACATTCACACAAAAAATTATTCAAATCAGCGCTTTCATATGGAAGTTCTGTGCAAAAATCTGACTGCACCAAATTTTGTACAAAATGGCTGCCATCGGCCATCTTGAATTTCGGACCGGACCCAAAAACACTCGTTCTCGTCCCACGGTGATAACAAAGGTACCCAAGGAGTTTCGTAAAGATCGGTTCATAAATACGGCCTCTAGCCTGAGCCGTATTGGCATTTGCACTTACAGTGCTGAAAGTAACACCAAAAAGCATCAAAGTTAGTCTAATTTGCATAATTTACGCACGAGAAAAAAACCTGTATTATATGTGATGTATCCCATGGTACTAAACATTCATACAAAAAATTATTCAAATCAGAGCTTTCATATGGAAGTTCTGTACAAAAAACAGATTTCTGCATCGTCGGTACAAAATGGCGGCTGGCAGCCATCTTGAATTTCGGACCACACCCAAAAACACTCGTTCTCGTCCCACGGTCATAACAAAGGTACCCAAGAAGTTTCGTAAAGATCGGTTCATAAATACGGCCTCTAGCCCGAGCCGTATCCAATTGTTGCCGGACAGACGGCCAGATGGACGGGCCATGGCATAAGCTGAGATAAAATCGTCAATTAATTTTCATTATTTTTTGTCTCAAAAACATAGGTTATGACCCCTCTTTGGAAAGAGCTTGTCGAGATCGTTTGAATGAGGGGTCATAACCTATTATTTTGAGACAAATGAAAGTATCAATGACACTGTAGCTTAACTTGTGTGTTGTGTTTGATGAAAAGGATAATGTCCAATGTTTATGAAAGGATTATGAAATAAAACAAGAATTGTGATAATTGGAAATATGTTCATTTCTGTTCCCTGTATGCTATGTTTTTGATAAAAATAATATGAGGTGTACACTATACTAAAGAGCTGAGGGGTGGGTTAATATGACCTCACAGTTAATGTATGTGGCCCTCACAGTTAACATATATCAACAAAAGTTACCAAGTTACAGTGAAATTATTCCAAAACAAGTCATCCTATCAAGTTACATTGAAATCCCTTCATAAATATAGCCTGTAGACTGTGCTAAAGGTTTTTGGGCTTCGGGCCCCTGTAGCCGTCAGTTTCCCAATTGCATCCAAAGGGGACGTTCTCATCTAAACATTATATGAAGTCAACCTACCAAGTTACAATGAAATCCCTTCATAAATATGACCTGTAGACTGTGCTTAAGGTTTTTGGGATTTGGGCTCAGGCAGCCATCATGGTTGAATGATCGCAACCAAAAGGGGACATTCTCATCTGGGCATCATCTGGAGTGATCCTATGAAGTTACAATGAAATCCCTTCATAAATATGACCTGTAGACTGTGCTGAAGGTTTTTGGGCTTTGGGCCCCTGAAGCCTTCACAGTTGACCAATCATGACCAAAAGGGGATGTCATCATCTAGGCATTATATGGAGTCAAACTAACAGGTTACAATGAAATCCACCCATAAATATGACCTATAGACTATGCTAAAGGTATTGGGGTTTGGGGCAGCCATCAAGGCTGAATGATCGTGACCAAAAGGGGACGTTCTCATCTAGACATTATTTGGAGTCATCCTACCAAGATACAATGAGATCCCTTCATAAATATCACCTGTAGACTGTGCTAAAGGTTTTCAGGCTTCAGGCCCCTGTAGCCAGCACAGTTGCCTAATGATGTCCAAAAGGGGCTGTTCTCATCTAGACATTATATGAAATCAACCTACAAAGTTACAATGAAATACCTTCATAAATATGAACTGAAGACTGTGCTAAAGGTTTTTGGGCTTTGGGCTTGGGCAGCCATCATGGTTGAATGCTCGCAACCAAAAGGGGACATTCTCATCTGGGCATCATCTGGAGTCATCCTACGAAGTTACAATGAAATCCCTTCATAAATATGACCTGTAGACTGTGCTCAAGATTTTCGGGCTTCGGGCACCTGTAGCCATCACAGTTGACCAATCATGATGAATAGGGGATGTCATCATCTAGGCATTATATGGAGTCAACCTAACAAGTTACAATGAAATCCTTCCATAAATACAACCTACAGACTATGCTCAAGGTTTTTGGGCTCGGGCAGCCATCAAGGCTGAATGATCGTGACCAAAAGGGGACGTTCTCATCTAGACATTATTTGGAGTCATCCTACCAAGCTACAAAGAAATCCCTTCATAATTATGACCTGTAGACTGTTCTAAAGGTTTTCGGGCTTCGGGCCCCTGTAGCCATCACAGTTGCCCAATCGTGTCCAAAAGGGGACGTTCTCATCTAGACATTATATGAAGTCAACCTACCAAGTTACAATAAAATCCCTTCATAAATATGACCTGTAGACTGTGCTAAAGGTTTTCGGGCTTCGGGCTCGGGCAGCCATCATGGTTGAATGCTCGCAACCAAAGGGGACAATCTCATCTGGGCATCATCTGGAGTGATCCTACGACGTTACAATGAAATCCATTCATAAATATGACCTGCAGACTGTGCCCAAGCTTTTCGGGCTTCGGGCACCTGTAGCCATCACAGTTGACCAATCACGACCAAAGGGGGATGTCATCATGTAGGCATTATATGGAGTCAACCTAACAGGTTACAATGAAATCTTTCCATAAATATACTCTCCCAAAAAAGAAAGTGTGCATGCTAAAAAATAACACTAAAAAAAGATATATATCATTTTCATTCATGGAAATTTTATTCAATCACAGATGAATCAATTTGTGATCAACACGAGAAATTTCATTAAGCTACGACGAATACTCTTGGTGCCATGGAGAGTCAAAGACACTAAGGGTCAAACACAAAAGTCACACACTCAATAGCTGGTATGACCTGTCTGTATCGACTACTGCTGTGCATCTACGCCTCATGGAAGCGAACAAGTTAGCATGGAAGTGTTGTGGGATGTTGATCCATATTCTGATAAGCTGTCTTTGGAGTTCCACAAGTGTTGACGGTGCATGGGGAAGCTGGCGTAGCTGACGTTTCATTTCGTCCCATACGTGCTCAATGGGTGAGATATCGGGCGAATTTGCAGGCCAGGGAAGAACATCCACTTGTTGTTGCTGCAGATACTGTTGAACAACACGAGCTGCGTGGGGTAGGGTGTTGTCCTGCTGTAGAATGACGCCGGGGTCGTGACATTGCAGAAATGGGACAACAACAGGTGTAAGCACTTCATCACGATATCTGGCTGCATTGAGATTGCCATCAATAATGACCAGCTCAGTTCTGTTACAGGCAGTGATGCCACCCCACACCATGAGAGACTCTCCCCCATAACGGTTTCGCTCCACGACACATGGATCTGCGTGGCATTCGTTTTGACGTCTGTACACTCTCTGGCGGCCATCTGATGATGACAGATGGAAATGACATTCATCTGTGAATAAAACACGTCGCCACCAGTGTAAGGGATGCCTGAGATGTTGTCTACACCACTGCAGTCGAGCACGACAATGACGTAACGTCAAAATCGGACGAATTGCAGGACTTCGAGGACGTAAGCCGTATTCTCTCAGCCGGTTGATTACTGTTTGAGGATGTATCCGTCTCAGGTTAGGGATGTTCCTAGCTGTCGTCGTTGCCGTTTGTGCCGGTTCCGGAGATGGACGACACGGATATACCGATCTTGTGCAGGTGTGGTAACTCGGGGTCTCCCGGAGCGGGGTCGGTCTCGAACGTCATCATGTTGTGCATGTCGATGGACTAGCCTGTCTACAGTGTTACGGTGGCAGTTCAAATGCTGGGCAAACTCTCTTTGTGTTCTGCCAGCTCTAATCATACCCAGGGCAAGGAGACGTTCGATTCATTGCCAATCTTGGCATGCTAATGTGGAGTCGTTTTAACAGCAGCGCAAGTTTGAATGTGAACGATAGGAAGGCCTTACTTTAGTGTTTAAATACCCAAGGATTCACACTGCTGCATGAATTTTCAGACTCTCCACGTGCAAAACATGCCTATTCACAAATGTGCAGCACGTCATTTAACGTTAATGCAATTTTAACAGGGAAAGCTGTTTTTGTGTTCAATATAACTTATTCATGAACAGGTTAACACTCTTTACACCCACAAAATTATTTTTGGGGAGTTTGATCAATTTCTGCAATGCACACTTTCTTTTTTGGGCGAGTATATGACCTTTTGCCTATGCTAAAGGTTTTTTGGGCTCGGGCACCCATCAAGGCTGAATGATCGCGATCAAAATGGGACGTTCTCATCTAGACATTATTTGCAGTCATCCTACCAAGTTACAACGGAATCCCTTCATAAATATGGCTTGTAGACTGTGCTAAAGGTTTTCGGGCTTCGGGCCCATGTAGTCGTCACAGTTGCCCAATCACGACCAAAAGGGGACTTTCTCATCTAGACTTTACATGAAGTCAACTCATCAAGTTACAATGAAATTCCTCAATAAATATGACCTGTAGGCTGTGCTAAAGGTTTTGGGGTTTTGGGCTCGGGTAGTCGTCATAGTTGGCAGATCACGCCCAAATGGGGAAATTCTCATCTAGACATCATAAGGAGTCATCCTACCAAGTTACAATGAAATCCCTCCATATTAAACATGACCTGCAGACTGTGCTAAAGGTTTTTGGGTTTCGGGCTTGGGCAGCCATCATGGTTGACAGATCATGCCCAAAAGAGGACGTTCTCATCTAGGCATTATACAGAGGCATCCTACCAAGTTACAATGAAATCCCTTCATAAATACGACCTGTAGACTGTGCTAGTGGTTTTTGGGTTTTGGGCTCGGGCAGCTATACCAGTTGATCGATCGCGACCAAAAGGGGATGTTCTCATGTAGACATGACCCCAAACCTGCATATAAAATTTCATGACGATCGGACAAGAACTGCGGGGTGTAGGCCGTGCTAAATGAAAATCTGAACAGACTCACAGACTACAGACTTCTGCACGCGTGATGTCAATAGCTTATCTTGATTTTGTCAAGTTAAGCTAAAAATGAAAAAAATTAGTTATTCAAGAATTTTGTTTGCAAGTGTCGTCTTCTTTTCATGTTAGATAAAGGGTTAACAGAGCTCCAGAGCTTGGTCAAACATGACATAAATGAATAAATACTCAGTTTATCACAAGAATGTATGTAAACAGGACTTATATTTCAGCGAGAATCCGAGAATCAATTCAAGCAACAAAACCAGCGAGAATTCATGTAGATTCTCCCTGCATCTCTGCTAGGATTCACGTTGGAAAATATTGAGTCCATTTAACCATTTACCTAACATAGCAGCAGCAAATTAAGCAATATAAGGCTAACATGACCTGAACCGGCTACATGAGCCTGTTCCAATAACATCCACATTTACAGTTTTAGTGGTAAATATTATAAAATTCAGTTTGTTTTAAAAATTAAAAAGTGGCATTGGGTAAAGGGTTAATGTGTTATCAGTGTACAACAGGGGACACCCATAGCAGGTATGGATTCTCGCAACCATTTCTGTGAGAATCCAAATGGATTCTCTCAAATTTAGATGAACTATTAGCCCTGGAAAATGGCCAAATGTTCTGTTAATTGAATACTCATGTTAACTGAATACTTTTTACTGTATGTCACGATAAACTGTTTCAAGAAAAATTAATTATCGTTAGTCCCCAGAAAGTAGATTTTTTGTTTTTCAGGCCATTTTTTTGTAAAATTGCATGTGGGCGGGCAGTTTTTTTATTTTATTTTTTATTTTTGTAATTATTTCTTTGCCATCAAAAATTTGTGTTCTAGGTTTGTTTTATTTTTTAGGCCTCATGATCTACAGAATAGCATGGGAGGTGGTGTATTTCACCCCTTAGGTGCAAGAAGGCTTTGCAATGCTAAAGGATTGCAAAACCATGTTGCACTCATGGGACAAATTTATCAATTTTATTAACTTTGGTAAAATATCAACCATAAACTATTTAATTTTTTAAGTTTGCATTAGCTATAAAAAGAGAACATGCGGCAGCAAAAAGGACCATGTGGGAAGGTCTGAGAAACAGATTTTTAACTTTTTAGGGCTTACTTTAACAGGAGATTGTTGTGTTGACCAAAGACATAAGAATGAATCCTCTCCACCAGTTACAAGTGTCTGTGACTGAAAAAAAAAAAAAATTCACAATGATACATAAGTCTATCCATCATGGTACAGTGGAGACCACTTAACTGGATATCTCTTAACTGAATAACCCTGTTAATTGAATATAATTGCCATACCTCCAGTACAAATTTGACAGGTCAAATGAATATAAATTATAGAGTAAACTCCTGTTAATTGAATAAAAAAAATCTTGCAACCTGGCGAGAAATTGCCGTGACTCACCCCCAGTTTTCCTTTGTTTATGGACTTATTTGGCCTCAGTACATCCAATACAGGCATTTAATCTATTATATCTTGTTTGACAGAGCTCATGGCGCTCTGTCAAACAAGATATTATAGAATAAATGCTAACTTTATCTCTAGAATAGAGGAAAATGACACAATCCTTGTTAATTGAATTCTCACATTAATTTAATAATTTTCAAAGTGGCTATTCAATTAACAGGTGTCCACTGTATAAGCTTTATAAAGCATAGTTTAAGGTTATTTATTGAAGTTTAACCTGTTGGATGCTGGAAGCCAGTCTTTCGATTTTTAAAACGAGAGGCATGCTGTATATTGCTCGCTACCATTTGAAGTGAAGTGCACTGTTGTTCAGTCCTGGCAATGGGAAATGTTTTCAAGAAAAACCTCAACGAAGATCTGCACACCATTCACTCCACTGGTGACCAGTAAGCAGGGATTCTAAAAATATTACCAGATTTTTCGAATAAGATTTTCGCAGCAATAATTAAATTTATTTGAGATCGGTATAATACATAAAATGCAACTTCAATGGACCAACCATCAATGACGATTGATGATTCTCCATGGAATGCATGTGTCCCTGTCACTGTCTGCAGGTTTCTTTGTTGCAAATGTTCAGTACCAGTGTTGTTTTAACTTTATGTTCACAGCACACTTCCTGGGAGTTTGTAAGATGGAGGGAAATCATGTTCATTGGGACGATTTTCTTGTATCCATTTTCTAAATTCCAGGACTCAACAATAGTGTGCCTCGCTTCAAATGTAACATGTTTTCATTTTTGGAATTCACTAAAAAAAACCTTCTGAAATCCATTCCAATGTTAAACTGATTTTCAATGCTTTCTGAGAATAGTACAGGCTGGTTTTGCCCATGACTTTGGGCAAACAGTTTTAAAATAAGGATGTACAGTTCACAGGGTCATTGTGTAGTGAATAAAGAACATTGTTTATAACCAGAAAGTGTGACACACAGGGTTAGTCACACTTTCCGGTTATAAAAAAAAGGTAACTATGTCACACATACAAGAAAATGTACACTCATTTGGACTGTGCAATGCACAGGGTTAATCACACTTTCTGGTTATAAAAAAAATGGTAACTGCCATGTCACACACTACATAAAAATAAACACTGACGAAGGCTGTAAAAATGCACAGGTTTACATGTTAAAAAGTGTGCTGGATAGTGTTCAACCGATGATCGGAACCGGCCACCACAATCGGCCGATTATGGGCAATCGGATGACAACGGCAACGGCAATGGCTCCTGGAACATCGGTTCAACCGATTGTTGCCAAGCAATTTGTGATTTTTCTGAATCGCATTTTATTATCTTCTGCAATTGTTCAATTGTTAATGTAAAATGATGTCGATACCATTCAATAAAGTTGAGAAACAACCACAATGTGTATTCCTAATCTCTCTAGAAGCCCCTTTACGAGATATACGTGTTAAATGAATGTAAAGCTTACAACAGAGCACACTTGCAGCAATCGCCAGTTCATAGCGGAAAAGTGAAGGATGCACTCCATTGACTCAGGTCACAGTAAAATTACCAGTCGTGCGTACTTGGGCGGTAAACGTGGTTCTGAGAGCCAAGTGTGCGCGACTGGTAATTTTACTGGGACCCCAGTCAACAAAGTTTAACACTTTGAAAAATGTTCAGTTTAATGTAGTTCTTTCGAGCCTCGACTTGTCTTGTAGTGCACAGTATTACAATCGGAATCGGCATCAGAATCGGCCAATTGTGGGCCCAAATAACTGGTAATCGGTCAGCGACTATTTTTGGTAATCGGTTGGACACTAGTGCTGGATTCAAGGAACTAATGGAAATACTAACACTGGGTTATGGAAATGTTTTTAAATGAAGTCCAAAAATGAAAACATATTCTATTTTCATATAGCTTGTTGTCATCATCAGAAGCTTGCAAAATCAGAAAACCCTGAATCAAATACAAGACTGAAAGTCAGAATTAATCTAAAAGCCAGAAAATTAAACTGGAAGAGTATGGAATCTCAGGGCACATACCTTCATTATCTTGTCTCTGTATAACTCGATCAGCAGCACCTCAAGCCTACCAGAGTTCGGCTGAGCCAAGATAGGCCTGAGGTGATGCTATGTCTTGGAGCAGCTACCACATTTAACAGGGCTTGACAATTGGGGCAACCTATAGGACGGGTTGCCTATAGGTTACACAAAAAGATTTTTGGGATGCCTCTTTATAGGTTAACCAAAAAATAGTTTCCTAATTGGAGATTTGATGGGAAGGTAATGACACAAGAAGACATGTAACAATGATAAAAGATAAATTATTATAAATCATAATGACTTTTATTTCTCAACAAAATTCACATCCCCAAATCTGCCAATTATAATGGTTAATCAAGAGGTTAAGCCTTTACCTAACAAAATGGCAAAAATGCCCTGAAAATTAGCCTAAGTGTGGCTTGCACAACCTCACACATGGCAATTTCTCAATAAATCCATACTAATATGGATATCATTGGAACCAGCTGAATCAGCTGGTTCCAATGATATCCATATTTGTATGCTTCTATTGAAAATTTGTGACAAAGGTTTTAAATCATGAAGTTCAGGATATTTGGGGGAAAGCTATGTGAGGTAAAGGGTTAACCCCCCAAAATTGGGGCAAAAGATCAAAAGGTTAATCAACATGTGATGGGGCAACCTTCAAATGGGGCCATCCAAATTCTGAATTGTCAAGCCCTGCGGATATCTTGATTCTCTTGTGCCATTATCTAGAGCTGAAATGGTTAAGGGGTTTTCTTGATCGATTAATCTCGTAGATTAACCTTGGTTAACCGATTAATCACTTGTCCATATAGATATTTGAATAATTGCAATACCGCTGATGATTTACAACATGAACCCTTTACTCAACGTAACAAACAAAACCGACTAGGCCTATATACAAAACTCTCCATTCAAATTTATTATGTTTTCAATTTTTGTCTCAAAAGCATAGCTTATGACCCCTCATTGGAATGTGCTCATTTACCCCGTTCCAATGAGGGGTCATAAGCTGTATTTTTTAGACAAAAATTAAAATCTTTAGTAATTCATGAATTTATTTTGCAAGTATCATCTGCTGCCTGCAATGCGTAAAAGGTTAAGAATGACCATTTCCAGCTACTGATACACTTTGATGATCATGCAAGTAAACAAGTATGTCAGCAAGTAACTTGCATGCTTTACTCTGTCTCATATAAGTGATGTGTCAGTGTGATAATGTTTGCCTGTTTTGGAGCAAGTTTGTTCCTTTGTTAACCCTTATAATCCAGTAGTTCAAAAGTAATGCTTAATCGATCAATTACTTGTTGGATCGATCAAGATGTTGATCACTGATTAATCGGTTAACCATTTCAGCTCTACCAGTATCAATAGTTTACCTGGCAGACAGAGAATGGAAACAGACAAATTTAGATGAACTGGATTCCACTATATGGGCCGCTGGATCGTTCTAATCTCACAGAAAATTACGAAAATTTTGCTAAAAAATGGAAAACTTATATCCCTGCAAATAGCTACATTTCCTGGCAAACTTACCTTCAGCTAACACATGAACACATTATTAGTTGAATCTCACCAGTCACAGGAAAGGTAGAATTAAACCGGAAGTAGAGCTGTAGGTTTTTAAGTTTCTTGTTCGGTTTCGGTTTTTCAGGTTGAGTAAAACCTCGGTTCGGTTCGGTTTTCGGTTTGTTCATGAGGCCAAATAAAATTCAATAAAACTCATTCTATATGTCTGAAATCATAACTGAATGGCAGGGAAATTGAATGAAACTCAATGAATGCCCGAAATAAGCTATAATACATGAAGAATCAGGAAGGCCAATATAATAATTACCTAAATATACAGAACTTTTATTGTGCTTGGCCATTTTTCGAGGTCTGACACCTACGCGCAACTTGAGGAAAGCTGCGAACACAACTAAGCTGAAATGTCAGAAATTCACAGAATGTAGCCATCCCAGAGTAGTGAGAGTACCAGACACTGCCATTGGCAGTGTCTGGTATTCTCACTACTCTGGGTGGCTACATTCTGTGAATTTCTGCAGCAAGAGAGTATTTTAATAAAAACGAAAAACCTTAGATTACGGGATGTCGACGGTTTCGGTTTTTTAAAAAACAAAAAACCTCAGTTCGGTTTCGGTTAACCTACAGCTCTAACCGGAAGCCTAACCATACATACTTCACAAAGGTAAAAATATAACAACTGAGAAACATATAATGAGAATGAAGAATAATAAATTTATTTATTTGTTTTATTCATTCAGAAATGTTGAATTACAAGTTCCATGCTACTAGGCCTCCTGATCCATAACACCATAAGTCCATAACTGTTTAGAAGCCAGGCATTATCAACATTACCCTAAACTGGCAGAGTTGTTTATTTATTTTTAGGGTTTACTAAACTTTCAACATCCACCTCACATCAGACAGTTTTTCGTCTGGAGGAAACTGGAGAGAACCATTAACCCTTTACCCAACGCAGACGAAATCAAAATTTATTATTTTAAATATCATTTTTTAAAAGTTTTCAAAAAATTTCAACAAAACCATATCATGTGACCCCTCATTGGAACGAGCTCGTTCCAACAAGGGGTCACGTGATATGGTTTTGTTGAAATTTTTTGAAAAATAATATTTTTTCAACTGCTGAATTTGCATATTACGCGGGCGGTTGCGGGCGATTCGTTGGGTAAAGGGTTAAGCAATGGCGACCACCTGTTAGCCTTGCTAACGTACTAACTCTGCACAAGGGGGTTAGCATAGGTTGAAGACTAGTACACCACTGACATACTGTACACCTTAGTACACTGCATCACCATGCCCCCATGGACTGGGAGAGTGCCGAGTTATTTTTCAAAGGTGATTTGAAACATGAGGTGTTTTTTTTTTTTAAAACATATCATGCTATTATCAAGGGAAGCCTCAGTTTCACAAGATTTTGTTCATAATTGTTTTGTTACAATTTACTGGAGAGTCCCTGTTTGCACTCTCCAATAAATTCTAACAAAACAATTGTAGATAAACATTTTTTCATCTCCAGCTAAGAAAACATAAAGTTATTTATTTATTTATTTATTTATTTATTTATTGATGTTTAAGGTCACATATTTATGCACAATGGCTAATTACGACCGTGACAGTTTTATGGGTGGAGGAAGCCGGAGTACCCGGAGAGAACCATTGAGCAACGACGAGCAGCTGCCAGCTCCCCAACATCGTAACTCCACACTGCAGCACAGGCAGGGTTAGATTGGTTGAAGACATGCGTACCATCGACGTGCAGTACGCCTTAGTACACGGCGTCATCATGCTCCCACATGGGCAATGGGGGTGAAGTGTCTTGCCCAAGGACACAAAGCGGTTGCCGCAGGTGGGATTCGAACCGAGGACCTCTCGGCTTGCAGCCTGCACCTCTACCTACTGAGCCACCGCGCCCCCTAAACATAAAGTTAATTCATAGTATAAAGCCACTAAAGTGGCTCTCAGCACTTTTCAATAGAGTCATAATTGTGGCTTCCAGCACTCAGCCAGTTAACCCTTTATCCAACGTAATTACCAAAACCGGTCAGCACTATTCACAAAAAATGCCAATTAATTTTCATTATTTTTTCATTTTTTTGTCTCAAAAACATAGGTTATGACCCCTCTTTGGAACGAGCTCATTGAGCTCATTCCAATGAGAGGTCATAACCTATGTTTTTGCAACAAAAATTGAAAATTTGTTATTCAAGAATTTTGTTTGCAAGTGTCGTCTGATTTTCATGTTAGGTAAAGGGTTAAGCCTCTGGGCACTGATGTCATTTCACAAAGGTTTTGAGCAAAATGTTTTCTCTGGTGTGGTTGGGAATTTGACCAGTCTGGCCTTGTCTGACTGAGCACTGTCAGACAGCACTGGATTGCTCAGAATGTTCATAAGCTGAATTTTGAAGAGCAATTTATTTGACAGGGTGAGTGCCATCACATGGCCTACTTTTTTAACGATTTTTCTGGTAGGTTTAGTTTCTTTGGAAAAGAATCCAAATCGGAGAGTTCTGAGTTGAGGCTATCCATCTGTAGGACAAGTCTGTAGTCAACAAAACATTATTTGTCTGTTGAACCCAGCAGAGCAGTAGTTATGTCTGTGTCTGACATAATTATGTCCTTGACAATCAAAATAAGTAAATAGGTGCATCTACCCTCTTCAATGATATTTCAGACAAGTCAATAATTTATAAGCTCATTCTATTTTAAACTTCTGATTTGCCCGTTTTAAAATGGCTCAACTTGGTAACAAAAGAAAGGGCTGTCTGTCAAACAATTCTGCACTGTAGCTAATGAAGTGAATCAATATCAAATTCTCAAGGAGCAAATAGAGTCTCTTGAGGTCTTTTTCCTCAACTGCTAGCTGCTATTTAAATATAAATGATAGTTCTGTTTATTGGTGTCCAAGGTTACTTTCAGCATCTTCAGTGTATGACTATATTGTCATTTATTTAACACTTTACCAAATGTAATGGCTAGAGATGGGCGGTATTGGAATTTTGAGTTCGGTATCGGTTTCGGTATTTTTGTGTGGGCATACCGCGGTATCGGTTCGGTATTCGGTATGTGACTTCAGATTCACTGATAGTACCAAAGGGGAATCCATGTCAGAAAAATACAGAATAAGTTGTTCTTGTATCATTCTATCACAGTGCTACACATGCCATTGTTGATGGGCTCAACATTGTCATTCTTTTGTCAACACAGATCATATCTACAGTAATTTGGTGACTTCTTCTAAATTCACCTTAACTTTTCAAGCTCCACTTAAGGCGTCTGTAATCATAGAATGTGTGTCCTGAAGATGTCATCTTTAGGTGGGCCCGATGACAGTAATAAAATTATCTGGTCAGTGATTTCTAGCCATGTCTTGGCTAGAAATCACTGCTAAGCAACTTGACATGTACAGGTCGTAGACTATTGATAATTTAGTACAACTGCCCTGGTCCTTAAGGCTTAACAAAACTGAAAAATAAAATCAGTCACTTCTTTCAAGAAAATGAACACTTCAACTGCAGTCAGTCCTCATCAAGGCCTTATAAATAGCGAATGCACAGGGAAAATTGAAAATACCGTTGGTTTCGGTATTCAAAGATTAGGTCGGTTCGGTTTTTCGGTGTCCCCATGATATTGGTATCGGTTTTTCGGTATATTGCCCATCTCTAGTAATGGCCAAACAAATCGACAATTAATTTTCATTATATTTTCATTTTTTGTCTCCAAAATCATAGGTTAAGACCCCACTTTGGAATGAGCTCATCGATCTTGTTCCAATGAGGGATCATAGTAACCTATGTTTTTGAGACAAAAAATGAAAACAATTAGTTACTCAAAAATTTTGTTTGCAAGTTTTCTGCTTTTCATGTTAGGTAAAGGGTTAAGTTATTTTATTTATTTTATTGGTGTTTTAAGGTGACATATTTCTACACAATGGCTAATCATGACCATAACAAGATAAAATCAAGTTTAGTCAATCGTTTGTACCCGTGTTGCACATTTTAGAGGACTTCTGCCCCAAGTATTGGTGAATTAATTCATATTTTACCATGCACTAAAACAGAGCTTCATTACCACAGTGCACAAGCACTGCTTCCTTCAAATATTGATTGAAAAGTAGTGAAAATTCCCCCAAGTATTGATTTTTAGTTGCAATTTGTGACTACAGTGGAACCCTGTTAATTGAACAGCCACTATGCCAATGGAAACTAAATCGAGTTATTTGTGTGCAAAGCACACAATGGTGTATCCCTGCATTTCCTTAGCAACACCTTAGCATAGTCTTGACGTTTCGAATTAATACCCAAGGAGCCTTTCGATGAAAACTGATTTTCTAACGATAAAAGTGGTTCCACTGGAACCACCTGGAGCAAAATCAAAATTCCAAAACCTTCATGCAGATCTAGAAATGTTACCTGAACACATTAGCATAGTTTAAACATTTCGAATTAAATACCCTAAGAGCCTTTTGATGAAAACTGATTTCCTAACAATAAAAGTGGTTCCACTGTAACCCCTGGGGGAAAAATCAAAATACCGAAACCTTCGTACACATCTAGTGATGCTACATGAACACATTAGCATAGTTTAAACATTTCGAATTGAATACCCTAGGAGCCTTTCGATGAAAACTGATTTTCTAACGATAAAAGTGGTTCCACTGGAACCACCAGGGGCAAAATCAAAATTCCGAAACCTTCATGCACATCTAATGTTGCTACGTGAACACATTAGCATAGTTTAAGCATTACGAATTAAATACCCTAGGAGCCTTTCGATGAAAACTGATTTTCTAACGATAAAAGTGGTTCCACTGGAACCACCGGGGGCAAAATCAAAATTCCGAAACCTTCATACACATCTAGAGATGTTACCTGAACAAATTAGCATAGTTTAAACGTTTCGAATTAAATAGCCTAGGAGCCTTTCGATGAAAACTGATTTTCTAACGATAAAAGTGGTTCCACTGGAACCACCGGGGGCAAAATCAAAATTCCGAAACCTTCATGCACATCTAGAGTTGCTACCTGAACACATTAGCATAGTTTAAACATTTCGAATTAAATACCCTATGAGCCTTTCGATGAAAACTGATTTTCTAACGATAAAAGTGGTTCCACTGGAACCACCGGGGGAAAAATCAAAATTCCGAAACCTTCATGCACATCTAGAGATGTTACCTGAACACATTAGCACAGTTTAAACATTTCAAATTGAATACCCTAGGAGCCTTTCAGGGTGTGACGGACGGATGGACGGACGGATGGACGGAGATCACGACAATATCCCTGCATTTTTGAAAATGTGGGGATAATTATTCGATTAACAGGAGTATTCAATTAACAGGGATTGTGTAACTTTCCTGTATTCTAGAGATAAACTTAGCATTTATTCTATTATATTGTGTTTGACAGAGCTCCATGAGCTCTGTCAAACAAGATATAATAGATTAAATGCCTGTATTGGATGTACTGAGGCCAAATAGGTCTATAAACGCAGGAAAACTGGGGAGAGTCAGGGTAATTTCTTGACAGGTTACAAGAGTTTTTATTCAATTAACAGGAGTTGACTCAATAACCTATATTCAATTAACAGGTCAAATTTGTACT
Organism: Pictodentalium vernedei; assembly: GCA_031216915.1. Lineage (NCBI taxonomy): Eukaryota > Metazoa > Mollusca > Scaphopoda > Dentaliida > Dentaliidae > Pictodentalium > Pictodentalium vernedei. The sequence goes on from CM062295.1 coordinate 688,785,279, forward strand.
GGTGGTATTGTAAATGGTTTTGTGTTGGGAAATTACATTAAATTAACAGGGTTATTCAGTTAAGAGATATCCAATTAAGTGGGCTCCACTGTACCAATTCATAGTCAGGGGGGGGGGGGGGGGGGTGTACAAATGGCATTCTGTAACTTAAAACCTGTAGTCAGTTTGAAATTTTTGACTCAAGGGGTTGAAGAGGAGAGAGCTAATGGAATTTCCCACTTGTTGGAAATTATGTAGTGGTAGTTGTAATTTTGCCTACCAGTGGGTTGACAAGGGGAGGGGGGGGGGGGTGAAGATAGATGCAATTGGGATTTTAGAGGTAGACACTCCCCCAACAAAGACCACTTTGCAATGTCCCCGGGTAAATGTACACTCTTACATTGTGAACATTATAGCTTTACTGCTAGAAGTCAGGGCATTGCTTACAATAACAAGAGGGATGTTACATCCCAACGCTCACCTACATTCGCGCTTGATAATGTCGTTCCAATGTAATATGCCTAATACTTAATTAATATAAATCATTAACTAGGCATCAAATGATTAATGTGGTTTATGTGATGACTTTGGAAAGTCTATATTTCTGCATTTATTATATATCAATTCAACATAGAATCATTGGATATAAAAGCATTTTTTTCTTTTAGAAATGTTTATGATTAAGAATATGAATCGTGAGGCCAGATATTAAATCATAAATAAGAATTAGGTAAGGCTTTAATAAATTTATTTTTTACAAAATAAAGATACATCAGATCAAAAAAAAAATAAAATAGGAGGTGCAAAATGGCATTATGTAATGAAGAATCACTGAAATTGTAATTGAAGTACATTCATTGGTTAAAGAGGAGTTACGGAAAAACATTCGTTCAAGAAAGTGACTATAAGTCCCAACAAAAATACATCACATCAACAACTAAAATAAGCCTTAATGTTACTAGTAACAAGTATGAGAAAGTATTAAATAAAAAAAAAAAAGTTAAAAAAATTTTTTTTTAAAGAAAGTGAATATAAGTCCCAAAAATCCCCCTCAAATTCCTCAAATATGCATGTAATGAGGGTGCAACGTTACCGCAATGCAGTTCAGTAACCCATGTGTACAATATCAATTGCCTGGAAAGACACATAGAAACAGAACTCACCTTAACACAAACTTTTAGAACTTAAAATTGAGTAAGTCAGAGAAAAACGTGAACATTGTGACTGAAAAAAAGAGAAGAAATCAGTTAAATTTCTGCATACAGTAGGGTTAATACCTAAAGTAGTTATTGAAATGAGAAAATAAACAGTAATGAGAGGTGAAGGCACCACAATCTGCACAAAAGTTGACTTTAACGCAAATTCTTACAACACCTAAACGCTAATTCTTACAACAAGTTTTGGCAGAAAATCAGCCTCAAATTCCTCAAATATGCATGTAATGAGGGTTAAATATTACTGCAATGGAGTTCAGTAACCCAAGTGTAGAATATTAATCGCCTGGAAAGACACATAGAAACACAACTCACCTAAACACAAAGTTTACAAAGTTTTACAACTTAAAATTTACTAAGTCCGAGAAAAACATGAAAATTTTGACTGAAAAAAAAGAAAATTTCCGTTAAATTTCTGCATACAGTAGGGTTAATACCTACAGTTGTTATTGAAATATGAAAATCAACAATAATGAGAAGTTAAAGCAGCACAATACGCACAAAAGCTGACTTTAACGCAAATTCTTGCAACATCTAAACGCAAATTCAAGTTTTGTCAGAAAATTTTAGGTGAAATTTGGAAAAAAGTCGTAGTATCATGGTTAAATACTGTTCTGATAGTCCCCTACAACCTACATATGCAATATCAAAGGCCTGAGCCCACTGATCTTTGAGAAATTAACTTTAACATTAAATCTTACAATTATCACCGAAGCATGTTCAGAGCAAAAATGACTGATACAAAAGACTAATTTACGGTTGTAAAATTGACAATCAACACTATTCGCATAGAGTCCAATTTAATTTCAGTTGTTTTAAACTTGGTATAATTCTTTATTCGTTGTGTGACAGCAAGTCCCTCTCGTAGCAGTAATTGTTGTTAACAAGTTGCCTTTATTCAATGCTGCCCTCCATTGTTTATTTGAGGTCTATTCAGTAAGTTAATCAGGCATCTGATTAAGACGCGGTGAAAGCTTACTTTAATCTTAAAATCCTGTAAACCTGTTGTGACATGTCTCATTCATTGTATTGTATATATAGCCGTGATTATAAGTAAGAATTCAGTTATAGTTTGGATTTCCAAACGTTACTCTGCTTCATTTTATTGGGAAATCCCATGAGCTATTGCTGTAAAATTGTTCGGATATCCAACAAGTTCAGTTATTAAATATTGATTGCTGTTAGATATTTGGAATACCAGATTCGCTATTAAATTGTTATCATCTTTAATTTGTCTCCGAGTCATCAGTTGAATTGCAGAGTTACACAACAGACCCGACAGATGTATGACCGGCGGGAACCTACCCGCACGGTGGGGTGCTTGGCAAGCTCGGGATCAGACCAGCTCTTTCCGGCTAAGAGATATTGCTCATGGAACACCGTGTAATGTTCGGAGAGAAACGTCTATTAATGGGAGGAAGCTGTCCTGCAGGGAGTTATGGGGTACATTAACGTTGACGGCATGACTGGGGTCCCACAATGTCGGTAAACCTGATTAGAACGTATCACCTCTCCGTTGGTATGGGCTTTAAATCTCACCTACAGGCCATTGTGTGGGTCACTCAGGGCTTATACACTTATTATAAGATTGTGATTCATATATATATATATTTACAACTCAGTATTTTTATAAATTATCCCAATATTACAATTCACCTCAGATCATATGACTAGTCATACCCCGTGAATAATATATAAATACATTAATAGCTATGGTAAGTTTATATTTCCCAAATCCGTATTCGTTAGAAGATACCGGGGCCGGAATTAAGTAGGGTCCGTTATGAATATCCGCAGGTTATTGTCTCATTTAATTATTAACCATCCGCGTCTTAATATACCTGTGTTACGTGACTTCAGTAAAATTTAATATTACGAACTTTGGCTGATATATATAATACCTATATGACGCTGCTCGGTGAAAAGTGTCGTTAAATCTCAATAATAAGCAATTATAACATTCTCTCATAAAACATATTCCAAATTATAAAGTACTTAACTTAAATCTGCCGGTCTTCTACTCATGCGGTTCCTATAACCGTATACATGCTGCCCAGAATAGCAAGCCCACCGGAATACACAACTATGAAACAGAACTTTCTGTGTGGCCTATCCTCCCATGTTTCTCCGTCTGTCTTAAAATTAGCTATTTGCATATTTATAGGAACGCGAATAATTTATTTCTATTATTACCGAAAGATTAATATTAGCTTGTTATTCACTCTACGCACAGGGTGTTGATTAGAATTACTGCGACATGTTGAAACGTATTATCTGCACACGTAATCAACACCCTGTGCATCAAGTGAATAACAAGCTACTTTATACTTTAAGTACTTTATAATTTGGAATATGTTTTATGAGAGAATGTTATAATTGCTTATTATTGAGATTTAACAACACTTTTCACCGAGCAGCGTCATATAGGTATTATATATATCAGCCAAAGTTCGCAATATTAAATTTTACTGAAGTCGCGTAACACAGGTATATTAAGACGTGGATGGTTAATAATTAAATGAGACAATAACCCGCGGATATTCATAACGGACCCTACTTAATTCCGGCCCCGGTATCTTCTAACGAATACGGATTTGGGAAATATAAACTTACCATAGCTATTAATGTATTTATATATTATTCACGGGGTATGACTAGTCATATGATCTGAGGTGAATTGTCGATCCCCACGGTTATATTTGGTGGAGAATCCGCAGCTGGACATCTTTTTAGCTTGTCCAAACAATCCGGGTACCAGATTCCAATTCCGTTTGATGAAGATGTTCAACAAACTACCAGATAATATACAGACAATCCTTGATCATCTTCATTTGGATAACATGAAGATGCAATGGACACTTCAGACTGGTGAGAATTCCACCACCTTAATATTGTCTTGGAAGAAACAACCTATGCAAAAGTCCCCCGCAAATAAACTGCGAGATGAGCGACGTATGACAGAATACAACAAGAGAAAAAACACCGAACAGCTAGAACAACAAACTCAACAGCATCAGAACATTCAGTTTCCCCAGAACTTTCATAAATCGTCAGAGGTTATTGTATGTGATTCACGTGCTGTAGCAGGAACAAAGGAGCACATTCACAAGGACTCTATGGGTACGCAAACATGCATCGTTTCAACTGTGGATGCTATGACATTCGCAGGGCCAACATCAACGACTATCAGGACCCAAACATCTAGATCTACTCGTGATTATGCCACACAAAGTGACATTTCGAAAAAGGATGTACAAACAAATACATCAACAAAAGTTCCACCAACAAAAGACAAATCTTCTCGAGGCATGCAGCATAATAATTCCACTCGGACCGACGTCACAAGTCTGGTAAGTTCTAGTTACAGACATTCCCCTGAAATTTCGACCGTGATTGAGAATGTTCTCCAATATTTTCCTTGCGGTGGAGTTGAGGATTATGATGTTGAAGTTACTCCGGTGGTTGACGTACGACAACTTGACAAGCCTTTGCAAGTACTGTATCGGTCGAGTGACAATACCAGAATTGTACTCTATCAGCTTCGAAATGGAGATAGAAAAAACATCTACTGTCGTACGTTGCCACTCAAAATCCGCAATACATTACCCGGATAGTTTACGCATGCCCACAAACTCTCTTAAAGTGCTGATTCGGGACGAATCGAAATTGGAGCGGCAGAGATATATCACCAAAGCATGTTCAGAGCAAAAATGACTGATACAAAAGACTAATTTACGGTTGTAAAATTGACAATCAACACTATTCGCATTGAGTCCAATTTAATTTCAGTTGTTTTAAACTTGGTATATTTCTTTAATCGTTGTGTGACAGCAAGTCCCTCTCGTAGCAGTAATTGTTGTTAACAAGTTGCCTTTATTCATTGCTGCCCTCCATTGTTTATTTGAGGTCTATTCAGTAAGTTAATCAGGCATCTGTCTCATTCATTGTATTGTATATATAGCCGTGATTATAAGTAAGAATTCAGTTATAGTTTGGATTTCCAAACGTTACTCTGTTTCATTTTATTGGGAAATCCCATGAGCTATTGCTGTAAAATTGTTCGGATATCCAACAAGTCCGGTTATTAAATGTTGATTGCTGTTAGATATTTGGAATACCAGGTTCGCTATTAAATTGTTATCATCTTTAATTTGTCTCCGAGTCATCAGTTGAACACTATTGTTTCACAGCAGATATTGATGGTCGATCCCCACGGTTATACAATATTGGACACAAAATTAACCTTAACATTAAATCTTACAATATTGGACACGCCGGACGCCGACACAGACGCCATGACAATAGCTCACTACTTCTAATAGAAGTAGGTGAGCTAAAAATGGCAGAATGTGCACAATTATTTCTTCTACAGTGGTGCCCACTTAATAAGATATCTCTTAACTGAATAATCCTATTAACTGAATATAATTTCCAAACACAAAAGCATTTTACCATACCTCCAGTACAAATTTGACCCATTAATTGAATATAGGTTATAGAGTAAACTCTTGTTAATTGAATAAAAAAAATTTCCAACCGGTCAAGAAATTGACCTGACTCTCCCCAGTTTTCTTTTGTTTATGGACTTATTTGGCCTCAGTACATCCAATACAAGCATTTAATCTATTATATCTTGTTTGAGAGCTCTATGAGCTCTGTCAAACAAGATATAATAGAATAAATAAAAGGTTTATCTCTAGAATACATGAAAATGACACAATCCGTTAATTGAATACTTCTGTTAATTGAATCATTTTCATTGGCAAAGTGGCTATTCAATTAACAGGGTTCCACTGTATCTCTATAATAGAGCTTTCCAATACATAATAACCTAGAACACAACAAAGCTTCCGAGATTCCACTCCATTTCAAACTTTAAGCTTCTATTCGATTCAATTCAAAATTGGCTGCCTGTTTTATTTCCTCTGAAATTTTTACACAGGAATATATAATGCATATCTAGTGTTTTTGAGTGGATACTAGAAAATTATCTCATGAGTGACCGAGACAAATGTTTATTTTTCATGAGCGCTTCACTCAAAAACACTCGATTTTCTTTTTACTACACGCTTTTTATAAAACTATGATCATTCCTATTGATAATTCCACTCGTTTCAACCTTGAATTTATGCAGGAAAGTAAACAGCTGATGCACATTGATATTAGTACTCAAACCATTAGTCAACTAGTCGACGTCGACTCTGGCCAAACCAGTAGTCGACTCTCAATTGTGCAGTCGACTTGTCGGAGGAGTTCAAGCTTTTAGGTAAATAGTATCCCTTCTGTGCCACTGTCAGACAGTCTGAACAGCAATATTGGGCAATCAATGTATACTTCTATTGCCATCTAATAGTAGTGACAGTAGTTTGTTTTAACTGGTACTAGTAGAGTGCTGAATTATTTTGGGCTATCAGGATATGTTATTAATTTGCCTTGTTGCAATTTATGGGAGAGTGCCTATAGGCACTCTCCCATAAATCGTAACAAGCCAAATTAAATAAGACTATATAATTTCACTCTTAGCATAATTAGAAGCACATTAACAGAATAATGTTCCAGTAAGTTGCTGTATATGAATGCCCAAGTGAAGCCAAATTTGGACCTTCAGCACTCTACCAGAACACCAACACTGTTATAAGGAGATAAGTTATCACCAATGACTAGTCGAAGTCGACTTGACTTTTGGGTATTGACTAGTCGACTTTGGAATTCACTAGTCGGTTGAGCACTAATTGATATGCAGAAGTGATCTGATCGATACTTGGGACAGGTAGTGTCTTGAGATCTGATTCAACTGGCGGGCTTCATGCATCAATTCAAGGTGAATATGTGTTGAATTATTGCAGGAAATGAATATTTCTAGATATTGTTTTCATTATATGTTTTTAGAACAAACTGATCATTTCCAGTGATAATTTGACTCGTATTCACCTTGGTTTGTGTTGCTTTGAAAGCTGCCATTTTGATTGGTACAGTGAAAGTGAAACATTTCTATATCTTCACAGTGGGGGATACGATTTCTATCTTTCCACAATTTTTTCGATAATCTAATGTTTAGCGTATAATAAAGCTTGATTATCCACGTCTCACAAAAATGTAAAGTTGAGATGAAATTGTACATAAATAATGGTGAAAGTAAAGACTGAGTGTAATTTTTGCTATATTAACAAAAACGGCATTTGCAGCCATGCAATGACACATGCTAATTCCAGTCTCACTTGAGACTACCACTGTTGAAAGCAATTTTAAAAGTTTCTAAACATTGTTATTGATTAGCTGTTGCTAGTGGCTAGCCCTATGCAGTGCTTAGTACCAGTAATTCTCGCAACCGTTCCTGTTTTTGGACTATAATCCTTACTGGGTAATATTCCAGCTACATCATCAAGGCATGCCTTGATAATTATTTCCACAACGTCATCAAGGCATGTCTTCATTGGAATGTTTGATCAGTCTGGGATTGAATGATCACATTTAAACAAGAGCAACACAAAGCATCGCATATGCCTCCGACGGTGTCATAAAAGGCTAGGTTGGTCTTTTGGGGGCATAACCAAAATCAAAAAGAAGCTTCCTCTAGACACCAACAATGCATAATCAAAAAATAGGCCGATGAAATCGTCAGATGTGTACCCATACGCGCAACTAGTAGAAAGCTGTATGATGGAGGGCCACCACGGATGCTGATATTATGTACACCATACAAGGTATGGGTACATATAGAAATGGATTGAAGGAGTGTCTAATTTGATGGATAAAGGGTTAATATCTCCGGATCAAATTATCAGATTTACATAAAAAACTATACAGCACAGCACATCAGTAACCTGAATAAATATATAAAGAAACATGACAATCGGATTGATCTTTTTTGAGTTATCTCATGCCAAAGGGATTGGATGAATTTTCAATTTGAAGGATAAAGGGTTAATATCTCTGGATCAAATTATCAGATTTTGAGGTACAAGCAAGCATAGCAAAACATTATCCCAATGATTGATACCTCATAGGTAATCCGTGTGTGAAGTTATAGCATTGTACGTAGAAGGAAACTATAGTTATTACATGGAAAACAAAAATCTATTTATAGTAACAGTGACTTTGACATTTGACCTGTTGACCCCAAATGCAATCCCAACCATCGATACCTCATATGCAATCAAAACATAACATTATAGCATCGTACGCAAAAGGAAACTAAAGTTATTGCACAGAAACCAAAAATCTTATTTATAGCAACAGTGACCTTGACCTTTGACCTACAGATCCAAAATCAATGCAAAACATTGTCCCATTATGGGCAACTTATGTGTGAAGTATCAGCATCATGCGACCAACAGTACAAAAGTTTTGCCCGGAAATGAGTGTGAAAACATTTTTCAATCATCCACTAAGTTAAACAAGGGAGAATAACTCCGTGAATGTTTATACAAAGATATTAATCCTCCATGTTGAGGTGCAAGCATGACAAAATTTTTTAAATCCAACATATGATGACAGAGCTAGAGCAGCAAATCTGTTGTACGGAGACATTTTTCAATCATCCCCTTAGTTAACAAGGGCAAATAACTCTGTAAATCTTTATGCGAAGATATTAATTCTTTTGTAGGTTCCGTTCTCTCATACTGAGGTATAAGCATGGCAAAAATTATATTTTAATCGAACAAATAATGACAGTGCTACAGCAGCAAATATGTTAGACACATTTTTCAATAATAATCCCCTAAGTTAAACATGGGCAAATAACTCTGTAAATGTTTACGGAAAAATATTAGTTCTGCTGTAGGATCTGTTCCCCCATGTTGAGGTACAAGCAGAGCAAAAGTTATTTGAATCCGCCAAATAATGACAGTGCTAGAGCACAAAATATGTTGGATGGACAAATTTGTGTTATGAACATGCATAACGAACAAACTTACGGACACAGCTCTCTACTAGATACCGCCTCTGACCGGATCGGTCAGGGACATAACAAATCAGTTTACAGCCCCTCCCACCCACACCCCCCCCCCCACCCTCCCAATCACACATCTTCAAGATACCCCTGATTTGATTTGAGGAACGACTTGCTTTTGAATAATAGATTCAATTCGATTTGAGGTTCAAAGGGATCACAAATGAGTGATTCCAAGGGCCCGAAAATAGCCAGTGAAGAATTCGGAAAATCCTACTGTTTATTTATTTCTTTATTTATTTATTTACAATGGCAAATTATGACCACAACAGGGAAATTCCTCATTTTGAACTAAGTTATCATTCAGGCTCCCACAGTGATCCCAAATATGGACCTAGGGACATGGCTTGAACAAACTTGAATCTCACCCCCATAAGGATGCTGCATACCAAATATCAAAACATTCCAACTGCTGGATCTGAAGAAGATTTTCAAAGAAAATTCCTCATTTTGAACTAAGTTATAATTCGGGCTACCACAGTGAGCCCAAATATGAACCCAGGGACTTGGCTTGAACAAACTTGAATCTCACCCCCCTAAGCATGGTGCATACCCAATATCAAAAGATTCTGCCTATTGGATCTTGAGAAGAAGATTTTCAAAGAAATTTGCCTGAAATGCACTAAGTTCAAATTTGGTCTCCTATACTGAGCCCAAATATAAACCCAGGAAGCTGATTTGAACAAACTTGAATCAGATCCACCCCACAATGTTGCATACCCAATATCAAAAGATTCTGCCTGCTGGATCTAGAGAAGAAGATTTTTTTTAAGAAGTTTGCCTGAAATGCACTAAGTTCGAATTCAGGCTTCTATAGTGAGCCCAAATATGAATCCAGGGGGCCAATTTGAACAAACTTGAATCAGATCCACCCCACAATGTTGCATACCAAATATGAAAAGATTCTGCCTGCTGGATCTGGAGAAGAAGATTTTTGAAGAAATTTGCCTGAAATGCACTAAGTTCGAAATCGAGCTCCTATACTGAGCCCAAATATGCACCCAGGGGGCCGATTTGAACAAACTTGAATCAGATCCACCCTACAATGTTGCATACCAAATATCAAAAGATTCTGCATGCTGGATCTGGAGAAGAAGATTTTTTAATGTTTTTCCCATTGCCTTCAGTGTTAAAAAGTGCTGACTCAGATCTTTTTCCAAGTCCTTAAAAAAGTACCTTGTGATCAAACCGATAGGGATTTTTTTTAACCATTCTATTCTACTGGATAAAAGTAAGCTTTATACAAAATAAGAATTCTCTGTGCCGTGTAGTTTTGGAGATATGGCAGTTTTAAGGTTTTTCCTATTTTTACCTCACGAGGTTCCCACAGGACAATGAGAAAAGATTTTTTTGCATCAATCAACTACTTATGACCCATTGTCATCTCATTTATCATCTCATATCAAATTTGGTTCAAATCAACCTCATGGTTCTGAAAATAGAAATTTTAGGCGTGGCAAAATTTTTTGCCCCTCCCATAACGAAGGAAAATAATGCCCGACAAACTTCTCTTGAACAAACTTGATTCTAAACCTCAAAAGGACTCTGTATACCACATATCAAGTCTCTGCTACTGGTGGTTCATTAGAAGAAGATTTTCAAAAAATTTGGCCATTTTTTCCCCACCCCTCTGCTCAATATGAGCCGAAACCTAATCTGCACAAAAATCAAAATGCCCCTATATAACCACTACTTACATGAAATTTAATTAAAATGTGGCCAGTGGTTTAGGAGAAAGAGGCTCAAACACTACCTTCACGCAGGACGACGGACGACGGACGGACGACGGATGAAGAGTGATAAGAAAAGCTCACCCTGACTTTCAGTCAGGTGAGCTAATAAAAATAAAAACTGCCCTATTTCGATTTAAAAAAAAAAATTGTCTGAGAATCAATTATTTAATTTTGATTGGCCTTAGGTTGAGAGTTAATTTTCTTCCCGAGAAGAGCTTCAGATAAGCATGAGGTGAAATGAAGTAGAGAGAGCAGAAGAAATATATTTTGGCCCCAACTTCATTTAGGCTGTCTATGCCCTTTTCCATGGCAGCACCATAGGAGTCCTAGGGGGCCCGGACCCCATTACTTTTCCCTCGGGCCTCCCCCAAATCAAACGTCAAATTGGTATGTGACCGCAAACAGCACACAACAATACACATCATGTACCGTTAATCATACAATGTCTAACATGCATTTTCTTTATATATACAGTAGGCCTACATGCCTATATTGTAATGAACCGAAAATGATCTGTACCGCCCGACAACATTCTACAGGCATCAATTTTTTGTCTATTCTGGCAGAATTATTATTTATGGATCAAGTTTAATGTGTTTTTTTTTAGTGAAAATAGTTTGCTGATGTTGCAGTCCAATTTCAGACACAATCTCAGGGCCTCTGAAGACTATGTAAGGTGTTGTAAAAATGCTCAGATATCTCTCCTAGAGCATCCAAATATGAAAATTTTTGTGGGGGAGATCCCTCAGACCCACACCAATGGGAGGGGGCACAACCCTCCTATACTCTCCCCCAGCTCAGGCCTACAGCCTTTGAGAGATGCCTATGGCATCTCAACCTTGGACCATATCTTCCTTAGCACCCCCCCCCCCCCTCCCTTAAATCAAAATTCAAAATCCTGGTGCTGCCACTGGCCCTTTTATGAAAGGCTGCATGTTTGCAAGCTTGGAAGGATTGAACTAATTCAACAATCAAAGCGTTAAATTTATAGTGCAGAAAGTACAGAAAGTGTGTAGGATTTCTTTATAAGGCTGGCGACACACCACAGTATTGATTATAATTTAAAAATACTGAAGTATTTATCCAATATATCATCACCATTATAAATCTGTACTCTTCATATTGATTATGTCAATACAGCTTCAGTCAAAGCAAAGAGCACCATGAAGTCAGTGGCATTCACTTCAGAAGGCAGAGTTTTTAATTAGTCACATGTCTAGAATTATCAATTATCTACCGAATCATAATCTCTCATCTCTTTACCCAACACAACTAAGAGGTGATACTTGCAAACAATTTCTTGAATAGGCCCCACAAAGTAGATCTTCTGTTTATCAGGCCATTTTTTTTTATAAAACTGCATGCGGACAGGTATTTTTTATTTTTGTTAATTATTTCTTTGCCATCAAAATTCATGTTCTTGGTTTGTTTTATGTTTTTGGTCTCATAATCTACAGAAGAGCATGGGTGGTGGTGTATTTCATCCCTAAAGCATTGCAATGCCTCATTCCACTCAAGGGACAAATTTATCAATTTTATTAACATGGGTAAAATATAAGACATAAACCAATAAACTTTTATTTTGTTAAGTTTGCATTGATTATAAAAAGAGAGAATGCGGCAGCCAAAAGGACCATGCGGGAGGGTCTGAGAATCAGATTTTTAACATTTTTAGAGCATAACTAAACATTTTCATTTTTTTCCTCAACAACATAGCTTATGACCATTAAGTGGAAAGAGCTCAATGTCATAAGCTAAATTCTGGAGGCAAAACATGAAGAAAGAAAAATCTCAATAGCTATTTTTGAGAATAGTACTGGCTGAAATTGGTTAAATTATTGGAGAAAATAGCACTAAAGTGGAATGTTGGACAAATAAAATTTGGAAACTCTACGACAATAAAGGGCAATAACTCTAAAGTAAAGTGTTAGAAAAACAGCAAGTTACAACTTGATCTGCTTTTTCTGTGAATCCGAGGCAAAATGCCAAATATGGATTGATTGTGAAGAGTATATTAAAGTAAAGTTACCATTTAGAAACATAAAATCTTTGAAATTCTAGGAATGTAGAAGATGTTCCCCCAAAATGGGGAAGAGTGCTATCAAGATTCATTTAAATCCAACAATTAGCATTGGAAGTAGGGCATCTTAGGGCATCTCAAATGTTGGACAGACATAACAATAAAATGAACATTGTTTTATTGGTGTTCAAGGTCACATACTTCTGTACAATGGCTAATCGTGACAGCAACATGGATATTACGTCATGTCTAGCCAATTGTTTATACCCATGTTGCCCATTTTAGAGGACTTCCACTGCAGGCTTTGGATGCTGGGTCCCATTTTACCAGTAAAACAGAGCTTGTTTATCACAGTTACTTACCGGGGTTCAAAACATGTATGTAAAATGAACACACAAGCATACAGACCCTACAGTGGTCAAGGGCAAGACAAGAACTATTCCTTGTTCTACAAAAACCGGAGCGAAAACAATAAATTTTTTCGTATTGTCCTTGAGCAATACAGATCACGTACGCCGTCTATTTAACTATTTCTTTTTTACGTTTTGGGTTATTTTTGGCAATAATTTGTGGTTTTTAATATTTTTTTAGTAAACTGTAGGCGTGCAACAAATACAGACCAGCATACGAATCGAACTGGCATTTTTTACTGTACGAGATCGATTTTCGGCAGAGGGATAATATTGAAATCATAGCCAAAGGCTTTGTGTTCAATATAATCCCTCTGCCAAAATTGATTAACCCTTTACCCAACGTAACGGCCAAAACCGGCCAGTGCTATTCTAAAAAATCCCCACTTAATTTTAATTATTTTTTAATTTTTTGTCTCAAAAACATAGGTTATGACCCCTCATTGGAACGAGCTCGTCGAGCTCGTTCCAATGAGGGTCATAACCTATGTTTTTGAGACAAAAAATGAAAAAAATTAGTTATGCAATCATTTTTTGGCAAGTGTCGTCTGCTTTTCATGATAGGTAAAGGGTTAATAATTTTTAAGAAAACTGTAAGTGTGCAATAAATACAGAACAACATACGTGTTCAAACTGTCATTTTTTACCGCACTCGATCGATTTTGGCGGAGAGATAATATTGAACTCCAAGCCTTTGGCTTCTCGTTCAATATTATTCCTCCACCCAAATTGATCTTGTACGGTAAAAAATGACTGTTCGAACGCGAATGCCATTCTGTCTAGTCTGGTTCACAGGCGTACAATAATCTCCACTCTCCCAATTAAAAATTATGTCCATTTCAAATATATGCACGATATCAAAAGGAGTCTCTGCAGTGAAGTTTGAATGAACTAAACATCCTAGTTGAGGTCCATTTGACAATAATTCTGTATGAAAAAAATTGAACAATATGACCTAAAAAAGTTAAAAATCTGTTTCTCGGGCCCTCCCGCATGGTCCTTTTGGCTGCTGCATGCTTTTTATAATCAATGCAAACTTAAAAAAAACGAAAATTAAATGGTTTGTATCTGATATTTTAAGCAAGTTATTAAAATTGATTTATCCTTTTAAGTGCAATAAGGCTTTGCAATGCTTTAGCATATGCTTTAGCATTGCAAAGCCTTCTTGCACTTTAGGGATGAAATACACCCATGCTGTTCTGTAGATTATGAGGCCTAAAACATAAAGCAAACCAAGAACATGAACTTTTGATAGGAAAGAAATAATTACAAAAATAAAAAAATAAAATAAAAAGCTGCCTGCCCGCATGTAATTTTATAAAACAAACTGTCCAGAGAAACAGAAGATCTAGTTTGTGTGGCCTGTCCATTAACAATTATTTTCATAACACTCATCAACCACAACATAGGAGAATGTGTACAACTGAAAGCAATTTGGAATGGAATTGAATTTTTTACCCATATTGTTCAATAATAAAAAAAAGCAAACAATGAAAGACAAACCCTTACAGATTAAATATTATCACTTCAAAGATGATACAAAGCACATCCACTGAATAGGAGCCTTTTACCCAACGCAGACGACATCAAAATTTATTATTTTAAATACCATTTTTTGAAATTTTTCAAAAAATTTCAACAAAACCATATCATGTGACCCCTTGTTGGAACGAACTCGACAAGCTCGTTCCAACGAGGGGTCACATGATATGGTTTTGTTGAAATTTTTTGAAAAATAATATTTTTTTTAACTGCTGAATTTGCATATTACGCGGGCAGATGCGGGCGATTCGTTGGGTAAAGGGTTAAGTTGTGGCATTTGTACTTCACAATAAAGCAAAAATATGGGCTTCCAGCACTCTACCAGTTAAAGGACTCAATTTCACCAACAGGCATTGGTGACTGAGGTCCTATTTTACCAGTAAAACAACATGTTTACCATAGTGAGCAATCGTAACTTCACTTCCTGGAGTGCAGTGACTCATTGGGGAGACCACTGTACTTCAGATTGAAATGACAAAGGTTCGATCTTGACCTGTGTCACCTGCGTTGTGTCCTTAATGTGCCAAGACACTTGATCCCAAATGCCAAAGCCAGAAGTATTGTGGCACAGTGTGCTAAGCATCCTGCACATCAATGATACAGTACAGTCGATGTAGACTGGTTGTAATCTACATGTGGACAGTGATGTCCATGCATGCGTTTACCAGGTAATAAAAATCATCATCACCAAAATTTTAATTAACAATGCCCCGGGTTGTACCCAGTGCTTCATAAATTCATTTTTTGATGATTATTTCTATAATTATAGCGTTTGGAATCTTATACAGTACGTGGAGAGTGTATTATCACAAAATCACCTGCAGAGTGGAGATTCCACCTGAGCAATAATTGAAAATTTGTTGCAAAGCATAATCAGCACCAGCAAAGTTTCAGCCAATGGACCTCCGGGTTGAACCCGGAGGTCCATTGGCTGAAACATTGCTTGTGTTTTTTTGTCGATATCTACAAAATTTGAAAGTTATAGCTTGGGTGATAGCTCCATTCCGTGGGTGATTTAGTTACAATCCACTCTCCACGTCCTGTATTAATGCGTCCATGGAAATATTACCTGCCCGTGGAAAGTGACCATACCATGGCAGCTGTACTCCACAAATACCTTCAACTGATGCTTTCCCTACTTGTTCAAATTGGAGAGTCTGCCATACAGCTCCCTGCCACTGCTTAGTGGTTATCTCTGGGCATTCCAGCATTTTCCACCCATAAAACTATCTGATACAATATGATCTTGGCTGTTCAATGTGTCATTAAAACACAATAAACAAGGGCAACGCAAAACGTGGGCCACTGCCCCTGACCCGTATGCAAGTTCAAAGTAGCCTTGAAGGTATTGTGGGACAGAAAAGTTTTCTAAGAGGAAAGAGTTAAAACAGAAAAATGTTCTAACTCGAAAAAGGATCATAACTCTGGGAAAAATGGTTGGACGGAACCTGTTCCTTGTGCATATCCATTCCCCCATGCAGGTCTATCAGCATACCAAAGGAGATCCAAATCCAAGTGATGGATTTGAAATTACAATGCAAAATGTTTGTACTTACAGAGGGATGGACGGACAGACAGATGGATGGAGAGGGATGGACAGACAGACAAACAGATGGACGTCCGGAAGTCCAGATGGATGGATGGATGGACAGACAAAGGGCTTCACTAGATACCTCCTAATTCTCCTTCGGAGGTCGGGGGCATAATAAATACATATTTCCAGGTGAAGTTACCATGGTGAAACTAACTAACTAATTAACAAACTAACTAGCTAGCATGATCTTGAAGGGTTTGAAAAAAAAAAACTGTCTAAATCTTATACTATTTATTTATTTGTGTTTAAGGTAATATACTTCTGCACAATGGCTAATCGTGACCATGACAGTTTTACGTGTGGAGGAAGTCAGAGTACCCGGAGAGAACCATGGAGCATTGACAAGCAACTGTCAGCTCCTCAACATTCTAACTCTATTCAAGCTCCGCTCAAGCAGGGTTACAGCAGTTGAAGACATGTGCACCATCGACGTGCAGTATGCCTTAGTACATGGCATCACCGTGCCCCCATGTAGGCAACCGGTAGAAAGTGCCTCCCCAAGGACACAAAGCAGGTGGTACCAGACAGGAATCGAACTCGGGACCTCTAGCATAGAAGTCCAACAGCCTACAACTGAGCCACCGTGCTCCCGAAGCTTATACTACTTGAGCTCCTGTTTGTTTGTTTGTTGGTAAAAGCCTTAACTGGTAGAGTGCTGAATTATTTTTGAGTGTCATAATTTGTTCCTGCATCTTTGGCAGATCCTTGTAGACAAAATAACTGCACTGCAAAATGTATGAAGCACCTCCACAGGATATGGAAACTTTTATCTGTGGAGCCTGCGCTTTAGAATAAAGCCCAAACATGGGCTTCCAGCACTCTACCAGTTAAGGGTACTTTTGGCAAATGTGGCCATATCATAACTGTAACACATGAATCCAGTGAAATTATGTTGCCGATGTGAGAGGACTCACACCCTAGGCTTTGGCAGAGATGAGTCAAGGGGGTAAAGTGAGGGAGAAGTCACTTCTCCCTCTACAGACTTTAGGGAGAAGTCAAATGACAGGGAGAAGTGAACTGGAGGGAGCAGCTTTAATGGACTTTTGCATGATTGCTCCATTATGCAGTGTTCTCACGTGTAAATAAATTAATAAAACTAAGACAAAATGACCTGTTTATTAATATTCCTGTAATTTATTCAGAAAAAAAAAATTCTACAAAAAAAATTTCAGTAGCCAGCAGTAGCTATATAAATTTTGTAAATGTGCAGATCGCTCTGTATGAGTAATTCTGTGTAGTTTTGAGTTATTCAGTGTCATTCTAGTGTTTAGGAGGACCTTTTCTGGAGTAAGTACAATTTGAAACATAATGGAATGCAGCACTAAAATGTCAACAAGATAGCCATTTTGTGACACTTCAAATATGAATTAAAAGTAACATTTTCACCCCCAAAGTGTTGTTTTCTCGACAAATACCCTCTACAAGGGCTCTAAGTTAAAAAAAAAAAATAGTTTGTTTTGAAAAAATGTTTCAATCTAAAATCATACTGTCTTCTGCCGGATGTCACCTCAGCATAAGCCAGCCCTGGTAATTCACCCTCAGCAATCAGCAGTGCCGAGGAAAATGCCGAGGAAACAAAAAATATCCACAGCAAAAATACTGCCGAGGATGGCTTCTTCAGAATGCCTTGTGGTGGCAGAATTGTACAACTTCCAGGTTACTCAAAGAATCAAACCATGTGGGTTGCACTACGCTATATTGCTAATCTTACAATTTACAGTACAAATTGCAGCATAGCCACTAGAAACTATGTGTTCTGCTTCTTTTATGTTGATAACACCAGAATCTGACATCACATTCTTACAGAGCTTTCCAGAAACTGATGTTAGATTCTGGTGTTATCAAAATAGAAGCAGTGAGATACTTAGTTTGTGGTTTTGTTGCATCTTATTTTCACCCACAATATACATATTGAGCAAGTCGCCTGCTTACTTTCAAGATTTTTGGTTCATGATTGAGTGAAAGATTCTGCACATTGACTGTGATTATATACACATCTATCTCGAACTACTTTCACGTGTTAAAGTGACTTGAAAGTTTTCACTTCACTGAACACTATATATACATGGAAATTGAGACTATGCCTTGCCCCCTGATGATTTTTACGCAATCGAACAGGCTTCACAGCAATTGCCGTAGAAGCACCAGTTTTCCACAGCAATGTTTTTGCTGAGGAAACAAGGATGAATTACCAGGACTGTAAGCGTGTTGGGTTTGACTACCGGTAATAACTAGACGTTTTTTTATCTCTTTATTTTTATTTTTAGTTACTATGAACATTAGCTCCAAGATCATTAACCCTTTACCCAACGCAGACGATTTCAAAATTTATTATTTTAAATATCATTTTTTGAAATTTTTCAAAAAATTTCAACAAAACCATATCATGTGACCCCTCGTTGGAACGAACTCGTTCCAACAAGGGGTCACATGATATGGTTTTGTTGACATTTTTTGAAAAATAATATTTTTTCAACTGCTGAATTTGCATATTACGCGGGCGGATGCGGGCGATTTGTTGGGTAAAGGGTTAAATATTAAATACTTCCAGTAAAATATCTTTCAAGCGGTTATTTCACAAAATTTTGCATAAAATTCACTTAATTTCAAGGTAGATTGAATTTTATCAGGGTGACTTCAGAGTCAATTTTTATAGAAGACAGGGAGAATGTTGCTGATCCAGGGTAACTTCTTTGCCATAGTTGCCCACTCAACTTATCTCTGGGTACTGGTTACCTGGTACTTTTATACGAGTGATGCATAACTTGTCTACCACAGCACACAAGCACTAATCCACTTCCTTTACCCAACCCAAAATGTGTTATTTTCAATTTAAAAAAAAAAAATTTACAAAATATTTCAACAAAACCATATCATGTGACCACTCAATGAGCTTGTTCCATTCAGGGGGTTGCATGATATGGTGTTTGTTAAAAATTTGTGAAAAATAATATTTTTTCACCTGCTCAAATTGTAAATTACGTGGATGGATGCGACCAAATTGTTACATACAGGGTTTAGAATAACCATGGGATCTTAAGCCCTTAATGTTTCGCATCTCAAAATAATTACATTGTTAATGTAGTATTAAGTTTTGGGTCCAAATACTCAATTCCCATTGGTCAGCTGGATGAAAACGTCATGACCAAATTCATTTTCCAATGAATACATTTGGCCGAACTTTGATCGGTATTTATGGTAGAGCGCAGTTGACAGAATGTAATTCGGGCGGTGTTTGGACGGGTTTTTAACTTTTAGCGCCTCTCGCACTATCAACTCCGCTGCTGTTTCTTTGGTGACAATTCCCAACTGTGACATAAAGCCTGTTACTAACATACTCGTTTCCATTTCTAAAGTTGTGAAAATTAAAAATCAGAGTTGTGTACTTTGTCTTTTGTGCGAGGGTGGTTTTTCGCCTCGTTCGTTCGTACATGTTTTATTTCGTCTTTCTGCCTTGTTGTTTGGTAAAGTAGTTTAAACAGTTACAGAATTAAATTATAAGAATTGAGTGCAATTTTTATAATCTTTATTGGAGTATGAATGTGTGGGAATGGGTACAAATTGTATGAATCCTTCGGGATTCATACATAATTTGTACCCATTCCCACATGTTCATACTCCAATAAAGATTATAATGAAAGTGTCAATGACACTGCAGCTCAACTTGTCAAGACAAAGACATGTACATGTACAGTATGTGACACAACAATGACAAACATCTAGGTAATGACCTGATAACAAAGGTACACATAAAGTATTGTAACTGTCTGTACATAAATACTGACCGTTGCCTTTAACAAATGTATAGGTAAAGTATTGTAAAGGTGGGTGACAGTCAGATGCTAAACTAGAAAAAAATCTTTGAGTCCCAGAGTGGGTCTGACTGAACCCCAAAATATTTGTTCTCATAGCACAGTGATAACAAAGGCACCCCAAAACACACTCATTCCTGTCCCAAGGTGAAAACAAAGGTACCCAAGAAGTTTCGTGAAGATCAGTTCACAAATATGAGCTGTGTAGAAGTTGTGACAAAAAATTGATTGGACCTAATTTTGGTCCAAATGGCCACTGGCAGCCATCTTGAATTTTGGACCGCACCCAGAAACACTCGTTCTCGTCCCAAGGTGATAACAAAAGTACCCAAGAAGTTTTGTGAAGATTGCTTCATAAATACAGCCTCTAGCCCGAGCCGTATTGACATGTGCACTTACAGTGTATAAGTAGCACTGAATAAATCAAAGTTCATCTAATTTGCATAATTTCTGCACGAGAAAAAAACCTGTACTATATGTGATGTATTCCATGTTACTAAACATTCCTAAAAAAATTTATTCAAATCAGAACTTTCATACAGAAGTTCTGTACAAAAGACTGATTGCACTAATTTTGGTACAAAATGGCTGCTGGTGGCGATCTTGAATTTTGGACCACACCCAAAAACACTCGTTCTCATCCCACGTTGATAACAAAGGTACCTAAGAAGTTTCGTAAAGATCGGTTCATAAATACGGCCTCTAGCCTGAGCCAAATAAAAGTTGTGTACAAAAAACTGATTAGACCTAATTTCGGTACAAAATGGCTACTGGCAGCCATCTTGAATTTTGGACCGCACCCAGAAACACTCGTTCTCGTCCCAAGGTGATAACAAAGGTACCCAAGACGTTTCGTGAAGATTGGTTCATAAATACAGACTCTAGCCCGAGCCGTATTGACATGTGTACTTACTGTGTGTAAGTAGCACTGAAAAAAATCAAAGTTCATCTAATTTGCATAATTTCTGCACGAGAAAAACCCCGTATTATATGTGATGTATCCCATGGTACTAAAGATTCACACAAAAAATTATTCAAATCAGCGCTTTCATATGGAAGTTCTGTGCAAAAATCTGAGTGCACCAAATTTTGTACAAAATGGCTGCCATTGGCCATCTTGAATTTCGGACCGGACCCCAAAACACTCGTTCTCGTCCCACGGTGATAACAAAGGTACCCAAGGAGTTTCGTAAAAATCGGTTCATAAATACGGCCTCTAGCCCGAGCCGTATTGGCATTTGCACTTACAGTGCTGAAAGTAACATCAAAAAACATCAAAGTTTGTCTAATTTGCATAATGTAAGCACGAGAAAAAAACCTGTATTATATGTGATGTATCCCATGGTACTAAACATTCATACAAAAAATTATTCAAATCAGAGCTTTCATATGGAAGTTCTGTACAAAAAACAGATTTCTGCATCGTCGGTACAAAATGGCAGCTGGCAGCCATCTTGAATTTCGTACCGCACCCAAAAACACTCGTTCTCGTCCCACGGTCATAACAAAGGTACCCAAGAAGTTTCGTAAAGATCGGTTCATAAATACGGCCTCTAGCCCGAGCCGTATCCAATTGTTGACGGACAGACGGACGACGGGCCATGGCATAAGCTCAAATTTGGCTTCGCCAAAGTTGAGCTAAAAATTGCATTCAATTCTTAAATGTTATATGTGTTGTGTTCTCCTGTCATGTAGGGTGGAGGGTTGAGGTATATAATGAAAAGCAAATTTCAAATACAACTTTCTTCATACACAGCAGGCCTTCAGAACTAATGCAGCAGATTATAAGTGCAACAAAGAATGGAGGATAAGCTAAGAAAATAAATAAAACACTTGTTAGTTTTGTCTAAGTAAACACATGTTTTATTGAAAAGACATTTATGGCAAAACAGGTCACTGATTTCTGAGAAACTTCCAATTAGGGAGTGCTGGCTTGTACCTTGTTTTTCCTATTCACCTTTCTGGGGGGTACTTATGCTTTGTCAATATATTTCCTATCTTTGTCGATCACGGACAAATACTGACAAGCAAGCTTTTTTATTAAAGGGTGTGAGTCTTCCTAGTTGATACTGGGCATGAAAAAAAATGTTAATTGCTCACAACTGTCAAACACCAAACCATTTATCATAACATGAGCAAAAATTTTACTTGTTAACTTATTTCTTGGTGTTTAAGGTCACGCTCTGCATTTTTGGCTATATTATGATTCCAAAACACATAAAAGTCATGTTTCACACTTTCAGCATCTATGGCTATATCATTATCACTGCACAGGTAAAATATCAAGTTTAACCCTTTGACCCTTTACCTAACATGAAAAGAAGATGACACTTGCAAAAAAAATTCTTGAATAACTATTTTTGTTCACATTTTATCTCAAAAACATAGGTTATGACCCCTCATTGGAACAAGCTCGTTCTAACGAGGGGTCTCGGAGACAGCCTTGTATAAGCTAAACAAGCTTACTTCTGAATCCACTTCAGTTTATGTACTATTGTGTTAATATGTAATCTGTTCTTCAACATGTTTTCTGAAATAAATATTGTTAAAACTAACGAGGGGTCATAACCTCTGTTTTTGAGACAAAAAAATGAAAAAACTAGAGGTACTGTGAGCAAGCTCACAAAGTGATGCCCCCTGCGCCTCAGTTGTAGCCTTTTTGGTACATTAAAATGTATAAGTTATCTCCCTTTGGAAATGTCCGAACGGAATTATATTGCTTCATGCACATCTTCATATGGAGTTCTTCCATTGTGTAAAGTTTCATGAAAATTCTTCAAACGATTTAGGAGGAGTTGCGCTTATAAGGATGGACAGAGACGGACGGACGGACAGGGTGATTCCTATATACCCCCCAAACTTTGTTTGCGGGGGGTATAATAATGAAAATGAATTGCCGATTTTTTAGAATAGCACTGGCCAGTTTTGGCCATTACATTGGGTAAAGTGTTAAGCTACAGATTAATTTTTCGACAATTTCTGCCTTATACAAACCCTTATGGAACCCTACAAACATGTGAATGAATCTTCCAAAGATGTTATATGGGAAATATGAAAGCCTTTGGAGCAGTGGCATGGGAGAAGAAGATTCTTTAATGTTTTTCCCATTACTCACAGTGTTAAAAAATGATGACTCAGCATTTTTTCAAAGTCCTGGAAAAGTACCCTATGATAAAACCGATGGTAATTTTTTTTGGACCATTCCTTTCAGCTGTTCCTAAGAAAGCTTTACACAAAATAAAAATTCTCAGTGTCAGGTAGTTTTGGAGAAATGGGCATTTTATTATATTTTTTCTATTTTTAGTTCCTGTGGTTCCCATGGGGCAAATGGAAAAATTGTTTTGGCATAAATTAGGTACTTATGACCCAATAAGCCCTCATATCAAATTTGGATCAAATTGGCCTCTTAGTTCGGAAAATATAAATTTTGGTACAAAGCAGGCTCCCACAGGAAGCCCAAATATTAATCCTGGGACTTGGCTTTAACAAACTTATATATCACCTCCCTAAGGATACTGTATACCAAATATCAAAAGATTTTGACTCTTGGATGTGAAAAAGAAGATTTTTGAATAATATTCATTATATTGGAGTAAGTTATAATTTGGGCTCCACAGGGAGCCCAAATATGAACCTAGGGACTTGGCTTAAACAAACTTGAATCTCACTCCCTAAGGATGCTGCATACAAAATATCAAAGGATTCTGCTTGGTGGATCTGATGGGAGCGTGGTGGCTCAGTGGTAGACTGTTGGATTTCTGAACTATGCTAGAGGTCCGGAGTTTGATCCTTGTCCAGGACGACCTGTGTTGTGTCCGGCTTGGGCAAGGCACTTTATCCCGGTTGCCTACATGGCGGCACGATGATACCGTGTACTAAGGCGTACTGCACGTCGATGGTGCACATGTCTTCAAATGCTGTAACCCTGCTTGAGTGGAGCTTGAACAGAGTTAGAATGTTGAGGAGCTGACAGTTGCTCGTCGATGCTCGGTGATTCTCTCCGGGTACTCCGGCTTCCTCCACCTGTAAAATTGTCACGGTCATGATTAGCCTTTGTGCATAAGTATGTGACCGTAAACACCAATAAATAATAATAAATAAATAAATGGTGGATCTGAAGAAGATTTTTAAAGAATGTTCCTCATATTGCACTAATTTGAACATTTGGGCTCCCATACAGAACCCAAATATGGACCCAGGGAATTGATTTCAACAAATATGTGAATCAATCTTCCAAAGATGTTACATGTGAAATATGAAAGCTTTTGGAGCAGTGGTTTGGGTTCTTTCCCATTACCCACAGTGTTAAAAAATGCTGAGTAGGCACTTTTTCAAAGTCCCGGAAAAGTAATCTATGATAAAACCAATGGCAGTTTTTTGGGACCATTCCTTTCTGCTGGTCCTAAGGAAGCTTCACACCAAATCAAAATTCTCAGTGCAATGTAGTTTTGGAGAAATGAGCATTTTAAATTTTTTCTATTTTTAGCTTTTTTGGCATAAGTTAAGTACTTATGACCCAATAAGCTCTCATATCAAATTTGGTTTAAATCAGCCTCTTGGTTTGGAAAACAGAAATTTTGGGCGGGGCAAAAATTCTTGCCCCTCCCATAACGACGGCAAATATAGCCCCTCGAACTTCTCTTGAACAAATCTGAGTCTGCATCTCAAAAGGAAGCTGCACACAAAATATCAAGTTTCTGCTACAGCTGGCTCATAAGAAGATTTTTTAAGATTTAGGCACACTTTTAGGGCGTGGCCCTACCGATGGGGGGGGGGGGGCAACTTGATTTGCACAAAATCAAAATGCGATGTCAAAACAAACAACCATCTCAAATTTCAGGTAAATCGGTTCAGCGGTTTTGGAGAAGTCTCAAACACCATGTTCACAGACGACAGACGTAGAGTGATCACTACAGCTCACCGTGACTTTTGAATCGATGTTCCAGGAGTCGTGTTTCAGGAGCCATTGCCATTGTTGTGGAGAATTCATAGTCAAGAATTGGGAATCAAAGGTTGTGGAATACAACAACTGATTCCCAGATCTGTCCTATGAATTTCCTAGGTATCAGAACTGATATTCAGAAACGATGGGTGTATAAGCATATCACAAAGATCTGCTTTTTGAATGAACCTCTTTCTTCTTTTTCTTTCCTTTATTGGGGTTTAATGACACTTTCTACAGCTATGGTCACCTCATGTCCGACAGTTTTACAGGTGCAGGAAGCCGGAGTACCTGGAGAGAACCACCCAGCTGTGGTGAGAAACTGTCAGACTTTCCAACATCCTAACTCCATACAAGCAGGGTTAGCACTGGTTGAAGATAAGAGCACCAACACCATGCAGTATGCCTTAGTATACAGCACCACCATGCCCTCATGTGGGCAAATAGGATTCAGTGCCTTGTCCAAGGACACAACGCAGTTCCCCCTGGTGGGGATCGAACTGTGGACTATGTGGACCTTTCAGTTTGAAGTCCAATGCCATAATGAATAAAAGGTTGCCCGGTCACACGTCTCCCCAAAAAAGTGTGCAATTCAAGATATGAAAATGAAAGTGTCAATGACACTGTAGCTTAACTTGTCTGTGTATTATGTTTGATGAAAAGGATAATGTTCAATGTTTATGAAAGGGATTATGAAATAAGACAACAATAGTGATAATTGGGAATATGTTAATTTCTGTTCCCTATATGCTATGTTTTCAATAAAAATAATATGAGGTGCAGACTGTACTAAAGAACTGAGGGGTGGGTTAATGTGGCTCTCACAGTTAATGTATATCAACGAAAGTTACCAATTCACAGTGAAATTATTCCAAAACGAGTCAACCTGTCAAGTTACAATGAAATCCCTTCATAAATATGGCCTGTAGACTATGCTAAAAGGTTTTGGGGCTTCGGGCCTGTGTAGCCATCTACCAAGTTACAATGAAATCCCTTCATAAATATGACCGGTAGTCTGTGCTAAAGCTTTTGGGGTTTTGGGCTTGGGAAGCCATCATGGTTGAATAATCGTGATCAAAAGGGGACGTTCTCATCTAGGCATTATCTGGAGTCATCTTACCAAGTTACAATGAAATCCCTTCATAAATATGACCTGTAGACTGTGCTAAAGGTTTTCGGGCTTCGGGCCCCTGTAGCCATCACAGTTGACCAATCACGAACAGAAGTGGACGTTATCATCTAAACATTATGTGGAATCAACCTACCAAGTTACAATGAAATCCCTCCATAAATACGACCTGTAGACTGTGCTAAAAGTTTTCGGGTTTTGGGCTTGGGCACCTGTCATGGCTGAATTATCGTGACCATAAGGGGACGTTCTCATCCAGACATTATCTGCAGTCATCCTACCAAGTTACAATGAAATCTCTTCATAAATATGACCTATAGACTGTGCTAAAGGTTTTCGGGCTTTGGGCCCCTGTAGGCGTCACAGTTGACCAATCGCGACCAAAAGGGGATGTTCTCGTCTGGACATTATATGGATCAACGTACCAAGTTACAATGAAATCCCTCTATCAATATGACCTGTAGACTGCGCGAAAGGTTTTGGGGTTTTGGGCTTGGGCAGTCGTCACGGTTGACAGATCATGACCAAATGGGGAAGTTCTCATCTAGATATTATACAGAGGCATCCTACCAAGTTACAATGAAATCCCTTCATAAATACGACCTGTAGACTGTGCTAAAGGTTTTCGGGTTTTGGGCTCGGGTAGCCATCACGGTTGACCAATCGCAACCAAAAGGGGGATGGTCTAGACATGACCCCAAACCTGCATATGAAATTTTGTGACGATCGGAGAACTACGGGGTGTAGCCTGTGCTAAAGGAAAATGTGAACAGACTTACAGACTAGCAGACTTCTGCACGTGTGATGACAATAGCTTATCTTGACTTTGTCAAGTTAAGCTAAAAATTGAAATTTTTGAAGTCGAAAAAGGGACATAACTCTGGCAAAAAATGTCGGACCAAACCCTGATTTGAACTTGACCTGTATGTTATGTTGATACACCAACATACCAAATTTTATTTGAATCAGTCAACAGCAACTGAAGCTATCATCAGGAAACCAAAAAAAAAGAATTTTCTAAGTCAAAAAGGGGCATAACTCTGGCAAAACTTGTCGGACAACACCCTTATTCGAACTTGACCTGTATTTTATGTTGATACACCTGCATACCAATTGTCATTTGATTTGGCAAACTATAACTGAAGTTATCAGGAAACCAAAACAAAATGAATTTTTGAAGTCTAAAAAGGGGCATAACTCTGGCAAAAAATGGTAAAACAGCACACCGATTTCACCTGTATATTATGTTAATACACCTACATACCAAATTTTATTTGAATCGGTCAACAGCATCTAAAGTTATCATCAGGAAACCCAAAAAAAAGAATTTTCAAGTCAAAAAATGGGCATAACACTGGCAAAACTTGTCGGACCACACCCTTATTCGAACATGACCTGTACTTTATGTTGATATACCTACATACCTATTTTTATTTGATTTGGCCAACTATAACTGAAGTTATCAGGAAAACAAAAAAAAAATGAATTTTTTAAGTAACAAAAGGGGCATAACTCGGGCAAAAATTGTCGGACCACACCCCGATTCGAACTTGACCTGTATTTCATGTTGATACACCTACATATCACATTTCATTTGATTTGGCCAACTATAACTAAAGTTATCATTGGGAAATCAAAGTGGGACAGACGCACAGACGGGCAGACGAATGGACACTGGCTATTTTAATAGCCCCCCCCCCCCCCCCAAAAAAAAAAAAGTTCGGGGGACAATAAGCTAACGTGCTATGCCCCTCTGAATTACATCTCTTTCACCTGCAAAGTGGGAATTCAATTAACAAGGTTTCACAGTATTTCACCTTTCTTTTTCCGCCAAATGTATGCATTTATTTATTTATTTTTCGACATAATTTCCACAGGCAGGGCAGGGCAGGGTAATAATTTGTTGGACAGTTTTATGAGTGGAGGATATCACAGAATCTTGAAGGAACCACTGAGAAGCAGCAAATAACTGTTTAAAACATTTGTTTTAAATGTTTAAAACTATTGTGTCATATACACAATGAGTGCACTACAGTAGAACCTGTCTTGAGAGACCGCCCTTTGGGCCACACAAAAGTGGTCTCTCAAGACAGGTGGTCTCTCATAACAGGTTTCAGGTTTTCTCAAGTCAGTGAATAACCAACCACAAAATTCAGAAATGGAGAAGAATGAATTTTTGTAATTACTTTGTAGTTGTTCTTTTTAGGAAGTTTTTGTAACAAATTGAAATGCACTGTTATAAAAATTATCAAAATAAATTAGTGTTGAAAATCTTCATTGAAGATTTTCAACATTAATTTATTTTTATAATCCTATCTGTCACATTTCAGGTATGTATGAAATTGTTTATTCAGAAACAATCCTAATCTTTTCACAGGGGTCTTATAAAAACATCTCAATCTTTAATGAGTTATGTAACTGAATAGCAATTGAAACCCAGTTAAGAGCTTTTAATACTTCTAATTATGTTAGTATAACCACAATGGATTTTCCAATTCCAGAACAGGTAAAAAGTTTTTGTCATGGTTTCAGTCTTCAAAGGGGCGGTCTCTCAAGACAGGTCCATTATGGCATAAAAATACAAGATGGTACCAGGTCACAGTGGTCACAGTGGTCACAGTGGTCTCTCAAGACAGGTGGTCTCCCATAGCAGGTCCATTATAGAGTAAAAGCAGTCGGTGCCTGGCAGATGTGGTCTCTCAAGACAGGTGACCAATCAGGATTAAGTGTCTTGCCCAAGGACACAACACAGTTACCGCTGAACAGGATTGAATTGTTTACCTTATGGTTTAACCATTTAACTAACATAGCGGCCAAAAATGACCAGGAAATTGACCAAATTCAGCCCACCACAGCCTTAAATATCTTACAAATGTCTCAATAAAACCATAAAAATATAGATATCATTAGAGCCGGCTTGTCGAGCCAGTTCTAATGATATCCGTATTTGTATATTTTTATTGAAAAATTGTGAGAATTTTTTTTCGAAAAATGTGAAATTTAGTTTGTTTTAAAAAAGCTGTGTCAGGTAAAGGGTTAAAGTTCAATGCTCTGAGTCATCACATTCTCAGATATGTCTTTTACATTAGCTAACTACTCCATAAACTGTTTTGCATGAAGATCCTCCATCACCCCAACACACATACACTGCTACTAATATAGGGACGACCGAACAATTTTGAAGGTGGAGGGTCTGAATTCTGAAGGTGGAGGGTCTGAATTAAGGGTTTGATGTTTTGTATGTGTGTTGGGAGAGGGGAGGGGGTTGAGAGTGGGTATGTTTCAGCGTAATTCATGATTTTTAAAAAAAGCTGTTCACATGAATTAACCCTTTACCTAACATGAAAAAAAGACGACACTTTAAAAAAAAATTCTTGAATAACCAATTTTTTTCATTTTTTGCCTCAAAAACATAGGTTATGACCCCTCGTTTGAACGAACTCGACGAGCTCGTTCCAACGATGGGTCATAACCTATTTTTTTTAGACAAAAAATGAAAATATAATAAAAATTAATTTATTTATTTATTGGGTAAGAAGCTGGAATCCCCGGAGAGAACCACTGAGCTGCCAGACTCCAAGCGTACTAACTCCACACATGCAGGGTTAGAATTTGTGAAGAAAAGTGCTCCAAAAACGCGCAGTATGCCGTAGTATAGAGTATCATTGTCTCTGCACATGGGCAATCAGGATTAAGTGCCATTGCAGTCCAATGCACTAACCACTGAGCCTCCAACCTCCCCAATTAATGAGTAAGTGAAAAGTTTACATGAGTAACAACAATTAGTAGTACACTGTTGTTTTAAACATTGCTCTCCTAGCTACGTTAATTCAACTGGACATTTTCATTCCATGAAAGGCAAGGCAAAGAGAAGTTAGGAGTAGCTGCAGGTAAATGGAACACCACATTTCATATATTATACATGGTTGGAAGTTAAGGACATTTTGCTTTGGTTCCACCTGTTACTATAATTGCAAGTTGTTAGGAGCTGCAGGTAAACGAAACACCACATTTAACCCTATACTTAGCACGAAAGGCAGACGACACTTGCTAATAAAATTCTTGAATAACTAAGTTTTTTCATTTTTTGCATGAAAAACATAGCTTATAACCCCCTCATTGGAACAAGCTCAAAGAGCTTGTTCCAATGAGGTGTTATAAGCTATATGTGTTTGAGACAAAAAATGAAAAAAATAATGAAAATTGAATGGTGAATGGCTTTTGCCGTTACGTTTGGTGAAGGGTCAACATATTATATATGGTTGGAAGTTAAGGACATTTTGCTTTGCTTCCAACTGTCTCGGCCACAAAGTGGCAATGTTATGAAAGTTAAATACTAATTTACTTTATTACAGGTAAAAAAAATGAAAGTGTCAATGACACTGTAGCTCAACTTGTTTAAGACATGTACATGTATAGTGTGTGACACAGCAATGACAAACATCTAGGTAATGACCTGATAACAAAGGTACATGTAAAGTATTGTAACGGTCTGTACATAAATGCTGACCGTAGCCTGTAACAAATATATAGGTAAAGTATTGTAAAGGTGGGCGACAGTTAGATGCTAAACTAGAAAAGAAATCTTTGAGTCCCAGAGTGGGTCTGACTGAACCCAAAAATAGTTGATCCAATAGCACAGTGATAACAAAGGCACCCCAAAACACTTGTTCCTGTCACAAGGTGATAACAAAGGTACCCCAAGAAGTTTTGTGAAGATCAGTTCATAAATACAGACTCTAGCCCGAGCCGTATTGACATGTGCACTTACTGTGTATAAGTAGCACTGAACAAATCAAAGTTCATCTAATTTGCATAATTTTTTAAAAAACCTGTATTATATGTGATGTATTCCATGTTACTAAACATTCCTACAAAAATTCATTCAAATCAGAACTTTCATACAAAAGTTCTGTAGAAAAAACTGATTGCACCAATTTTGGTACAAAATGGCCGCCAGTAGCCATCTTGAATTTCGGACTGCACCCAAAAACACTCGTTCTCGTCCCACGGTGATAACAAAGGTACCGAAGAAGTTTTGAAAAGATCGGTTCATAAATACGGCCTCTAGCCTGAGCCGTATAGAAGTTGTGTACAAAAAACTGACTGGACCTACTTTTGGTACAAAATGGCCACTGGCAGCCATCTTGAATTTTGGACCGCACCCAGAAACACTCACTCTCATCCCAAGGTGATAACAAAGGTACCAACAAAGTTTTGTGAAGATCGGTTCATAAATACAGACTCTAGCCCGAGCCGTATTGACATGTGCACTTACTGTGTATAAGTAGCACTGAATAAATCAAAGTTCATCTAATTTGCATAATTTTTGCACGAGAAAAAAACCTGTATTACATGTGATGTATTCCATGTTACTAAACATTCATACAGAAATTTATTCAAATCAGAACTTTCATACAAAAGTTCTGTAGAAAAAACTGATTGCACCAATTTTGGTACAAAATGGCCACCAGTAGCCATCTTGAATTTCGGACTGCACCCAAAAACACTCGTTCTCGTCCCAAGGTGATAACAAAGGTGCCCAAGAAGTTTCGTAAAGATTGGTTCATAAATACGGCCTTTAGCCTGAGCCGTATTGGCATTTGCAGTTACAGTGCTGAAAATAACATTAAATAGATCAATGTTTGTCTAATTGGCATAATTTATGCACGAGAAAAAAACCCATATTATATGTGATGTATCCCATGGTACTAAACATTGTATATGTGATGTAAACATTGTATATGTGATGTATCCCATGGTACTAAACATTCACACAGAAAATTATTCAATTCAGCGTTTTCATATGGAAGTTCTGCGCAAAAATCTGATTGCACCTAATTTTGCACAAAATGGCCACCAGCGACCATCTTGAATTTCAGACCGGACCCCAAAACACTCGTTTTCATCCCACAGTGATAACAAAGGTACCCAAGAAGCTTCGTAAAGATCGGTTCATAAATACAGCCTCTAGCCCAAGCCGTATTGGCATTTGCACTTGCAGTGCTGAAAGTAACACTAAATAAATCAAAGTTAGTCTAATTTGCATAATTTATGCACGAGAAAAAAACCTGTATTATATGTGATGTATCCCATGGTACTAAACATTCATACAAAAAAATTATTCAAATCGGAGCTTTCATATGGAAGTTCTGCGCAAAAATTTGATTGCACCTAATTTTAGTACAAAATGGCTGCCAGCGGCCCTCCTAAATTTCGGACCGGACCCAAAAACACTAGTTCTCGTCTCACGGTGATAACAAAGGTACCCAAGAAGTTTCGTAAAGATCGGTTCATAAATACGGCCTCTAGCCCGAGCCATGTGTACGGCATGACGGACGGACAGACAGATGGACGGACAGACAGATGGACGACAGGCCATGGCAATACCTCAAATTTGGCTTTGCCAAAGTTGAGCCAAAAATGAAATTGTAAAATTTTTGCTGAGTCATCATAGATCTCCATAGGGTTCAGTGTTAAAATACACTTCTCTCCCTTGCACACTATGGGCAAATTAGAGGCATTTTTTTTTGCCTATTGGATTCAACACCTCACAGTAATGCCACAAGCAAAATAAAAAATATTTCTCCTTTGCAGTTCTACAAAGATTGGATATTGAAATTTAAAACAAGGTTTTTGCAGTTATCTCCACTTTTTGGGCCCCACGCAGGTGGACTCAACCAGTCTGAACAAACTTGAATCTTTGGATAATAGGGATTCATTTAAAAAAGTTCACAACGACAGAGAGACGAATGGACACATGGTGAGCCCTAATATTGACCGAGAGACTCGATATGAACAAACTTGAACCAGACCTATACTAGAATGCTGCATACCAAATACCAAAAGATTCTGCCCACTGGTTCTGGAGAAGGACATTTTTAAAGAATATTACCTGAATCACACAAAGTAAAAATTCATGCTCCGATGGTGAGCCCCAATATTGACCAAGGAAGTCGATATGAACAAACTTGAACCAGACCCATGCTAGAATGCTGTATACCAAATATCAAAAGAAGATTCTGCCCACTGGTTCTGGAAAAGAAAGTTTTTAAAGAATTTTACCTAAATCGCACAAAGTAAAAATTCATGCTCCCATGGTGAGCCTTAATACTGACCAAGGCACTCTTTATGAACAAATTTGAACCAGTCCCATACTAGAATGCTGCATACCAAATATCAAATGATGCTGCCCACTAGTTCTGGAGGAGAAGATATTTTAGTAATTTTTCTGATATACATAGGGTGCTATCAGAGTTATGCCCCATATGGAGTCTCAAGTGGGTATGTCCATTTCTGTGGACAAACTTGAATTGACATATGGTAATGAACATCCATACCAAGTTTCGAGCAAATTGACCTAGCAGTTTCAGAGGAGAAGTCGTTTGAAAGAAGTTCACGATGACGAGTGGATGGATGGATGACAGATGGGAAGTAATAAGTTGAGCTCCTTTCGTGAGCTGAAAAGTGAGCCCAAATATGAACCCAGTGGACCAATTTGATCAAACTTGAATCAGATACACACCACAATACTGCATACCACGTATCATAATATTCTGCTTGCCAGATCTGGAGAAGAAAATCTTTAAAGAAATTTCCTTGAATGCACAAAGTTAAAATCAGGCTCCTACAGTGAGTCCAAATTTCAATCAGATACACCCCGTAATACTGCATACCAAATATCAAAAGATTCTGCCTGCTGGATCTTGAGAAGATTTTTAAAGAAATTTGCCTGAAATGCACTAAGTTCAAAATTGGGCGCCTATACTGCATGAGCCCAAATATGAACCCAGGGGGCCGATTTGAACAAACTTAAATCAGATCTACCACCACAATGCTGCACTCCAAATATCAAAAGATTCTGCCTGATGGGTTTTTCCTTGAAATGCAATGAGTCTAAATTCGGCCTCCTATAGTGAGCCCAAATATAAGCCCTGGGCTTCGATCTGAACAAACGTGAATCAGATCCACCCCACAATGCTGCATACCAAAAAATTCTGCTCACTGGATGTGGAGAAGAAGATTTTTAAAGAAATTTCCTTGAAATGCACTAAGTTCATATTTCGGCTTCTATGGTGTGCCCAAATATAAACCCAGCGGGCCTATTTGAACAAACTTGAAATGCACTAAGTTCAAATTCAGGCTCCAATAGTGAGCTCAAATATGAACCCATGGGGCTGATTTGAACAATCTTGAATCAGATCTACCCCACAATGCCGCATACAAAATATAAAAAATATTCTACCTGCTGGTCTGGAGAGGAAAAATTTTTAAGCAATTTGCCCGAAATGCACTAAGTTCAAATTCAGGCTCGAATAGTGAGCCCAAATATGAAACAAGGGAGTCGATTTGAACAAACTTAAATCAGATCCACTCCACAATGTTGCATACCGAATATCAAAATATTCTGTTTGCTGGATCTGGAGAAGAAACTTTTTACAGAAATTTCCTTGAAATGCACTAAGTTCAAATTCGGGCTCCAATAGTGAGCCCAAATATGAATGCAGGGGGCCGATTTGAATAAACTTCAATCAGATACACCCCCACAATGCTGCATACCAAATATCAAAAGATTCTGCCCACTTGTGCTGGAGAAGAAGATTTTTTTAGTAATTTCTCAAATATACATAGGGTGCTATCGGAGTTATGCCCCCTATGGAGCCCCAAGTGGGCATGTCCATTTCATTTGAACAAACTTGAATTGACATATGGTAATGAACATCCATACCATGTTTCGAGAAAATCGACCTAGCGGTTTCAGAGGAGAAGTCGTTTGAAAAAAGTTCACGACGATGGACGGACGATGCACAGCAAGTGATAATATCAAAGGATTCTGCCTGCTGGATCTGGAGAAGATTTTAAAGAAATTTGCCTGAAATGCACTAAGTTCAAATTCGGGCTTGAGCCCAGATATGAATGATATATGGTAATGAAAATCCATACCAAGTTTCGAGCAAATCGACCTAGCAGTTTCAGAGAAGTCATTTGAAAAAAGTTCACGACGGACGGACGACGGACAGCACAGGGGGCCGATTTGAACAAACTTGAATCAGATCAACCCCCACAATGCTGCATACAAAATATAAAAAAATATTCTAAGTGCTGGTCTGGAGAGGAAAATTTTTAAAGCAATTTGCCTGAAATGCCCCAAGTTCAAACTCAGGCTCCAATAGTGAGCCCAAGTATGAACCCAGGGGGTCGATTTGAACAAACTTGAATCAGATCCACTCCACAATATTGCATACCAAATATCAAAATATTCTGTTTGCTGGATCTGGAGAAGATTTTTAAAGAAATTTCCTTGAAATGCACTAAATTCAAATTCGGGCTCCAATAGTGAGCCCAAATATGAATGCAGGGGATCGATTTGAACAAACTTCAATCAGATACACCCCGCAATGCTGCATACCAAATATCAAAAGATTCTGCCTGCTGGATCTTGAGAAGAAGATTTTTAAAGAAATTTGCCTGAAATGCACTAAGTTCGAATTCAGACTCCTATACGGAGCCCAAATATGAACCCAAGGGGCCGATTTGAACAAACTTGAATCAGATCCACCCCACAATGTTGCATACCAAATATCAAAAGATTCTGCCTGCTAGATATGGAGAAGAAGATTTTTTAAGACATTTGCCTGAAATGCACTAAGTTCGAATTCGGGCTTCTATAGTGAGCCCAAATATGAATCCAGGGGGCCGATTTGAACAAACTTGAATCAGATCCACCACATAATGCTGTATACCAAATATCAAATGATTCTGCCCACTTGTGCTGGAGAAGATTTTTTTTAGTAATTTCTCTAATATACATAGGGTGCTATAGGAGTTATGCCCCCTATGGAGCCCCAAGTGGGCATGTCCATTTCATTTGAACAAACTTGAATTGACATATGGTAATGAACATCCATACCATGTTTCGAGCAAATCGACCTAGCGGTTTCAGAGGAGAAGTCGTTTGAAAAAAGTTCACGACGACGAACGGACGATGCACAGCAAGTGATAAGTTGAGCTCCCTTTGGCGAGCTAAAACTCATGGTAAATGAATACAGTGGAGCCCACTTAATTGGATATCTCTTAAATGTATATCCCTGTTAATTGAATATAATTTTCAAACACAAAACCATTTACCATACCTTCAGTACAAATTTGATCTGTTAATTGCATATGGGTTGTAGAGTAAACTCCTGTTAATTGTACATAAATTTTTGTAATGGCAAAACTGCTGTGACATGCACCAAATTCCCCTTATTTATCAACCTTTTTGGCCTCATACATCCAATACAGACATTTATTCTATTATATCTTGTTTGACAGAGCTCTATGAGCTCTGTCAAACAAGATATAATAGAATAAATGCTCAGTTTACCTCCAGAACACAAGAAACTGACCAAATCCCTGTTAATTGTATACTCCTGTTAATTGAATAATGTTCACTGGCAAAATGGATATTCAATTAAGAGAATTCTACTGTACATATTTTTTGTAATTTGTGGAAAAAACATTAAACATTCCATTCTTTAAAAACACAATTTAGCATCAAAGTTGAAGAATTATGCATGGAATTAATTACATCTTTTTGACAGGGCTTCATAAGTTCTATCAAACAAAATATAATGAATTAAATTTGTCATTTACCAAACTGAAAGCAGAAAATTATTAAAATTCTACATAATAGAATATCACTGTTAGGCCACACAAAGTAGATCTTCTGTTTCTCAGGCCATTATTTGTGAAATTGCATGCGGGCGAGCGGTTTTTTATTTTATTTTTTATTTCAGTAACTACTTTTTTGCCATCAAAAGTTCATGTTCTTGGTTGAAGTTTTAGTTCTCATAATCTACAGAATAGCATGGGTGGTGGTGTATTTCATTCCTTGAGTGCAAGAAGACTTTGCAATGCTAAAGCAATGCAAAGCCTTCTTGCACTCAAGGGACAAATTCATCAATTTTTTTAACTTTGGTAAAATATCAGACATAAACCATTTAATTTTTATTTTTTTTAAGTTTAAATTGGTTATAAAAAGAGAGCATGCGGCAGCCAAAAGGACCATGCGGGAGGGCCTGAGAAACAGATTTTTAATTTTTTTAGGCCTTATTTTTTGAGTATTTTTCTGCTGACAGCTTGGCTGTTAACCACTTGACTACTGCTGGTGGATATTCCTGCCCACGACTGGATTTTTCATGAAATAAGTATAATTTGGGCACATTTAACTGGTAGAGTGCTGGAAGCCCATATTTGGGCTTTATTCTGAAGTGCCAGTACCACAGTTTGAAGGCTTTATATTCTGTGAATGTGCTTCATATTATCCTTGAAGTGATATGAATTTATCTGTAAGGATTTGCTTTGTTACAATTTATGGGAGAGTGCCTATGGGCACTCTCCCATAAATTGTAACAATGCAGAGATGCACAGAGAAATTTTAAGGACCAAAAATAATTTAGCACTCTACCAGTTAATCAAACTTTTCTCTCATAAATTGAATGGATCTTTCACCAACAATTTCTTGGTTAAATTTGGATGCATTTTTCATTGAATCGATCATGGCTTCTGTGAGGCAGCCATGACTAGATTTGATGAAAATATCTTGAAAACACTCAGCGTGTTAAGAGTTAACCCTCTCCATATTAATGTCAAAATACAGTGGAGTCCACTTAATTGGATATCTCTTAACTGGATAACCCTGTTAATTCAATATAGTTTCCCAACACAAAACCTTTTACCATACT
The DNA here is from genome assembly GCA_031216915.1 of Pictodentalium vernedei. Classification (NCBI taxonomy): domain Eukaryota; kingdom Metazoa; phylum Mollusca; class Scaphopoda; order Dentaliida; family Dentaliidae; genus Pictodentalium; species Pictodentalium vernedei. The sequence goes on from CM062295.1 coordinate 688,823,331, forward strand.
GCTAGTACAAATTTGACCTGTTAATTGAATATAGCTTATAGAGTCAACTCCTGTTAATTGAATTTATTTATTTATTTATTGGTGTTTAAGGTCACATACTTATGCACAATGGCTAATCATGACCGTGACAGTTTTACGGGTGAAGGAAGCCGGAGTACCTGGAGAGAATCACTGAGCAATGGCAAGCAGCAGCCAGCTCCCCAACATCGTAACTCCGCACTCCAGCACAGGCAGGGTTAGATTGGTTGAAGACTTGCGCACCATCGACATGCAGTATTCCTTAGTGCACGGCGTCATCGTGCCCCCATGTGGACAAACGGGGTTAAGTGCCTTGCCCAAGGACGCAACGTGGGAGGCCGAATCGATCGCTCAGACGGTCACCCATTGTTAATTGAATAAAAAATCTTGTATCCTGTCAAGAAATTACCCTGACTCTCCCCAATTTTCCTTTGTTTATAGACCTATTTGGCCTCAGTACATCCAATACAGGCATTTTAATCTATTGTATCTTGTTTGACAGAGATTATGAAGCTCTGTCAAACAAGATATAACAGAATAAATGGTAAGTTTATCTCTAGAATACAGGAAACACAATCCCTGTCCACTGAATACTCCTGTTAATTGAATAATTTTCTTTGGCAAAGTGGCTATTCAATTAACAGGGTTCAACTGTACCACAATTTCATGCAATAAAATATCACCATAATGGAACTAGGAATTTAACCCTTTACCTAACATGAAAATCAGACGACACTTGCAAAAAAAATTCTTGAATAACCAATTTTTTTTATTTTTTGTCTCCAAAACATAGGTTATGACCCCTCACTGGAACGAGCTCAGCGAGCTCGTTCCAGTGAGGGGTCATAACCCTATGTTTTTGAGACAAAAAATGAAAAAATCATAAAAATTAATTGGTGATTTTTGAGAAATAAGCTGGCCGGTTTTGGCCATTATTTTGGGTAAAGTGTTAACCAATTCAGTCTAGTTTGACAGGAGCTCAATATGAGCTCTATCAAGCATGATTGAATTGGTTAAATTCCCAGCTGCATTTTGGGTAAAATTTGCTTCTTGAAATTTTGTCCTTTTGAAATCAGTATGCTGAGTGTAAAATTAAAAGTGTTTGGTGGCTGTATATCACTAGGTTCACATCGTATCAGACAGTTTTGGAGGCAGAGGAAGTATGTATGGCATTCAGTCCTGTGAATGAGAACCATTTAATTTGTGTTTGTTTATAAAATTGGGGACAGTGGCTCAGCTAGCGACCCATCAACCCATCTTTTGGGCAAGCAGATTATTTTGTTTTGCTCCAAATGGCCTTGGCCCCAAATGGACAGGTGTTGGTCCAAACTAGGGTTTAATCCCAGGAATAGGAATTCCCAGGTTCACGGTTCTGAAAGCCAGTCATTATACCCAGGAAATCTATAGCATGGAACCGGGAATCATGCATGGACTGTTTGCGTGTTGAACTGAAGTTTTCTAAATTGCAAAACACCCCAAATGTAACTTTGTAAGATTTTGTCAGCCCTTCCACACCTTAACGTTTTACAATCCTGCTTCCTGAAGAACCTTTTCCATCAAATCACTGTAGCTCTCGATCAGGTCTGGAAAACTCCTCTCTTCAACAGCAAGACCTTCACTCACTTTAAAGTTCAAACTTGTCTTTATTTTAAGAACCACTAGTACCACTCACTATTCACTACCTCCTTCACTATCTACTCCATCTTCACTGACATTACCAGTCTCCTCATTCAAATATGAAGTTTGTATTTGATTTGTATTTGGTTTGATTCGAAAATCGGCTTCCTGATTCATTTCCATTTGAATCTTTTCATTGGAATATAAGTCGGCATCAGTCATATTCGTCGTCTCATAGTTGAGATGAAAATTGTACATAAATAATGCTGAAAGGCTAAGTTTAATTCCCACTATATTAACATAAATAGCTTCCGCACTCATGCCACAACCGACGGTAATTCCAGTCTCACCAGTAAGTACCACTGTTGGAAGCAAATTTAATGTTTCCAAGCAATCTCGACAATGAGCTGTTGCTAACAGGCTAGTCCTGTGCAGTACATAGTATAGGCAATTCACACACTCATTTCTGTTTTTAAACTGTAATCCTTACTGGGTAATATTCCAACTACATCATCAAGGCATGCCTTTGACAGAGGCATGCCTTGATGATGTAGTTGGAATATTTTATCAGTCGGGACTTGAGCCATCACAGTCACAACAAATCAGGTTTACAGCAACCCCCTTCTCCCCCTCCCCTCTCCAATCGGTCACCTTATAGACACCCCTGATTCAATTCAAGGTTTGATTCAGTTTTGAATAAGTGGTCCTGATTCAAGTCGAGATTCGATTCAAATCGAAAAATGCCGCTCAGGATCACCGATCCAATGTCGAGTTGTGACAACAGTTCCTCGCACCAAGGCCAACACACCTATGAAGTTTCATGACTCTAGGTTGAACCACTATCAAGTTCTCATCCGGAAACCAATTGTTGCGATATACTATGTTCAAGGTCACTGTGACCTTGACCTTTGACCTGGTGAGTCCAACATCAATAGGGTTCTTCCTCGCACCAAGGCCAACACGCCTGTAAAGTTTCATGACTCTAGGTTGAACCACTATCAAGTTATCATCCGGAAACCAATTGTTGCGATATACTATGTTCAAGGTCACTGTGACCTTGACCTTTGACCTGGTGAGTCCAAGATCAATAGGGTTCTTCCTCGCACCAAGGCCAACACACCTATGAAGTTTCATGACTCTAGGTTGACCCACTATCAAGTTATCATCCGGAAACCAATTGTTGCGATATACTATGTTAAAGGTCACTGTGACCTTGACCTTTGATCTGGTGAGTCCAAGATCAATAGAGTTCTTCCTCGCACCAAGGCCAACCCACCTATGAAGTTTCATGAATGTAGGTTGAACTACTATCAAGTTATCATCCGGAAAGTAATTGTTGCGATTTACTATGTTCAAGGTCACGTTGACCTTGACCTTTGATGTAGCGAGTCCAAAATCAATAGGGTTCTTCCCCTCACCAAGGCCAATCTACCTATGAAGTTTCATGAATGTGAGTTGAACCATTATCAAGTTATCATCCGGAAACCAATTGTTTAAGATTTACTACGTTCAAGGTCACTGTGACCTTGACCTTCGACGTAGCAAGTCCAAAATCAATAGGGTTCTTCCTCCCACCAAGACCAACCTACGTATGAAGTTTAATGAATGTGAGTTGAACCACTATCAAGTTATCATCCGGAAACCAATTGTTTATGAGCGCCCGCCCGCCCGCCCGCCCGCCCGCCATTCACCAAACTATAAGTCGAGTTTGACTTCGTCACAACTCGACTAAAAATGTGTGATTCGAAGAGCCCCAATTCTGCTGGAAAATTTTGGATAGGGTTCCATTTAATTTCGAGGTAAACCTCTGAATGATATTAATGTTCTTGTTTATTGGTGTTTAAGGTCACTTTCAGCATTTATGACAATAACATGACCACAACACAAGAGTAAGTCAAGTTTAGCCAATTGTATATACTTGTGCTGTCCACTTTAGTGGACTTCCACCCAAGGCACTGGTTACCTGGTCCCATTTTACCTGAAAAACAGAACTTTATAGGCCTCACAAAGTAAATCTTCTGTTTCTCAGGCCATTTTGGAGAAAATTGCATGCAAGTGGACATTTTTTTTTTAATTTTATTTTTTATAACATTTCTTTGCCATCAAAAGTTTATGTTCTTGGTTTGTTTACTATTTTAGGTCTCATAATCTACAGAATATCATGGGTTGTGGTGTATTTTGTCCATTGAGTGCAAGAAGGCCTTGGAATGCTAAAGCATTGCAAAGCCTTGATGCACTCAAGGGACAAATTTATCAATTTTATTAACTTGGGTAAAATATCAGACATGAACCATTCAATAGTTATTTTTTTAAGTTTGCAATGGTTATAAAAAGAGAGCATGCGGCAGTCAAAAGTACCACGCAGAAGGCTCTGAGAAACAGATTTTAAACTTTTTTAGGCCTTACTGCAGTAAAAAAAACACCGCTCCTCTTCCCAGGGTTCCCACATGGGATTATACCAGTGAAAGAGAACTTGTTTACAGTAGTTGTTAAGCAAGACTCCACTTCATGGTGTTTGAAAAGGCAGTCTTATTCTCAAATTAGAAACATCAGCCGAGTAGAGGATGTGATTGATAAAAATACGATGAGTCTCAAGTACTGCAATTCACTGCCTTTTGGTTGCAACAAATCTCTATTGGTTAAATTAAAGGCTGTCCAAAATTGTGCAGCCACAGTTCTGATCAAGACCATGAAATATGACGACATATCTCCGGTAATGGCAGATCTACACTGGCTCCCAGTTCTGAAACGGATTGACTTTAAAATCCTTTTAACCCTTTACCTAACATGAAAAGCAGACAACACTTGCAAAAATAATTCTTGAATAACTATTTTTTTTCATTTTTTGTCTCAAAAACATAGGTTATGACCCCTTGTTGGAACGAGCTCAACGAGCTCGTTCCAACGAGGGGGTCATAACCTATGTTTTTGAGACAAAAAATGAAAAAAATAATGAAAATTAATAGGCGATTTTTGAGAATAGCGCTGGCCGGTTTTGCCCGTTACGTTAGGTAAAGGGTTAATCATATATAAATGTCTCAACAATCTTGGTCCTTCATACCTTACTGATCTTCTTGTTCTCCACAAACCTGTCGGGACTCTCAGGTCTAGTTTCTCCATCTTGCAGCCTTCTCTCATGTGGTGGTCGTGCTATGTCTGTTGCCGGTCCGAAGCTCTGGAATTTGCTTCCTGCTTATATGAAGACTCTTGACCAGTTTAACCCTTTACCCAACGTAACGGCCAAAACCGGCCAGCGCAATTCTCAAAAATCGCCAATTAATTTTCATTATTTATTCATTTTTTGTCTCAAAAACATAGGTTATGACCCCCTCGTTGGAACGAGCTCGTTGAGCTCGTTCCAACGAGGGGTCATAACCTATGTTGTTGAGACAAAAAATGAAAAACATTCGTTATTCAAGAATTTTTTTTGCAAGTGTCGTCTGCTTTTCATGTTAGGTAAAGGGTTAAATCTGCTCTGAAGACCTATTTCTTCAAGCAAGTATATAACTCTGAGCTTAACCTTGGTTGATTAATAGTTGATAGTTGTTACTTTTTCTTTTTCTATTGTATATATTCAGCCTCAGCCTGAGTCTATTTATTTCTACACCATGCATGTACTCGTTATTGTAAAGCCTGCAAGCACATTGTGGATCTTTTGTTTCTCAGGCCATTATTTGTAAAATTGCATGCAGGCGAGCGTTTTTTTATTTTATTTTTTATTTCTGTAATTATTTCTTTGCCATCAAAAGTTCATGTTCTTGGTTTATGTTTTAGGACTCATTATCAACAGAATAGCATGGGTGGTGGTGTATTTTGTCCCTTGAGAGCAAGAAGGCTTTGCAATGCTGAAGCATTTCAAAGCCTTCTTGCACTCAAGGGACAAATTCATCAATTTTTTTAACTTTGGTAAAATATCACTCATAAACCATTTAAATATTATTTTTTTAAAGTTTACATTGGTTATAAAAAGAGAGCATGCGGCAGCCAAAAGGACCATGTGGGAGGGCCTGAGAAACAGATTATTATTTTTTCTAGGCCTTATTATTATTATTATTATTATTATTATTATTATTATATATGAAAACAATTCCAATCCTAATTCATGTTTAAAACTCATATGGATCAGAGGTTATCTCAGCCAACTGTCTCAGGTGGACATACATATCTCACCTATGGTGTATAGAGAGAAAAATTGTTCTTTTAAAATTTATTGGAGATTTTGTTTTTGAAACCAAGTCGAACCAATCTTTCAACACTACCGGGGACCAAATGTTATCCCGAATAAAAATGAAAGTGTCAATGACACTGTAGCTCAACTTGTCAAGACAAAGACATGTACATGTATAGTATGTGACACAGCAATGACAAACATCTAGGTAATGACCTGATAACAAAGGTACATATAAAGTATTGTAACGGTCTGTACATAAATACTTACCGTTGCCTGTAACAAATGTATAGGTAAAGTATTGTAAAGGTGGGTGACAGTCAGATGCTAGAAAAGAAATCTTTGAGTGGTGGGTGACAGTCAGATGCTAGAAAAGAAATCTTTGAGTCCCAGAGTGGGTCTGACTGAACCCCAAAATATTTGTTCTCATAGCACAGTGATAACAAAGGCACCCCAAAACACACTCATTCCTGTCCCAAGGTGAAAACAAAGGTACCCAAGAAGTTTTGTGAAGATCAGTTCATAAATATGAGCTGTATAGAACTTGTGACAAAAAACTGATTGGACCTAATTTCGGGACAAAATGGCCACTGGCAGCCATCTTGAATTATAGACCGCACCCAGAAACACTCATTCTCGTCCCAAGGTGATAACAAAAGGTACCCAAGAAGTTTTGTGAAGATCGGTTCATAAATACAGCCTCTACCCTGAGCTGTATTGACATGTGTGCTTACATTGTGTAAGTAGCACTGAATAAATCAAAGTTCATCTAATTTGCATAATTTCTGCACGAAAAAAAACCCCTTACAATATGTGATGTATTCCAGGTTACTAAACATTCATACAAAAATTTATTCAAATCAGAACTTTCACACAGAAGTTCTCTACAAAAGATTGATTGCACTAATTTTGGTACAAAAAGGCTGCTGGTGGCCATCTTGAATTTCGGAACACACCCAAAAACACTCGCTCTCATCCCACGGTGATAACAAAGGCACCCAAGAAGTTTCATAAAGATTGGTTCATAAATATGGCCTCTAGTCTGAGCCATATAGAAGTTGTGTACAAAAAACTGATTAGACCTAATTTCGGTACAAAATGGCCACTGGCAGCCATCTTGAATTTTAGACCGCACCCAGAAACATTCGTTCTCGTCCCAAGGTGATAACAAAGGTACCCAAGACATTTCGTGAAGATCAGTTCATAAATACAGACTCTAGCCCGAGCCGTATTGACATGTGTACTTACTGTGCGTAAGTCGCACTGAAAAAATCAAAGTTCATCTAATTTGCATAATTTCTGCACGAGAAAAATACCCGTATTATATGTGATGTATTCCATGGTACTAAACATTCACACAAAAAATTATTCAAATCAGTGCTTTCATGTGGAAATTCTGTGCAAAAATCTGATTGCACCTAATTTTGTACAAAATGGCTGCCATCGGCCATCTTGAATTTCGGACCGGACCCAAAAACACTTGTTCTCGTCCCACGGTGATACCAAAGGTACCCAAGAAGTTTCGTAAAGATCGGTTCATAAATATGGCCTCTAGCCTGAGCCGTATTGGCATTTGCACTTACAGTGCTGAAAGTAACACCAAAAAACATCAAAATTAGTCTAATTTGCACAATTTAAGCACGAGAAAAAAACCTGTGTTATATGTGATGTATCTCACGGTACTAAACATCCATACAAAAAATTATTCAAATCAGAGCTTTCATATGGAAGTTCAGTACAAAAAACAGATTTCTGCATCGTCGGTACAAAATGGCGACTGGCAGCCATCTTGAATTTCGGACCGCACCCCAAAACACTCGTTCTCGTCCCACGGTCATAACAAAGGTACCCAAGAAGTTTTGTAAAGATCGATTCATAAATACGGCCTCTAGCCCGAGCCGTATCCAATTGTTGACGTACGGACAGATGGACAGACGGACAGATGGACAATGGACGGCGGGCCATGACAAAAGCTCAAATTTGGCTTCGCCAAAGTTGAGCTAAAAATTGATAAATTTTTGCACTTTTCAAATTACAATTCAGAATTATTGGTTGGTATGCACACACACACAATGTGAATGTGCAAAGGGGTGGAATGGGGCTAGTACTCCTTAGTACCATCCTTGTTCTTAAAGAATTAACTAACCATTAGTTTCATACTTTGTTGTACTTCACTAGACGCTTGTGCTGTGCCGAATATAGCAGTGACGCTTGTGCTGTGCCGAATATAGCAGTGAAGTTAAAACTATTCTAATGGCAAGAACAAAACTACCAAATTACACTACACAGATATGAGAAATCACATTATCCAAGTCCTGAAGTCGAACTCGGACAATTCTGAGCCCACCCAGCAGAGGCATAAAACAGGTTCTCACCAATATCATAGAATCAAATCTGAGCACTTTTCAAGAACTCTGGCTACAATTTTCAAGGACTTTTATCATTTTCATTTGAATTTACAAGACCATGAACAACCTAAAGAATTTCAGAATCAAGGACCTGATTCCTGGAAAACTCATTGCTAAACATATATCATCTCTGAGTGCAACAAGGTGCCATTTGCAATGTTGAAACATTGCAGATGACATCTTGTTCCATTCAAGGGATGACTTAGAGATCAAAGCAATGTGGTTGCTGACCAATTTTGTAATATCACGTCTACGTTGGGTGGGTTATCATGAAACTTCCTTGTTCAATGGTTACAGGTAAACTGAATACAAGTGCATTTCACGGAAGGTCGTAGAAAATCAAGAACTTTTCAAGGATAGAAACAAATTCAAACACTTTTCAAGACGGGGGCTAAATTCTAAGTCTTTTCATTAGAGTAAGAAACTGATACAGTAGAACCTGTCTTCACTGAGAGACCACCCTTTGGGCCACACAAAAGTGGTCTCTCAAGACAGGTGGTCTCTCATAACAGGTTCAAGGTTTTCTCAAGTCACTGAATAACCAACCACAAAATTCAGAAATGGAGAAGAATGGATTTTTGTAATTACTTTGTAGTTGTTCTTTTTTATGAAGTTTTTGTAACAACTTGAAATGGACTGTTATAAAAATTATAAAAATAAATTAGTGTTGAAAATCTTCAATGAAGATTTTCAACACTAATTTATTTTTATAATTTTTATAACAGTCCATTTCAATTTGTTACAAAAAGATTTTCAACACAAATTTATTTTTATTCCTATCTGTCACATTTCAGGTGTGTATGAAATTGTTTATTCAGAAATAATACTCTTTTCACAGGGGTCTTATAAAAATATCTCAATCTATAATGAATTAGCAATTGAAACCCAATTAAGAGCTTTTAATACTTTTAATTATGTTAGTATAACCACAATGGATTTTCCAATACCAGAACAGGTAAAAAGTTTTTGTCATGGTTTCAGTCTTCAAAGGGGCGGTCTCTCAAGACAGGTCCATTATGGCAGAAAAATACAAGTTGATACCAGGTCACAGTGGTCTCTCAAGACAGGTGGTCTCTCAAGACAGGTGGTCTCCCATAGCAGGTCCATTATAGAGTAAAAGCAGTCGGTGCCTGGCAGATGTGGTCTCTCAAGACAGGTGGTCTCTCAAGACAGTGGTCTCTCAAGACAGGTTTTACTGTAAATCAGAAACAGAGTGGATTTATAGTCTGTGCATGGTCACACTAGACAGCTTGAACAGGAAGGATTTCTTAACATATGTTTAACCGTTCAAAATTATTTCAACACTCTTATTTATTTATGGTGTTTAAAGTCACATGTTTCTGAACAATGGCTAGTAGAGACATCAACATGAAGATGAAGCCAACTTTAGTCAATCGTTTATACCCATGTTGCCCTTTTTAGAGGACTTCCACAACAAGCATTGGTGACATGGGTCCTATTTTACCGGTAAAGCGTAGCTGCTTTACCACAGTGCTCAAGCACTGCTTCGGGGTTCCTGCAGTCAAGGACTGATAAAATTCAAGGCTATTCAAGGGCATTTCTCAGTATATTTCAGCATTTTAAAAGGTCATACAAATAGCCTGCCTTCACTAATCTTAGCTCAGACCCCCAGACATTATCCACTCCTCCCACTTCCCTCAAAGAGAAATGGGAAGAGGGGGTAATAACAGGAGGGTCCAGAAGGGTCCTACTTAGGACTATGCCTTCCCAAACACTGACATATAAAACTAAATGGTTAGGCCTAAAAAAATAACAAATCTGTTTCTCAGGCCCTCCCGCATGGTCCTTTTGGCTGCCGCATGCTCTCTTTTTATAACCAATTTAAACTTAAAAAAAATAAAAATTAAATGGTTTTTGTCTGATATTTTTCCCAAGTTAAAAAAATTGATAAATTTGTCCCTTGAGTGCAAGAAGGCTTTGCAATGCTTTTGCATTGCAAAGCCTTCTTGCACTCAAGGGACGAAGTACATCACCACCCATGCTCTTCTGTATATTATGAGGCCTAAAACTTGAACCAAGAACATGAACCTTTGATGGCAAAGAAGAAATTACTGAAATAAAAAATAAAATAAAAAAAACTCGCCTGCATGCAATTTCACAAATAATGGCCTGAGAAACAGAAGATCTACTTTGTGTGGCCTTATGATTACATACTTCGTTTGCATTTTTATTTCATGAATATTCAAGGCTATTCAAGGCTTCATGGCAAGCCTGAAAATAAGCAGGCTGTCATTTTCAGAATGAGGATCCCAGAGGGTGAATTTGGTGATGCTACCCTGCACAGCAGGGTAGCATCACTAACTTTACCCTCTGTTAGAGCTGTAGGTTTTTAAGTTTCTTGTTCGGTTTCGGTTTTTCAGATTGAGTAAACCCTCGGTTCAGTTCGGTTTTCGGTTTGTTCATGAGGCCAAATAAAATTCAATAAAACTCATTCTATATGTCTGGAATCATAACTGAATGGCAGTGAAATTGAATGAAACTCAATGAATGCCACGAAATAAGCTATAATACATGAAGAATCAGGAAGGCCAATATAATAATTACCTAACTAATAGAACTTTTATTGTGCTTGGCCATTTTTTGAGGTCTGACACCTACGCGCAACTTGAGGAAAGCTGCGAACACAACTAAGCTGAAACGTCGGAAATTCACAGAATGTAGCCATCCCAGAGTAGTGAGAGTACCCAGACACTGCCATTGGCAGTGTCTGGGTGCTCTCACTACTCTGGGATGGCTACATTCTGTGAAATTCTGCAGCAAGAGAGTATTTTAATAAAAACGAAAAAAACTTAAGTTACGGGATGTCGACGGTTTCGGTTCCGGTTTTTAAAAAAAACAAAAACCCTTGGTTCGGTTTCGGTTAACCTACAGCTCTACCCTCTGTGAATCTCAATCTGAATCAAGGTCTCAAATCTAAACAGCAAGAGGTACTCAGAGGATAAATTGGCACACTGTATGGGATAGCATCAGCAAATTCATCCACTGGGAACCTCATTCTGCAAATGACAGATTGCATATTTTCAGGCTTGCTTCCTGGCACATTTTCCAGGATTTCAAGGCCTTGACTGACACTTAGTCAAATTCAGAACATGGTGTTTCACTTCCCAGGGTTGCCATGGGGGTTTCAGCACTTTTCCAGTTAACTTGAGTACTTATTCTACCTTTGATGGGGCCTATTATTTCTAAATTTAAAAGGCTTATCCTTGTCTCTCTTGTATAAGAATGGATACACAAACATGAATGCAGATTTACTCTCATTACAAATGGCTTATGTCCAATTCACATTGACACCTGAATGAACTGGGAGATTTAAATTGTTGTCAATGCAGAAAGACTCTTTCAAACTGTTTTTAAAAAAAAACATCTTTAAATAGTAAAGAAATTCAATTAAACTATTTATGTCTCTGGATAAAAGAACTTTTTTGGCTAATTCCAGCTCTCCTCTTTTTTCATTGTATATAAAGTGGGTATACAAAATCGTAACCCATGGCATTTTTGTACTGACTGCACTCTACTGGTAAAGCATTCGACATTTTTGTGTGAAGAATTTTTTTGCTAATTACTGTTCTGTTACAACTTATTGGAGAATGCCTATAGTCATTCTCCAATATGTTGTAACAAAACAACACTGCACATTTCATACTGTTTGTTTATTGTGTATTGGGGTTTTAATGACACTTTCAACAGCCAAGATCATATTGTGTTGGGCAGTTTTACAGTGGTGGAAGCAGGTGTACCTGCAGAGAACCAGAAAAATGGTGAGCAACTGTCGGATTCTCTGATTTAGTAACCCGGCACAAACATGGTTAAAAGCGGTTGAACAAAAGTGTATTGTTGTCACTCTCTACACCGTTGTACGCAGCACTACCATGCTCCCACATAGGCAATCGTGTCGAAGTGTCTTGCTAAAGGCCACAACACAGATGACATGGATCAGGTTCAAGCTTTCAAACTCAAGTCCAATGCTCAATCAACGAGCAATCATGCTACCTAGAATTCATACTATTATACCCCCATTCTGTGTGTAAAAATTATCTTCAACACAAATATTTTTCAACCAATAAAACTCCTAGATGAAATCCTCTGGCACTCCTCGTAATTTTGCATTGTGAATATCTGACATATACGATGTGAAGGATACATACTGAATTTCCACACAATTCGTCAACTATTGGTAAAGCTGTCCAAAGTCCAACATGTATATTTTCAATGAGCAAATGAAAGTAACTCTTGAAGGAAATCCTCCAAAATAGACATTTTTGGCCCCACAAAGTAGATCTGTTTCTCGGGCCCTTTTTTGTAAATTGCTTATGGGAGGGCCATTTTTTATTTTATTTTTTATTTTTGTAATTATTTCTTTGTCATCAAAAGTTCATATTCGTGGTTTGTTTTATGTCTTAGGCCTCATAATCTACAGAATAGCATGGGTAGTGGTGTATTTCTAAAGCCTTGCAAAGTCTTTTTGCACTCAAGCGACAAATTTATCAATTTTATTAACTTGGGTAAAATATCAGACATAAACAATTTAATTTTTATTTTTCCAAGTTTGCATTGGTTATAAAATGAAAGTGTCAATGACACTGTAGCTTAACTTGTGTTTTGTGTTTGATGAAAAGGATAATGTTCAATATTTACGAAGAGATTATGAAATAAGACAAGAATTGTGATAATTGGGAATATGTTCATTTCTGTTCCCTGTATGCTACATTTTTGATAACAAGTGTTTGACCACCGAGGTGGTATTAGTCCCCTACGGCGCTTTTGTGACATAAGGTGTTTTTGTCACAGAAGACAAAGTATATAAGCATCAAGATTGTATTTTGAAAAAAAAATATTGAGCGTGCATAATCCCCTCACAACCATTTATCCATGTACCATATATGAAAGGCGTAGCTTGAACCATGTTGGAGGGAGGGGTGGTAACATAAAATAGAGAAAAAAGCTTAAAAAACACAACAATAATGGCTGCCATTCTGCCATCTTGGATTTTGAAAAATAAATACTGACTGTGCATCATCCCCTCAAAACCATTTATCCATGTACCAAATATGAAAGGTGTAGCTTGAAGCATATTAGATGGAGAGGTCATAACATAAAAACAGAGACAGACAGACAGACAGACAGACAGACAGACAGACAGACAGACAGACAGACAGACAGATGTTAGATTTTGAAAAAAAAATATTGAGCGTGCATAATCCCCTCACAGCCCCTTTATCCATGTACCATATATGAAAAGTGCAGCTTGAACCATGTTGGAGGAGCAGTGGTAACAAAAAATAGAGAAAAAAGCTTAAAAAACACAACAGAAATGGTTGCCATGGCGCCATCTTGAATTTTGGAAAATAAATATTGAACGTACAACATCCCATTACAACCCTCTATCCATGTGCCAGATATAAAAAGTGTAGCTTGAGCCATGTTGGAGTGAGGGGTGGTAACATAAAATAGAGTAAAAAGCTTAAAAAACACGACAGAAATGGTTGCCATGGCGCCATCTTGAATTTTGGAACACAAATATTGAACGTGCAACATCCCATTACAACCCTCTCCATGTGCCAGATATAAAAAGTGTAGCTTGAACCATGTTGGAGTGAGGGGTGGTAACATAAAATAGAGAAAAAAGCTTAAAAAACACAACAAAAATGGCCGCCATTCCACCATCTTGGATTTTGAAAAAAAAATTTTGAGCGTGCATCATCCCCTCACAACCATTTATCCATGTACCAAATATGAAAGGTGTAGCTTGAACCATGTTGGTGGGAGGGGTGGTAACATGAAAATAGAGAAAAAAAGCTTAAAAAACACAACAAAAATGGCCGCCATTCTGCCATCTTGGATTTTGAAAAAAATTTTTTGAGCGTGTACCATCCCCTCAGAACCATTTATCCATGTACCAAATATGAAAGGTGTAGCTTGAACCATGTTGGTGGGAGGGGTGGTAACATGAAAATAGAGAAAAAAAGCTTAAAAAACACAACAAAAATGGCCACCATTCCGCCATCTTAGATTTTGAAAAAAAAATTTTGAGCGTGCATCATCCCCTTAGAACCATTTATCCATGTACCAAATATGAAAGGTGTAGCTTAAAGCATGTTGGAGGGAGAGGTGGTAACATAAAAAACAGACAGACAGACAGACAGATGGACGGATGGACGGACGGACAGACGGAGTGCATCCTATATATAGTCCCCTTACGGTTCCCGTAGGGGACTAAAAATAATATGAGGTGTACACTGTACTGAAAAGCTGAGGGGTGGGTTAATATGACCTCACAGTTAATGTATGTGACCCTCACAGTTAACGTATATCAACGAAAGTTACCAAGTTACAGTGAAATTATTCCAAAACGAGTCATCCTATCAAGTTACATTGAAATCCCTTCATAGATATGGCCTGTAGACTGTGCTAAAGGTTTTCGGGCTACGGGCCCCTGTAGCCGTCAGTTTCCCAATTACGTCCAAAGGGGACGTTCTCATCTAGACATTATATGAAGTCAACCTACCAGGTTACAATGAAATCCCTTCATAAATATAACCTGTACACTGTGCTAAAGGTTTTTGGGCTTTGGGCTCGGGCAGCCATCATGGCTGAATGATCGCAATCAAAAGGGGACATTCTCATCTGGGCATCATCTGGAGTGATCCTACGAAGTTACAATGAAATCCCTTCATAAATATGACCTGTAGACTGTGCTCAATGTTTTCGGGCTTCGGGCCCCTGAAGCCGTCACAGGTGACCAATCACGACAAAAAGGGGATGTCATCATCTAGTCATTATATGGAATCACACTAACAGGTTACAATGAAATCCTTCCATAAATGTGACCTATAGACTATGCTAAAGGTTTTGAGGTTTTGGGCTCAGGCAGCCATCAAGGCTGAATGATCGCGACCAAAAGGGGACGTTCTCATCTAGACATTATTTGGAGTCATCCTACCATAGTACAATGAAATCCCTTCATAAATATCACCTGTAGACTGTGCTAAAGGTTTTCGGGCTTCAGGCCCCTGTAGCCGTCACAGTTGCCTAATGGTGTCCAAAAGGGGCTGTTCTCATCTAGACATTATATGAAGTCAACCTACCAAGTTACAATGAAATCCCTTCATAAATATGAACTGAAGACTGTGCTAAAGGTTTTCAGGTTTTGGGCTCAGGCAGCCATCATGGTTGAATGATCACAACCAAAAGGGGACATTCTCATCTGGGCATCATCTGGAGTGATCCTAAGAAGTTACAATGAAATCCCTTCATAAATATGACCTGTAGACTGTGCTCAAGATTTTCGGGCTTCGGGCACCTGTAGCCATCACAGTTGACCAATCACGACCAAAAGGGGATGTCATCATCTAGGCATTATATGGAGTCAACCTAACAAGTCACAATGAAATCCATCCATAAATACGACCTATAGACTATGCTAAATGTTTTTGGGCTCGGGCAGCCATCAAGGCCGAATAATCGTGACCAAAAGGGGACGTTCTCATCTAGACATTATTTGGAATCATCCTACCAAGCTACAATGAAATCCCTTCATAATTATGACCTGTAGACTGTTCTACAGGTTTTCAGGCTTCGGGCCCCTGTAGCTGTCACAGTTGCCCAATCGTGTCCAAAAGGGGACGTTCTCATCTAGACATCATATGAAGTCAAACCTACCAAGTTACAATGAAATCCCTTCATAAATATGACCTGTAGACTGTGCTAAAGTATTCTGGCTTCAGGCTCGGGCAGCCATAATGGTTGAATGATCGCAACCAAAAGGGGACATTCTCACCTCGGCATCATCTGGAGTGATAATACAAAGTTACAATGAAATCCCTTCATAAATATAACCTGTAGACAGTGCTCAAGATTTTCGGGCTTCGGGCACCTGTAGCCATCACAGTTGACCAATCACGACCAAAAGGGGATGTCATCATCTAGGCATTATATGGAGTCAACCTACCAGGTTACAATGAAATCCTTCCACGAATATGACCTTTTGCCTATGCTAAAGGTTTTTGGGCTCAAGGCTGAATGATCGCGATCAAAATGGGACGTTCTCATCTAGACATTATTTGGAGTCATCCTACCAAGTTACAATGAAATCCCTTCATAAATATGACCTATAGACTGTGCTAAAGATTTTTGGGCTTCGGGCCCCTGTAGCCGTCATAGTTGCCCAATCACGTCCAAAAGGGGACTTTCTCATCTAGACATTATATGAAGTCAACCCACCAAGTTACAATAAAATTCCTCAATAAATATGACCTGTAGACTGTGCTAAAGGTTTTCAGGTTTTGGGCTTGGGCAGTCATCACGGTTGGCAGATAACACCCAAATGGGGAAATTCTCATCTAGACGTCATAAGGAGTCATCCTACCAAGTTACAATGAAATCCCTCCATATTAAACATGACCTGCAGACTGTGCTAAAAGTTTTTGGGTTTCAGGCTTGGGCAGCCATCACGGTTGACAGATCATGCCCAAAAGGGGGCGTTCTCATCTAGGCATTATACAGAGGCATCCTACCAAGTTACAATGAAATCCCTTCATAAATACAACCTGTAGACTGTGCTAATGGTTTTCAGGTTTTGGGCTCGGGCAGCCATACCGGTTGGCCGATCGCGACCAAAAGGGGGCGTTCTCATCTAGACATGACCCCAAACCTGCATATGAAATTTCGTGACGATCAGACAACAACTGCGGGGTGTAGCCCATGCTAAAGAAAAATGTGAACAGACTCACAGACTAACAGACTTCCACACGTGTGATGGCAATAGCTTATCTTGACTTTGTCAAGTTAAGCTAAAAAGAGCATGTTGCAGCCAAAATGACCATGCAGGAGGGCCTGAGAAACAGATTCTTAACTTTCTTAGGCCTTATATTGTGAGTATTTAGCATATGATACTAAATTTCTCAACAAACAAAGGGACAAAACTCTTAGATGAAATTTTTGCATTGTGAATATTTGGTGTCTGATGTGGATGATGCATACAAATTTTCATTAGTACAGGTGAAGTTGTTCAAGTAAGTCTAACATGAAAGTTAAGTCTTGTTCAATCCCCCACACTGTGATGTTGAAATATCAAAATTTAAACGAATTTAACAAACTGAATCTTGTTTGACAAGAGCATTATGAGAAAATATGCCACTTAAAAGTTCGATATTTTGACATCAGTGTCAAGGGAGATAAGCTTATTTATTTTACAAGAAATACCGATCAAATTCTATCATTTATATTACTGCCCCTTCTTGATGTAATAGCACAGATTATTTTGGATGACCTCATAGCAGAAGCTTTGTGACCTTGCACTTCCTTAAGACTACACAGGGGTAGAGATGGACAATATACCGAAAATCTGAACCGATACCGATATCATGGGGATACTGAAAAAACGAGCTGAACCAATCATTAAATACCGAAACCATCTGATTTTCAAATATTCCTACATACACTATTTATTAGGCCTTGTTGAGGCTTAACCCTTAAGCCCCCATATAGCCCCAAACCGCCACTTTTATATTGCATTGAAGCAGGTTCTCCCTTGTGTAATCTTTTTTATTACTCTTGTGTGTAGACTGAATTTTCCCTGGCAGTGGTTCTACATCACTGCTGGCTGCCTGTATAGGCAGCCAGCAGTGATGCAGAACCACTGCCAAGTCATCAATAACTATGTAAGCAGAAAAAGGCCATAAATACTTTAAAATTAATCTGAGGACTTAAGGGTTAACAGCAGTTGAAAGGTTCATTTTCGTGAAAGGAGTGGTTGATTTTATTTTCAGTTTTGTTAACCCTCAGGGGCCTGGGCCATTGTCCTGAATTATCACCAGACAACAACCTGTACATGCCCAGCTGCTTAACAGTGATTGCTAGCCAAGTTTTGGCTGCCTTAATAGGTTTATTGTCAGCAGGACCTCCTGAAGATGGCACGGTCAAGGGACATACTCTGAGATTGCAAACGCCTCAAATAGGCCTTTAATGGTTAAGGTGTGTTAACCCTTTACCTAACATGAAAAGCGGACGACACTTGCAAAAAAAATTCTTGAATAACTAATTTTTTTCATTTTTTGTCTCAAAAACATAGGTTATGACCCCTCGTTGGAACGAGCTCGACGAGCTCGTTCCAACGAGGGGTCATAACCTATGTTTTTGAGACAAAAAATGAAAATATTTTGAAAATTAATTGGCGATTTTTTAGAATAGCGCTGGCCGGTTTTGGCCGTTATGTTGGGTAAAGGGTTAAGGAGAAGTCACAAAATTACCATTGAAAGGATTTGTTTTCATAAAAGAATGTCACTGTTAAGGTCATCGGCAGTGGCATTGTGGAGCTGTAGTAGAATGATGCAAGAACAACTTATTCTGTAATTCCCTGAGATGAATTCCCCTTTGATACGGTCAGCAAATCTAAGTCAAGTCAGATACTGAATACCCAACAGATACCGAGGCATACCCCCCTTAAAATACTGAAACCAATACTGAACTCAAAATTCCAATACTGCCAATCTCTACACTAGGGTCACTAGCCTTCATGGAGTGTGTCTCTCCCAGCACATTTTATATTGCCATCCGACAGGATGGTATACTGTGATGGCATCAATCCCACAACTGAAGCATGGTTCATTGTCTCACGGATGAAAAAAAATCAAGGACTTTCAAGGACCTTTTGAAGCCATTTTCAAGCACCTTTCTGATTAAGTTTAAAGACTTTTTAACATTGGTGGTCTGTAGGCCGGAGTATGACCTAGACCTGCAATCAGTGTTAACAATTTTGTTTGAGAGAAAAGTTTTAGTTTTGTTACCCTGCAACACAGCTGTCGATACAAATCGATTCCTGTGCATTAATCCTATTCACACTGATGTAGATATACCAAAATTCTAAGCAGCAATTCTTTCCATAATGCAACAAGGAATTTAACAAATCCCATCTTGTCTGTCAGAGCAGACAGTCATCTGCGAAATGTGGTTCCCACAGGGTGAATTCAGTGATGATACCCTGCACAGCAGGGTAGCATTACTAAATTAACCCTGTGTGAACCTCAGTCTGAATTAAGGTCCCCGGCCTAAACAGGCAGAGGTACCAAAAGGATAAATTGGAGAATTCTAGCCCACAGTATGGGTTTGCATCTGCAAATTCACCCTCTGGGGACCTCCTTCGGCAACTGACAGATTGCTTATTTCCAGGCTTGCACACAAGATTGAATTGGTTCACTTCCTAGTTACATTGTAGGGAAAATTAGCATCTTGAAAGTCAGATTGCAGTAGGCTAATTAGAAATGGACCAAACAAGAAAAGTGCATCAATTTCTAAGAAGACAGTGCATCAATTTCTAAGGGAACACTGAAATTCAAAGACTTTCAAGGACCCTACTCAATTTTCAAGCACTTTCAAGATCTTGAAAATGAATTTTCAAATTCAAAGACTTTCAAGTTTTTCAAGGACCACAGTCAACCCCCACATGTGAAGCTGGCAGAGAGACTCAGCATGTTGCAAATACTCTATTGCCAGTAAAACAGAACTTGTTTACCACAGTAAACAAGCTCTGCTCCATGTCCAGGGATTCCCACAGGGAATTATACTAGTAGAACAGAACCGTTTACCACAATAACAGGGCCATATCAAGGATGTTTTTGGTACCGGTAGATCGGTTTGGGTGCCCAAATTCCAGGCCCCCAAACTCATTGTATTCGTGTAGGATCTCCAACCCATATTCCGCTAAAACAGATGAAATTCAGAAGAAATTATACATGACTGAAACCAACATGAAGCTAATCCCTTGAATCCTGAACTAGTGTCTTTTCCATAAGCCCCCAGGGGTAAATAAACTCTGGAATAATACAAACTCAAGAAAATATCTTTTAGTTTTCAGCTCCTGATTACGTGTAATATATTTAACTTCACCGTCATTTCGTTTCTTTTAATTCTCTATGAGAATTTGAGTGTATTTTCAGAAGAGCATCCACTTTGCAACAATGCACAAGTGACGTAACTGGGACGGTCCATTTGAGAACAGGTAAAATTTGAATTTTCACGGCTTGCCTTTGCAGAAGACGTGTTTTGACGAAGTTGGAATATCAGTTAGTCGGTGATGATGGTTCAAAATAAAACTAGTGAATTAGTGAATAAATAAAATATACATGTATTGTAGTTGTGACGCAAATTATTTAATTAATACGTGCCGTACCAGTATTCCAAATTTGTCTTGCCGACAACCGCCCTCAGAAATCGGGTGCTACAGACCTCCATATAGGCTTTGATTGTTTGTGTGACAGTGACACAGGTACAGGCGAAAACGGCACTGTGTGAAACCCGGGGCCCGTTACTTTCGGTTTGGCACACAAGTCTGGATTTCTTGGGTTTGGACTGCCCCCATCCAAATATGGCCTAAAAGACCGTGGTTTAATTTTTGGCCTTGGCACGTCCTTTGAATTCGGACATTATATGATTCTCAGGATTCAGCTGGAGTAAATACATGTAATGTTAGGCCTGTGTGTCCATAGCATTAGAGGATCGAACCCTACAGATGGGTGAGGTTTTGACATTATATATGTGGGTCGATATACTATTAATAACAGTTTAGCTGGCCACTGACTTGCTGTGGTTCTCAGTTGAGAAGGTCTTGGTCACTCATGTGCTTCCAACTGCCTCCCGATTCCCACGCATCTTTCCTCCCAATACTGAGGACAAAATGCGCATTAAGACCACGTATCACTATGAGATGACACCACAAGATGGCCACTCACGCGGGCTACCACATCAACCAAACATGATGTAACTGGGTCACGTGACTATGACTTTACTTCGTAGGTTCCCCACTAAGCACCCCCCCCCCCCCTCTCTTCCCCCAATGTGGCATGATCTCCACATCTACTACTAATGATGTTACATACATGCACACTACATCATGCAGGTAGACTTCTGGAAATACAGTTAACATTAGCGTTCTGCGTGATTATGTTTATATTTTTTATAATCGTTGATAAAGACGAAGTGACCGAAAACCCAAGATATCAATCACTTCTATTACACGTGGAATGACAGTCCCCCAGCTTCCCAACTGGGATAGACACTTATTTATAAATTTGATAATTTTTTTTCCACGGGGTGCCTGAAGCTTAAGTGTGCACACTGGTAATATGGTAAATTTTCGAGATATGCTCCTGTCAGACATGCATTCATTGTAATAGCATGAAACATCAGTGATGCAACAAATCCCGAAACCCAAACTAAATGCCAAATGACACTTCACTATTAATTCTATTATCATACGATACTTGATAAACATATTGGCATATACAACAGAACCAATTGTTGCAATTGTGAGTCGAGTTTTACGTTTTAATACCATCACGCCAGGGACCAGCCTAGGGAGGGAATTTTAGGGAGACTTCATGTCTACCTCCAGAAAAAGTAGGGAGACTGCAGAGTCAAGTAGGGAGACTTCATAGGCAAGTGGGGAAAATTAACAATATTTATGTACTGCCCTTTCATATTTTCAGCTCGTGGTCCTACATTAACGTGCGATTAATCCAGATCTAGTTGTCTATGATGCATCTATGCCAGGTTAAAAAATCATAAAGTAATTATTGACTGAAAATACCCCACTGCTACCCTCTCCTTCATGACCCCTCCCCTCTTCTTTGTGCCAATCCCCCCAGCACTCTCCTTTGGTTGCCTTTCACCAAAGTCTACTAAGCTAATAATTTCCTAAGTCTGAAAGTGTGAACAGGGCCAGATGTAAGAAGGTTGCTTGGAAGGTACTTTGTTAGTTAATAAACAAAATACATTCTGGGGTCGAGTATTTTGTAAAATAAATGTCATTCCGCATCATTTTTATAGCATTCCGGTGTCATTCCATGTCATTCCGGTGTTTAGGAGGACCCCTTTTTCAAGATCCTTCATATGCACACTTGAGCTCTGTACAAAGCTACAAAGCTTTTCTTGTCATCACTGAAGCTTTTTTTCGTGTGTTTCAATTCCATTTGTGTTTTTCTGGGAACAGACGGCCTAACAGTTAACAGTCGTCGGCAAAACAAAATAAGTTCTGTGCAAAAATCTGATTGCACCTAATTTTGTACAAAATGCCTGCCATCGACCATCTTGAATTTCGGACCGGACCCCAAAACACTCGTTCTCGTCCCACGGTGATACCAAAGGTACCCAAGAAGTTTTGTAAAGATCGGTTCATAAATACAGCCTCTAGCCCGAGCCGTATTGGCATTTGCACTTACAGTGCTGAAAGTAACACAAAAAAACATCAAAATTAGTCTAATTTGCACAATTTACGCACGAGAAAAAAACCTGTATTATATGTGATGTATCCCATGGTACTAAACATTCATACAAAAAATTATTCAAATCAGAGCTTTCATATGGAAGTTCTGTACAAAAAACAGATTTCTGCATCGTCGGTACAAAATGGCGGCTGGCAGCCATCTTGAATTTCGGATCGCACCCAAAAACACTCATTCTCGTCCCACGGTCATAACAAAGGTACCCAAGAAGTTTCGTAAAGATTGGTTCATAAATACGGCCTCTAGCCCGAGCCGTATCCAATTGTTGACATATGGACAGACGGCCAGACGGACGACGGGCCATGACAAAGGCTCAAATTTGGCTTCGCCAAAGTTGAGCTAAAAATATACAAATTGGTATAAATTTATCATATTTTTACACAGTATACCAATGGCCTAGACATAGCTGAATCGTAAATAGGTGGGGGGCTTAAGACTTCTGAAATAATTCCAATCCTGCAATCCATAATGAAGGAACTTACATGTAGAACAGTTAGGAATTACATGTATGTCTCTCTATACAGTAATAGAGAAGACATATTCTAAACAAGGCGCCCAATGAAGTAATTCCTTAATGTAAGTATGAAGACAAGTTCCTAATTTTCCAAGGCTAGGCCAGACTAGACCCCAAAAATTTGGATGGCATATCTGAGAATAAGAGAAAATCTCCCACAAACATACGGCTTACAATAACATTTCAACTGTATGCAGAATATAAATACGGATAAAAACAGCATCCTTCAAAGATACATACATTTGAAGCCAGATTATGGGTGAAAACACAACCCCCCCTTTGAAGAAAACCTTCAAAATAAAAAAGGGGGAGAGCTCTTGAAACAATAAGAGCGGTACCCAACAACAATATAATTAATCGTCGAACACGCACAGAGGTATTAATTCATGATTAATAAGTGGTGCTTAACATTACTTCAGAAGTTACGGCTATAGCAATGATCCTGGAAAGTAATATTGCACAGTAAATAGCATACACCGCAGACAATGTACACAGATACGTCAAAAACTGGTGATATAAAATATAACATACACATATCTAATCAAGCCACACTGAACGATTCCTGAAGAGAAAGTACACTTCCTACACGATCCATATGCGGCAACTGTACAATAAATTCCAGTAACACCCCACTCTCCAACGTGAATAATCCGATATCTATGATCGTAAAAGCACGTGTAATATGAGTACCAAACAAAATAGAAACTTGGATCTAGAGATGTACAAAGGTATGATTTACAGGCTCCTACACAGACCGCCCCCAAAATAAATGATTATTTCAAAGTCCACCGAATACAATAAAGCGTTAGCCTAATAATAATAATGCGCGATCACATATATATTAACGTGTAATCATCTGAATACCAGTTAACTGGTTATGCAGTCTGCGAGGTACTCAAGAGTAGCAATTTAATTGTGATGATTTATAAATAAACGCTTGTATATAACAAATTAACCAAAATAATAGGGCAGCAATTCAGCTAAAAAGCAGATGAGCCCATGAGGTTGCCACAGAACACTACATAAATGCATAAAATGCATGTATTACAATAATAAAGCTTGTGGGAAGAGAACTACGTCTTGCCCGGTAATTGCTTATAACACATAAGGAAGTGTCTGAGTGTGTGTGTGTGGGGGGGAGGGGGGGGGGGAATTCGAAGTCATAACGAAATCTCCTCACCTGCATTATTCAATCGTACTTGTGTGAGTTAACAGAAAAATATAGGAACCACAGTGGTTCTCTCACGGTGGGGAGGAATTCGAAGTCGTAACAAAATCCCCTCACCCGTATTATTTAATCCTACATGTGTCAGTTAAGATAAACAAGCCAAGACCAATACCGGGTCTGGACCTGCGTCGCTGCATGCAATTGAATCGGCAAACAGGAAGTAGCTGCAAGGCAGATCTGAAAATTGCAATCACGATACAACTGATCATTATCAGGCTCCAGGAGAAATATAAAATCAATCCCTTGCATAGAAGCCGAGAAAAGTTTGACGAAAAATTTCAATGTTCAGTGGGTACAGTACAATTTCAAAGTATCGGCAAACAGGAAGTGGCTGCACGGCAGATCTGAAAATTGCTTACACGATACAACTCATCATTATGAAACAACAGACCAAATATAAAATGAATCCCTTGCATAGAAGCCGAGAAAAGTTTGCCGAAAAATTTCAATGTTCAGTGAGTACAGTAAAATTTCAAAGTATCGGCAAACAGGAAGTATCTGCACGGCAGATCTGAAAATTGCTTACGCGATACAACTCATCATTATGAAGCAGCAGACCAAATATAAAATCAATCCCTTGCATAGAAGCCGAGAAAACCTTGACAGAAAATTTCTATGTTCAGTGGGTACAGTAAAATTTCAAAGTATCGGCAAACAGGAAGTGGCTGCACGGCAGATCTGAAAATTGCATACATGATACAACTCATCATTATGAAGCAGCAGACCAAATATAAAATCCTTCCCTTTCATAGAAGCCAAGAAAACTTTGACGGAAAAAGTGTTTCGGATGGACGGACGGACGGACGGACGGACGGACAGACTGACGGATGGACTGACGGACGGAGTCGAGCGGTTACTAGACCTGCTCTGCTGCTGAAAATTGCAGGTAAAAAAAATAGGAACCAAAATGGTTCCCTCACATCTAATCAACTCCATATGCCACTATGGACGGAGAGGAACGTGAAGAATAAAACATCCCCTGAAAGAAGACCCTCTCTGGGGGAAAGCTTCTGGGGAGCGTCACATAACCGACACTTGAGAATATTGATCCAAGATTCTTGTGACAACAGAGGCGCTACCAGTAGGATTCACTGTTTAAACTTAAACATAAGTTATTGAATCAAATGAATAGGAGGATACGCATATCCTATTATTCCTCCCCATGAATTTGCAAAATGTCTACTGCCTACGCTCAATAATCTGGGCATGGTGACACAAATGATGGTAACAACTGTTCCAGTGCATCACAAACTGCAGAATCATGGGGTGATCCCACTGGTAGCAAAACTGTACAAATAAACGCATGTTAAGCGTCCATACATATGAAACAGGTGACCTTTCCGAGGAGTGAGCTCGAGTCTGCTAGTACGTTCAGACGATCCGGTATATGACGGATAGATAGACATGAAAATGATTCTCCGTTAGGTATTATAACAAAAGTGAATGGGTGCCGCCCTGGTTCCTGATGTACGCTACCACTATTGAGTTGTTCAACAAACTCTGAACAAGTGTGAATGCACTGATATAGCGCTAACAATATTGACATCATTCTTGATGATTATGTGTTTCTACAGGAACCGAGGATCTCAGACCCCAGCAATTATAGTCTGTAGGACTCAGGACCGTGCCCCAAACTATTGACTCATACCCGTCATAATCGTGAAAGCCGGATCTGGCAGTTGCAGCGGAACTAATGAGTTAACCACTGAAAATCTGCCTCAATATGGACCTTTTTGTTTACTATATCTGTTAAAACAATACTGGTCCTGAGCGAATGCGTTGTCACACTCCAGTTCTGTGTAAGAATAACTGGAGGGGGCGTGTGCATAAGCGACCCATCTAAACAAGATGCGTAGCTACTCAGCACATCTCCATCAGGCGCATAAAACTAATTCGTTCTGGATAATGGCAGATGAACCAGATTGTTCTGAGACATTACCAAGTTAATATTCGAGTCACAGGGCAGGGCGCTATCTACAGACGAAAGCTATCCTCAGATCTATGCTTATAGCACAGTCAATCACTCGAACACTCATTTTAACCGACTAAATGATAACCATAAATAAACTTTTAGAGCTTTGATAAACTTGTTAACAAGCTCCAGTCTATTATCTTTCGGAACGAGGTCTTTGGCTTCGGTACGAGTAACAGGTGGCTACAGAATTCCAGAGAATCTTGATTCTCGATGACCTCTATAAACATCATTGTCAAGAGAACCTTTACCTCCAATTGGAGAGACTCTTATGCAAGGATTAGATGGAAGCATTGTCCATCAGACATTAAGTTAGTTGTGGTTCTCTCAGAAAGATAGCCGTAGGCCTTCAGAAACCACACTTCTGAACTACTAGTCTCCGTAACAGTTATCCAGATTGATGAACATCTTGATAACCAACCGTCAACTGCAAAACAACAGAGGTCCTAACTCACACCTGAAGCACCTGCGAGGACTAAGGGAGGAGGAACTGCATCTCATTCGCGAAGATCCAGCAGTTTAGGGGTGTCTGACCGGAAGTCTCGATCAGATGTAAGCCCCGTATTCGAGTCGCTATATGACGATCCCTCGATTAATTATAGGAGAGTAAACTATACCCTCACGAGGAGTCCTTATAGGAGACCTTCTGTCTAGGACGTCCTCCCTTACTCCTTTCTGCTAATGCATGTCGACATAAGGAGCAGAGTATTGATGCTTTTTTTGTAGCTTGCTCATAAACCAATGAAAGCTTATCATCAAAAACTTGGTGTCTGGAAACCGTAGAGACTCTAAGAGAGTTTTTCTCCTTGTCATCTATTAAGGATGACGACGCAAGGGCTTTGTCATGTCTATTTAACTCCGAATTAGCAACTTGTTAAGACAGAGTTATACGTGATAAATATATAGCCCTGGAAAGGACAAATGAGGTACAAACATCCTCCAATTCCTTTCCGTAGAGACGTAGTGTCACAGTTCTTAAAGGTGATCTGCATAATACAGTGAGTCTAAATTCGCTCTGAATGAATAAATGTCATCTCAATTGTGACCAAGCAAATAATGAATGACGAAGGTAAGGCCATAACTAGGTCCTTAGCTTACTCATTCAAACGCAGAGGAACTCTCAATACATCTTCACTGTTTTCTGACCAGCGGAACTACAGAAGAAGATGACAAGAAACTGCCTTACTTCTTTCCACTGGAAAGTTGAATGTGGAGTCCTCTAAAAGGCCAAAAGCCTGCGACACCTGTCTATATTTAACTGGAAAAGACATTCCTTCTCTTTTTCCGGATAATTTAGCGTGCAACAACACTAACGGTTTCTTGTAAATAGACGCAGCATTCTGATTCGTTGGAACACATTCAGGGTAGTCTTGATGGAAAAAATCCTCTCAACCCTGTATTGTTCCGAATGTGGAGGGTAAATCCCCTCCATATCCCTTCATCATTCGTCTGAATCAGTTGAAATCACGGTCAACGGCATCTGAACACGCAGATAACTGGACCGACCCAGCACCATGAGACAGCTCAGATTTTGAGACTGCCGTCAATTGCTACTGCACTTGCTGGGATGCTGCGAGGAGCTGCGCATCTGCGTCAGCAAAACTGTAACGCAGGCCTAAGGAGCAGCGGTCTTCTGGCTGCAGGCTGCTCCCAGGACAGTATGTCCGAGACGGCACTTTCTCCGGATGTCCTGATATATGATGCCTCGTCTAAGCTATTGAATAGTGCTATTTTCGAGCTGTTGCAGCATTCTGATTCTCAGGAACAAACTCAGGGAAGCATAGATGCATAAGCGCTATCGCCACCCTGTTGTTCCGAAAGGGAAGGGTAATTCTTCTCCAAATCCCTTTCATCCTCCAACTGAATCAGATTATACTCACGGTCATCGGTATCTGAACGCGCAGATGAATGGACCGACCCAGCACCTTCCGACAGTTCAAGTTCTGAGACTGCCGTCGTCTGCTTCTGCATTTGCTGGGATGCTGTGATGAGCTGTGCAATCTGCGACAGCAAGTCCGTTACGGAGGCCTAAGGAGCAGCGGTCTTCTGTTGCATGGCCACCGGCTGCTCCTGGGACAGTGTGTCCGAGATGGCTCTTTTCTGCAGACGTCCCTATAAATGAGGCCTCGTCTCCTTGGCTACTGTATGATGTGACTTCACTGACGAAGAGTGACTCTCATGGCGATGCAGGCTGGATATCAGAAGTCACGTAGCCAAGGTGCGGTCGTGTGTGCTTGGTAGACGTTGAAGAAGTCGTAATTATAGCCGACCCTGGCTGTAAACTGAACGGAGCGTTCTGGATGGGAGGCGTGGAGGTATGCTACGACTGACGCAAGTTCCGATCCATAACATCTGGCCCCAGATGTTATAATAAAAGAGAGAGGGGGGGGGGCCCTCACTCGCTCACGGTCCTTCAGACCTCGCCTAGCTTCTTGCTGAACTTGCCGGCTTCTTCCTTTCTATCGTCGCAGGGTGAGCCTTATATTGATATTATATTATAGTGCTCGCTCTACCCTTTCCATTCTCCTTGACCGCAACGGACACACCCGGCATCACGGTACCCTCAGGCAGTGTATTGTTTCACCGGTCGAGCTAGCTGTCAACAGGGATTTGAAACCACACTGTGGATTATTGCCCTGTCTAATATTCATGAGCACTTTTGCAGCTAGCTCTGATTGACTAATTAATGCGATGACGGAAGCACACTATCTGACGGCGTCACGTAAACATCACCATGTTCTTGTTCCTCTGTAAATATAAACTAATAAACAAGAGGGACCTAGGGCGAGAGGAACGGTGGCAGCCTCTCATAACGAGAGGACCGGCAGTGGTTCCTCGCTAACAACGTACCGTGACACCCGTCAGCACCGTTTGTCATCCCATGCGACACATATGAGCAAGAATTAGTAGAAGTACATCGACAACAAGCAGGCAACCTACAAGAAAATAAGAGGAACGACTTCCTCGCCTTGCTTAAAGAGCAATATGCTTACATAATGAAGCAGACTAAGTCGATTGTGCTCCCACCAATTCCACATTAAATACAAATAAAAAGATACATAACAAAAACATTCAAAATATAAATCGAAAAATCGTTTACACCAAAAAAAGAGCCCAAGTGTGGACAAAATTAATTTTTTCCTCCCAAAAATTAACTGCCACACTACGGGACTGTATAATGTATCTTACAACAGACCTACCATATCAGAAATAGGAACCTACACATAAATAACAAACATTGCTAATGTAAACAACGTCAAACTATAAACCGGAAACGAGACCCCAGGCAACACGGCCCGAAGTCAGTAACAGATTTTTGAACTATCCGATGTAAGGCAAGATCTTCATCAGAAGAAAAAACGATACATTGGAAGTATGATGCATGACTAAAAATGCCTAAACACCCTAAGGGTGAGGACGTATACCTGGGGAAATACAGAAAAAACTTTCTGTATAACCCGTTAAACTCCCAAGAAATTTTATATAAAAAATTTAAAAAAACAAGCCAAAAAGCTTGAGAGTTTAACAGGAGGGATCAAGAGAGATTAGGGAAGGAATACTTAACCAACAGTGGCATCAACAATGATGACGTCAGGCTCATGTCCCGAAATTAGGAAACATGAACTAATTTTTATATATATTATAAAATTACAGCCCTGAACATTTTCAAACCACCGTTTCTTCCTTCCTTCATCCAATTGTGTCCATGGATCCACCAATCTAACCATTGATTTGTGTCTGGCATCATTATTAATTGAGATTTAAAAAGCACAAAAGACAAGGGCCAAACAAAGAATGGTGTTGACGCCAATTCCGGTCACTGCCTGACGTCTGTGCATGTGCAGAGGGTAAATGTATGGAGGACCAGTTGGGACTTCTAATTTTTGGTTTTGCATGCAAATTTTGGGGATGGGGGGGCAAAATTTGTGTTTGGCCCTAGATATTTTAGAGTTAGCACCAGCTATGTCTGGGTCATTGGTATACTGTGTAAAAATATGGAAAGGACAGTAGGATACTTTAGCTGACTAAAAATATGCCTGCGGCAATTGCACTCTGATAAAAAAAAACACACGGAACAGGTGTGCGAAAAGTACGTGGAGGCATTAATGTAATTTCAACTTTTGTGTCTTTTAAAAACGTTGCATTCAGTATGGTAATCCTACTTTCAGTTTCCGTCTCTACAACCTACAGCTTTAGGTTATGCCTGCGGCATATATGGACAAGTGTTCCTAAATTATCCCTGGATATGTCCCTGAATAATCAAGCACTGCTTTATTAATTTCCAGGAGATCCACACGCAACATTTATCAGTGGCAGGGCAAGGTCACAATAGAATACATGTTATGTTTCATTTTGATAGATGAAATGAATTTAATAATCACTTCAGTAGAGCTGAGAGTGTTTTGTTTTTTTTTTGTTTTCCAGTTCAGTTCTGGTTTTTATTTATTTATTTATTTATTGGTGTTTAAGGTCACATATTTCTGCACAATGGCTAAGATTGACAACAATTTTATGGGTGGAGGAAGCCGGAGCACCCGGAGAGAACCACCGAGCAACGGCGAGAAACTGTCAGCTCCCTAACATACTAACTCCACACAAGCAGGGTTAGCATTGGTTGAAGACAGGTGCACCATCGACGTGCATTACGCCCCAGTGCACAGCATCACCGTGCCCCAACATGGGCAATGGGGGTGAAGTGTCTTGCCCAAGGACACAACGCGGTTGCCGCAGGTGGGATTTGAACCGAGGACCTCTCGGCTTGCAGCCTGCACCTCTACCTACTGAGCCACCGCTCGCCCAGTTCTGGTTTTTAAAGCAAACCGGAAAACCAATCAAGTCAAATGGTTTCACTGTGTTTGAGCATAAACTGATCAAACAATTTTATTGGGAGGGAAATGGACTAGTGGTCCCAATGGACGCTTATCACTTAGTCTATACAGCATAGGGGCGAATACGTCATGTTCTCGATGTCACATTTTCTCCCTTACTGACTCATCCACACAACAAAGATTAGATGAACTTTATTCATTTGTAACACTACATTATGCTTTTTTCAGATGGAATAAGCTAAGTAACTGATCCCCTAGAACCCCTGAGAATGATCATAAAGGGAAGTAAGACTGAACAAAATGGAGATACTTGCGGTGTCATCCCACTAAACCAATTCCCCTTAGACCAACTACATAGTGTTTCTGATTAAGGGTTGATTAAGGATAATTAGGAAAACAAGTATTTATAAAAACCTGCCCAACATCTATAAAATATCGACAAGCCAGAAATTGAGCAGACTATCATCTGAAAAATGAGGTCCCCAGAGGGTGAATTTAGTGATGCTACCCTGCACAGCAGGGTAGCATCACTAAATTTACCCTCTGTGAACCTCAATCTGAATAATGGTCTTAAAACTAAACAGAAAGAGGTACCCAGAGGATAAATTGGCCCACTGTAACATCATCAACTTCACCCTCTAGGGACCTCATTCTGCAAATGTCAGACTGCTTATTTTCAGGCTTGAATATCAATAACATTAAATACATTTATAAATATTTATAAATATATCAAATTATTGATATAGAATCATTTTTTAAGTAGAACACACCAGTTGGTCTAAGGGGAATTGGTCTTTTGTGAATTGGCCTCGTGGGAGTTGGTCTGCAGGGAATTGGTCTAGTGGGAATGAACCATACTTACAGACAGAGCTTTTGAGTGGTGTTGGACAAACTTTTACAGATTTTTCCAAGTTAAGGTGCCAGAAGTGTTATTTAATATATGTTAACGTACAGAAAAAACAAACTGAAAACAAGCTTTTGTGCTGAAACCGAACCAAACCGAAGACCAATCAAAAAATTCAAAACCTCCTAGCTCTACTCTTGAGATGTGTAAATCTTTTCATCACATTTATTTGACATTACAGTAAAACCTGTCTTGAGAGACCACTGTTTTGAGAGACCACCTGTTTTGAGAGACCACATCTACAAGGCACCGATTGGTTTTACTCTATAATGGACCTGCTATGGGAGACCACCTGTCTTGAGAGACCACCTGTCTTGAGAGACCACTGTGACCTGGTACCAACTTGTATTTTTATGCCATAATAGACCTGTTTTGAGAGACCGCCCCTTTGAAGACTGAAACCATGATAAAAACTTTTTTCCTGTTCTGGAATTGAAAATCCATTGTGGTTATAC
Organism: Pictodentalium vernedei; assembly: GCA_031216915.1. Taxonomy (NCBI): domain Eukaryota; kingdom Metazoa; phylum Mollusca; class Scaphopoda; order Dentaliida; family Dentaliidae; genus Pictodentalium; species Pictodentalium vernedei. The sequence goes on from CM062295.1 coordinate 688,855,741, forward strand.
TAACATAATTAAAAGTATAAAAAGCTCTTAATTAAGTTTCAATTGCTGAATAAACAATTTCATACATACCTGAAATGTGACAGATAGGAATAAAAATAAATTTGTGTTGAAAATCTTTTTGTAACAAATTGAAATGGACTGTAATAAAAATTATAAAAATAAATTAGTGTTGAAAATCTTCAATGAAGATTTTCAACACTAATTTATTTTTATAATTTTTGTAACAGTCCATTTCAATTTGTTACAAAAACTTCATAAAAAAGAACAACTATAAAGAAATTACAAAAATCCATTCTTCTCCATTTCTGAATTTTGTGGTTGGCTATTCAATGACTTGAGAAAACCTGAAACCTGTTATGAGAGACCACCTGTCTTGAGAGACCACTTTTGTGTGGCCCAAGGGTGGTCTCTCAAGACAGGTTCTACTGTACATGTTAGAAGAGCAAATAAATAAAAAATCCAACCAATAGAAATTTTGCTTTGAAATTTGAAATAGAAATCATGCTTGTAGTGCTACATTAATTGATGGGGAACAAAACTTTTTCACATGTCTCTGCCTTGTTACAATTTATGGAAGAGTGCCTACAGGTACACTCCCATAAATTCGACAAATCCGTAGAGATGAAATAAATTCCTTTAATTTGTAACACCAGCACTTAAAAATGGAGACAAAATATGCACTTTAATTCAGCACTCAATCAGTTACCATTTCACTGGAAAATTTAACCCTTAAATATGCATATTAATTAATGATAACAAGTGCAACAGTGATAGCCGGCGTTCAGAAAATAGTCCCCCGCAGTAAGCAGTATCACCAAATTTTGGAATATTGCTTTTAATTTTTTTACCAAAATCTAAAAAAATTTACATGCATCAATTTTGTATATGGTCTGATCACTGGTAATAAACAGCTGCGCCATGAGCGCATGATATGCCCGTTATTAATTACAAGAGGGAACCACACAATATAAGTATACATGTGTACTTGTCAGGTTACATATACTTGCCCCAAAAAATCATGAAAATTGCTCAAAGTCCAACATGTGGAAAATTGCCTATATTTTTATGAATAAAGTCCCATAACTCTGGAATGACAAATCGGACAGTGACACAAATCGAAAGGGAGATTCCTTCTATCAACATATACTTGCAACCAAAAAATCATGAAAATTGCTCTTAGCATTTTCAAGTTATTGTTCGACATGTGAAAAATAAAGTCCCATAACTCTGGAATGACTAATCGAACTGCGACACCAACTGAAAGGGAGCTTCCTTCCATCAACATAAACCACCTACCAAAAAATCGTGAAAATCTCTCGAAGCGTTCTCGAGTTATCATACGATGTGTAAAAAATTGACAATTTTCCAAGTAATAAAGTCCCATAACTCTGGAATGACTAATTGAATGGTGATGTGAAATGAAAGGGAGCTTCCCTCCATCGATATACACCAGCTACCCAAAAATCACGAAAATCTCTCAAAGCGTTCTCGAGTTATCGTACGACGTGTAAAAAATCAACAATTTTCTAAGTAATAAAGTCCCATAACTCTGGAATGACTAATCGAACGGCGACACTAAACGAAAGAGAGCTTCCCTCTATCGATATACACCATCTACCCAAAAATCACGAAAATGTCTCAAAACGTTTTTGAGTTATCATACGACATATGACCGGACGGACAGACGGACAGCGGTATACCATAACACGACCCGTTTTTTCAAACACAAACATAATATGTACAAATATGACTGAAAAACCCTGTATGCTAGGTTATTTATCTTATGCTGCTACACCTCCATACCAAATATTATTGGAATCGGAAATAACTTTTAGAAGTTCTAGGCAGAAAACTAATAACACGCAATTTATAACAAAAAAGGCTGCCCATTGGCCATGTTGAATTTTCTTTTGTAAAAAATATTGACGTGCATCAATTTTACATAATGTCTGATCATTGCTGAAAATTTGAAACAAAAGCGTCAGAGCATGTCTGAGATACAGATGGTAACAGGAAACACCAACATAATATATACAAATATGACTGAAAAAAGCTTAAGTATGTCTAATTTGCATAATTTATGCACGAGAAAAAAAAGTGTATGATATGTTATTTATCTTATGCTGCTACACCTCCATACCAAAAATTATTGAAATTGGAAATGCTTAGTTGTTCTGGGCAGTAAACTAATTACACATAATTTCCAACAAAAATGGCCACCGGTCAGCCATCTTGAATTTAAAAAAAAAATGAAAGTGTCAATGACACTGTAGCTCAACTTAAGACATGTACATGTATGGTATGTGACACAGCAATGAAAACATCTAGGTAATGACCTGATAACAAAGGTACATATAAAGTATTGTAACGGTCTGAACATAAATACTGATCGTAGCCTGTAACAAATATATAGGTAAAGTATTGTAAAGGTGGGTGACAGTCAGATGCTAAACTAGAAAAGAAATCTTTGAGTCCCAGAGTGGGTCTGACTGAACCATAAAATATTCGTTCTCATAGCACAGTGATAACAAAGGCACCCCAAAACACACTCATTCCTGTCCCAAGGTGAAAACAAAGGTACTCAAGAAGTTTTGTGAAGATCGGTTTATAAATACGAGCTGTATAGAAGTTGTGACAAAAAACTGATTGGACCTAATTTCGGTACAAAATGGCCACTGGCAGCCATTTTGAATTTTGGACCGCATCCAGAAACACTCGTTCTCGTACCAAGGTGATAACAAAGGTACCCAAGAAGTTTTGTGAAGATCGCTTCATAAATACAGCCTCTAGCCCGAGCCATATTGACATGTGCACTTACAGTGTATAAGTAGCACTGAATAAATCAAAGTTAATCTAATTGGCATAATTTCTGCACGAGAAAAAAACCCGTACTATATGTGATGTATTCCTTGTTACTAAACATTCATACAAAAATTTATTCAAATTGGAACTTTCATACAGAAGTTCTGTACAAAAGACTGATTGCACTAATTTTGGTACAAAATGGCTGCTGGTGGCCATCTTGAATTTTGGACCACACCCAAAAACACTCGTTCTCATCCCAATGTGATAACAAAGGAACCCAAGAAGTTTCGTAAAGATCGGTTCATAAATACGGCCTCTAGCCTGAGCCATATAGAAGTTGTGTACAAAAAACTGATTAGACCTAATTTCGGTACAAAATGGCCACTGGCAGCCATCTTGAATTTTAGACCGGACCCAAAAACACTCGTTCTCGTCCCACGGTGATACCAAAGGTACCCAAGAAGTTTCGTAAAGATCGGTTCATAAATACCGCCTCCAGCCGAGCCGTATTGGCATTTGCACTTACAGTGCTGAAAGTAACACCAAAAAACATCAAAGTTAGTCTAATTTGCATAATTTACGCACGAGAAAAAATCCGTATTATATGTGATGTACCGGTATCCCATGGTACTAAACATTCATACAAAAAATTATTCAAATCAGCACTTTCATATGGAAGTTCTGTGCAAAAATCTGATTTCACCTAATTTTGTACAAAATGGCTGCCAGCGGCCAACTTGAATTTTGGATCGGACCCAAATACACTTGTTCTCGTCCCAGGGTCATAACAAAGGTACCCAAGAAGTTTCGTAAAGATCGGTTCAAAAATATGGCCTCGAGTCGTATTGAATTGTTGACAAACAGACAGACAACTGGCCATGGCATAAATTTGGCTTCGCCAAAGTTGAGCTAAAAATGATGTGCATCAATTTTACATTCTGTCTGATCAATGCTGAAAATTTAAAACAAAAGTGTCTCTAAGATACAGGTGGTAACAGGACAGACAGGCAGACTGACAGACAGGTGGATTGAGGGCCATAAGTCCCTTCATGGTAACCCGTGGGGGATTAATAAGTGACATATACAAGTACACAGCAGCGGATGAATTAAAAAAGATTAACTTTTACAATAAATCCTACCACATATACATGTACAGAGCTTCAGATGACTTAACAGTGGTTCTACATTACTGTTTACTAACTGAACAACAAGGATGTAAAAACCTTGTTAAGATACATCCAGCCTACCAGTAGAGTTCTGAAGTAAGGAAACACTTGGGACAAGTTTTTCAGGAAATATAAAAGTGAAAGTTTGTAGCTGTATGGGAACTCAAGGATTGCATGAACAAAGGAAAGACAAAATTTTCATAAAAAGTCACTTTAAATTTCATTAACTCAATCAAACTAGCATTTCAATTAACTTAAGAGAGATGGATAGGCCTACTATAAGCCCTTTTCCCCATGACTTAGAAACAAACTTAAACATATTAAAAGTCTTGGTTAGTTTCATCTCGGCTGACATATCAGCCCTTGGCAACTTCACATCAGCCTTTGCCCTTTGGTCTCAGGCTGATATGAGGTTACCTTGGGCTGATATCACTTCAATATAAAACCAACCAATTAATAACCTCTACAGAATACTTTGAATGAGAAAAAAAGAGTGACGTGAAACATTGCATACAATCCCTCTTGTAATACAATGGATTGTATATGCTACTCACTATAGTGTTGGCATTTCTCAAGATGGTATAAATGCCAGTCATTTTGAACTAACAAACTTCGCTAAATTCCGACTGCATACCCATTTAATATGGGTGATATTAAAATTATTCCATTTTCCACTGCCATTCAATAAACATTATTCTCATGGACAAAAAACAATGCTGCAGAAAGTTCAAAGAGACAATGGGCATAACTGTGTTAAGTAAACATGGATAAAACCTGCAATATGTGAAATCCTTTACCCCTTACTATTCCATCACCATGTGAAAGGACCTCAAAACCTGACAATCAGTTCTTGAGTTACAATGAAAAACTTGTCAAGGGACAGTTTTGTAAGTATAACAGGGGACATAACTCTGGTATGTATGTGTGGATGAATCTGCAATATGTGGATATCCTTTCGTTGATGCTCGAGTTATAATATGTGGATATCCTCAACTCATTCTGGTCTCTTATCACACCAATGAAAATCAAAACTGACAATTGATGCTTGAGTTATAATGTAAAACGTTTGTACAGATGTACATACAGAAATACAGACAAAGCCCTTGACAATATGCCCCCCCCCCAAACCTTTTTCTGGAGGCCTGGCCATAATAAAAACTGTTTAGGCCCCACAAAGTAGATCTTCTGTTTCTCAGGCCATTTTTTGTAAAAGTGCATGGGCAGGCATTTTTTTTTATTTTTGTAATTATTTATTTGCCATCAAAAGTTCATGTTCATGGTTTGTTTTATGTTTTAGGCCCCATAATCTAGAAAATAGTATGGGTGGAGGCGTATTTCATCCCTTGAGTGCAAGAAGCCTTTAAAATGCTTTGCTAAAGCACTGCAAAGCCTTATTGCACTCAAGGGGCAAACTTATCGATTTTATTAACTTGGGTAAAATATCAGACATAAACAATTGAATTTTTTTAAGTTTGCATTGTTTATAAAAATAGGCCGATGAAATCGTCAGATGTGTACTCATATGCGCAACTAGTAGAAAGCTGTATGACGGAGGGCCACCACGGATGCCAACATTATGTACACCATACAAGGTATGGGTACATATAGAAATGGATTGGAGGAGTGTCTAATTTGATGGATAAAGGGTTAATATCTCCGGATCAAATTATCAGATTTACATAAAAAACTTTACAGCACAGCACACCAGTAACCTGATTAAATATATAAAGTAACATGACAATCGGATTGATATTTTTTGAGTTATCTCATGCCAAAGGGATTGCAGGAGTTTTCAATTTGAAGGATAAAGGGTTAATATCCCAGGATCAAATTTTCAGATGAACACCAAAAACTATGCAGCTCAGCACATCAGTAACCTGAACACAATTATAAAGTAACTTGACAATCCAAGCAATATTTTTCAAGTTATCGAATGCCAAAGGGATTGGAGGAATTTTCAATTTGAAGGATAAAGGGTTAAGGCCAAAAAAAAAAAGGAATTGATTCTCAGGCACCGCCGCGTTGAAAAAAATGGCCCGCGTTGGGCCTTTTTATTTGGACCGTCATTGCAAGAAAGTTAAAAAATTTATAGTAATTTATATATTTTTTATACTTACCAATGACCCAGACATAGCTGGTGCTAACTCTTAAAATATAGGGCCAAACACAAATTTTGCCCCCCAATCCCCAAAATTTGCATCTAAAACTAAAGAAAACATGTCCTGAGAGGCCCTCCACACCTCGCCCCTACTGCGCATGCGCAGTGTCAAGGACGTTCCGAAATTGGCGCCATTTATCATTCTAATAACCAGTGCCTGGTAAGCGCTATGTACTCAGCGGGGAGGCAAGAGTTCCCAACTCCTGGGAGGGCCATCCCCGTCTGGGTCATTGGTAAGTATAAAAAATATATAAATTACTATAAATTTTTTAACATTTTTATACTGTACCAATGACCCAGACATAGCTGAATAGTAAAAAGGCTGGAGGGCCAAGGACATAGAGCAAAATGGAATACGCTCAATAAAATAAAATAGAGTCATTCCCTGTAGGGAAAAGAAGTAATAGGCCTTACATGTATCTTTCTTATTTATGATAAAGTAGAAAGATACAACGCCTTCCAAAAATTGAGCTTCATACATCCATGTACTCTATTAATATCCAATAATCCTTATACTAATAATTTTTAAAGTAAGCCAATAATAAAGTAAGTCTAGAGAATAGAGACTCTTATACTCCTAAAAGTGTGTGAGAATTGCATAATCATGTCCGTTGACATATGCAATATTCAAAAGCTATACTTTAAAAACTAAGACTTGAATGAATTTTATAAACTTAAACTTCTCACTAAACAACCATCCCAATAACAGCTCAGAATTACTAACTCCGGAGGAGGTATCCCCTTGTTTTCATAGTAAAAACAGGTGACCCAAGGGAACACCCTCCCCCCCCCCCCCCTTTTTCTTGCCCTGGGTCAAATAGCCCAGAGCGAAGAGGGCAGCCGAACGGAGACACTGCCGAAACAGACAGCCTACCTAGCTATAGTAGCAACTGTTAAGTGAATGACATTCTGAGCAGTAGATAATAGACCTAACAATAGAGGCCTCCAGAAATGGACTCGATATTTCTGAGATAAAATTCATGAATGGATGGCTGAGCGCAATGAGCAGCCTTCAAAAATCTATAATAGCAACACTATTAATGTAAGCCCAAGAAGTAGAAGAACTCTTACTTCATGAGCCGAAATCTTAAGCACAACTGCTAAGCCAATGATATACCATAAGCAGTACGCTAGGTAATAGAATCCATTAACAATAAAATGGAGCGTAACGTCCTTCTACTAGACATCAAAGACAGAAGAAGCTTACGCCCTTGTAATAAACAGATATCTGTTTATAAATACATAAACTGTACCCGGAAAGAGTAAAGGCCTATGCCCATACGAAGACGGAAGGACCTTAAAATAGGTTCCGGATAATAGGAGCCTAACTCTTATGCAACAATCCAACCTAAATAGTAACGGAAGTATTGATTCCGAAACTATGAAAGTGAAAATCATCCATCGATAGTGCATGAAACTCACTGACTCTACAGTAAAAGAGAAACCAACAGAATTACTGTCTAAAAGGTCAGAATTTGAAAACTACTGTTTCCAGAGGCTCAAATGATTACTTAGCTAAATAAGAACCTGAAGTTAAAATCCGTATAGGAATTTAATCTAAAGATTCTAAGTCTATTTATCAAAAAGTTACTAACTGACTTAGATAAAGAGACAAAAGACTCAATTGTAAACTATCATAGAGTGCATAGGTATGAGGTAACATAAACCTATAACCTAAATAACCACAGGCTGCAGTAGATCTTGTGAAACAAGTATACTAAAAAATAGCAATGAGTAGTATGGAGGGATCAACCATATGAACATAATGATCCCTACACCACGACGGAAGAGCCTCCACTTTAGTCGCATAGAATAGCGAAGAAGAGGATCTCCTATAGTAAGAAATCGCGTCCAAAGCTCGTCCAGTACAGTGCTTACAATGCCATACGGACCACACAACGGAATACATGAAGGTTGCGACCTTGCTGGTTGTGATAAAGATGACACGATTTACCCAGTGAAAAAAGATCCTCACATAGAGGAAGATTTCACGTTAAGATCCACAGTAGACAAGAGAGTAAATTACTCATGATCTCTGTGAAGATAGAGATGCTATCAACAGAAATGTATTGTGGTTGTTTATCTTAGCAATACCTGCTAAAAACAACAGCGCCGGAGGATATGCGTATCCTATCATTCCGTCCTATAGATCAATAGAGCGTTAACAGTATTAGCTCAGAGATCTGGACAAGCCAACACATACGTCTGCAATTGATTAGCAAGCTGTGTCATAAATAAAACATCATTGGGCGCTCCCATAGATAGCAAATCTGATTGAATACTTGTTTGTTGAGAGTCCATTCTGACAGCAACAAGCGACCCGTAAGAGAACGGGAGTGCGATAAAACAATCAGACGACCCAGAATATGACGGACCAAAACTGAACTTGGTGTACTATAACCAACAGACGGATTCTTTCCATTAAATTGAATAACGGAAACGAAAGAGTGCCTCCCTGGTTCCGGAGATACGCCACTACTGTCGAATTAAAGGACAGGAATTTGGGCATGCGTTTCTGAATAATGTTCATGCAATGACATAAAGCAAGCCTAAAAAACATTATTCCGCGGAAGTTAAACTAATAGCTAAAAGACTGCGGAACGCAAAGACCCTGGCACTTCGAATCCGTAGGGATCAGTATATATCCCAATCTGTTTGACTGGCAACCGTCATAACAGCCACACTCGGGTCCGGCAACTGCGGCGGCACTCTCTGAGTCAACCACCGAATGTTTGCCCCAGTCTGAATCTCTTGTAACACTAGATAGACAAGAGAATGAATAATCAAGCAATTCATGGATTGCCGGAAAGTTGCCGTCGAAGAGAAGCTCCTCCGAGAACGAAGCGACTCTGAGAGAGTTCTTAACCTACTATCCACGCGTGGATGTAGCTAGGGCTGCATCACGTCTAACCAACTCCAATCAGCCACTGAAGGGCGGAGTTATACGTGAACAAACTACTGCCCTCAAAAGAAATTACATTGAGAATAATATCCCGTAAATCTTTTCTTGAAGACGTAATGATAACGCCTCAGTAAGGCGGATTACGTATAATAAAGCGTCTAAGTTAAGTCTACTATACATAATGTCGTTCCCAACATTGAAATTGGAAAAGACATAAACGGCGAAAAAGAATATATGCAGTCTTTAATCACACCGTCTAGACGCATATGAACTCTCGGTATGCCCTGCTCTGCCAAAATAAACTATATGTAAAAAAGATAAAATGGCAGAAATGAGCCACGCGGACAAGAAACTAAACTATCATGCTTAGTAGCAGGCTTGTATATATATATAAATATATAGCGTCGAAAAATAAAACACATGTTGTAATGACAATATTGGACTGCGTCGGTAAGTCAGGGACAAAGTCCCTGTACCGATCGAAAAATCCGAGTCCAATGACGCTATAAGTCTCTTATCCAAGATCGCAGCAATGAAGTCCGAAAAATAACCACTGGAAGAAATGCCAGAAGATATGAAAGGCATCCTCCGATACTACTAAAGGGAAAACTCGAAATCTTTCGAATCCCTTTCGCCATCCTGTCGGACCCTATAAAGCGTTCGGTCGTCCGTAGCTTGATGCAACCGCGGACCGCACCGACCCAGCGCCGTCGGATAATTCCTGATTCGACCGAGAAACCGTCAATTGCTGGGATGCTGCGAAACAACTGTGCTAACTCGGATAGCACGTCCGTCACTGAGGCCTGAGGAGCAGCGGTCTTACGATGCATTGCCGCAGGAAGCTCCGAGATCGTTACCCCGTGCATACTTCCAATATGCGAGCGAACGGAGTGTATAGGCCTCGTGTCCCTTGGCTACCGGATGGCGCGACCTATTCGCTGTGGAATCACTGAATGCCGAAACTGATCGGATACTCGAGGTCACGTAGCCAATGTGCGGTCGTGTGCCCTGCTGTGAGGATGAGGAAGCATTAAAGACAGTCTCTCGGACTGTCAATATAACGGAGCGTCCCGAGCAACGGATATATGCTCCGAATGTAAAATATCTGAACCACAACATGCGGTCCCCTATGTTGTTGGCTTCCTCCGATCTGTCCTCAATCTGCCGTCACTGGGTGAGTACTAAAGTAATTAAAGTGCTCGCATCACCCAAATCTCCTTCCTAGACCGCAACGGACGAACCCGGCAGCCGAACCATTCGATGAATGTACGCTACACCGGGTGAGCTAGCGAATGTCACTCCGTAAGCGATAGACATATTCCATGAGCACTTATTGTCGCTAACTCTTCATTAACTATGACGACAGAGGCACACTTTTGAAAGACATCTCCATAACTCTTCGAACAAGAAACCAGAAATGCTTGGATAGCAAGCATAAAATAATAATATATATAGCGTCGTTCAATAATTCGAAAGTTTGTGTGACATTATTGGACTATGTCGGAACTGAGGGACGATGTCCCTGAACCGAACCAAAAATTTCTAAGTCCACCGACGCTATCAGTTTCTTATCCGGCATCGCAGCATATGTTGTTCCGAAAGGGAAAGCTTGAAATCCACCGAATCCCTTTCGGTATCCCGTCGGACCGGATGAAACTTTCGGACGTCCGTACCCGCTTCCGCGGAGCGTCCCGACCCAGCATCGTCGGATAAAATATATGCGACCGATTCAGTTGATGCTGGGATGCTGCGATAAACTGTGCTATTAAGGAAAGCACGTCCGTTCCCGAGGCCTGTGCAGTAGCGGACTTACGATGCATTGCCGCTGGAAGCTCCGTGTACGTTGACTCCCGCATACTTCCTATGCGAACGTCCGGAGTCTGCAGGCCTCGAGTCCCCGGCTACCGACCCAGCGCTGTCGGATAAATCTCGATCCGACACCGTTTCTGTCGGCTGCTGGGATGCTGCGATAAGCTGTGCTATGTGCACAAGAATGTCCGGCGTCGAGACCTGCGGAGGCGCAGTCTATCGCTGCTTCGCCGAGGGCAGCTCCACATCAGATGGCTCCCGCATACTTTCCTATGCGAACGTCCGGAGTCCATCGGTCTCGAATCCCTGGCTGCCGGATGGTGTGACCTGGTCGCCGAAGAATCCTTGATCGGCGAAGCTGGTAATATATCGGCGGTCACGCAGCCAAGGTGCGGTCATGTGCGCTGACGAGAAGAGGAAGCCTTAGCAGTCTCAGCGGACTGCCTATACAACGGAGCGTCCCGAGCGACGGACGTATGCTCCGCTAACGACACATTTGTACCACAACATCTGGGGCCAGATGTTGTTGAACGAGAGAGGGGCCTCTCTCGCTTGCCGTCCGGATGGACCGGAACGAGCTATGAACCGGACTAAAAGGCTTCCTCCGTTCTCCCTCCGATCCGCCGTCACTGGGTGTGCATTAAGTTAATTTTATAGTGCTCGCATCACCCCAAAATTCCTTCTAGACCGCAACGGACGAACCCGGCTGCCGAACCATTCGGTGAATGGACGCTACACCGGGCGAGCTAGCGGACGTCAAAGGCCGTCGAACCTACTAGGGTCCTCTTAGGCAATTGGCGTATTACATGAGCACTTTTCCGCTAGCCCTTCATTAATTGTGACGACGGAGGCACACTGTTGGAAGACATCACAGATACATCACCCTAATCTTGATCGTCTGAAATAGAAATTGATAAAGTAGAGTGACCCTGCGGGGAAAGGACCGAGTGTCCAAATCCCCAACAACATACCGTGACATACGCTTCCGATATTGTCATCAAAATCATATGATACAGAACCGAGTTAATGCGAGTACACTGACCACATATAGAATGATAAAAAGGTCAGAGGAAGACTTCCTCTTAAAACAATTGATCAATATCCTTTCAATGTGAGAAGAAAACAAGTCCTGGTACTCGCACTAACCCCTGGCAATCAAAATACATAATAATAATATGATCCATTAATATAGAAAAAATAATTGAAATCAAAATATTTTGAAAAAATATTTTTTCAGAATAGCCCAAGTTTCTGAAAAGTAACGTTGAGCCCCAATGGATCCCAAGCCTAAGTGTGGACAAAAATTTTAAAAATATTTTAAACAATTTATTCAATACTTACGAACAATAATAATGTATCTAGTTATGATTGAAATAACATAAAGATATTATTATTTAGAAATCCCCCCCTCACACAGAGGGCTGTTGTAAATGTAAACAATGAGTGTAAAAACACTAAAATAAGACTCCAGGCACCCAGGCCCGAAATCAGTTATCAAAAATACACCATCTGATGCAAAACAGAGACTTCCAGGGAAGAAACTGCAGAACATCAGATGGTAGATGCAGAACACAACGCCTAACCACCCGTAGGTGAAGACGTAAACATGGGGAAAAAACAGAATTCATTCTGTTATTCAGCTAAACTCCCAAGAAATTTTTAGTAATAATAATTACAGAAATTATGCCAAAAGCATGGGAGAATAGCAAGGGGGAACTTAAAGGACAGGGAGAGAGGAAAAACACTTGAAAAAACAGTGTAACTAAATAATCAGAATGACAACAAAATGGCTGCTGCCTTGAAAATAGGTAACTTAACATAATTTCATTAAAAAATTTTAAGTTACAGCCCTGATAATATTCTGTCACACATTCTTTTCCTCTCCTCCTTTTCTATCCTCCTTAGAATCACCATTTCACTAATATTTATGTGTCTGGCATCATTTAAACTGAGATTTAAAAGCACAAAGATCAGTCAGATGTTAACTGATGAAGGGCCAAACTTAGAATGATAAATGGCGCCAATTTCGGAACGTCCTTGACACTGCGCATGCGCAGTAGGGGCGAGGTGTGGAGGGCCTCTCAGGACATGTTTTCTTTAGTTTTAGATGCAAATTTTGGGGATTGGGGGGCAAAATTTGTGTTTGGCCCTATATTTTAAGAGTTAGCACCAGCTATGTCTGGGTCATTGGTACAGTATAAAAATATAGGAAACAGGGAAATTGTAAAGGGACTATTGGTTTTAAGGCCCAAAACCAACGAATAAACAGGTAAATATACACAGGCGTGTGTTAAGTGTGAGAGCCTCTGGCCTTGGCTTACATTGGGGGCGAAATTCAAGTCGCCCTTCTAAACTTCCTTGGGAGACATGGCAGTTTACTGCATTTTCTTATGTTTTATTTTTTAAAAACACACGCTTCCGCAAAAAACAGTAAACACGGTTGCTGTTAAAGTCCGTCACACGGCTATGAAAATAGCCTAAACTAGCCCAATTTTATATTTCTGAAAAGAATTGCAATGGCGTTGTCGTTCGAACAATTCGCCCCAACTGATAGCAACCAGCACAAAATGGCTATTTAAAAACAAAGTACCAGACAAAACAACGAATCACGCAAGACATGCATCGAGTTAATTAGAATTTATTAAAAGTTAACCACCGTTTCAAAACAAAAAAAATGTATTGGAGACAGTTTGTCCATATCGAAATTGCTTGCGGTTACGCTCTGTTCCACTGAAAAATTGGCTGCATTGAAATTCGCCCCGCAATTTGCATTGAATGTTTTTCTTTGAAAACTTGTGAAGTTTGTTGGAAGGGGGTTAAATGTAATAAGGCTACAATAGAAATCACAGGTATTTGGATGGATAAGAATGGCAGACCTTCAAAGCACCAATCGCACGTGTCAGTGAAAGATGGTTGGCAGAAATTGTCAGTTTTCTGAACAGTGTATTATTACCCAGCGCAGCCAGAAAGGGAGACAACTGAAATGTTTTGTCATTTACCAAAGAAATTAATTAACTCAAATTGTTAATAACGCTTAATTTACGAAGGATATCGAAAACTTTTTTAACTACGCTTTTCAACTCAGTTAGGGTATTCAGAAACCATGAATGACCCAGCTTCTTATATGAACTTGAAATTTATTTTAAACACTTTAAATATTTTTTTAAAAAGAATATACCTTCTGTTACCGAGAAGAACACTCTCACCATGGGTCATACTAAAAATCAAAATAACTCACAATGATACCAAAATAATACGAGGGTGGTCAATAATATCTAGTATTCATAAAATAGTTCTGCTTTGTAAAAGTTTAAAAGTGAAGTCAGAGTTCTGTTTCTAAATACAAAAAGTGGTGATATCAGAAAATAAAGAAAAACAGTTTTAGTTTTCAATAAAATTAGTTTTATTTGTATATCATTTTACAATATGCACTTTCCATGCTTTTCAGGAAAAACAGACATCACAAAGTGACTTTTGCCTCTCAATCCTTTCTCACCATCTAGAAGAAATAAAAATAAAAAATAAAAATAAAATCCTCCCTCCCTCATTGATTTGAAAAAAAAATTGCCTGAGAATCAATTGATTTTTTTTTTTTGGCCTAATATCTCAGGATTAAAATAACAGATTTACACTAAAAACTATACAGCTCGGTACATCAGTAACCTGAACACAAATATAAAGTAACTTGACAATCCCAGCAATATTTTTCAAGTTATCGAATTCAAAAGGGATTGGATGAATTTTCAATTTCTAGGATAAAGGGTTAATATCTCATGATCAAATCCGATTTACACGAAAAACTATACAGCTCGGCACATCAGTAACCTGAACACAAATATAAAGTAACTTGACAATCCAAGCAATATTTTTCAAGTTATCGAATGCCAAAGAAATGGATACGGATGCCGGACGGACAGACGGACGGACAGACGGACAAAGGATGGATGAACGACGGATGGTCACCCCGGATGCCGGCATTATGTGTACCATACATAGTATGGGTACACATAAAAAGGGAGCATGTGTTAGCCACAACGACCATTCAGGAGGGCATGAGAAACAGATTTGTAACTTTTTTTAGGCCTTAGAGACCAAAATTTGTAAGTGTGCCAGGAAACTTGAAAATAATATTGTTTTAGTTACAAGTGATTGTGACAGGTAATAACAGTTTTGTACTGGTCATCCCAAATTCAGTTCCAAAGAAAGGAGATTACAACCCAGAGTGTGGTGTGCAATTATGATCACAAATGCTCAAAGGGGTATGTGTAGGTGTATAAAGAATTACTCCACTGGACAGTATAGCCTGTAGAAGGTTGGCTTTTGATACATTTGATGATACATTCATTTCACCCTAGAAATTTTGTAAAATAAAATTTGGCTTGTCACTTTGTCTTCTTAACCCTTTACCCAACATAATGGCCAAAACCGGCCAGTGCTATTCACAAAAATCGTCAATTAATTTTCATTATTTTTTCATTTTTTGTCTCAAAAACATAGGTTATGACCCCTCATTGGAACGAGCTCGACGAGCTCATTCCAATGAGGGGTCATAACCTATGTTTTTGAGACAAAAAATGAAAAAAATTAGTTATTCAAGAATTATTTTTTGCAAGTGTCATCTGCTTTTCATGTTAGGTAAAGGGTTAACCATTTATCCAGCGGGGGGTGATCCAATATCTTAATTTATGGGAAAATGGTCCAAAGATGGTGTGGGTGACGTACTATCAACTGTGTTCACGTCTGCTTGTTCACGATGAGTTGGTGCTCGAGTTGACTTTATTTCCTGGGGTGGTGTGCCTTTTCAACCGTTGAGCATTCCAATAAGAGTTTTGAGCTATTTTTTGAAGGCAAAAATAATTCCTTTAACCCTTTACCAAACATAACTGCCAAAACCGTCCAGCGCTATTCTAAAAATCCGTCAATTTTCATTTTTTGTCTCAAAAACATAGGTTATGACCCCTCAGTGGAACGAGCTCGTTCAGCTCGTTCCAATGAGGGGATTCAAAGCTTATATTTTTGAGACAAAAAATGAAAAAAATTAGTTAATCAAGAATTTTTTTAGCAAGTGTCGTCTGCTTTTCATGTTAGGTAAAGGGTTAAGTTGTTTTTGAAAAAAAAAAACATTGTACATTAAAAGCATTGCCTTCAAGTCATGTTAGGACAAGAGTTTAAAACAAGGCTTTAGCCCTTGTTCCTCAGATAAATTTTATGTTAATAACTACCGTATATACAAGGACACAGCTGCAGATGACTTAACAGTGTTTATACATTATTGTTGCTTTGCATGTTCAAGCACACAACAATGATGTAACACACTTTCAAGAAAAATCAATCCTACCAGTCGAGTTCTCAAGGAAGAAGATGTATTTTTATTTCATCTTGCTGACGACATAACTATTGGGCTGTCTATTCCCAGAAAAACACGAATGGAAGTGAAACACATGAAAAAAAGCTTTAGTGATGACAAGAAAAGCTTTGCACAGGGCACAGTTGTGCATATAAGGCCTAAAAAAATTAAAAAAATCTGTTTCTCAGGCCCTCCCGCATGGTCCTTTTGGCTGCCGCATGCTCTCTTTTTATAACCAATTTAAACTTTAAAAAAATTAAAATTAAATGGTTTATGTCTGATATTTTACCAAAGTTAAAAAAATTGATGAATTTGTCCGTTGAGTGCAAGAAGGCTTTGCAATGCTTTAGCATTGCAGAGCCTTCTTGCACTCAAGGGATGAAATACACCACCACCCATGCTATTCTGTAGATTATGAGGCCTAAAACTTGAACCAAGAACATGAACTTTTGATGGCAAAGAAGTAATTACTGAAATAAAAAATAAAATAAAAAAACGCTTGCCCGCATGCAATTTCACAAATAATGGCCCGAGAAACAGAAGATCTTCTTTGTGTGGCCTAAAAGATCCTGAAATAGCACCTTCCAAGCAACCTTCTTACATCTGGTTCTGTTCAAACTTTCAGACTTAGGAAATTATTAGCTTAGCTTAGTAGACTTTGGTGAAAGGCAACCACAGGAGGGTGCTTGGGGGATTGACACAAAGAAGAAGGGATGGGTCATGAAGGAGATGGTAGCAGTAGGGGATTTTTAATCAATAATTACTTTTTGATTTTTTAACCTGGCATAGATGCATCATAGACAACTGGACCTGGATTAATCAGGTGTTAATGGAGGACCACGAGCTGAAAATATGAAGGGGCGACGGGGGTGGTACATAAATATTCTTAATTTTCCCCACTTGCCTATGAAGTCTCCCTACTTGACTCTGCAGTCTCCCCATCTTTCTGGAGGGAGACATGAAGTCTCCCTAAAATTCCCCCCCCAGACTGGTCCTTGCTTAGTACCGGTAAGTCTCACATCCATTCCTGGGAGATATTCCAACTACATCATCAATATACCTTTCAAGAGGGAGTTCCTAGATGATGTAGCTGCAATATTTTATCAGTCGGGACTTGAGCCGTCACAGTCGGAACAGTCAGCTGCACAGACTCCCCCACCACCCAAAACACACGCACACTTATTGATCATCTTCCACAATTCGATTAGAGATTTGATTCAATTTCAAATAACACACCCAATTCAATTCGAATCGAAAGTTAAAAAATTTATAGTAATTTCTATATTTTTTATACTTACCAATGACCCAGACATAGCTGGTGCTAACTCTTAAAAATCTAGGGCCAAACACAAATTTTGCCCCCCAATCCCCAAAATTTGCATCTAAAACCAAAGAAAACATGTCCTGAATGGCCCTCCATACTTCGCCTCTACTGCGCATGCGCAGTGTCAAGGACGTCCCGAAATTGGCACCATTAATCATTCTTACAACCAGTGCCTGGTAAGCGCTATGTCCTCAGCGGGGAGGTATGAGTTCCCAACTCCTGGGAGGGCCATCCCCGTCTGGGTCATTGGTAAGTATAAAAAATATAGAAATTACTATAAATTTTTTAACATTTTTATACTGTACCAATGACCCAGACATAGCTGAATAGTAAAAAGGCTGGAGGGCCCAGGACATAGAGGAAAATCCAATAAGCTCAACTATATAAAATAGAGTCATCCCCTCGAGGAGAAAAGGAGTATTAGGCTTTACATGTATCTTTCTTATTTATGACAAATTAGAAAGACACAATACCTTCTATAATTGAGCATCATAACATCCATGTTCTCTATTAATATGCAGTATAATTCTTATACTAATTATTTTTAAAGTAAGCCAATAAATAAAGTTAGTCCAGAGAATTGAAACTCTTTATACTCTTATAAAAGTGTCCAAGGATAGTATAATAACGCCCGTTTGACACGTGACATATTCAAATGCTGTACTTTAAAACTATGACATGAATGAATTTTTAAAACATAACTTTCACTTTAAAACCATCCCAGTAACAGCTCAGAATTACTGACTCCGGAGGAGGTATCCCCTTGTTTTCATAATAAAACAAGTGACCCAAGGGAACACCCTCCCCCCTCTTTTTCTTGCCCTGGGTCAAATAGCCCAGAGCGAAGAGGGCAGCAGGACGGAGTCACTGCCGGAACATAAAGCCTACATAGCTATAGTTGCAATTGTTAAGTGATCGACATTCTGAGCAGCCGATAATGGACCTAAACAATGCAGGCCTCCAGAAATGGACTCGATATTTCTGAGATAAAAATTTGTGAATGTGGATGGCTGAGACCAATATGCAGCCTTCTTTAAATCTATAATAGCAACACTATTTACGTAAGCCCAAGATGTAGAAGAGCTCTTACTTCATGAGCCGAAATCTTAAGCACAGACTGCTGAGTTAAGGATACATTATCCTAAGCAGTACCGATAGTTAATTGAATGCATTTAGCAATAGAATGGACCGTAATGACCTTTCTATTAGGCATCAGAGCCAGAAGAAGCTTTACGTCCTTACTGATAAACTGAGATCTGTTAATAAATACATAAAGGTCTAGCCGGACAGAGTAAAGGCCTATGCCCATTCGAAGACGGAAGGACCTTAAAAACAATAGGTTCCGGAAATTTATTAGAAGCCTGATTCTTAACCAAAAATCCAACATTAGTAGTAAAGGAATAGAGTTTCCAATACTACGAAAGTGAGAATCGTCCACCGATAGTGCATGAAGCTCACTGATTCTTCAGCAGAAGAGAAGACTAAGAGAATTGCTGTCTTAAAAGGCCAGAATTTGAAACTACTGTCTCAAGAGGTTCAAATGGTTGCTTTAGTTTAATAAGAACCCAAGCTAAATTCCGTATAGGAATTAATCTAAGGATTCTAGGTCTATTTATCGAAAAGTTTCAAACTAACTTAGATAAAGAGACATTGGGCTCAATTGTAAACTATCATGGTGTGCATAGGTATCAGATAACATAGACCTATAACCTTTAATAGTAACTGGCTGCAGTTGATCTCGTCAAACAAGTATACTAGAAAGTTTGCAATGTCTGGTATGGAGGGATCAAAAATATCAACATAAAGATCCCTACACCAACGACGGAAGACCCTCCACTTTAGCCACATAGTATAGCGAAGAGGAGGTCCTCCTACAGTTAGAAATTGCGTCCACTGCTCGTCCTGTACAATGCTTGCCATGCAAGAAGGACCGCACAACGGAATACGTAAAGGTTGAGACCTTGCGGGTTGTGATGAAGTTGACACGATTTCCCCAGCGAAAAAAGATCCTCTCGTGGAGGAAGTTTTCGCAGTAAGTCCCACAGCAGACACCTATGTAAATTTATCCACGGTCTCTGTGGAGACAGAGATGCTACCAATAGAATTGTATTGCGAATGTATTATCCTAGCAATACTTGCTGAATCAACAGCGCTGGAGGATACGCATATCCTATCGTCCCGTCGTACTACATCGATAGAGCGTTAACTACATATGCTCAGGGATCCGGACACGGTGACACATACGTCTGCAATTGATTGGTGAGTTGTATCACAAAAAATTTATCACTGGGCGCTCCCATTTGTAGCAAATCTGATTGAATACATGTTTGTTGAGAGTCCATTCTGACGGCAACAATCGACCCTTACGTGAAAGGGAGTCTGCGAATACAATCCGACAACCTAGAATATGACGGACCGAAACAGAACTTGGTGTTCTATAACAAACAGAAGGATTCTTTCCGTTAAATTCAATAACGGAACCAAATGAGTGCCTCCCTGGTTCCGGATATACGCAACTACTGTCGTATTATCGGACTGGATTTGACATGCGTTTCTGAATAATGTTCATCCAATGACGTAGTGCAAGCCAAAATAATATCATTTCTTGGAAGTTAAGTGCTTGCCTAAAAACTGCGGAACCCAAAGACCCTGGCACTTCGAATCCGTTGGGATCAATATTGTGCCCCAGCCTGTTTGACTGGCATCCGTCATAATCGAGAAACTCGGACCCGGCAACTACAGTGGAACTTTCTGAGTCAACCACCGAATGTTTGCGCAAATCTGAATCTCTTCTTACACTTGATAGACAAGAGAACGTGTATATCGAGCAATTCATAGATTACTGAAAGGTTGCCGTCGAAGAGAAGCTTCTCCGAGACCGAAGCGACTCTGAGAGAGTTCTTCACCTTACTATCCACGCGCGTGGATGTAGCTAGGGCTGCGTCACGTCTAATCAACTCCAGGTTGCCACTGAAGGGCAGAGTTATACGTGGAAAACTACTGCCCTTGAAAGAAATCTCATTAAGAATCATATCCTGAAATTCTTTCTCTTGAAGACGTAATGATTATGCCTCAGTAAGGTGGTCTACATATGATAAGGCATCTAAGTTAAGTCTATTAGACATCTTTGTCGTTTCCAACGTCGTGGTTGGAATTGACATAGACGACGAAAAAGACAATACCCAGTCTTCAGTCTCGTCGTCTAGACGCAGAGTAACTCTCAGTATGCCCTGTCCTGCCATTTCAAATTATTCCTAGACTTGATGAAAGGCAGATTAGAGCATTTGCGGACAAGAAACTAGACTAGTGTGTTTTGGTAGCAAGCTTATATATATATAGCGTCGTTCAATAATTCGAAAGTTCTAGTGACATTATTGGACTGTGTCGGCAACTCAGGGACGATGTCCCTGAACCGATCAAGAATAAATTCTGTGTCCAATGACGCTATTAGTTTCTTATCCAGCATCGCAGCATTCTGGTCCGACGGAACAACCTCTGGAAGATAATGCCGGAAGAAATGTATGGCATCTTCTGTTGTTCCGAAAGGGAAAGCTCGAAATTGTCTGAACCCCTTTCGCCATCCTGTCAGACCCTATGAAGTGCTTGGTCGTCCGTATCTGATGCATCAGCAGAGCGTACCGACCCAGTGCCGTCGGATTATTCCTGATCCGACCGAGAATCTGTCGTTTGCTGGGATGCTGCGATAAGCTGTGCTATTTTGGATAGCACGTCCGTCACTGAGGCCTGTGGAGAAGCGGTCTTACAATGCTTTACCGCTGGAAGCTCCGTGTTCGTTACCCCGTGCATACTTCTATTATGAGTGTACAGGCCTCGTGTCCCTTGGCTACCGGATGGCGTGACCTGTTTGCCGTGGAATCACTGAATGACGAAGCTGGCCGGATACTCGAGGTCACGTAGCCAATGTGCGGTCGTGTGCGTTGCTGTGAGGATGAGGAAGCATTATTGACAGTCACTCAGACTGTCTATATAACGGAGCGTCCCGAGCGGCAGACATGTGCTCCGAATGCGAAATGTCTGTACCACAACATCCGGTCCCATATGTTGTTGTACGAGAGAGGGACCTCTCTCGCTCGCAGCCCGGATGGACCTGGACGAGCTAGGAACCGGACTAACAGGCTTCCTCCGATCTCTCCTCTAATCCGTCGTCACTGGGTGAGTACTAAAGTCTATTATAGTGCTCGCATCACCCAAATCTCCTTCCTAGACCGCAACGGACGAACCTGACTGCCGAACCATTCGATGAATGGACGCTACACCGGGTGAGCTAGCAAATATCAACTCCGTCGATCCTACTAGGGACCTCTTAGGCGATTGACGTATTCCATGAGCACTAATTGCCGCTAGCTCTTCATTAACTATGACGACAGAGGCACACTTTTGAAAGACATCTCAGTAATTTTGCGAACAAGAAACCAAACATGCTTGTAAATAGCAAGCATATAAAAAATATATATAGCGTCGTTCAATAAATCGAAAGTTTCTGAGACATTATTGGACTGTGTCGGAACTGAGGGACGATGTCCCTGAACCGAACCAAAAATTTCTGTGTCCACCGACGCTATCAGTTTCTTATCCGGCATCGCAGCATTCTGGTCCGACGAAAGAACATCTAGAAGATAAAGTCGGATGACATATACAGCAGCTTATGTTGTTCCGAAAGGGAAAGCTCGACATCCTCCGAATCCCTTTCGGCATCCCGTCGGACCGTATGAAATTTTCGGATGTCCATACCTGATGCTTCCGCGGAGCGTCCCGACCCAGCGTCGTCGGATATTACATGATGCGACAGAGATTCTGTCGTTGCTGGGATGCTGCAATAAGTTGTGCTATTTGGGATAGCACGTCCATCACTGAGGCCTGTGCAGTAGCGGTCTTACGATGCTTTGCCGCTGGAAGCTCCGTGTACGTTGACTCCCGCATACTTTCTTATGCGAACGTCCGGAGTCTCCAGGCCTCGTGTCCCTGGCTATCGGATGGCGTGACCTGGTCGCCGAGGATTCTCTGATTGGCGAAGTTGACTGGATATCCGAGGTCACGTAGCCAAGAGCGGTCGTGTGCGCTACCATGAGGATGAGGAAGCCTTATTGATAGTCTCTCCGGGCAGTCTATCTAACGGAGCGCCCAGAGCGGCGGACGTATGCTCCGAATGCGAAACATTTTGTACCACAACATCTGGGGCCAGATGTTGTTGTACGAGAGAGGGGCCTCTCTCGCTCGCAGTCCGGATGGACCTGGACTAGCTAGGAACCAGACTAAAAGGCTTCCTCCGTTCTCTCCTCTAATCCGCCGTCACTGGGTGTGCATTTGGTTGATTATAGTGCTCGCATCACCCAAAACTCCTTCTGGACCGCAACGGACGAACCCGGCTGCCGAACCGTTCGATGAATGGACGCTACACCAGGCGAGCTAGCGGACGTCAAAGGCCGTCGATCCTACTAGGGACCTCTTAGGCAATTGACGTATTTTCATGAGCACTTTTTCGCTAGCTCTTCATTAATTGTGACGACGGAGGCACACTTTTGGAAGACATCACGGATACATCACCCTGTTCTTGATCGTCTGAAATAGAGATTGATAAACTAGAGTGACCCTGCGGGGAAAGGACCGGAATGGCCATTTCCCCACTAACATACCGTGACACACGCTTCCCATGTTGTCATCAAAATTAACACATACTGAACAGGAGTTAATGAGAGTACACTGACTACATTTATACAATGATTATGAAAGTCAGAGGAAGATTTCCTCTTATTACAATTGAACAATATCCTTTCAATGTGAAAAGAAAACAAAGTCCTAGTACTCACACCAACCCCTGACAATCAAAATACATAATAACATGATCCATTAACATAGAAAAAATAATTTTGAAAAAATATTTTTTCAGAAAAGCCCAAGTTTCTGAAAAGTAACTTTGAGCCCCAATGGATCCCAAGCCTAAGTGTGGGCAAAAATTTTTAAAATATTTTAAAAAATTAATGCAACACTTATAAACAATAATAATATATCTAGTAATGATTAAACTAACATCAAGATATTATTTTCAAGAAATCCCCCCTCACACAGAGGGCTGTTGTCAATGTAAACAAGAAGTGTAAAAACACCAGAAAAAAGACTCCAGGCACTGATAACCCTGGCCCGAAATCAGTTACCAATAATACACTATCTGATGCAAAACAGAGACTTCCAGGGAAGAAACTGCAGAACATGAGATGGTAGATGCAGAACACTACGCCTAGCCACCCATAGGTGAAGACGTAAACATGGGGAAAAGAACAGAATTCATTCTGTTATACAGCTAAAACTCCCAAGAAATTTTTGTAATAATATTACAGAAAATATGCCAAAAGCATGGGAGAATAGCAAGGGGGGACTTAAAGGAAAGGGAGAGAGGAAAACACAGAACAAGCAGTGTAACTTGATAACAAGAATGACAACAAAAGGCTCTTGCCTTGAAAGTTAAAAAATTTATAGTAATTTATATATTTTTTATACTTACCAATGACCCAGACATAGCTGGTGCTAACTCTTAAAATATAGGGCCAAACACAAATTTTGCCCCCCAATCCCCAAAATTTGCATCTAAAACCAAAGAAAACATGTCCTGAAAGGCCCTCCACACTTCGCCCCTACTGCGCATGCGCAGTGTCAAGGACGTTCCGAAATTGGCGCCATTAATCATTCTAATAACCAGTGCCTGGTAAGCGCTATGTACTCAGCGGGGAGGCAAGAGTTCCCAACTCCTGGGAGGGCCATCCCCGTCTGGGTCATTGGTAAGTATAAAAAAGATATAAATTACTAAAAAATTTTTAACATTTTTATACTGTACCAATGACCCAGACATAGCTGAATAGTAAAAAGGCTGGAGGGCCAAGGACATAGAGCAAAATGGAATACGCTCAATAAAATAAAATAGAGTCATCCCCTGTAGGGAAAAAGAAGTAATAGGCCTTACATGTATCTTTCTTATTTATGATAAATTAGAAAGATACAACACCTTCCAAAATTGAGCTTCATACATCCATGTACTCTATTAATATCCAATATAATCCTTATACCAATAATTTTTAAAGTAAGCCAATAAATAAAGTAAGTCTAGAGAATAGAGACTCTTATACTCCTAAAAGTGTCTGAGGATTGCATAATCATGTCCGTTGACATATGCAATATTCAAAAGCTATACTTTAAAAACTAAGACTTGAATGAATTTTAAAAACCTAAACTTCTCACTAAACAACCATCCCAATAACAGCTCAGAATTACTAATTCCGGAGGAGGTATCCCCTTGTTTTCATAGTAAAACAGGTGACCCAAAGGAACACCCTCCCCCCCCCCCTCCTTTTTCTTGCCCTGGGTCAAATAGCCCAGAGCGAAGAGGGCAGCAGAATGGAGACACTGCCGAAACAGACAGCCTACCTAGCTATAGTAGCAACTGTTAAGTGAATGACAGTCTGAGCAGTAGATAATAGACCTAACAATAGAGGCCTCCAGAAATGGACTCGAAATTTCTGAGATAAAATTCATGAATGTGGATGGCTGAGCGCAATGAGCGGCCTTCAAAAATCTATAATAGCGACACTATTAATGTAAGCCCAAGAAGTAGAAGAACTCTTACTTCATGAGCCGAAATCTTAAGCACAACTGCTAAGTCAATGATATACCATAAGCAGTACCGATAGTTAATAGAATCCATTAACAATAAAATGGAGCGTATCGTCCTTCTACTAGGCATCAAAGACAGAAGAAGCTTACGCCCATAGTAATAAACAGATATCTGTTTATAAATACATAAACTGTACCCGGAAAGAGTAAAGGCCTATGCCCATACGAAGACGGAAGGACCTTAAAATAATAGGTTCCGGATAATAGGAGCCTAACTCTTATGCAAAAATCCAACCTAAATAGTAACGGAAGTAGTGATTCCGAAACTACGAAAGTGAAAATCATCCATCGATAGTGCATGAAACTCACTGACTCTACAGTAAAAGAGAAACCAACAGAATTACTGTCTAAAAGGTCAGAATTTGAAAACTACTGTTTCCAGAGGCTCAAATGATTACTTAGCTAAATAAGAACCGAAGTTAAAATCCATATAGGAATTTAATCTAAAGATTCTAAGACTACTTATCAAAAAGTTACTAACTGACTTAGATAAAGAGACAAAAGACTCAATTGTAAACTATCGTAGAGTGCATAGGTATGAGGTAACATAAACCTATAACCTAAATAATAACAGGCTGCAGTAGATCTTGTGAAACAAGTATACTAAAAAATTGCAATGAGTAGTATGGAGGGATCAACAATATGAACATAATGATCCCTACACCACGACGGAAGAGCCTCCACTTTAGCCGCATAGAATAGCGAAGAAGAGGATCTCCTATAGTAAGAAATCGCGTCCAAAGCTCGTCCAGTACAGTGCTTACAATGCAATACGGACCACACAATGGAATACATGAAGGTTGCGACCTTGCGCAGTGAAAAAAGATCCTCACATAGAGGAAGATTTCACGTTAAGACCCACAGTAGACAGGAGAGTAAATTACCCATGATCTCTGTGAAGATAGAGATGCTATCAACAGAAAAGTATTGTGGTTGTTTATCTTAGCAATGCCTGCTGAAACAACAGCGCCGGAGGATACGCGTATCCTATCATTCCGTCCTATAGATCCATAGAGCGTTAACAACATTAGCTCAGAGATCTGGACAAGCCAACACATACGTCTGCAATTGATTAGCAAGCTGTGTCGAAAATAAATCATCATTGGGCGCTCCCATAGATAGCAAATCTGATTGAATACTTGTTTGTTGAGAGTCCATTCTGACAGCAACAAGCGACCCGTAAGAGAATGGGAGTCCGGTAAAACAATCAGACGACCCGGAATATGATGGACCAAAACAGAACTTGGTGTACTATAACCAACAGACGGATTCTTTCCATTAAATTGAATAACGGAAACGAAAGAGTGCCTCCCTGGTTCCGGAGATACGCCACTACTGTCGAATTAAAGGACAGGATTTGGGCATGCGTTTCTGAATAATGTTCATGCAATGACATAAAGCAAGCCTAAAAAACATTATTCCGCGGAAGAAAACTGATTGCTAAGAGACTGCGGAACCCAAAGACCCTGGCACTTCGAATCCGTAGGGATCAGTATTATATCCCAATCTGTTTGACTGGCAACCGTCATAACAGCCACATTCGGGTCCGGCAACTGCGGTGGCACTCTCTGAGTCAACCACCAAATGTTTGCCCCAGTCTGAATCTCTTGTAACACTAGATAGACAAGAGAATGTGTAAATCGAGCAATTCATGGATTGCCGAAAAGTTGCCGTCGAAGAGAAGCTCCTCCGAGAACGAAGCGACTCTGAGAGAGTTCTTAACCTTACTATCCACGCGTGTGGATGTAGCTAGGGCTGCGTCACGTCTAACCAACTCCAATCAGCCACTGAAGGGCGGAGTTATACGTGAACAAACTACTGCCCTCAAAAGAAATTACATTGAGAATAATATCCCGTAAATCTTTTCTTGAAGACGTAATGATAACGCCTCAGTAAGGCGGATTACGTATGATAAAGCGTCTAAGTTAAGTCTACTATACATAATGTCGTTTCGAACATTGAAATTGGAAAAGACATAAACGGCGAAAAAGAATATATGCAGTCTTTAACCACACCGTCTAGACGCATATGAACTCTCGGTATGCCCTGCTCTGCCAAAATAAACTATTCGTATAAATGATAAAATGGCAGAAATGAGCAACGCGGACAAGAAACTAAACTATCATGCTTGGTAGCAGGCTTGTATATATATATATATATATAGCGTCGAAAAATAAAACACATGTTGTAATGACAATATTGGACTGCGTCGGTAAGTCAGGGACAATGTCCCTGAACCGATCGAAAAATCTGAGTCCAATGACGCTATAAGTCTCTTATCCAAGATCGCAGCAATGAAGTCCGAAATAACAATCACTGGAAGATAATGCCAGAAGATATGAAAGGCAGCTTCCGATACAACTAAAGGGAAAACTCGAAATCTTTCGAATCCCTTTCGCCATCCTGTCGGACCCTATAAAGCGTTCGGTCGTCCGTACTTGATGCAACCGCGGACCGCACCGGCCCAGCGCCGTCGGATAATTCCTGATTCGACCGAGAAACTGTCAACTGCTGGGATGCTGCGAAACAACTGTGCTAACTCGGATAGCACGTCCGTCACTGAGGCCTGAGGAGAAGCGGTCTTACGATGCATTGCCGCTGGAAGCTCCGTGATCGTTACCCCGTGCATACTACCAATATGCGAGCGAACGGAGTGTATAGGCCTCGTGTCCCTTGGCTACCGGATGGCGCGACCTATTCGCCGTGGAATCACTGAATGACGAAACTGATCGGATACTCGAGGTCACGTAGCCAATGTGCGGTCGTGTGCCCTGCTGTGAGGATGAGGAAGCATTAAGGACAGTCTCTCGGACTGTCAATATAACGGAGCGTCCCGACCGACGGACATATGCTCCGAATGTAAAATATCTGAACCACAACATGCGGTCCCCTATGTTGTTGGACGAGAGAGATACCTCTCTCGCTCACAGCCCAGACGGACCTGGACAAGCCAGGAACCGGACTAACAGGCTTCCTCCGATCTGTCCTCAATCTGCCGTCACTGGGTGAGTACTAAAGTAAATAAAGTGCTCGCATCACCCAAATCTCCTTCCTAGACCGCAACAGACGAACCCGGCAGCCGAACCATTCGATGAATGTACGCTACACCGGGTGAGCTAGCGAATGTCACTCCGTAGGCGATAGACATATTCCATGAGCACTTATTGCCGCTAGCTCTTCATTAACTATGACGACAGAGGCACACTTTTGAAAGACATCTCCATAACTCTGCGAACAAGAAACCAGAAATACTTGGTTATAGCAAGCATAAAATAATAATATATATAGCGTCGTTCAATAATTCGAAAGTTTGTGTGACATTATTGGACTATGTCGGAACTGAGGGACGATGTCCCTGAACCGAACCAAAAATTTCTAAGTCCACCGACGCTATCAGTTTCTTATCCGGCATCGCAGCATTCTGGTCCGACGAAAGAAGCTGTAGAAGACCAAGTCAGATGACATACAGAACAGCATATGTTGTTCCGAAAGGGAAAGCTCGAAATCCTCCAAATCCCTTTCGGTATCCCGTCGGACCGGATGAAACTTTCGGACGTCCGTACCCGCTTCCGCGGAGCGTCCCGCCCCAGCATCGTCGGATAAAATATATGCGACAGATTCAGTTGATGCTGGGATGCTGCGATAAACTGTGCTATTAAGGAAAGCACGTCCGTTCCCGAGGCCTGTGCAGTAGCGGTCTTACGATGCATTGCCGCCGGAAGCTCCGTGTACGTTGACTCCCGCACACTTCCTATGCGAACGTCCGGAGTCTGCAGGCCTCGTGTCCCTGGCTACCGGATGGTGTGACCTGGTCGCCGAAGAATCCTTGATCGGCGAAGCTGGTAGTATATCGGCGGTCACGCAGCCAAGGTGCGGTCGTGTGTGCTGACGAGAAGAGGAAGCCTTAGCAGTCTCCGCGGACTGCCTATACAACGGAGCGTCCCGAGCGACGGACGTATGCTCCGCTTGAGACACATTTTGTACCACAACATCTGGGGCCAGATGTTGTTGAACGAGAGAGGGGCCTCTCTCGCTTGCCGTCCGGATGGACCGGAACGAGCTATGAACCAGACTAAAAGGCTTTCTCCGTTCTCCCTCCGATCCGCCGTCACTGGGTGTGCATTAGGTTAATTTATAGTGCTCGCATCACCCCAAAATTCCTTCTAGACCGCAACGGACGAACCCGGCTGCCGAACCATTCGGTGAATGGACGCTACACCGGGCGAGCTAGCGGACGTCAAAGGCCGTCGAACCTACTAGGGTCCTCTTAGGCAATTGGCGTATTTACATGAGCACTTTTCCGCTAGCCCTTCATTAATTGTGACGACGGAGGCACACTGTTGGAAGACATCACAGATACATCACCCTAATCTTGATCGTCTGAAATAGAAATTGATAAAGTAGAGTGACCCTGCGGGGAAAGGACCGGAGTGTCCAAATCCCCAATAACATACCATGACATACGCTTCCCATATTGTCATCGAAATCATACGATACAGAACAGGAGTTAATGCGAGAACACTGACCACATATAGAATGATTATAAAGTCAGAGGAAGACTTCCTCTTAATACAATTGATCAATATCCTTTCAATGAGAAAAGAAAACAAGTCCTGGTACTCGCACTAACCCCTGGCAATCAAAATACATAATAATAATATGATCCATTAATATAGAAAAAATAATTGAAATCAAAATATTTTGAAAAAATATTTTTTCAGAACAGCCCAAGTTTCTGAAAAGTAACGTTGAGCCCCAATGTATCCCAAGCCTAAGTGTGGACAAAAATTTTAAAAATATTTTAAACAATTTATTCAACACTTACGAACAATAATAATGTATCTAGTTATGATTAAAATAACATCAAGATATTATTTTCCAGAAATCCCCCCCTCACACAGAGGGCTGTTGTAAATGTAAACAATGAGTGTAAAAACACTAAAATAAGACTCCAGGCACCCAGGCCCGAAATCAGTTACCAAAAATACACTATCTGATGCAAAACAGAGACTTCCAGGGAAGAAACTGCAGAACATCAGATGGTAGATGCAGAACACAGCGCCTAACCACCCGTAGGTGAAGATGTAAACATGGGGAAAAGAACAGAATTCATTCTGTTATTCAGCTAAAACTCCCAAGAAAATTTAGTAATAATAATTACAAAAACTATGCCAAAAGCATGGGAGAATAGCAAGGGGGGACTTAAAGGACAGGGAGAGAGGAAAACACTTAAAAAACAGTGTAACTAAATAATCAGAATGACAACAAAATGGCTGCTGCCTCGAAAATAGGTAACTTAACATAATTTCATTAAAAAATTTTAAGTTACAGCCCTGATAATATTCTGTCACACATTTTTTTTTTCCTCTCCTCCTTCTCTATCCTCCTTAGAATCACCATTTCACTAATATTTATGTGTCTGGCATCATTTAAACTGAGATTTATAAGCACAAAGATCAGTCAGATGTTAACTGATGAAGGGCCAAACTTAGAATGATTAATGGCGCCAATTTCGGAACGTCCTTGACACTGCGCATGCGCAGTAGGGGCGAAGTGTGGAGGGCCTTTCAGGACATGTTTTCTTTGGTTTTAGATGCAAATTTTGGGGATTGGGGGGCAAAATTTGTGTTTGGCCCTATATTTTAAGAGTTCGCACCAGCTATGTCTGGGTCATTGGTACAGTATAAAAATATAGGTAACTTAACATAATTTCATTAAAAAATTTTAAGTTACAGCCCTGAATATTTTCTGTCACTCATTTTTCCTCTCCTCCTTCTATATCCTCCTTAGAATCACCATTTTCTTTGGTTTTAGATGCAAATATGGGGGATTGGGGGGCAAAATTTGTGTTTGGCCCTAGATTTTTAAGAGTTAGCACCAGCTATGTCTGGATAATTGGTACAGTATAAAAATATGTGTGATTAGCAGGGCCCTACATATAAAGAAAAACATAAGAGCCATGGCTGGCTACAGCAGCCATTCAAGGCAGCCAACCTTGACAGAAATACAAGTATCACAATCTCATTCACACATCATGCTAAGTAATCGTGTAATATTTAAGAAAAACTGATCCATAAATGCAACCTGAAGGATGAGCTGAAGAAAGCCAAATGGTTGCCATGGTAATCTCTTGAGGTCAGCTAAACATGACTGAAATATGACATTCTGATTCACTCATCATGCTAAGTCATCATACCACATTTCAATAAAACTGATGAAAAAATAATGCAACCTGCAGGGTGTGCTGAAGAAATCTATGATGGCTCCTTTGGCTTACACAGGATATTCCCAACTATTCATCATACTAAGTTATCCTGCTGAGGTTCATGAGAGTTAATGCATAGATGCGACCTGTATGGTGTTCTTAAGAAATCCCAGATGGCTGCATAGCAACCATTATGGGCAACCAGCCATTACCAAAATAGGATGTTCTCATCTACTCCTCATACCAAGTCACCCTTCCAATAAAATTGTTGCATAAATATATGTAGCCTGTGCTGAAGAAATCAAAGATGGCTGCTGTTTCAATCCCTGTGGGCAGCTGATCATGATCATAATACAACGTTCCCTTCTAGGTATGAAAATGAACATAGATATGAAATTTGGTGATGATCGGAAAAGAAATGCTGTCTATAGTCTGTGCTGAACAAATTGTGGATATTGTTCTGAAGAAATCCAAGAGGGCTAACATGGCAGCTTTTATGGGCAGCCAACCATTACAAAAATAAGACATTCTCATCTACTCATCATACTAAGACACCATGACAAATTTCCAGAAAACTGATGCATGAATGCAACCTGTAGCCTGTTCTGAAGATATCAAAGATGGCTTCTGTGGTGGCCATTGTGGGTGGCTGGCTGTGACCATAATAGGACATTCTCATCTAAGCATGAACCTGAAAATGCACATGAAATGTGTTGGCAATTGGACAAGAAGTCCAGTATATAGCCCATGCTGAATGAATTGTGGACAGATGGACAGTAGAGCTGTAGGTTAACCGACACCGAACCGAGGTTTTTAGTTTTTTTTAAAAACCGAAACCGTCGACATCCCGTAATCTACGGTTTTTCGTTTTTTATTAAATACTCTCTTGCTGCAGAAATTCACAGAATGTAGCCATCCCAGAGTAGTGAGAGTACCCAGACACTGCCAGTGGCAGTGTCTGGGTACTCTCACTACTCTGGGATGGCTACATTCTGTGAATTTCCGACATTTCAGCTTAGTTGTGTTTGCAGCTTTCCTCAAGTTGCGTGTAGGTGTCAGATCTCGAAAAATGGCCAAGCACAATAAAAGTTCTGTATATTTAGGTAATTATTATATTGGCCTTCCTGATTCTTCATGTATTATAGCTTATTTCGGGCAATCATTGAGTTTCACTCAATTTCTCTACCATTCAGTTATTACTCCGGACATAAGAATGAGTTTTATAGAATTTTACTTGGCCTCATGAACAAACCGAAAACCAAACCGAACTGAGGTTTTTCTCCACCTGAAAAACCAAAACCAAAACCGAACAAGAAATTTAAAAACCTACAGCTCTAATGGACAGACTCACAGATTCTCTGCACACACTGTGGCAATAGCTTAACTTGACTTCATAAAGTTAACCCTTCGAACAAACAGGGCCACTTTTACAGACCAAAAACATGATACATCATAATTTCATTGGATGGTTGCTAAGTGAACGTGTGGGGTAGACTAATCAATATTTTCAACATGCAGCCCCAGGGTTGCACGCTGAAAATATAAATTGGGCTACCCACAAAATTTCTGCTATTGAACTGACATGGAAGATACCACAAGTTTTCAAAGGGTAAAGGCATAAAGTTCATTTAAATGATGATTCTTGTGAATAGTGCTGGCTGGTTAGGCCACACAAAGTAGATGTTCTGTTTCTCAGGCCATTATTTGTGAAATTGCATGCGGGCGAGCGGTTTTTTATTTTATTTTTTATTTAAGTAATTACTTTTTTGCCATCAAAATTCATGTTCTTGGTTCAAGTTTTAGGCCTCATAATCTACAGAACAGCATGGGTGGTGGTGTATTTCATCCCTTGAGTGCAAGAAGGCTTTGCAATGCTAAAGCATTGCAAAGCCTTCTTGCACTCAAGGGACAAATTCATCAATTTTTTTAACTTGGGTAAAATATCAAGACATAAACCATTTAATTTTTATTTTTTTAAAGTTTAAATTGGTTATAAAAAGAGAGCATGCGGCAGCCAAAGGGACCATGCGGGAGGGCCTGAGAAACAGATTTTTTATTTTCTTAGGCCTTATGGCCATTATATTAGGTAATGGGTTAAAGAATTCAGACCAATGGTTATAAAACAAGAACGGTCCTTACCTTTTCATCCCAGTGTACACATCTAACTGTTTCACTGTGTCCACCACTCATAGCAAAATGGTAATCAAGTTGTTCCTTTTCAAGTTTCAAGACATGAAGATTTCCACTGCAAAAGCAAAAAGAAACAGTTAAACCTTTATCTAATGTAATGGCCAAAACCGGCCAGAGCTCTTCAAAATGAAAGTGTCAATGACACTGTAGCTCAACTTGACAAACTTGAACTTGGTAAGTTATAAATGAAATGGCAAAATTGAAGATCATTGGGACCAATGTCAGTTTTTTTGCCAGTGGCAACA
This sequence comes from Pictodentalium vernedei, assembly GCA_031216915.1. Taxonomy (NCBI): domain Eukaryota; kingdom Metazoa; phylum Mollusca; class Scaphopoda; order Dentaliida; family Dentaliidae; genus Pictodentalium; species Pictodentalium vernedei. The sequence continues at coordinate 688,889,575 of CM062295.1, forward strand.
CTTTTTGACAGAAACCGAAGAAAATCGATAGCTCCCATCTAGAGGCCTCCCCAAACAAGCATGCCAGGTTTCAAAGCAATCCGATCATAAATGTGCCCTGTAGGGTGTACAAAAGGGAAATATTGTGGTCTGACTAGACTAAATTCTAAGAACGTTGGCCGTGGCAACATTTTTTGACGGAAATGGAAGAAAATCGATAGCACCCATCTAGAGGTCACCGTAAATAAGCATACCAAGTTTCAAAGCAAGCTAATCATAAATGAGCCCTGTAGGGTGAGCCAAAGGGAAATATTGTGGTCTGACTAAACTAAGTTCTAAGAATTGCAACATTTTTTGATGGAAATTGCCGAAAATCGATAGCTCCCATCTAGAGGTCACACCAAACAAGCATGAAAGGTTTCAAAGCAATCCGATCATAAATGTGCCCTGTAGGGTGTGCCAAAGGGAAATATCGAGTCTTCTGACTAAACCAAGTTCTAAGAACGTTGGCCGCGGCAACATTTTTTGATGAAAATTGAAGAAAATCGATAGCTCCCATCTAGAGGTCTCCCCAAACAAGCATACCAGGTTTCAAAGCAATCAAATCATAAATGTGCCCTGTAGGGTGTGCCAAAGGGACATATTGTGGTCTGACTAAACTGAGTTCTAAAAATGTTGGCCGCGGCAACATTTTTTAACAGAAATTGAAGAAAATCGATAGCTCCCATCTAGATGTCACCCCAAACAAGCATGCCAGGTTTCAAAGCAATCCGATCATAAATGTACCCTGTAGGGTGTGCCAAAGGGAAATATTGAGTCTTCTGACTAAACTAAGTTCTAAGAACGTTGGCCGCGGCAACATTTTTTGACAGAAATTGAAGAAAACCGATAGCTCCCATCTAGAGGTCTCCCCAAACAAGCATACCAGGTTTCTAAGCAATCTGATCATAAATGGGCCCTGTAGGGTGTGCCAAAGGGAAATATTGAGGTCTGACTGAACTAAGTTCTACAAACGTTGGCCGTGGCAACATTTTTTGCCAGAAATTGAAGAAAATCGATAGCTCCCATCTAGAGGTCACCCTAAATAAGCATATCAGGTTTCAAAGCAATCAAATCATAAATGTGCCCTGTAGGGTGTGCCAAAGGGAAATATTGTGGTTTGACTAAACTAAGTTCTAAGAACGTTGGCCGCGGCAACATTTTTTGACAGAAATTGAAGAAAATCAATAGCTCCCATCTAGGAGTCACCCCAAACAAGCATGCCAGGTTTCAAAGCAATCCGATCATAAATGTACCCTGTAGGGTGTGCCAAAGGGAAATATTGAGTCTTCTGACTAAACTAAGTTCTAAGAACGTTGGCCGCGGCAACATTTTTTGACAGAAATTGAAGAAATTCGATAGCTCCCATCTAGAGGTCACCCTAAATAAGCATACCAGGTTTCAAAGCAATCAAATCATAAATGTGCCCTGTAGGGTGTGCCAAAGGGAAATATTGTGGTTTGACTAAACTAAGTTCTAAGAATGTTGGCCGCGGCAACATTTTTTGACAGAAATTGAAGAAAATCAATAGCTCCCATCTAGAGGTCTCCCCAAACAAGCATACCAGGTTTCAAAGCAATCTGATCATAAATGGGCCCTGTAGGGTGTGCCAAAGGGAAATATTGAGGTCTGACTGAACTAAGTTCTACAAACGTTGGCCGTGGCAACATTTTTTGCCGGAAATTGAAGAAAATCGATAGCTCCCATCTAGAGGTCACCCTAAATAAGCATACCAGGTTTCAAAGCAATCAAATCATAAATGTGCCCTGTAGGGTGTGCCAAAGGGAAATATTGTGGTTTGACTAAACTAAGTTCTAAGAATGTTGGCCACGGCAACATTTTTTGACAGAAATTGAAGAAAATCAATAGCTCCCATCTAGGAGTCACCCCAAACAAGCATGCCAGGTTTCAAAGCAATCCGATCATAAATGAACCCTGTAGGGTGTGCCAAAGGGAAATATTGAGTCTTCTGACTAAACTAAGTTCTAAGAACGTTGGCCGCGGCAACATTTTTTGACAGAAATTGAAGAAAATCGATAGCTCCCATCTAGAGGTCTCCCCAAACAAGCATACCAGGTTTCAAAGCAATCTGATCATAAATGGGCCCTGTAGGGTGTGCCAAAGGGAAATATTGAGGTATGACTAAACTAAGTTCTACGAACGTTGGCCGTGGCAACATTTTTTGCAGGAAATTGAAGAAAATCGATAGCTCCCATCTAGAGGTCACCCTAAATAAGCATATCAGGTTTCAAAGCAATCAAATCATAAATGTGCCCTGTAGGGTGTGCCAAAGTGAAATATTGTGGTTTGACTAAACTAAGTTCTAAGAACGTTGGCCGCGGCAACATTTTTTGACAGAAATTGAAGAAAATCGATAGCTCCCATCTAGAGGTCACCCCAAACAAGCATAAGAAGTTTCAAAGTAATCTGATCATAAATGCGACCTGTGAGGTGTGCCAAAGGAAATTGTGGACGTACGTACTAACGTACTAACATACTAACGTACGTACGTACGTACGTACATACGCCAACGGACGAGAAGTGATGGCAATAGCTCAGCTTGACTTTGTCAAGTTGAGCTAAAAATTACTTTTCAATTTTTATTATTTTTTCACTGTATGTCTCGAAAACATAGTTCATAACCCCTCACTGGAATGAGTTCGATGAGCCCGTTCCAATGGAACCAGCTCACTGAACTTGTTCAAATGAAGTGTCATAAGCTATGTTTTTGACACAAAATTTTTTAAAAATAAGTTATTCAAGAAGTTTGCTTACAAGTGTTGTCTGCCTTTCAAGTTAGGTAACGGGTTAACAATTTCAACAGGCAATGATAGTAGTGTGGAATTTGATTGGACGGCCATACTGTGAACTCAACAAGAAAAATGTTACTAAGGTCACACATGCCCCCCTTGTGACCCTCACCTTGCAGATGCGGCGGAAATATAAATTTTATAGTAAATTTACTTTCTTATACCTACCAAAATTGTTTACTACAGGCTTGCACTACAGTGGAAGAACCTAACTCGGATAAAATACTCTCTATTTTAATCTTTTTCATGATTTGGGAAAGAAAATTGGTGTAAAAACACCACGAAAAAATAAGCCAAAACTGGGCCGAGCGCTATCGGTGCACACCCAGTATGGGACGCTCTTCCATAGTACAAATCCACGACTTCCGTAACAGTGCGCAATGCGTCAATTCGTCATTCTTTTGATTCCGAACAACACAGGAGTTATGTGATCAGCGGGGAGGAAGGATTCTTACCCGAATAAGAAGACGGGAGGGCCTCCATGTAAACAATTTCGGTAGGTATAATAAGAAAGGAAATTTACTATAAAATTTATATTTCTTATCAACCTACCTCAATTGTTTACTGCAGGCTGAATAGACAAAAGGCTGGAGGGAATCACATAACCAACCCACACATAACTCAATAGCACTGGGACCGTGGACAGAGGAAGAGATCCCTAGGCCTATCAAACCATAGCATCACAAACATTAGAAAAGCCAATGAAAGATGAGGCGTATGGTGAAGTGCGATGCACAGACAGAAATGGCAGTAACAGCACAAAGCTGGAACTGACCCTGAAAAAAGCTGAAAAGCTTGGATAGACAACATCCTGAGCCGAAGAAAGAGGGCCCCAAGGTCCTCTGTCGGCTCTTGCAACTGTCGCAGATAAAAGGAGAATGTAGCATTTCTCCAGAAGGCTGCCAGTATAACATCAGTCATCCGACAACATGACAAAGTTATTAAAAGAGGAAGACAATGCACGCACCTCGTGGCAGAAAAAAACAATTGGTAATACAATCACCAGTAGCTAGACGAGCGGAAGCTGCACAAATAGCAAGACAAGTCCATCAAGAAATGGATGCAGGAGAGATCTGGCATGTGGGAAAACGCATATTCATCCAGGATAAAGGCGTGAATGCCCCCCACCCCCAAGCAGAGCAGCGCCCAAGAAAGTGACCATCTTGGAGTAAACTGCAAAGTCCTAGGCCTTTTCAAGGAAAAGAGCTGAACAAGCTTGGAGAGGCAAGGATGAGTGTCGAAACAATGCGGTATCACATAGGAAAAAATGTCTCCGAAGCATGGACATGTACCCATTGCTGGAGACCCCCAGAAACAAACATATACCAGAAACTCCGCAAGCGGTGTGATCGAAGGAGTGACAGAAGCAACAGAGTGATCGCACACCATCGACAGAAGAACCTTCCACTTAGCCACAGAGGCCAAACCAGTGGAGTGAGTGCCTCCTTGAAGAAAAGCAACTCCACTGCGTGTCTCGAAAAACCACTACGAAGGAGACAGGACACGATAAAAGACATGTGCGAAGGCACAATGAAGTCGGGTCAACTTGAAAACCTCCTCGGGCGACTTTGGCAAAGAAAGTCGCGAGGTAGAGGGAGACATGCCGGAACCGCCGCTAACAGAGAGCAGAGCAGATTGATCCACACCCACCGAAGCGACGGGTGTGATCGAAAGGATTCGACGACTGCAGGTTCATATCTGGGTGAGAACCTGAGGCGGAATCGGAACCGGTAGGAAGGCGTAGCCAACAAGACCATCCCAAAGGAGGGCCAGAGCGTCCACGGCGAAAGCCAGAGCATCTGGACACAGGGACACGAAAGTGTCCACCGGATGGTTCCAATGAGTCACAAGAGATCGATGGAACCCGCCATGTGGAGCATCCACCTGGTGGAAATGACCCTGCCCCGACGGGCAAGGAGTCGGCTAGGATGTTCAGGCGACCAGGAATGTGACGAACAGCCACCCCGGCGTGGACATCCTGAGCGAGCAGTAGAAGATCCCAAGCCAATTCGTACATTGGAACAGAGTGCGTGCCGCCCTGGTTTCGAATGTAAGCAACCACCGTCGAATGGTCAGACAACAGAAGGACCTGGCGATTCGACAGGTGAGGGATCCACTGCCTGAAACGCAGAAGAAGAGCAAGAAGCCCCTTCTGGTTGATGTGTAGAGCTGCATGATCCTGGTCCCACATCCCGTGAATGGAAATACCTAGAGGATCCAACATCGCACCCCATCCGAGATCACTGGCATCTACCGTCAGAACGCGATCGGACGTGGGTAAGTCCAACGGAACACCCTGCGAAAGCCACTGGACATCCGCCCAGAGGAGAAGGTGAGGATAAAGATATTCTGGAAACTGAAGCACCAGATCCAGAAAATCTACATTCGGCCTCCAACGACTGAGCAGAAAGTGTTGGAGAGGTCTGACACGCAGCCGACCTAGAGGAATGAGATCCGTCACCGAACAGCAGAGACCGATTAGCCGGAGAAAACTCCAAGCCGTCGCGGATGTGGACTGGGACAGAGTCGGAGCAAAAGCTGAGAGAATCACAGCCTTGGCCTGGGAATGAACGGAGGACCGACCTGAAAGTCTCCATGCTGAACTAGGGAGCAATGATAGACTGGTTCAGGAAACTCAGATCGAGAACCGGTCGGAGTCAGCCGTCCTTCTTCGGCACCAAGAATAGGCAGGAATAGAAACCCACTGACCTAATGTTCTTGATGACCTCAATCGCACCCTTTGTCAGGAGATTGTCTATCTCCGTGGACAAAAGTTCCCGACGTAAAATGTCTGAAGGAACTGTGGTTGGAAAAGGCACCCTGGACAGAGTGGAGTGCCGTCGGAAGGATATTCGCAGCCCGGACCAAACAACATCTAACATCCAAGGATCAGATGTGATGGTGGCCCAACTGTCTGCGAACTCTGCTATCCTTCCTCCAACCTGGGACGAGTCGAGGTGAGGACCTTCATTGCGAACCCCGACGAGGCTCGCGAGAGGAGAAAACACCTCCTCTACTGAATGAAGAATCCTGGGACTTCCCTCAAGACTGCCGACGCTTACCCTAACCCCTTGAGTAAGAAGTAGAAGCGGTGGCAGAAGGATCAGCCCCTTTGCTTCGCAGAGGAAGCAGAGGGTACTTGTTAGGCTTGGAACGGCCCGTGCCTACCCAAGAAGGCTGATCAAGCTGAAGAAACAGCAGCTGATCGTTGGAATGACGTAGGACATCATCCCGGACCGTCAACACAGAACCATGGAAAAGTTGCGGACCTGCCAAAAAAAGCAGATCGAAGAGTAGCGCACTGCTCTTCAGGAAGGGATCGGCCTGTGTCCAGCACAGAGTCCCTTCGAACTAATTCCAGATTAGCCGTGTTACAGGCATGCGTGTGAGTAAGATGCATGAGCGCCTTGGACAGCACACGCAAAGGAGCCTGTACCTCATCAAACTTAGCTGAAGGCAGATAAGCAGCTAAAGCTGAGACGACGTGATCAGAAAGAGAAAGCATACCAAGCATCTCTCTCGATAAGCCCAATGTGGACTCCAGAAGTCGTCATCGGAATGACGGCAGACTTGGACTTGGAAAGCCCGAGGGAATTGGAGTCCTGATCCAAAACCGTCAAAGTCTGGTAGACCGACGGATTGGCGGAATCGTAGGAACGATAACGCGCTGGAGGCAAAAAGGTGTCAGCCCAGGTGAAGAACGGAGCCTTCATAGCCTTGGAACTTAGCTTGGAGTCCAAGGCTGAAAATGCTTCAACCAACTGTACCGAAGGGCACGGTCGAAGACGCCCAGAAGCAGGTTGCTCCATAGACTGTTGGCGTGCGACCGATGATCGCGGCCTGGCTGACACTGTCGACTGTTTAGATGGTTTGAGATCTGGAAGGAACCCAAACACGAAATCAAGAGCTGCCCCAAAGTCCGAAGACTGCTGGCTCTCGACATCAAGCATGTCTGACTCTTCCCCTGAGTTGGAAGACACATAGCCCATCGTGGGCAAACCAGCCGACACCTCGAATGGTGTCGTAACACCAGGGGGATCAGAAAGTGGCCTGTTTCCAATCCCGGGAGGCGGCGCCATAGGGGGTGCCTGGAAACCACTCGCTGCCACACTGGAAGCAACGGGAAGGCTCTTTGACAGAACCTGAGTGACTAAGGAGAGAGCCTCCCTAAGCTCACTGCCCATACTGGCCGGTTCGACAGGGGAAAGTGGCTTCACCTCTGACCCTCTCAACCAGCGAAGGGTCACGATCCTCCAAAAGACCCGACGTGAAGGCAGACGTGTATAGGGGCGTGACACACCCCGAGGATCAACATAGCAGGAACTCATGAGAGTCACCGCTGACCTCTGCAGGGCAGAAGGTCCAGGCTGCACAAAAGACGTTGGACCCCCAAAACTGGTCGTGTGGCCAGAATGAGTGGACGGAAACGCCACGGAGTTCATAGTGTCCCACTAAGAACAACCGAATCCAATGACAACTGTGGTGCTCGACGGCGCAGAGACCACAGGAGGGGGTCCGGCCGGCAGCCACTTCCAACTTCGCCGAGTTGAAGTCAGGGAAGGCTGAGGCCGATACCCCCACGTCTACACAACCAGACACCGCAGCAGGCCACTGCAGGTATAAAACTACTGTGCTCAATGGCTGAGAGGACACAGTAGGGGGTTCAGTCGGCAGCCCCATTTGACTTCGCCGAGTGGAAGTCTGGAAAGGCTGAGGCCGAAACCCCACAACCACACTACAGACATCCCTGCAGACCCTTGCAGGGAGAAGCCAAGGCCGGCTAAAAACGGTGCCCAAAGACGTTGTAGACGGAACAGCAGTAGCAGCAGATATGACGGGAGCTGTTGGAACTGGCGGAAAAGCGGAGAGAGCCACCAAGCTCGGCCTCCAAAGGAGGAGTCACAACACTAGTGACAGCCTCAGTTGTCGACTGGAGAGGGCGCATAGTCCCTGAACCAGGCATCTCTACACCAGAAAACCAACAGCTCCCGCAGTATCCACCACGGTAAAACACAGCACATTCCCCACGGAAGGGGAATAACTCTCACCAGACATGGTCGAATCGGGAAGCCCCGAAACGACAGCGGTCCCCACCCCCCACTGGTGCGGGAGGAGCTGCACATCCCCCACGGAGGGGGAGCAATTCTCATCAGACGTGGTCGAATCGGGCGACCCGAAACGATAGCGTTCACCACCCCCTGCGGGACCCTGCGGGACCAGGAGGAGCTGCACATCCCCCCACTCACACAGACGTGGTCGAGTCGGGGGCCCCAAAATGACAGTGCCCCCCTCCCACAGGGGCAGGAGGAGCTGCACATCCCCCACGGTGGGGGTAAACTCACATCAGACGTGGTCGAGTTGGGAGGCTCCCGAAATGACAGCATTCCACACCACCCGCGGGTGCGGACGAAACGGACACGAGAACGCACCAATGGCGAGGACAAAAGGAATTGCCCTAAAGGAACCGAACTGGAAAGAACAGAGGTGAGAGCAGTAGAAGAAAAAGGTGAACTCAACAGAAACAGAAAGTAGAAGAACACCCTCAACTACGAGAGAAGGTGGCAGAACCAGACGGCCGACACCTACTCCAAAAATTATTTTTGTATCAACCGAAAAATTCATTGTCGAATCGCGATGACACGATGTCGCAAACAAAACATTCGCGAAAACGGAATAGTAAAAAATAAACAATGAGAATGTGGTTGAAAATATAAACGAGAATATATAAAACACAGTCCTGTTATTATACGATCTTCAGATCCATAATTCCAGTCACAGGAAAACCATTATCCACGAGTTGAATTATCACTGTTTCATAATGCATATAGCGGAAACACATCCTGCTCGTGCTTTGGATAGAAAAAGAATGGCGAATTGACGCATTGCACACTGTTACGGAAGTCGTGGATTTGTACTATGGAAGAGCGTCCCATACTGGGTGTGCGCCGATGGCGCTCGGCCCAGTTTTGGCTTATTTTTTCGTGGTGTTTTTATCCCACTTTTCTTTCCCAAATCTTGGGAAAGATTAAAATAGAGAGTATTTTATCCGAGTTAGGTTCTTCCACTGTAGTGCAAGCCTGTAGTAAACAATTGAGGTAGGTTGATAAGAAACTATTATACGCGACACAACTTCTGACTGTCCTTAACATTTGTAAAAAGTTTAACAATTGTACTATGTTTCGTTTCTGAGTTATGGCTGAGACACGAATATTGACCAATTTTTAGTGTGACCTTGAAATGTGACCTTAACCCTGAAGGTACGAACCCGGCTATGGTGTGTGACACATCCTCCCATGGTCCTTTATAATTGTGTGAAATTTGATGACTATGGCCCTAACAGTTTTCGAGTTATTGGCTCGGACACACACACACAAGGATGGACAGACACATGCACACTTCAATCACTATATGCCACCCGACTTAAGTCAGGGGGCATAAAAACCCCCAGAATTTTGGTAACCCTTACATAATGAAATCAGCCCCAAATCTCTTTTTTCTTAAATTTCCTTTTTTTAAAAATTTTACTTCCTAAACATGCTAAACATGGCTTATGTAACACCAGCAGTCAATTGGAATAAGTTCAATGATCTCATTGCCCTAAGCTATCTTTGGGAGACAAAAATGAAAAAATTTAGTTATATCAGCTGGTCATACAGGGAAAACACTTAAGTGGGGGCTTCAAGTCATGTTAGATAAAAGTTTAACAAACTGAGTACTAAACATCCATATTCTGCTTGGACCTAACTTTTCATAATTGATACATAGTCAATGGATGCAAATGGGACCAGTTTGTTTATTTTCATGCTTAAATTCAAGAAATAACCAAATAGTTTTAATGGGTTTTGATAGTAGAAAATTCCACGAGCAACTGACAACCTAGCAAATCTTGGAAATGGGCACAATAACCAAAGAAATTTTTGAGTAGTTAGGGAAAGAACTGGTAATGTGTTTGAGAGTGACAATTGTAGCAACTGATTAATACTGAGGAACTTTGTTAATTGAATTGTCACTTTATTTGTGAAAAATATTCAACAGAAGTATTCAATTAACATGAATTTGGACATTTTTCTCTATTCTATTATTCAAATGAGCATTTAGGCCTAAAAAAGTCAAAAATCTGTTTCTCAGGCCCTCCTGCACAGTCCTTTTGGCTGCCGCATGGTCCTTTAGGCTGCGACATGTTCTCTTTTTATAACCAATGCAAACTTAAAAAAATAAAAATTAAATGGTTTATGTCTGATAATTTACCCAAGTTAATAAAACTGATAAATTTGTACCTTGAGTGACACAAGGCTTTGCAATGCTTTAGCACTGCAAAGCCTCCTTGCACTCAAGGGACAAAATACAACACCACCCATGCTATTCTGTAGATTATGATGCTTATGACATGAAACAAGAGGCCCCAGGGGGCCTGAGGACTCTCACCTGACAAGGTAAACTAAATATCAACCCAGGGAATTGATTTAACAAGTTGCATCTGCCCCTCCTAAGAAAAGCTTACACCAAATATCCAAAGATTCTGACTGGTGGATCTCAAAAAAAAAAAGATTTTTAAAGAATATTCCTCATATTGAACTAAGTTATAATTCAGGCTCAGGGACTTGGCTTTAACAAACTTGAATACCCCCCCCCCCCCCCCCAATGATGCTGCACACCAAATATCAAAACATTCTGACTGCTGGATCTGAAGAAGATTTTTTAAGAAAATTCCTCATTTTGAACTAAGTTACAATTCGAGCTTCCACAGTGAGCCCAAACATGGACCTAGGGACATGGCTTAAACAAACTTGAATCTCCCCCCCCCCCCCCCCCCCCCCCCCAAGGATGCTGCATACCAAACATCAAAAACATTCCGACTGCTGGATCTGAAGAAGAAGATTTTTAAAGAAAATTCCTCAGTTTGAACTAAGTTATAATTCAGGCTCCCACAGTGAGCCCAAATATGAACCCTGGGACTTGGCTTGAACAAACTTGAATCTCACCCATGCTGCATACCAAATATCAAAAGATTCTGCCTGCTGGATCTTTAGAAGAAGATTTTTAAAGAAATTTGCCTGAAATCCTATACTGAGCCCAAATATGAACCCAGGGGGCCGATTTTACAAACTTGAATCAGATCCACCCCACAATGTTGCACACCAAATATCAAAAGATTCTGCCTGCTGGATCTGGAGAAGAAGATTTTTTAAGAAATTTGCCTGAAATGCATCAAGTTCAAATTCGGGCTTCTATAGTGAGCCCAAATATGAATCCAGGGGGCCGCGATTTGTACAAACTTGAATCTGACCCCCCTAGAGATGATGTATACCAAATAGGAAAGAATTCTGACTGGTGGAGCTGAAGAAGAAGATTTTTTTGAATTTTGGAAAGAAATTCATAAGTGCTATCAGAGTTATGCCCCTTGTGGTGCCCCCTGTGGGTGCGGCAGGTTTATTTGTACAAGTTTGAATTGACATATGATGGGAAACATGCACACCAAATTTGGTTCAATTTGATCCAGTAGTTTGTGAGGAGTAGTTGATAATGTAAAGTTCACGACGGACGACGACAGGCGGCAAGTGATAAGTTAAGCTCCCTTTGATGAGCTAACAAACCCGGAACATGAACTTATGATGGCATAGAAATTATTACAAATCGAAAAAATAAAATTAAAAAATGCCTACCCACATGCAATTTTTCAAACAAGAAGGGGGTGTCCATCCCCATTAGCTTACCTAAGCATGGCATGCAATAAACCTAGGCTTATTACAAATCTGCAACAAATGCCTTGTCATGCGCATGTATAGTAAAACAGGTCAGAAGTTTTCCAAGTCCACACTTACAAAAAAGTCTAACATTGCATTAAACAAGACCAAAATCTCTGAAAAATGTCCAGCCAAGGGTTAATGTCATCTTATACTGATGCATTTAACACATATATGAAATATAAAAGCCACAGCATACCGATGTTAGCCTTCACTCATGTACAGCAAAACAGGTCAGAAATTTTCTAAGTCCTCACTAACAAAGAAATCTAACATTGGATTAAAAAAGTCCAAAATCTCCAAAAAATTATAAATTTAGAGTAATTTGTATATTTTTATACTTACCAATGGACCAGACTAGCCGGTGCTTAACTCAAAGTTATTAAGGGCCAAACACAAATTTTGAACCCCCCAATCCCCAAAATTTGCTTGCAAAACCGAAAATTAAAAGTCCTATCTGGCCCTCCATTCATTTACTCTCCGCGCATGTGCAGACATCAGGAAGTGACCAGAATTGGCGCCAACATCATTCTTTGTAAAAGAGAGTACTACATAAAAATTCAGCAGGGAGGTATAAGTGCCCACACATGGGAGGACCATCTCCGTCTGGACCATTGGTAAGTATAAAAATATACAAATTACTGTAAATTTATAATATTTTTACACTGTAAACCAATGGCCAGACTAGCTGAATTGTAAAAAGGTGGAGGGCTTAGGACTTCAGAATTAGTAGATCAACATAGTTCCAATTCTGTAATCCAGAATTACATGTATGTCTCTCTCCAGTAATAGAGAAGACGTATCATACAAAAGGAGCCCAGTTCAAGTAATTCTGTATACTTAGCATGAAGACTATGCTAATTGGATGTAACGAGTTCCCAATTTTTAAGGTTAGCCCGGACTAAGCCCCAAAAATTAGGATGGCGTATTTGAGAATGAGAGAATATCCCCCACAAACATAGGCCATACACAATAAAACTCCAGCTGTATGCAGGATATAATTACGGAAAAAACAGCTTCCCTCATAGTTACATGCCTATCAAGCCAGAGGAGAGGTGAAAAATCCCACCCCCCTTTTCCTTTGAAGGAATCTTCAAAAAGAAAGAGGGGAGTGCTCTGGAATCAGTAAAAGTGGTACCAAAAAACAATATAAATATTCGTCAAACAGGCACTCAGGTATTAATTTATTATTAATAAATGGTGCTTAATGCCACTGCAGAAGTTAAGGCTATAGCAACGATCCCAGTAATTAATATTGCCCGCTATATAACATACACCGGAGGCGGCGTACACAGATATGTCAAAAATCGGGGATACAGTGGAACCTCTTTTGAGAGACCGCTCTTCCAGCCAGGGCAAAGTGGTCTCTCAAAACAGGTGGTCTCTCAAAAGAGGGTTGATAAAATGGTAAGCTCAGGCAATAGTTTTTTATTTTGGTGGAAAAAAAACCAACATTATTTCATCTGTATTAAATTTAATTTATTGAACTTTTATTGTTTATTTTAATATTACATGTATAATAAAATGTTTTATAATAAAATACATTGATATATTTACATGAAGAGTGAATTAAAAAACCTCTGAAAACTATATGTGTGTCATTTTATTTCTTTCCCATTTATACCCTAAATTGCTGAATTTACGTTTCCTGACTGACACCGGTAATGATCGCTACTCGCCATGTGGTGTCATTTGTTGAATGCCCTGCAGTGGCCAGTGCACTGTGTAGTCCAATAATATTAGCCTTCGACTGTGCTCCGAATTTAATATTTTTTTATTTTTTATTATGTCGCACCGTCGAAGGTGCGACATAATAAAAAATAAAAAAAAATATTAAATTCGGAGCACAGTCGAAGGCTAATATTATTGGACTATGCACTGTGCAGTTCGTGTGTACTTGTTTGTTTAGTTTCGAGTGGGTGTTGAAAAAAATATTTATCGTTTATTCAAGGTTTCGAACGGCAAATGAATAATGCCAAATAAGAAAAACATGTAAAAGTAGGTACATGTACCTTGCTTAATGAAGAGCCAGTAAGTCTATCGATTTGAGTATTTAGGAAAATGTTTATCGACTGTCACATTTTTTAATATGGCTGTACAGGAAGTGGACACTGGAAGTTTACTGTTGGTTCTAGGATATTCGTACAATATCATTTCGTTCCATTTAAAACGACCACGATTTTTGAAAGGAAAAATTCTTTTTCTGATCTAAAAAATATGGTTTATCACGCCTCGGTGAGGTGTCATAAAATATATTTTTTAGACAAGAAACAATTTTATGATGAAATTTACCTAAATGCAGGATGTTGTGTACACGTATCATTTCGTTCTGTTTAAAACGACCACGATTTTTGAAAGAAAAGGTTCTTTTTCTCGTCTAAAAAATATGGTTTATCACGCCTCAAAGAGGTGTCATAAAATATATTTTTTAGACAAGAAACAATTTTATGATGAATTTTACCTAAATACGGGATGTTTTGTATTCTTTGATGAAAATTACAAATGCGTCTCACTGCGGTTTGGAAAAGAAATTGTGTATTTTTGTTTGTGTTTGCTTATTGGCTAGAAAATCACTTTGCAGCCTTGTTTCCATAGCAACTAAGTCAGTCAGCACACTACCCCTTTGGGTTTGGAGGGCAAAGTTTTTCAGTTTTTTTAAGCTTTCCATAGCTTCAGTAAATGTTACGTTGGGGATAGAAGGTAATGACTCATCGTCACTATCTTCCACGTCACTTTCTATTTCACTCGAGCCAGCACCGCCTTTCAAAATATCGTTCTCCCAATCCTCTGATGGCACAGAAGAGGTTTGTATAGAATTATCCATTGATGAATAGTCCTGAATTGTCACACCATCTAAGATTTCCTGACAATTTTTATCGTTTATAATTGGGTCTTCCTCAGGGATAGTTTCTAATGTTTCTAATGAGTCTACCTTCTCACCAAATCCACATTTCTGGAAACACTTTTTAATAGTTTCACTTTTTACCTCTTTCCAAGCTGCCTGCAGCCACAAAATAGCGTCTAAGACATTTACACTTTTTGAAACCTCAGAGGCTGAGTTACATTCATCAATCTTATGTACAAGGCACATGAGAAATTTCTGTCTATATTTCAGTTTCAAAGTCTGAATAATACCGGCATCACAGGGCTGAAGCTTTGATGTTGTGTTTGGCGGTAAAAAGCATAGCTTTACGTTGCTAAGTGCAATATCTGGGTGGGAACTACAGTTATCAATCAATAAAATTATCTTACGATGTTGCCTTTTCATTTTGTTGTTAAGGTCGATGGCCCAGTCAGAAAAAATTTCAGATGTCATCCATGCCTTTCGGTTTGTCTTGTATTTTACATCACAATTTATTGGGTCAAAACTACGAAAACACCTGGGATTTTTTGATTTACCAATGACCAACAAGTTCAGCTTTTCTCCCTCGGCACTACATCCAATTAATACACTAAGTCTATCTTTTGCCTTTTTAACACCACTTTTACTTTCTCCCTTTGCTATGAGAGATTTATCGGGGAGTCCTCTGAAAAACAGTCCTGTCTCATCTGCATTAAAAATATCCTTTGTTGAATAGCCCTCTAACAAAGATGGTAAACGTTTTTTGAAAGAATCCACTATGTCCTCATCAACATCCGCCGATTCGCAACTCAACACATTAGACTTTATATTGTATCTGCTCTTGAAACACTCTAGCCACCCATTTGAAGCAGTAAAATCAGGAAAGTCCATTTCGTATGATGCCACAATTGCCTTCTGTTGAAGTAATTTACCGGTTATTGGAATGTTTTTACTCCTAGCCACACAAAACCATTGCCATACAGCATCACTGATTTCAGGATAAACCACATGCCTCGCCTTGGCATACTTTCTCTCTCCGTTTTTGCCATTTTTCCATTCGTCTTTTAAATTTTGCTTTTCCTTAATGATGGACTGTATCTGAGTTTTTCCAACATTAAACCGCTCGGCAATTTTTCTTGCACTTTCTCCTTTTTCTGAGTGATCAATAACCTTGATCCTCTCCTCCAATGTTAAAATTTTTCTTTTTTTGCTGGGTGGTTCTGACATTTTAACTCACTTCACTATTCAATAAAATTTCGATTTATGACAACCCTATTCTTATGGCCCGATTATATACTCATCAACAATAATGAAACTACCCCTCTACACAATGACTGTAAAAACAAACATGGCTTTTTAATCAAAACAGGAGACTGTTGACAGCAAAACAAACACAACCCAAGCGATTTGTTTTCCCTTGATCTCCCCCCCCCCCCCCCCCCCAAACTTCTATTCTTTCCTAACACGTGGTGACAACAAAGAAGTCGGTTTCCGCTTTCATCATCAGCTTTCAACAGTCACAAAATTTCGTTGTTTTGATATTAAAAAATTTAAACACAAACTCAAAGATTTAATTTTTCTTTGATTCCCAAACACTATTACTGTATCCTGCACAAACACAAGGTGACAAAACTGAGGTGGGTCGCTCTGCTTTTATGCTTTGTAGCGCCATCTACTGGGCCAGAAAAGATGAATTGTCCCACTTTCACCGCTGTTTATTCTTTTGAACTTTTATTGATAATGGCCGTCTAAACGACCGAAAAACAAAATTAAGACAAAGATAATGATGTGAATTTCCATTTTATTTTTATTATGATACAGGAATTGGAAAAATAAAAGCAAGGAAATACATCGAAATGATGAAATAAATAACAGAATATTTTTTTTTCCAATCGAAGCTTGGCTTTTATCGGACCCGACTATCATCTGTTGTCAGTGTTGACCTGTAAACTAAACATAAATTTGTCTCAGAAATTTCTTGGTCGCTTGTCGTCATTTCTCCGATCTGGTCGCTGAAAAGAGATAAAAGTTAATATTTTTTCACAAAAATACTGGTCGCTGGTCGAGTTTGACAGGTGGTCGCTCAAACAAGGACCCTTTTAACGTAAAAGTGATCGGTACATTGGGAAGGTGGTCGGGAAAGACAGGGTGGTCGCCCAAAAGAGAGGTCGTTCAAAAGAGGTTTCACTGTATAATATATAGCATACACATGTCCAATTGTAAAACACAATGAACGATCTCTGGAGAGTAAACACATTTCCGAGGTAACCCACAGGCGATCCCATTCAGGTGTACAATAAATTCCAGTAACAACACTCCCTGACGTGTACTATCCGATAGCTATGACACTATAAGCGTGGAAATATATGAGATGAGTACGGACAGTAATAGAAACCTGGATCTAGAAATGGAAGCAGGTATTATTAACAGGCTCCGACACGGACCGCCCCCGAAATAATTCATAATTTCAAAGGTCCATAATATACAATAAAACGTCTACCTAGTAATTATTATGCGTGTGAGCATTAAAATCCTGCATGTAATCATCTGAATACCAGTTAACTGGTTATGCAGCCTCCGAGGTACCCAAAGACTAGCAATTTAATTATGATGAAATATGCACTCGTATATGACATATAGATGAATAATCACAGGAAACCAATCCAACTAAAAAGTGGATGTGCCCATGAGGTCGCCATAGAACACAACCCAGCCGCCAATCGAAAAGTGAAGAAATGCATGTATGTATTTAAACTTATACGAGGCTTGCAGGAAGAAAACTACGTCTTGCCCAGTAATCACCTCTAAACACATCGGCAGTGTGTGTGTGTGTGTGTGTGGGGGAGGGGGGGGGGAGTTTCGAAGTCATATCGAACCCTCCTCACCCGCATTACTTAATCGTTCTTGTGTTAAGTCATCAAATAATATACGAACCGCAATGGTTACCTCACATCTAACAGACTCCATTATGCCACTATGGGCGGAGAAGGACGTGAAGAACAAAAACTCCCCTGATAAAGAAGGTCCTCTCGTGGAGGAAGCTTCCGGAGAACGTCCCACAGACACTTGAGAAGACTGATCCAAGGTTTCTGTGACAACAGAGGTGCTACTAGTAGGATTCACAACGAGACGTAATCTACTGAATCAAAGGAATTGGAGGATACGCATATCCTATCATCCATCCCCATGAGATCGGCAGAGCGTCTACTGCATGCACTCAATGGTCTGAGCATGGCGACACAAACGACGGTAACTGATTGTTCTGGTGTGTCGCAAATGGATCTATCATGGGGCGATCCCTCTGGTAGCAAAACTGTCCAAATACTCGCTTGTTGAGCGTCCATTCCAATCGCAACAGGTGACCTTTCCAAGACAGCGAGTCTGCTAGTACGTTCAGACGACCCGGTATATGACAGATAAAAAGATGAACATGATGATTCATGATGTATTAGGAAAATCTTCTCCATTAGTTGGCATAACGGAAATGAATGGGTGCCGCCCTGGTTCCCGAAGTACGCTACTACTGTTGAGTTGTCCGACCAAATTGAACATGGACATAACATAATTATGTGAATCCAATGTTGTAGCGCTAGCTAATTAACATCATCTCGTTGATGTTTATGTGTCTCTCCTGGAACTGAGGGTCCCAAAGACCCTGACACCTCAAGACTGTAGGACTTAGGGTCTTGCCCCAGCCCATCAAGACTCACATCCGTCATAATCATGAAACCCGGATCCGGCAGTTGCAGCGTAACTCCCCGAATTAACCACTGAATATCTGCCCAATTGAACCCTTGTTTTACTAGGTCCATTAAAACAATACTGGTTCAAGCGAAAGCGTCTTCACACTCCAGTTCTGTGTAAAGAATATCTGGAGGGGACATGCGCACAGGTGGCCCATTGGAATGAGATCCACAGCCGCTCCGCACAACTCCAACAGTCGCATGAATTCCCTCACTATTAATGCGTCTGAGTGTAGACAAAAGCGAGCATAACAACAGACTAATTTCGCTCTGGGTAACGGCAGGCGAACCAGATTGTTGTGAGTCTCAAAGCTCAATCCCAAGTGAATAGACAATTTGTAGACAATTTGTAGAGCTAGAGCCGACTTTTTCTTGTTTACAATGAAACTGAGACGTCGGAGTAATAGAAGCAGACTCTGAACATCATTCTGAATAATAATTCTGTTGCCGTATCCCTGTAGAAGGTCGACCAAGTAAGCCAACGTTACCGCAGACAAATGAGCACGTAAGTAAGACATTACCGAGTTCATTATTCGAGTGAAATGCCCAGGGGACCAGATTCAGACCAAAGCATATTGTTCTGAACTGGAACACCTTCGCGTGTTTGGCGGACCGCAGGTACTTTTAGAATGTCGGATGTACCAGGACATGAAAGTACGGATCCTTAGATCTATGCTTGCAACATAGTCGATCACTCGAATGCTCGCTTTTACCGACTGAATGATTTCCATAAATAAACTTTTAGAGCCATGATAAACTTGTTATCCAGCTCAAGTCTATTACCGGTCGAAACGAGCCGTCTGGCTTGGTACGAGGAACAGGTAATCTTGAGAATCCTGATTCTCCACGTCCTCCCCACAAAAAACCTTGTCTCGTCGGCCTAGGGGCGTCTGACCTATAGTCCCGATCAGATCTACGCCCCTTTCCTGAGTCGCTATACTGACGACCTCCAGAGTAATTATAAGAGAGTTTCTTGTACCCTCGTGAGGAGTTTCCTTTTGACAATTTTTGTCTGGAATGCCCTCCTTACTCTTGCGTGCTGAAATGAGTCGTTGATACGCCAACTTCAAAAGCAGAGCACTAGACGCTTTCTTAGTAGCCTGTTCATAGACTAACGAAAGTTTGTCATCGAAAATAAAATGTCCAGAAACTGGAGCGAGTCGGAGAGAGCTTTTCACCTTGTCATTTTATCAGTGATGATGACGGAAGGGCAGCATCACGTTTGATTAACTCCAGATTGGTCACTGTTAGGCCAGATTTATACGTGGTATACATAATTGCCCTGGAAAGAACTCTAAGAAAGGTACGAATGTCCTCATATTCCTTTCCGTTGAGACGTTGCGTCATAGCTCTTGTAAGGTGATCTGCGTAAGACATAGCGTCCAAATTCGCTCTATGAAGAAATTGCCGTCTCAATTGTGTCTGAGCGAATTGTGAATGATGCAGGTAAGGATACCTCTAGATCCTTGGCCTTCTCATCCAAATGCAGAGGAACTCTCTGAACATCTTCCACGACCATTTTAAATGAACATGGTCAAAGAAACGGTATGTTAAACTTTATGGAAGATGAAGAAACCGCCTTTTCTTCTCACACTCGAGAGGTTAAATACAGCGTTGTCTATATGGCTGAAGGCCTGCGACACCCGCCTAGACTGAACCGGAAAAGAAAGGACTTCCTCCTTTGTCCGGATAAAGTCTGCATCCAACGATGCTAGCAGTTTCTTCCTTGCCATCGCTGCATTCTGATTCAGCGGAACAAAATCAGGGTAGTATTGATGGATGAAATCCATCGCAACCATGTACTGTTCCGAAAGGGAAGGGTAATCCTCTTCCTTATCCCTTTCACCATCCGAGAGAATCAGTTGTGAATCTCGGTCCATTGCATCTGCGTGAACAGACGACTGGACCTACCCAGCACCGTCCGACAGCTCAGATTCTGAGGGAGGCTGCAACTGCACTTGCTGAGACGCTGCGATCAGGTGTGCAATCTGCAACAGCAAGTCCATCATTGAGGCCTGAGGAACAGCGGTCTTCCGTTCCTCAGCCGCATGCTGCTCCTGGGACGGTGTGTCCTTTCTCCGAACATCCCGATGATCAAGGCCTCATCTCCCTAGCTACCGGATGGTCCGACTTCACGGGCGAAGAGTGGTTCCTTCTTCGTGCAACAGGCTCATGTGTGCTTAAATAACGTAGCGGAGGAAGCCATAACTGAAGCCGACTCTGGTTGCAGACTAGACGGAACATCCCGATGCGGCGGGTGGACATATACTCCGTCTCGTGCAAGTTTCCAGCCAGGAAACTTCATTTCGGCCTTGTGAAACGTAGCAGAGGAAGCCTTGACTGAAGCCGACCCCGGCTTGTGCAAGTTTCTCAAAACAACATCTGACCCCAGCCACTGGTAGATCAGAGAGGGGGGCCTCTCCCGCTCATGGTCTATAAGACCTCGCCTGAGTACAAGAACTTGCTGATTTCCTCCCTATTTCCGTCGTCGCTGGGTGAGCTATTTATATAATAGTACTCGCTCTAGCCAATCCACTTCTTAGGCCACAATGGACTTACCCGGCGTCATTGCACCCACGGACGGAGTACTGCTTCACGGGTCGAGCTAGCTGCTTGCAAGAGATTAAAACCTTTAACAAAAGGCCCTAACTCTTGCAATAATGAGCACTACAGCTAGCTCTATATGCTCCATGGAGAGCAACGACGGTAGCACACTTGGATGGGTGTCAGAATATCATCACCATGTTCATGTTCCTCTGAAATAGAAACCGACAGAATGAATTAGCATGTGGTGAGAGGCTCTGATCCTCAGAACCTCAGCGCGAACTATGTACCGTGACACCCAACTCCAACATCAGTCATCCCAATGCAACACAAGAATGACAAAGAGTCCACAGGAGTGTATCAACTAAAGTCGATATCAGTCCTCCGAACTCCACAACAATATATATATACATAACTGAGATATATGAATAATAGCAATCATAATTAAATTCAAAATATTTTTTGTAAACAAAAAATTTTGAAAAAATGCCGAAGTTCCCAAAGGGAACATAACATTAAGAGCCCAAGGGCATCCCAATAGAGCCTAAGTGTGGACAAAATCCAAAATTTTTTGAGCTACACTACCGGAATAACAATCCATGTATTCTACAGTATACTACAGTAATAGAATACAAGAGACCAAATGGGGGCCTGAGGGCGCTCACCTGACATGGTAGTCTAAATATCAAACCAGGGACTTGACTTGAATAAGCTGCATACGCCCCTCCTAAGAAAAGCATATACCAACTAGATAAAGCAGTTGTGCCCACCATTACGTGTACACTCCATATAAAACCGCACTTCGCGTACCCCACTTTTTGTGCAGAAAAGTGGGGTACCCAAGTGCGGTTAGGAGAGAAGCATTACATAATCAATTAGTGCTCGACGAGAAATTTCTTCCAGAGTCTGAACCTGATTAGCAATATTAGTCTTCAGTCATTGAATTTCTAAAACCTGCATTTCATAAAATAATGACATAAAAATATTATATCTGTCTTTTCCAGATCATTGTACCCCGGAATAATGTCCGCTTTTAAACAATTCGCCCAGTATTTTTCGAGATATTTAACTTGTTTCCGTATTAAAATAAAATGTTTTGCCGATATGTCATTTGGATTCCCCCCTGTATAATTAAAGGTAAGTTTATCACCATCGAACATGATCTTGTCCACCTTCATTCTCGAAACATTTCATCGAGACATTTTTAAATAAAATTACCGAATAGAGGAAGTATTTTAAAATAAAACAAATTCTGTGCGTTGCTATGTTTTTTTAGAACAATAATGTGACAGTCTCGGCGATACATCCTGTCTTTACGAAGTGCGGCCCCTATTTTTCAGACTCGGAATCATTACGAACTCGGCATATGATTTAATATCATTGCAGATAAGCTGCTTCACGTTTACCTCAGTAATTATTTTTGACGAACTAAATTGAGAATGAAACAGAATTAATAAATAAATCCATCTGCTCCTTCCGGTCATTTTCGTAACAACTCGGGTGGATTTTTTCAAATTACGTTCAGTCTTCGGAATCATGAAATTTTAGAAGAAGAGACATACGAATCATGGCCTACGGTAAACAAATTTATAGTGTAGTTTAGGAAGTGGAAGGCACCCACAATGGGATTTTCTTGTCAACTTCCAATATCAATATCAATATTCACGCCTCCCGTGAGTCAACGATCGACAGTATAATCTCTCCACTTTTAAATCTGATCCGCCGCGCCTGGAAAAATTCTCCCTTAAAATTTTATATATTTTCCTTTTTTTTACAGCTTGTGGCCCTCATTAACGGGGGAGGGGAGCATTCCAATGAGGGGCCATAAACTATGTGACTGAAACAAAATATGGAAATTCACTAAATTCACAACGCCAATGGCCGAATTTGGCCAGCACTCAGGCTATACAAAAATCTGCATTCAAATTTTATTATGTTTAAGTTTTTGTTTCAAAAACATAGCTTATGACCCTTCATTGGAACGAGCTAGTGGATTTTGAGTCTTTCCATTGAGGGGTCCCAAGCTCTGTTTTGAGACAAAAAAAATCAAATTTTTAGTTGTTATTAAAGAATTTATCTTGCAAGTGCCACCTGGTCCTGTAGGCGGGTGGAGACTATTGGATCACCGGATTTATCTTCCTAGCATTTGGTACGTTTTTTCTTGGAAATAGTATGTTTATTTTCGTGGCTGGAAACTGGGTAGACTGATAACATTTTGGCCAGACGCTGTCGTCTGTATGTTGGTGTTTTGGTAATAATAATTCTCCCCAGCTAGCATGGGTTTCTTTTCAATAGATGCTTCAAATGCTTCGGCCCTTTGACAGATTAATAAGTAAATTAGCCTTAGAAAAGGTGTTGAACATATGACATACCAGTATACAATTATGCTCAATTAGTTACTTCTGTTCAGTGGCGTGTTAAATTAAATCCTTTGTTTGTTGTTAATCCCCAAGAAAATGTTAAAAGAAACGAAACACTTGCTATGTTTCATCATATCACATCCCCCAAATATAAAAATATTCACAGGAAACATTTTTAAAATCTCCTGAAAGTTAGTGCTTGCGCGGTCTCGAGTCCAATGATATTAGCTACAAATAAGAGACTTCATTAGTTGAAACTTTGGATATTTAGTGCTTAACACGATGTCTTGATCAAGTAGTCCAATAATATTAGCTATGAACACGCGTCTCATCAAGCTTTATTTATTTTTTATTATTTGTTGCTAATATTATTGGTGGACTGTTTCATTATCCACATCATAGTATGATGCCGCAACACTACCACCGAGTTAGGGTGAGAACGGTTTGAGTTTCGCCGAATTGAATAGAGCATGCGTTTTGGCCCTAATCTTTTCAAAATCAGCCCCCCTCCCCCTCCAAAAAAAAAGAATGGGAGCCAAAACTCGTTTTATCACCAATATCAGTCACCGCTGATATGACCGATTCCCCGGGTTGAATAAGATGTCACAACGTTGTTCTCATGACCATAAACTCAAGTAATGTATTCCTGGGTGGCGTCATTTCGTTCCCGTGGGGACACACTTCATCGATCGGAATGGTCCCGAGTTGAATTATGATACCGTGTTTTGAAGTAGCTCCAGGAAAAAGATGAGAGAAGCATGGATCGGGTTTACCCAAATTGGATCTGATCCGTGTTTTGAAGATAATCTCCCCCCGGGTTTGGGGTTCCATAGCGGCTGTCAGATAGAATAAAAAATGTGTTTTAATTTTTACATTTGGGGGGATTATCATGTTATATCCCGGGCGAAAAGCAGATAAATTGCCAGTATGTTCAAAAAGAAAAATGTGTAGTTATCTGTACCCGTCCATTTCGGTTGAGAATCAGAATGTTTTTTTCAACAACAATGACCTCGATTAAGCGAGTTCAGACTATTTTATATCATGTAAATCCAATAGATGGAAGAGCCACACTGCTTCACGGGATCGTCAAAATTCACATTTTTTAAAAAGATTTATTAGAACACAAAACGTGAATTATTGGACCGATTTTCACATTTAAAGGATTCTTTTGATCCAGAAAATTCTCTCCAAAAATATTTCAGGCACAGAAAAAGGATTTAGTGAAGAAAACTTATTATGTAAATTGCGAGGTGTTTTCCCAATCAACACTGATTAATGAGTAAATAACTGCTGTTATATAATCTTACATAACGCACTCAGTCGACATTGGAATAATTTTTTTATATGGAGTGTACACGTAATGACACAATACACAGGATTTTCCTTCTATTTTCAATTTCTGCACTTTTACGTCCCAAAATTGAGATAAATGCATAAAAAACAGATTTTTTTTTATTTTTGTTCGGAAATTTTCGAAGTCCCAAACAAAATACTTTCAGTCTAAAATTTTTTTTTCTTCTTAAAATTGACCAAAATGCATAAAAAACCAAAAAACTAATTTCTGGATTTTGGTCAAAAATTTTCTAAGTCCCACCCAGCCCCCAAATTTTCAGTGTAAAAAAAAATAATGTTTTTTGTCTTAAAATTGACCAAAACGCAAACAAAAAAAAAAAAAATTTCCGGATTTTGGTCCAAAATTTTTGAAGTCCTACCCGGCCCCCAAATTTTCAGTGTAAAAAAAAAAAAATTTTTTGTCTTAAAATTGACCGAAACGCATAAAAAAAACCAAAAAAAATTTCCAGATTTTGGTCCAAAAGTTAAAAAATTTATAGTAATTTCTATATTTTTTATACTTACCAATGACCAAGACATAGCTGGTGCTAACTCTTAAAATATAGGGCCAAACACAAACTTTGCCCCCCAATCCCCAAAATTTGCATCTAAAACCAAAGAAAACATGTCCTGAAAGGCCCTCCACACTTCACCTCTACTGCGCATGCGTAGTGTCAAGGACGTTCCGAAATTGGCGCCATTAATCATTCTAATAACCAGTGCCTGGTAAGCGCTATGTACTCAGCGGGGAGGCAAGAGTTCCCAACTCCTGGGAGGGCCATCCCCGTCTGGGTCATTGGTAAGTATAAAAAATATAGAAATTACTATAAATTTTTTAACATTTTTATACTGTACCAATGATCCAGACATAGCTGAATAGTAAAAAGGCTGGAGGGCCAAGGACATAGAGCAAAATGGAATACGCTCAATAATATAAAATAGAGTCATCCCCTGTAGGGAAAAAGAAGTAATAGGCCTTACATGTATCTTTCTTATTTATGATAAATTAGAAAGATACAACACCTTCCAAAATTGAGCTTCATACATCCATGTACTCTATTAATATCCAAAATAATCCTTATACTAATAATTTTTAAAGTAAGCCAATAAATAAAGTAAGTCTAGAGAATAGAGACTCTTATACTCCTTAAAAGTGTCTGAGGATTGCATAATCATGTCCGTTGACATATGCAATATTCAAAAGCTATACTTTAAAAACTAAGACTTGAATGAATTTCTAACATAAACTTCTCACTAAACAACCATCCCAATAACAGCTCAGAATTACTAACTCCGGAGGAGGTATCTCCTTGTGTTCATAGTAAAACAGGTGACCCAAGGGAACACCCTTCCCCCCCCCCCCCCCCCCCCCCCCCCTTTTTCTTGCCCTGGGTCAAATAGCCCAGAGCGAAGAGGGCAGCCGAACGGAGACACTGCCGAAACAGACAGCCTACCTAGCTATAGTAGCAACTGTTAAGTGAATGACATTCTGAGCAGTAGATAATAGACCTAACAATAGAGGCCTCCAGAAATGGACTCAATATTTCTGAGATAAAAATTCATGAATGTGGATGGCTGAGCGCAATGAGCAGCCTTCAAAAATCTATAATAGCGACACTATTAATGTAAGCCCAAGATGTAGAAGAATTCTTACATCATGAGCCGAAATCTTAAGCACAACTGCTGAGTCAATGATATACCATAAGCAGTACCGATAGTTAATAGAATCCATTAACAATAGAATGGAGCGTAACGTCCTTCTACTAGGCATCAAAGACAGAAGAAGCTTACGCCCGTAGTAATAAACAGATATCTGTTTATAAATACATAAACTCTAACCGGAAAGAGTAAAGGCCTATGCCCGTACGAAGACGGAAGGACCTTAAAAACAATAGGTTCCGGATATTAGGAGCCTAACTCTTATGCAAAAATCCAACCTAAATAGTAAAGGAAGTAGTGATTCCGAAACTACGAAAGTGAAAATCATCCATCGATAGTGCATGAAACTCACTGACTCTTCAGTAAAAGAGAAACCAACAGAATTACTGTCTAAAAGGTCAGAATTTGAAAACTACTGTTTCCAGAGGCTCAAATGATTACTTAGCTAAATAAGAACCGAAGTTAAATTCCATATAGGAATTTAATCTAAAGATTCTAAGTCTATTTATCAAAAAGTTACTAACTGACTTAGATAAAGAGACATAAGACTCAATTGTAAACTATCCTAGAGTGCATAGGTATGAGGTAACATAAATAACCTTAATAATAACAGGCTGCAGTAGATCTTGTGAAACAAGTATACTAAAAAATTGCAATGAGTAGTATGGAGGGATCAACAATATGAACATAATGATCCCTACACCAACGACGGAAGAGCCTCCACTTTAGCTGCATAGAATAGCGAAGAAGAGGATCTCCTATAGTAAGAAATCGCGTCCAAAGCTCGTCCAGTACAATGCTTACAATGCAATACGGACCACACAACGGAATACATGAAGGTTGCGACCTTGCGGGTTGTGGTAAAGATGACACGATTTACCCGGTGAAAAAAGATCCTCACATTGAGGAAGATTTCACGTTAAGTCCCACAGTAGACAACAGAGTAAATTACCCATGGTCTCTGTGAAGATAGAGATGCTATCAACAGAAATGTATTGTGATTGTTTATCTTAGCAATACCTGCTGAAACAACAGTGCCGGAGGATACGCGTATCCTATCATTCCGTCCTATAGATCAATAGAGCGTTAACAACATTAGCTCAGAGATCCGGACAAGCCAACACATACGTCTGCAATTGATTAGCAAGCTGTGTCGTAAATAAATCATCATTGGGCACTCCCATAGATAGCAAATCTGATTGAATACTTGTTTGTTGAGAGTCCATTCTGACAGCAACAAGCGACCCCTAAGTGAACGGGAGTCCGGTAAAACAATCAGACGACCCGGAATATGACGGACCAAAACAGAACTTGGTGTACTATATCCAACAGACGGATTCTTTCCATTAAATTGAATAACGGAAACGAAAGAGTGCCTCCCTGGTTCCGGAGATACGCCACTACTGTCGAATTAACGGACAGGATTTGGGCATGCGTTTCTGAATAATGTTCATGCAATGACATAAAGCAAGCCTAAAAAACATTATTCCGCGGAAGATAATTGGTTGCTAAGAGACTGCGGAACCCAAAGACCCTGGCACTTCGAGTCCGTTGGGATCAGTATTATATCCCAATCTGTTTGACTGGCAACCGTCATAACAGCAACACTCGGGTCCGGCAACTGCAGTGGCACTCTCTGAGTCAACCACCGAATGTTTGCCCCAGTCTGAATCTCTTGTAACACTAGATAGACAAGAGAACGTGTAAATCGAGCAATTCATGGATTGCTGAAAAGTTGCCGTCGAAGAGAAGCTTCTCCGAGAACGAAGCGACTCTGAGAGAGTTCTTAACCTTACTATCCACGCGCGTGGATGTAGCTAGGGCTGCGTCACGTCTAACCAACTCCAATCAGCCACTGAAGGGCGGAGTTATACGTGAACAAACTACTGCCCTCAAAAGAAATTACATTGAGAATAATATCCCGTAAATCTTTTCTTGAAGACGTAATGATAACGCCTCACGTATGATAAAGCGTCTAAGTTAAGTCTACTAGACATCATTGTCGTTTCCAACATTGAAGTTGGAAAAGACATAGACGGCGAAAAAGAATATTTCCAGTCTTTAACCACACCGTCTAGACGCATATGAACTCTCGGTATGCCCTGCACTGCCAAAATAAACTATTCGTATAAATGATAAAACGGCAGAAATGAGCAACGCGGACAAGAAACTAAACTATCATGCTTGGTAGCAGGCTTGTATGCATATATAGCGTCGAAAAATAAAACACATGTTGTAATGAAATTATTGGACTGCGTCGGTAAGTCAGGGACAATGTCCCCGAACCGATCGAAAATTCCGAGTCCAATGACGCTATAAGTCTCTTATCCAACATCGCAGCAATGTAGTCCGAAATAACAATCACTGGAAGATAATGCCAGAAGATATGAATGGCAGCTTCCGATACTACGAAAGGGAAAACTCGAAATCTTTCGAATCCCTTTCGCCATCCTGTCGGACCCTATAAAGCGTTCGGTCGTCCGTACCTGATGCAACCGCGGACCGCACCGACCCAGCACCATCGGATAATTCCTGATTCAACCAAGAAACTGTCAATTGCTGGGATGCTGCGAAACAACTGTGCTAACTCGGATAGCACGTCCGTCACTGAGGCCTGAGGAGAAGTGGTCCTACAATGCATTGCCGCTGGAAGCTCCGTGATTGTTACCCCGTGCATACTACCAATATGCGAGCGAACGGAGTGTATAGGCCTCGTGTCCCTTGGCTACCGGATGGCGCGACCTATTCGCCGTGGAATCACTGAATGACGAAACTGATCGGATATTCGAGGTCACGTAGCCAATGTGCGGTCGTGTGCCCTGCTGTGAGGATGAGGAAGCATATGGACAGTCTCTCGGACTGTCAATATAACGGAGCGTCCCGACCGACAGACATATGCTCCGAATGTAAAATATCAGAACCACAACATGCGGTCCCCTATGTTGTTGGAAGAGAGAGGGACCTCTCTCGCTCACAGCCCGGACGGACCTGGACAAACCAGGGACCGGACTAACAGGCTTCCTCCGATCTGTCCTCAATCTGCCGTCACTGGGTGAGTACTAAAGTAATTAAAGTGCTCGCATCACCCAAATCTCCTTCCTAGACCGCAACGGACGAACCCGGCAGCCGAACCATTCGATGAATGCACGCTACACCGGGTGAGCTAGCGAATGTCACTCCGTAGGCGATAGACATATTCCATGAGCACTTATTGCCGCTAGCTCTTCATTAACTATGACGACAGAGGCACACTTTTGAAAGACATATCCGTAACTTTGCGAACAAGAAACCAGAAATGCTTGGTTATAGCAAGCATATAATAATAATATATATAGCGTCGTTCAATAATTCGAAAATTTGTGTGACATTATTGGACTATGTCGGAACTGAGGGACGATGTCCCTGAACCGAACCAAAAATTTCTAAGTCCACCGACGCTATCAGTTTCTTATCCGGCATCGCAGCAATCTGGTCCGACGAAAGAAGCTGTAGAAGACCAAGTCAGATGACATACACAACAGCATATGTTGTTCCGAAAGGGAAAGCTCGAAATCCTCCAAATCCCTTTCGGTATCCCGTCGGACCGGATGAAATTTTCGGACGTCCGTACCCGCTTCCGCGGAGCGTCCCGACCCAGCATCGTCGGATAAAAAATATGCGACAGATTCAGTTGATGCTGGGATGCTGCGATAAACTGTGCTATTTAGGAAAGCACGTCCGTTCCCGAGGCCTGTGCAGTAGCGGTCTTACGATGCATTGCCGGATGGACCATTACGAGCTATGAACCGGACTAAAAGGCTTCCTCCGTTCTCCCTCCGATCCGCTGTCACTGGGTGTGCATTTGGTTGATTTATAGTGCTCGCATCACCCCAAAATTCCTTCTAGACCGCAACGGACGAACCCGGCTGCCGAACCATTTGGTGAATGGACGCTACACCGGGCGAGCTAGCGGACGTCAAAGGCCGTCGAACCTACTAGGGTCCTCTTAGGCAATTGGCGTATTTACATGAGCACTTTTCCGCTAGCCCTTCATTAATTGTGACGACGGAGGCACACTGTTGGAAGACATCACAGATACATCACCCTAATCTTGATCGTCTGAAATAGAAATTGATAAAGTAGAGTGACCCTGCGGGGAAAGGACCGGAGTGTCCAATTCCCCAATAACATACCGTGACATACGCTTCCCATATTGTCATCGAAATCATACGATACAGAACAGGAGTTAATGCGAGTACACTGACCACATATAGAATGATTATAAAAGTCAGAGGAAGACTTCCTCTTATTACAATTGATCAATATCCTTTCAATGTGAAAAGAAAACAAGTCCTGGTACTCGCACTAACCCCTGGCAATCAAAATACATAATAATAATATGATCCATTAATATAGAAAAAATAATTGAAATCAAAATATTTTGAAAAAATATTTTTTCAGAACAGCCCAAGTTTCTGAAAAGTAACGTTGAGCCCCAATGGATCCCAAGCCTAAGTGTGGACAAAAATTTTTAAAATATTTTAAACAATTTATTCAACACTTACGAACAATAATAATGTATCTAGTTATGATTAAAATAACATCAAGATATTATTTTCCAGAAATCCCCCCCTCACACAGAGGGCTGTTGTAAATGTAAACAATGAATGTAAAAACACTAAAATAAGACTCCAGGCACCCAGGCCCGGAATCAGTTACCAAAAATACACCATCTGATGCAAAACAGAGACTTCCAGGGAAGAAACTGCAGAACATCAGATGGTAGATGCAGAACACAACGCCTAACCACCCGTAGGTGAAGACGTAAACATGGGGAAAAGAACAGAATTCATTCTGTTATTCAGCTAAAACTCCCAAGAAAATTTAGTAATAAAAATTACAAAAACTACGCCAAAAGCATGGGAGAATAGCAAGGGGGGACTTAAAGGACAGGGAGAGAGGAAAACATTGAAAAAACAGTGTAACTAAATAATCAGAATGACAACAAAATGGCTGCTGCCTCGAAAATAGGTAACTTAACATAATTTCATTAAAAAATTTTAAGTTACAGCCCTGATAATATTCTGTCCCACATTTTTCCTCTCCTCCTTCTCTATCCTCCTTAGAATCACCATTTCACTAATATTTATGTGTCTGGCATCATTTAAACTGAGATTTACAAGCACAAAGATCAGTCAGATGTTAACTGATGAAGGGCCAAACTTAGAATGATTAATGGCGCCAATTTCGGAACGTCCTTGACACTACGCATGCGCACTAGAGGTGAAGTGTGGAGGGCCTTTCAGGACATGTTTTCTTTGGTTTTAGATGCAAATTTTGGGGATTGGGGGGCAAAATTTGTGTTTGGCCCTATATTTTAAGAGTTAGCACCAGCTATGTCTGGGTCATTGGTACAGTATAAAAATTTTCTAAGTCCGGAACAGGACCCCAAATTTTCAGCGTAAATATGAACCCAGCGACTTGGCTTGAACAAACTTGAATCTCACCTCCTAAGGATGCTGCATACCAAATATCAAAAGATTCTTATTGGTAGATCTGAAGAAGAAGATTTTTAAAGAATATTCCTCATATTGCACAAATTTAAACATTTGGGCTCCCATAGAGAGCCCAAATATGGACCCAGGGAACTGATTTCAATAAACATGTGAAACAATCTTCCAAAGATGTTATATGTGAAATTTGAAAGGTTTTGGAACAGTGGTTTGGGAGAAAAGTAGTCTTAAATGTTTTTCCCATTACCCACAGTGTTAAAAAATGCTGACTTAGCACTTTTTCAAAGTCCCAGAAAAGTACCCCATGATAAAACCGATAGCAATTTTTTTTTACCATTCCATTCTGTTGGTCCTAAGGAAGCTTCACACCAAATAAGAATTCTCAGTGCCGTGTAGTTTTGGAGATATGGGCATTTTAATTTTTTTCTATTTTTAGCTCAAACGGTTCCCATTAATGCTCAAACGGTTCCCATGGGCATTAATTAAGTACTTACGACCCAATAAGCCCTCATATCAAATTTGGTCCAAATCTG
Organism: Pictodentalium vernedei; assembly: GCA_031216915.1. Lineage (NCBI taxonomy): Eukaryota > Metazoa > Mollusca > Scaphopoda > Dentaliida > Dentaliidae > Pictodentalium > Pictodentalium vernedei. The sequence goes on from CM062295.1 coordinate 688,921,652, forward strand.
CCTCTCGGTTTGGAAAATAGAAATTTTGGTAGGAGCAAAAATTCTTGACCCTCCCATAACGATGGCAAATATAGCCCCTAGAACTTCTCTTGAACAAATCTGAATCTACACCCGAAAAGGAAGCTGCACACATAATATCAAGTCTCTGCTACTGCTGGTTCATGAGAAGAAGATTTTTTAAGATTTAGGCTCACTTTTTGGGCGTGGCCCTACCAAGGGGCGGGTCAACTTGATTTGAACAAATTTGAATTGACATATGGTAAGGTACATGCACAGCAAATTTTGTTGAATTTGGTCCAGTAGTTTGTTAGAAGACGTCGATAATGTAAAGTTAATGCCGGGCGCCGGATGGACAGACGGCAGACGGAAAGTGATTAGTAAAGCTCCCCTTGAGATTCGCTCAGGTGAGCTAATAAAAAACTACCTATATATGAGGATGCTGACAAACAACTTCAATGTAAACAAGACATCAGGCACACAAAAAGGCCCAAAGTCAGAACCAATTGAAATGCTATCAGATGCAAAGCTAGATCTTCATACGAAGAAAAAATGATACATCGGATAGAAGATGCAAGACTGAACGGCCTAACACCCCTAGGGTGAGGACGCAACCCAGGGGAAGAAACAGAATAATATTCTGTAATAAATGTTAAACTCCCAAGAAATTTAATAAAAAAAAAATTAAAAATTGGCCAAAAAGCTTAAGAGTTTAACAGGAAGAGTTCATGGAAGGAAAGGGAAGGAATATTTAACAAACAGTGGAATAATCATTTTTAAAAATGATGACGTCAGGCATATGTCCCGAAATTGGGAAACATAAAATAATTTTATAAATATTATAAAGTTACAGCCCTGAATGTCCAAAACCACCATTGAACACTTCCTTCATCCAATAACAGTCTTGTATCCACCAATTCTTGCATTGATTTGTGTCTGGCATCCTCAAAAAAGGAGATTTTAAAGCACAGATGTCATTTCATTGTTGATGACTTTAGGGCCAAACAAAGAATGATGTTTGCGCCAATTCCGGTCACTTTCTGACGCTTGCGCATGCGCGGAGAGTAAATGTATGGAGGGCCAAATAGGACTTTTAATTTTTGGTTTTGCCAAAAAATTTTGGGGATTGGGAGGGTTCAAAATTTGTGTTTGGCCCTTAATAGGTTTGAGTTAAGCACCAGCTAGTCTGGGCCATTGGTTTACAGTGTAAAAATATTTGCTGCTGAAAACTTTGCCATTTTGACATCACAGTACAGAGGGTTAAGCATGATTGACCTGAGACTAGAATATGCTGTTTATTTGTTCAGTTAGGATTTTTGTCACTTTCAACAGCTAAGGGTATATCATGATCAATAAATAGAGTAAAAGTGAATAATAGTGTGAAGACTTAGTTGAAAGTTTCACTGAGTTTTAGAATTGCAAATGGCATAAATAGAGAATAACCTGGATTTTCCCCATTAACCCTTTACCTAACATGAAAAGCAGACGACACTTGCAAAAAAAATTCTTGAATAACTATTTTTTTTCATTTTTTGTCTCAAAAACATAGGTTATGACCCCTCGTTGGAACGAGCTCGATGAGCTCGTTCCAACGAGGGGTCATAACCTATGTTTTTGAGACAAAAAATGAAAAGATAATGAAAATTAATTGGCGATTTTTGAGAATAGTGCTGGCCGGTTTTGGCCGTTACGTTGGGTAAAGGGTTAACCTTTGGCCTTTCCAAGTCTGCAATAGGGCTTATTGAGAGTGGAATTTTAACTTGACATTATATGAAGTCATCCTACCATACAATGAAAACCCTTCATAAATATGACGTCCTGTAGACTGTGAAAAAGTTTTTTGGTTTCGGGCTCTCGCAGCCATCATGGTTGACTGATCACAACCAAAAGGGGATATTCTCATCTAGACTTTATACAGAGTCATCCTGCCATATTACAATGAAATCCCTTCATACATTTGACCTGTAGACTGTGCTAAAGGTTTTCGGCTCTCAGGCTCTTGCAGCCATCATGTTTGACTGATCACGTACAAAAGGGGGCGTTCTCATATAGACAAGACCTCGAACCTGGATAAGAAATTTTGTGATGATCGGACAAGAACTACGGGGTGTAGCCTGTACAAAAGAAAATGTGAACAGACTCACAGACTTCCGCACGCATGATGGCAATAGCTTATCTTGACTTTGTCAAGTTAAGCTAAAAATGATGAAAGTTAAGTCACTTATTTTCATTCAGATATTTGTAAATTTGACTACCAATGTCAGATTGTGATGATAAAAACAGAAAAAAATATGGATACATGTGAAATATATATAATTTATTTATTTATCAGGGTTTAACGACACTTTAACAGCCAAGGTCACATTGTGGCGGTGACAGTTTTATGGGGTGGAGGAAGCCAGAGTACCTCGAGAAAACCACCGAGCAACGACGAGCAGCTGCCAGCTCCCCAACATCGTAATTCTGCACTGCTGCACAGGCAGGGTTAGACTGGTTGAAGACATACGCACCAGTGACGTGCAGTACACCTTAGTAAATGGCATCATTGTGCCCCCATGTGGACAATCGGGGTTAAGTGCCTTGCCCAAGGACACAACGTGGGAGTCTGAATCGATCGTTCAGTCACACATCCAAGGACTAACCAGGCTCAACGTTCCTTAACTTCAGTGATCTGACGAGAACCAGTTTCCGCAACACCACCGCACCCCCTGAAATATATATAATAAAAAACTTTTATTAAATATATTTCAGTTGCATCCATTTTTGTTGTTGTTTTATTGGTGATAATCAGAGCTAAAGGCCTGTAATTTGACACTGAAAGTCTGGAAGCAGGAAAAAAATATCTGAGTCATTTCGACTTCCTTTCCATGATTTTTTGGCCAAATCGATTCCTCTCTATGAGGCTGGGAACTACACAGAATTTAGTGAATTTCCCCAGGCATTCAGGGAGAGTTACATGCCTGATCTCACATTCAGTTTTACTTCAGTAAGCTGAAAAATGATAAATTTATACCAATCTATATATTTTTATACTTACCAATGGCCCAGACATAGCTGGTGCTAACTCTAAAATATCTAGGGCCAAACACAAATTTTGCCCCCCAATCCCCAAAATTTGCATGCAAAACCAAAAATTAGAAGTCCTAACTGGTCCTCCATACATTTACCCTCTCCGCATGCGCAGACGTCAGGAAGTGACCGGAATTGGCGCTAACACCATTCTTTGTAAAGAGAGTATTACATAATAATTCAGCGGGGAGATATGAGTGCCCACTCATGGGAGGGCCCTTCCTGTCTGGGCTATTGGTAAGTATAACTAGAGGGGGTATCAGTACCCTGTGGCTCACCAACAGGTGGCCAATGTAAACGGGTGGCTGGAGTAAAAAAAAAAGTTCAAAACCTGCACACAAAAGTCCAAAATTAAAGAAAATAAGCAGCTAAAGGGTTAAATAATATAATAATAACCCCTAAGAAGCATGGAGATATGCTGCAAGGTAAATCTCCACTTGGGAGAAAGGAAAAAAAACCCATCAAAACCTGCACGCAAACATCAAAATAAGTCTAAAATTTGATTCAAAGGGTTAAAATTAAGACAAAATACCCTGGAAAAGAGTTAAATGTTATAGTGAACCACCATAGCAATATGCAGAAACTCTACACTTGGAAGAAAGGAAAAAAAAAAACCCATGAAAACCTGCACGCAAACGTCAAAATAAGTCTAAAAATCTATTCAAGGGGTTAAAAATTTTTTAAAAATGCACTGGAAAGATATCAATGTTATAATAACCACCACTGCAATATGCAGTGAGGTCAACATCACTTGAAATTGTTTTTTTTTTATCACAACCTGTACATAAAAGTAAGAAGCTGTAAGCCTAAGTCCGAAAGCTGTACATAAAAGTCCAAAATTGAAGTAATTCAGTAGGAAAAGGGTTAAATAATACAAACATAGCCCTAAGATGCATGTTTACATACAATAGAAAGCATGGACATATGCTTCAAGGTAAATCTCCACTTGAAAGAAAGGAAAAAAAAAACATCAAAACCTGCACGCAAACATCAAAATAAGTCTAAAATTTGATTCAAAGGGTTAAAATTACGACAAAATACCCTGGAAAAGAGTTAAATGTTATAGTGAACCACTATAGCAATATGCTGAAACTAAAAAAAAATTTGAAAAGCCAAAAAATCAAAACCTGTACACAAAAGTTCAAAATATTTGAGAGCGGACGCCGACGCCGACATGAGGGCTATGCCATAGGCTCACACAACTAACGTTGGTGAGCCAAAAATATACAAATTGGTATAAATTTATCATATTTTTACACAGTATACCAATGGCCCAGACATAGCTGAATCGTAAACAGGTGGAGGGCTTAAGACTTCTGAAATAATTCTAATCCTGCAATCCATAATGAAGGAACTTAGAACAGTTAGGAATTACATGTATGTCTCTCTATACAGTAATAGAGGAGACATATTCTAAACAAGGAGCTCAATGAAGTAATTCCTTAATGTAAGTATGAAGACAAGTTCGTAATTTTCCAAGGCTAGCCCAGACTAAGCACCAAACATTAGGATGGAGTATCTGAGAATAAAAGAAAATCTCCCACAAACATACACCTTACAATAACATTTCAGCTGCATGCAGGATATAAATACGGATAAAAACAGCATCCTTCAAAGATACATACATTTTAAGCCAGATTATGGGTAAAAACACCCCCCGCCCCCTTTTTTGAAGAAACCTTCAAAATAAAAAAGGGGGAGAGCTCTGGAAACAATAGAGCGGTACTCAACAACAATATAATTAATCGTCGAACACGCACACAGGTATTAATTCAAGGTTAATAAATGGTGCTTAACGTTACTACAGAAGTAACGGCTATAGCGACGATCCTGGAAATTAATATTGCACAGTAAATAGCATACACCGCAGACAACGTACACAGATACGTTGAAAACCGGTGATATAAAATATAACATACACATATCTAATCAAGCCACACTGAACGATTCCTGAAGAGAAAACACACTTCCTACATGACCCATAGTCGGTCACTGTACAATAAATTCCAGTAACAACACTCTCCAATGTGAATATTCTGATATCTATGATCGTAAAAGCATGTGTAATATGAGTACCAAACAAAATAGAAACTTGGATCTAGAGATGGTCAAAGGTATGATTAACAGGCTCCTACACGGACCGCCCCCAAAATAAATTATTATTTCAAGGTCCACCAAATACAATAAAGTGTTAGCCTAATAATAATAATGCGCGAGTGCATATATATTAGCATGTAATCATCTGAATACCAGTTAACTGGATATGCAGCCTGTGAGGTCCTCAAGAGTAGCAATTTAATTGTGATGATTTTTAAATAAACGCTTGTATATAACAAATCAACCAAAATAAAAGGGCATTAATTCAGCGAAAAAGCGGATGAGCCCATGAGGTCGCCACAGAACACTACATAAATGCATGAATTACAATAATAAAGCTTGCGGGAAGAGAACTACGTCTTGCCCGGTAATTGCTTATAACAGATAAGGAAGTGTCTGAGTGTGGAGGAGGGGGGGGGGGAATTCGAAGTCATAACGAAATCTCCTCACCCGCATTATTCTATCATTCTTGTGTCAGTTAACAGAAAAATATAGGAACCGCAATGGTTCTCTCACAGTGGGGAGGAATTTCGAAGTCGTAACAAAATCCCCTCACCCGTATTATTTAATCGTACATGTATCAGTTAAGATAAAAAAATATATTAACCGCAATGGTTCCCTCACGTCTAATCGACTCCATATGCCACTATGGACGGAGAGGAATGTGAAGTGTAAAACGTCCCTTGAAAGTCGACCCTCTCATGGAGAAAACTTCTGGGGAGCGTCACATAACAGACACTTGAGAATATTGATCCAAGATTTCTGTGACAACAGAGGTGCTACCAGTGGGATACACTGTTTAAACTTAAACATAAGCTATTGAATCAAATGAATAGGATACACATATCCTATTATTCCTCCCCATGAATTTGCAGAGAATCTACTGCCTTTCTCAATAATCTGGGCATGGCGACACAAAAGATAGTAACTAATTGTTCCGGTGTGTCACAAACTAAAGAATCAAGGGGTGATCCCGCTGGTAGCAAAACTGTACAAATAAACGCATGTTGAGCGTCCATACATATGAAACAGGCGACCTTTCCGAGGAGTGAGTCTGCTAGTACGTTCAGACGACCCGGTATATGACGGATAGAGAGATGAACATGAAAATGATTCTCTGTTAGGTATTATAACAAAAGTGAATGGGTGCCGTCCTGGTTCCTGATGTACGCTACCCTATTGAGTTGTTCAACAATCTCTGAACAAGTGTGAACGCATTGATGTAACGCTAACAATCTTGACATCATTCTTGATGATTATGTGTTTCTGCAGGAACCGAGGGTCCCAGACCCCTGCATTTATAGTTTGTTGGACTCAGGGTTGTGCCCCAAACTATTGACTCATACCGTCATAATCGTGAAAGCTGGATCTGGAAGTTGCAGCAGAACTAATGAGTTAACCAATGAAAATCTGCCTGAATTTGGACCCTTTTGTTTACTGTATCAGTTAAAACAATATTGGTCCTGAGCGAATGCGTTGTCACACTCCAGTTCTGTGTAAGAATAACTGGAGGGGACATGTGCGTAAGCGACCCATCTAAACAAGATGCCTGGCCGATCAGCACATCCCCATCGGTCACATAAAACTAATTCGTTGTGGATAATAGCAGACGAACCAGATTCTTATGAGACATTACCAAGTTAATATTCGTGTGACTGTGCAGGGCACTATCTTCAGACCAAAGCTATCCTTAGATCTATGCTTGTAGCATAGTCAATCACTCGAACACTCATTTAACCGACTAAATGATAACCATAAATAAACTTTTAGAGCTTTGATAAACTTGTTATTGAGCTCCAGTCTATTATCTGTCGGAACGAGCTCTTTGGCTTCGGCACGAGTAACAGGTGGCTACAGAATTCTAAAGAATCTTGATTCTCAATGACATCTATTACCATCATTGTCAAGAGAAACTTTACCTCTGATTGGAGAGACTCTTATGCAAGGATTAGACGGAAGCATTGTCCATCAGACATTAATTAGTTGTGGTTCTCTCAGAAAGTCAGCCGCAGGCCTTCTGAAACCACACTTCTCACCTACTAGTCTTCCGTGATAGTCATCCAGATTGATGCTAATCCTGATAACCATCGGTCAACTGCAACACAACAAAGGTCCTAATGCACATCTGTAGCACCTGCGAGGCCTACGGAAGGAGGAACTGCATCTTGTTAGCAAAGAGCCTCGACCCAGCAGTTTAGGGGCGTCTGACCGTAAGTCTCGACCAGATGTAAGCCCCGTATCCGAGTTGCTATATGACGATCCCTAGAGTAATTAAAGGAGGGTTAACTATACCCTCACGAGGAGTCCTTATAGGCAACCTTCTGTCTACGACGTCCTCCCTTACTCCTTTCTGCTATTGCAGGTCGATTATACGTCGACATAAGAAGCAGAGTATTGATGCTTTCTTTGTAGCTTGGTCATAAACCAATGAAAGCTTATCGTCAAAAACTTAGTGTCCGGAATCCGGAGCGACTCAAAGAGAGTTTTTCACCTTGTCATCTATTAAGGATAACGAGGCAAGGGCTCTGTAACGTCTATTTAACTCCGAACTTGTTAAGACAGAGTAAAACGTGATAAATATACAGCCCTGGAAAGGACTCTAAATGAGGTACAAATGTCCTCCAATTCCTTTCCGTAGAGACGTTGCGTCACAGTTCTTAAAGGTGATCTGCATAATACAGTGAGTCTAAATTCGCTCTGAATGAATAAATGCTGTCTCAATTGTGACCAAGCGAATAATGAAGGATGAAGGTAAGGCCATAGCTAGGTACTTAGCCTACTCATTCAAAACGCAGAGGAACTCTCAATACATCTTCTCTGTTTTCCGACCAGCGGAACTACAGAAGATGATAAGAAACCGCCTGACTTCTTTCCACTGGAAAGTTGAATGTGGAGTCGTCTGAAAGGCCAAAAGCCTGCGACACCTGTCTATACTTAACCGGAAAAGACATTTCCTTCTCTTTTTCCAGATAATTTAGCATGTAACAACACTAGTGGTTTCTTTTAAACAGACGCAGCATTCTGATTTGTTGGAACAAATGCAGGGTAGAGTTGATGGAATAAATCCTCTCAACCCTGTACTGTTCCGAATGTGGAGGGTAAATCCCCTCATATCCCTTCATCATTCGTCTGAATCAGTTGAAATCATTGTCAGCGACATTTGAACGTGCAGATAACTGGACCGAACCAGCACCATGCGGCAGCTCAGGTTCTGAGCCTGGCATTGATTGCTAATGCACTTGCTGGGATGCTGCAAGGAGCTACGCATCTGCGTCAGCATAACCATAACGGAGGCTTGAGGAGTGGCGGTCTTCTGTCCGCCGGCTGCTCCCGGGACAGTGTGTCCGAGACGGCACTCTCTCCGAACATCCCGATATATGAGGCCTCGTCTAAGCTACTGAAAAGTGCTACTTTCGAGCTGTCGCAGCATTCTGATTTTCAGGAACAAACTCAGAAGTATCGATGCATAAGCGCGATCGCCACCCTGTTGTTCCGAAAGGGAAGGGTAATTCTCCTCCAAATCCCTTTCATCCTCCAACTGAATCAGATTATACTCATGGTCATCGGCATCTGAACGCGCAGATGACTGGACCGATACAGCACCTTCCGAAAGCTCAAGTTCTGAGACTGCCATTGTCTGCTTCATTTGCTGGGATGCTGCGATGAGCTGCGCAATCTGCGACAGCAAGTTTGTTATGGAGGCCTAAGAAGCAGCAGTCTTCTGTTGCATGGCCGCCGGCTGCTCCTGGGACAGTGTGTCCAAGATGGCTCTTTACTACGAATGTCCCTATAAATGAGGCCTCGTCTCCTTGGCTACTGTATCTGATGAAGAGAGACTTTCTCAGAAGTCATGTAGCCAAGGTGTGGTTGTGTGTGCTTTGTAGACGTTGAAGCAGCCATAATTATAGCCGACCCCGGCTGTAAACTGAAAGAAGTGTCCCGGACGGGAGGCGTGGACGTATGCTCCGACTGACACAAGTTCCGATCTATACCATCTGGCCCCCAGATGTTATAATAAGAGAGAGAGGGGGGCTCTCTCACTCGCGGTCCTTCAGACCTCGCCGAGCTTCTTGCTGAACTTGCCGGCTTCTTCCTTTCCGTCGTCACAGGGTGAGTCTTATATTGATATTATATTATAGTGCTCGCTCTACCCTTTCTATTCTCCTTGACCGCAATGGACACACCTGGTGTCACAGTACTCTCAGGAGGTGTACCAATTCACCGGTCGAGCTAGTTCGCGACAGGGATTTGAAACCACACTGTGGTTTATTGCCCTAATATTCATGAGCACTTTTGCCGCTAGCTCTGATTGACTATTTAATGTGACGACGGAAGCACACTATCTGACAGCGTCAGGTAAACATCACCATGTTTTTGTTCCTCTGTAAATATAAACTAACAAACTAAAGCGACCTTAGGGCGAGAGGACCAGTCCCAGCCTCTCATCGCAAGAGGACCGGCAGTGGTCCCTCGCTAACAACGTACCGAGACACCCGTCAGCAATGTTTGTCATCCCATGCGACACATATGAGCAAGAATTAGTAGAAGTACATCGACTACAAGCACGGCAACCTACATGAAAATAAGAGGAAAGACTTCCTCGCCTTGCTTAAAGAGCAATATGCTTACATAATGAAGCAGACTAAGTCTATCGTACTCCCACCAATTCCACATTAATACAAATAAAAAGATACATAACAAAAACATTCAAAATATAAATCGAAAAATAGTTTACACAAAAAAAGTTTTCGAAAATTTTTTACAAGAGCCCAAGTTCCCAAAGGGAACGAAGTGCCCAAATGTATCCCAAAAGAGCCCAAGTGTGGACAAAATTAATTTTTCCTCCCAAAAATTAACTGCCACACTACGGGACTGTATAATGTATCTTACAACAGACTTACCATATCAAACCTACACATAAATAACAAATGTTGCTAATGAAAACAACGTCAGACTGAAAACTGTAAACGAGACCCCAGGCAACACGGCCCGAAGTCAGTAACAGATTTTTGAACTATCCAATGTAAGGCAAGATCTTCATCAGAAAAAAAAATGATACATTGGATGCATGACTAAAACACCTAAACACCCTAAAGGTGAGGACGTAACCCTGGGGATATACAGAAACAGTGGTTTGAAAACGTTCAGGGCTGTAATTTTATAATATTTATAAAAATTAGTTCATGTTCCCTAATTTTGGGACATGGGTCTGACATCATCATTGTTGATAATGATTTTTCCACTGTTGGTTAAGTATTCCTTCCCTAACCTCCCTTGATCCCCCCAGTTAAACTCCCAAGCTTTTTGAAAATTTTTTATATAAAATTTCTTGGGAGTTTAACATGTCATACAGAAAGTTTTTTCTTCCTTCCTTCATCCAATTGCGTCCATGGATCCACCAATTTAACCATTGATTTGTACCTGGCATCATTATTAATTGAGATTTAAAAAGCACAAAAGTCAGTTTGTTGTTATCTGACAAGGGCCAAACAAAGAATGGTGTAGGCATCAATTCCAGTCACTTCCTGACGTCTACGCATGCGCAGAGGGTAAATGTATGGAGGACCAGTTAGGACTTCTAATTTTCGGTTTCGCATGCAAATTTTGGGGATTGGGGGGCAAAATTTGTGTTTGGCCCTATGTCTGGGCCATTGGTATACTGTGTAAAAATATCAGTTGCAGAGATGAGTGCTAGTTTTGAAAGGATATATGTGGTAGATGCTAGCTCTCACCTGTAAGTTCCACATATGACTAGTAAATCATCTGTATTTGGTATTGTAATGGAGTCTACAAAATAATCAAAACTCTTCTCATCCTAAAATAGAAAAGAGATAGCATTTTATTATACGCTAAACGATAGATTATCAAAGAAATTGCGGAAAGATAGAGATCATATCCCCCACTGTGAAGATACAGAAATTTTCACTTTCACGGTTTCAATCAAAATGGGGTGAATAAGAGTCAAATTATCACTGAAAATGATCAATTTGTTGTAAAAACGTATAATGAAAAGTAAATCTAGCGTTTTTGATTTGATACCAATCATTTCCAGCAATAATTAACATGTATTCACCTTGAACTGATGTATAAAAACCTGCTAGTCCAAACTAGTGTCCAACCGATTACCAAAAATGGTCGCTGACCGATTACCGGTTATTTGAGCCCACAATCGGCCGATTCTGATGCCGATTCCGATTGTAATACCATGCACTACAAGACAAGTCGAGGCTCGAAAGAACTACATTAAACTGAACATTTTTCAAAGTGTTAAACTTCGTTGACTGGGGTCCCAGTAAAATTACCAGTCGCGCACACTTGGGCGGTAAATGTGGTGGTAATTTTACTGCGACCTGAGTCAATGGAGTGCTTCCTTCACTTTTCCGGTATGAACTGGCGATTGCTGCAAGTGCGCTCAGTTGTAAGCTTTACATTCATTTAACACATATATCCCGTAAAGGGGCTTCTAGAGAGATTAGGAATACTCATTGGGGTTGTTTCTCAACTTTATTGAATTGTATCATCGACATCATTTTACATTAACAATTGAACAATTGCAGAAGATAATAAAATGCGATTCAGAAAAATCACAAATTGCTTGGCAACAATCGGTTGAACTGATGTTTTAGGAGCCGCTGCCATTGTCATCTGATTGCCCATAATCGGCCGATTGTGGTGGCCGGTTCCGATCATTGGTTGAACACTAGTCCAAACATGGCCTGAAAGACTGTAATATATGTTTTTGGTTTGGTATGTCCTTTCAAAGGATGTACCAAACCAAAAACTTATATTACAGACTTTCAGGCCATGAAACCTGCCAGCTGAATCAGATTGCAAGACGCTATATGTTCCGAGTATCTATCAAATCATTTCCGCATATCAATGAATCAATGCGCTGCTTACTTTCATGTATAAATTGAAGGCTGAAACAAGAGGAACTATCAGATTCTTATAAAAAGCGTATAATAAAAAGAAAATCTAGTGTTTTTGAGAGGATACCGAAAATTATCTCACTTGTGACCGAGACAAATGGACATTTTCGCTCACGCTAAAAATAAACATTTGTCTCGGTCACTCATGAGATAATTTTTGGTATCCACTCTGATAATGGGAGCTCATTTGCACTAAAGAATTAGGCTACAGAACAGTTAGCTAAGCATATTACATGACGAGACGAAAACAGTTGTGAGGAAATTTTGCAAATAACAAAAAATTCCTTTTTTTGCCTTTAAAACAAAGATTATGACCACTCATTGGGACAAGCACAATGAGCTCTTTCCGAAGAGACGCAATAAACCATGTTTTGGGAGCAAAACATTAATGAAAGTGTCAGTGACACTGTAGCTCAACTTGACAAACTTGAACTTGGTAAGTTATAAATGAAATGGCAAAATTGAAGATCATTGGTACCAATGTTATTTGATGAAATTTCAACATAACAGCATTGTGTGTGCACAACGTCAGAGTAATCCATGCATTTTTAAATGTAAACTGTAAGACTGGTTTAAGGAAGAATGTTGATACACAAATGCAGAATGTTCAGAGGTTATTGTAAATGGCAACTTTTTTCACAGAAATGAATGCTAATCAATAGCTCTTATCTAAAGGTCTTGACTAACGAGCAGACCAAGTTCAAAAACAATCCTATGATAAATGTGGCCTGTCGGCCATGTCAAAAAATGTTGATGCACAAATGCAATAAATTCAAAGATTGTTGCTACCAGCAACAGTTTTTGATGGAAATGAAAGTGTCAATGACACTGTAGCTTAACTTGTGTATTAGGATCATGTTCAATGTTTATGAAAGGATTATGAAATAAGACAAGAATTGTGATAATTGGGAATACGTTCATTTCTGTTCCCTGTAATGCTATGTTTTTGATAAAAATAATATGAGGTGTACACTGTACTAAAGAGCTGAGAGGTGGGTTAATTGGATAAACAAGCTTATCGTGGCTCCAAAGTTCTATATGGAGACCATTCGGTAGGTAAGAGTGTTTGGGTGAACGACTATGCCGCAAACATAGATCTAAAGGTTGCATACTTTCATGTCCTGGTACATCCGGCATTCAGAAAGTACCTGCGGTTCGCTGTACAAGGGAAGGTGTATCAGTTCAGAGCAATGTGCTTTGGCCTGAACCTGGCTCCCTGGGCATTCACTCGAATAATGAACTTGTGAATGTCATAGTTCTGAGCTCATTCATCTGCGGTAATGTCGGCTTACTTGGACGACATTCTACAGAGATACGGCAACAGAATTATTCTTCAGAACGATGTTCAGAGTCTGCTTCTATTACTCCAACGTCTCGGTTTCATCGTAAACGAGAAAAAGTCAGATCTAGCTCCGTCCAAGTCGTTCACTCACTTGGGAATGAGCTTCGAGATTCACAACAATCTGGTTCATCTGACATTACCCAGAGCGAAATTAGTCAGTTGTTATGCTCGCTTTTGTCTACACTCAGACACATTAACAGCGAGGAAATTCATGCGACTGTTGGGGCTGTGCGGAACTGGAGTGTGAAGACGCATTCGCTCGAAACCAGTATTGTTTTAACGGACCTGATGAAACAAACTGTTCAGATTTGGGCAGACATTCATTGAATAACTCAGGGAGTTCCCCTGCAACTGCTGGATCCAGCGTTCACGATTATGACGGATGCGAGTCAGACGGGTTGGGGTGTGACCCTAAGTCCCGCAGACTTGAAGTGTCAGGGTCTTTGGGACCCTTGGTTTCAGGAGAAGCACATAAACATCAAAGAGATGATGTCAATATGGATAGCGCTACAACATTGGATTCAGATAATAGCTGACGTTCATGTTCAGATTCTGTTGGACAATTCGACAGTAGTAGCATACATCAGGAACCAGGGCAGCACTCATTTGATTCCGTTATGTGAACTAATGGAGAAGATTCTTCTATACATCATGAAGCAACATGTTCAGCTTTCTGTCCGTCATATACCAGGTCGTCTGAACGTACTAGCAGACTAGCTCCCTCGGGAAGGTCGCCTGTTGTCATCGGAGTGGACGCTCAACAATTGAGTATTCAGGGAGTTTTGCAACCTGTGTGATCGCCCCATGATAGATCTGTTTGCGACACACCTAAACAATCAGTTACCGATGTTCGTGTCGCCATGTCCGTCCAGACCATCGAGCGTATGCAGTAGTCGCTCTGTCGATCTCATGGGACGGCATGATAGGATATGCGTATCCTCCAACTCCATTGATTCAGGAGATTCTGTTAAAGATCAAACAGTCTCATTGCAATATCCTACTGATAACACCTCTGTCGTCACAGAAACCTTGGATCAATCTTCTTAGGTGTCTGTTATGGGACGTTCCCCGGAAGCTTCCTCCACGAGAGGACCTTCTTTATCAGGGGAAGTCACAACCTGGAAGGTCTCAACCTTCACATAATTCTGTTGTGCGGTCCTTCTTTCATGGAAAACAGTTTACAGGACGAGCAGTGGATGCAATTTCTAACTGCAGGAGGTCCTCCTCTTCGAACTACACAGCGAAGTGGAGAGTTTTCTTCCGTTGGTGTCAGGATCATTCGATTGACGTTTATGATCCGTCCATACCAAATATTGCCAATTTCCTGGTCTACTTGTTTGATGATCTCAAACTGCAGCCCGTCACAATTAAAGGCTATAGGTCTATGTTATCAGACACATACGCTCATCATGATAACTTGGCTATTGGATCAAATGCTTCATTGTCATAGCTGGTTAGAAATTTCTCTTTTAATAGACCTAGAACCCTCAGATTAATTCCTAAGTGGAATTTGGCTTGGGTTCTGTTGAAGCTCAAAGAAGCTCTGTTTGAGCCATTGGACATTGTAGAGTTCAAATTCTTGACCTATAAAACGGCATTTCTCTTAGCCTTTGCATCTGCTAGAAGAGTTCGTGAACTTCATGCTTTATCAGTTGATGAATCTTACTACCGTAGTGTGAATAATACCATTACCCTGACTACGGAAGTGGGATTTTTGGCTAAGAATCAGACTCCAGACAAGCGGCCTGAGCCTATTATCATTAAGGCTCTGCCATCCTCAGACAACCGTAGGCCTTTGCTGTGTCCAGTCAGGGCTATGCGCATATGTAAACGTCGATCACATTTTATTAGAAAAGGAAGAAAGCGTTTCTTTCTTTCACTGATTCCTAACAGGAAGGATATTTCTGTTCATTCAGTTGTTAGATGGATTCAGTTGGCAATACACATTGCTTATGAAAATCTATCTTCGGATCAACATTTTGTAAATAAGATATCAGTGCTGTCCACTTCTTGGGCTTATTCTAACAGTATAGCCATTACTGATCTCATGAAGGCTGCATACTGGACACAGCCCTCTACATTTCCCAAGTTTTTCCTGAGAAATTTAGAGTCCATCTCCGGTGACCTTAGATGTTTAGGTCCTCTTTCTGTTGCTCAGAATGTCGTCCTTTAATGGTTACATCTGTAGTTATTTAAGCAGCCTGTTCCAGCAGTGACGCTGTTCCGCTGCCCTCTTCGTTCTGAGGACATGTACCTCAGAACAAGGGGAAGGGTGGGGGGACGTTTTTTTTCCCTTATGATCATCTGGCTTTATAGTGAAAAGCAAGGGAAGATCTCCTCTGGTGTCTGTAGTCTTGAGTTGGAGCTGGGATGGTTTTAATGTGTAGCACGGTGTGAAGCAATAACTATGTCTAATTTATGTACTGTTTTTAAAGTGTAGCTCACTGTGAAGCATTTGTATATGTCACGTGTCAAACGAGCGTTTATATGCAATCCTCGGACACTTTTAAATGAGTTTAAAGAGTCTCATTCTCTGGACTATCTTTATATATTGGCTTTCCTTCACCGAATTAGCATAATGGCTAATGCTGGCATTAAATGGAGAATTATATATTATGTAATGCTCAATTACATTGTTGGTGTTATGTCTTTCTCGTTTCTTGTAAAGGAGAAAGACATATATAATTCCTATCTTCTCCTATTCTCCCATAGGAGATATCCTTAACTGAAGTGATAGAGAGATTGGATTTTCCTTTATGTCCTAGGCCCTCCAGCCTTTTTACGATTCAACTAGTCTGGGCCATTGGTTGTTGTATAAAAATATTATAAATTTTAAGTAGTTTGTATATTTTTTATATTTACCAATGGCCCAGATGGGTATGGCCCTCCCATGAGTGGGCACTCATACCTCCCCGCTGTTTACGACATTTAACTGGCAATTATAGAAAGAATGATGGTTGGCGCTAATTTCGGTGTCTTCCTGGATTCTGCTCATGCGCAGATCTAAAAATAATGGAGGACCAGATAGGACATTATTTTTTCGGTTTTGCATGCAAATTTTGGGGATTGGGGGGCAAAATTTGTGTTTGGCCCTGGATTAATTTTTGAATTAGCACCAGCTAGTCTGGGCCATTGGTAAGTATAAAAAATACACAAATTACTTAAAATTTATAATATTCCACTGATTTTTCATCTCCATTTTCATCCCATTTCAGCTTTTGACCCAACGGATTGTGCACAATCCGATATGTATCATGGTACCCTTGATCTCTCAACAACAACTATCAAATACCTGGAACTACATGCATTCATTTCCAGTAGCTTCCTTGTATTATAAATGTTTGAATGCACTCTTCAAACAATATGTAACTTCTCAAAGTTAAAAAATTTATAGTAATTTATATATTTTTTATACTTACCAATGACCCAGACATAGCTGGTGCTAACTCTTAAAATATAGGGCCAAACACAAATTTTGCCCCCCAATCCCCAAAATTTGCATCTAAAACTAAAGAAAACATGTCCTGAAAGGCCCTCCACACTTCGCCCCTACTGCGCATGCGCAGTGTCAAGGACGTTCCGAAATTGGCGCCATTTATCATTCTAATAACCAGTGCCTGGTAAGCGCTATGTACTCAGCGGGGAGGCAAGAGTTCCCAACTCCTGGGAGGGCCATCCCCGTCTGGGTCATTGGTAAGTATAAAAAATATATAAATTACTATAAATTTTTTAACATTTTTATACTGTACCAATGACCCAGACATAGCTGAATAGTAAAAAGGCTGGAGGGCCAAGGACATAGAGCAAAATGGAATACGCTCAATAAAATAAAATAGAGTCATCCCCTGTAGGGAAAAGAAGTAATAGGCCTTACATGTATCTTTCTTATTTATGATAAATTAGAAAGATACAACACCTTCCAAAAATTGAGCTTCATACATCCATGTACTCTATTAATATCCAATAATCCTTATACTAATAATTTTTAAAGTAAGCCAATAATAAAGTAAGTCTAGAGAACAGAGACTCTTATACTCCTAAAAGTGTGTGAGAATTGCATAATCATGTCCGTTGACATATGCAATATTCAAAAGCTATACTTTAAAAACTAAGACTTGAATGAATTTTATAAACTTAAAACTTCTCACTAAACAACCATCCCAATAACAGCTCAGAATTACTAACTCCGGAGGAGGTATCCCCTTGTTTTCATAGTAAAAACAGGTGACCCAAGGGAACACCCTCCCCCCCCCCTTTTTCTTGCCCTGGGTCAAATAGCCCAGAGCGAAGAGGGCAGCCGAACGGAGACACTGCCGAAACAGACAGCCTACCTAGCTATAGTAGCAACTGTTAAGTGAATGACATTCTGAGCAGTAGATAATAGACCTAACAATAGAGGCCTCCAGAAATGGACTCGATATTTCTGAGATAAAATTCATGAATGGATGGCTGAGCGCAATGAGCAGCCTTCAAAAATCTATAATAGCAACACTATTAATGTAAGCCCAAGAAGTAGAAGAACTCTTACTTCATGAGCCGAAATCTTAAGCACAACTGCTAAGCCAATGATATACCATAAGCAGTACGCTAGTTAATAGAATCCATTAACAATAAAATGGAGCGTAACGTCCTTCTACTAGACATCAAAGACAGAAGAAGCTTACGCCCTTGTAATAAACAGATATCTGTTTATAAATACATAAACTGTACCCGGAAAGAGTAAAGGCCTATGCCCATACGAAGACGGAAGGACCTTAAAATAATAGGTTCCGGATAATAGGAGCCTAACTCTTATGCAACAATCCAACCTAAATAGTAACGGAAGTATTGATTCCGAAACTATGAAAGTGAAAATCATCCATCGATAGTGCATGAAACTCACTGACTCTACAGTAAAAGAGAAATCAACAGAATTACTGTCTAAAAGGTCAGAATTTGAAAACTACTGTTTCCAGAGGCTCAAATGATTACTTAGCTAAATAAGAACCTGAAGTTAAAATCCGTATAGGAATTTAATCTAAAGATTCTAAGTCTATTTATCAAAAAGTTACTAACTGACTTAGATAAAGAGACAAAAGACTCAATTGTAAACTATCGTAGAGTGCATAGGTATGAGGTAACATAAACCTATAACCTAAATAACAACAGGCTGCAGTAGATCTTGTGAAACAAGTATACTAAAAAATAGCAATGAGTAGTATGGAGGGATCAACCATATGAACATAATGATCCCTACACCACGACGGAAGAGCCTCCACTTTAGTCGCATAGAATAGCGAAGAAGAGGATCTCCTATAGTAAGAAATCGCGTCCAAAGCTCGTCCAGTACAGTGCTTACAAAGCAATACGGACCACACAACGGAATACATGAAGGTTGCGACCTTGCTGGTTGTGATAAAGATGACACGATTTACCCAGTGAAAAAAGATCCTCACATAGAGGAAGATTTCACGTTAAGATCCACAGTAGACAAGAGAGTAAATTACTCATGATCTCTGTGAAGATAGAGATGCTATCAACAGAAATGTATTGTGGTTGTTTATCTTAGCAATACCTGCTAAAACAACAGCGCCGGAGGATACGCGTATCCTATCATTCCGTCCTATAGATCAATAGAGCGTTAACAGTATTAGCTCAGAGATCTGGACAAGCCAACACATACGTCTGCAAATGATTAGCAAGCTGTGTCATAAATAAAACATCATTGGGCGCTCCCATAGATAGCAAATCTGATTGAATACTTGTTTGTTGAGAGTCCATTCTGACAGCAACAAGCGACCCGTAAGAGAACGGGAGTGCGTTAAAACAATCAGACGACCCAGAATATGACGGATCAAAACTGAACTTGGTGTACTATAACCAACAGACGGATTCTTTCCATTAAATTGAATAACGGAAACGAAAGAGTGCCTCCCTGGTTCCGGAGATACGCCACTACTGTCGAATTAAAGGACAGGAATTTGGGCATGCGTTTCTGAATAATGTTCATGCAATGACATAAAGCAAGCCTAAAAAACATTATTCCGCGGAAGTTAAACTGATAGCTAAAAGACTGCGGAACCCAAAGACCCTGGCACTTCGAATCCGTAGGGATCAGTATATATCCCAATCTGTTTGACTGGCAACCGTCATAACAGCCACACTCGGGTCCGGCAACTGCGGCGGCACTCTCTGAGTCAACCACCGAATGTTTGCCCCAGTCTGAATCTCTTGTAACACTAGATAGACAAGAGAATGTAAAAATCAAGCAATTCATGGATTGCCGGAAAGTTGCCGTCGAAGAGAAGCTCCTCCGAGAACGAAGCGACTCTGAGAGAGTTCTTAACCTACTATCCACGCGTGGATGTAGCTAGGGCTGCATCACGTCTAACCAACTCCAATCAGCGGAGTTATACGTGAACAAACTACTGCCCTCAAAAGAAATTACATTGAGAATAATATCCCGTAAATCTTTTCTTGAAGACGTAATGATAACGCCTCAGTAAGGCGGATTACGTATAATAAAGCGTCTAAGTTAAGTCTACTATACATAATGTCGTTCCCAACATTGAAATTGGAAAAGACATAAACGGCGAAAAAGAATATATGCAGTCTTTAATCACACCGTCTAGACGCATATGAACTCTCGGTATGCCCTGCTCTGCCAAAATAAACTATATGTAAAAAAGATAAAATGGCAGAAATGAGCCACGCAGACAAGAAACTAAACTATCATGCTTAGTAGCAGGCTTGTATATATATATAAATATATAGCGTCGAAAAATAAAACACATGTTGTAATGACAATATTGGACTGCGTCGGTAAGTCAGGAACAAAGTCCCTGTACCGATCGAAAAATCCGAGTCCAATGACGCTATAAGTCTCTTATCCAAGATCGCAGCAATGAAGTCCGAAAAATAATCACTGGAAGAAATGCCAGAAGATATGAAAGGCATCTTCCGATACTACTAAAGGGAAAACTCGAAATCTTTCGAATCCCTTTCGCCATCCTGTCGGACCCTATAAAGCGTTCGGTCGTCCGTAGCTTGATGCAACCGCGGACCGCACCGACCCAGCGCCGTCGGATAATTCCTGATTCGACCGAGAAACCGTCAATTGCTGGGATGCTGCGAAACAACTGTGCTAACTCGGATAGCACGTCCATCACTGAGGCCTGAGGAGCAGCGGTCTTACGATGCATTGCCGCAGGAAGCTCCGAGATCGTTACCCCGTGCATACTTCCAATATGCGAGCGAACGGAGTGTATAGGCCTCGTGTCCCTTGGCTACCGGATGGCGCGACCTATTCGCTGTGGAATCACTGAATGCCGAAACTGATCGGATACTCGAGGTCACGTAGCCAATGTGCGGTCGTGTGCCCTGCTGTGAGGATGAGGAAGCATTAAAGACAGTCTCTCGGACTGTCAATATAACGGAGCGTCCCGAGCAACGGACATATGCTCCGAATGTAAAATATCTGAACCACAACATGCGGTCCCCTATGTTGTAGGCTTCCTCCGATCTGTCCTCAATCTGCCGTCACTGGGTGAGTACTAAAGTAATTAAAGTGCTCGCATCACCCAAATCTCCTTCCTAGACCGCAACGGACGAACCCGGCAGCCGAACCATTCGATGAATGTACGCTACACCGGGTGAGCTAGCGAATGTCACTCCGTAAGCGATAGACATATTTCATGAGCACTTATTGCCGCTAACTCCTCATTAACTATGACAACAGAGGCATACTTTTGAAAGACATCTCCATAACTCTTCGAACAAGAAACCAGAAATGCTTGGATAGCAAGCATAAAATAATAATATATATAGCGTCGTTCAATAATTCGAAAGTTTGTGTGACATTATTGGACTATGTCGGAACTGAGGGACGATGTCCCTGAACCGAACCAAAAAATTTCTAAGTCCACCGACGCTATCAGTTTCTTATCCGGCATCGCAGCATATGTTGTTCCGAAAGGGAAAGCTTGAAATCCACCGAATCCCTTTCGGTATCCCGTCGGACCGGATGAAACTTTCGGACGTCCGTACCCGCTTCCGCGGAGCGTCCCGACCCAGCATCGTCGGATAAAATATATGCGACAGATTCAGTTGATGCTGGGATGCTGCGATAAACTGTGCTATTAAGGAAAGCACGTCCGTTCCCGAGGCCTGTGCAGTAGCGGACTTACGATGCATTGCCGCTGGAAGCTCCGTGTACGTTGACTCCCGCACACTTCCTATGCGAACGTCCGGAGTCTGCAGGCCTCGAGTCCCCGGCTACCGACCCAGCGCTGTCGGATAATTCTCGATCCGACACCGTTTCTGTCGGCTGCTGGGATGCTGCGATAAGCTGTGCTATGTGCACAAGAATGTCCGGCGTCGAGACCTGCGGAGGCGCAGTCTATAGCTGCTTCGCCGAGGGCAGCTCCGCATCAGATGGCTCCCGCATACTTTTGCTATGCGAACGTCCGGAGTCCATCGGTCTCGAATCCCTGGCTGCCGGATGGTGTGACCTGGTCGCCGAAGAATCCTTGATCGGCGAAGCTGGTAATATATCGGCGGTCACGCAGCCAAGGTGCGGTGGTGTGCGCTGACGAGAAGAGGAAGCCTTAGCAGTCTCAGCGGACTGCCTATACAACGGAGCGTCCCGAGCGACGGACGTATGCTCCGCTAACGACACATTTGTACCACAACATCTGGGGCCAGATGTTGTTGAACGAGAGAGGGGCCTCTCTCGCTTGCTGTCCGGATGGACCGGAACGAGCTATGAACCGGACTAAAAGGCTTCCTCCGTTCTCCCTCCGATCCGCCGTCACTGGGTGTGCATTAAGTTAATTTTATAGTGCTCGCATCACCCCAAAATTTCTTCTAGACCGCAACGGACGAACCCGGCTGCCGAACCATTCGGTGAATGGACGCTACACCGGGCGAGCTAGCGGACGTCAAAGGCCATCGAACCTACTAGGGTCCTCTTAGGCAATTGGCGTATTACATGAGCACTTTTCCGCTAGCCCTTCATTAATTGTGACGACGGAGGCACACTGTTGGAAGACATCACAGATACATCACCCTAATCTTGATCGTCGGAAATAGAAATTGATAAAGTAGAGTGACCCTGCGGGGAAAGGACCGGAGTGTCCAAATCCCCAACAACATACCGTGACATACGCTTCCCATATTGTCATCGAAATCATACGATACAGAACAGGAGTTAATGCGAGTACACTGACCACATATAGAATGATAATAAGGTCAGAGGAAGACTTCCTCTTAAAACAACTGATCAATATCCTTTCAATGTGAAAAGAAAACAAGTCCTGGTACTCGCACTAACCCCTGGCAATCAAAATACATAATAATAATATGATCCATTAATATAGAAAAAATAATTGAAATCAAAATATTTTGAAAAAATATTTTTTCAGAACAGCCCAAGTTTCTGAAAAGTAACGTTGAGCCCCAATGGATCCCAAGCCTAAGTGTGGACAAAAATTTTAAAAATATTTTAAACAATTTATTCAACACTTACGAACAATAATAATGTATCTAGTTATGATTAAAATAACATAAAGATATTATTATTTAGAAATCCCCCCCTCACACAGAGGGCTGTTGTAAATGTAAACAATGAGTGTAAAAACACTAAAATAAGACTCCAGGCACCCAGGCCCGAAATCAGTTACCAAAAATACACCATCTGATGCAAAACAGAGACTTCCAGGGAAGAAACTGCAGAACATCAGATGGTAGATGCAGAACACAACGCCTAACCACCCGTAGGTGAAGACGTAAACATGGGGAAAGAACAGAATTCATTCTGTTATTCAGCTAAAACTCCCAAGAAATTTTAGTAATAATAATTACAGAAATTATGCCAAAAGCATGGGAGAATAGCAAGGGGGAACCTAAAGGACAGGGAGAGAGGAAAAACACTGAAAAAACAGTGTAACTAAATAATCAGAATGACAACAAAATGGCTGCTGCCTTGAAAATAGGTAACTAAACATAATTTCATTAAAAAATTTTAAGTTACAGCCCTGATAATATTCTGTCACACATTCTTTTCCTCTCCTCCTTTTCTATCCTCCTTAGAATCACCATTTCACTAATATTTATGTGTCTGGCATCATTTAAACTGAGATTTAAAAGCACAAAGAACAGTCAGATGTTAACTGATGAAGGGCCAAACTTAGAATGATAAATGGCGCCAATTTCGGAACGTCCTTGACACTGCGCATGCGCAGTAGGGGCGAAGTGTGGAGGGCCTTTCAGGACATGTTTTCTTTAGTTTTAGATGTAAATTTTGGGGATTGGGGGGCAAAATTTGTGTTTGGCCCTATATTTTAAGAGTTAGCACCAGCTATGTCTGGGTCATTGGTACAGTATAAAAATGTGATAACCATTATTATTTTATAACCCATTTTCAGGAGGGGTTTTTTTTCCCTCTCAGAAAACATGTTCAAACAATTTAATCCTTTATATTTTGTTTGACAGAGCTCTGTGAGCTCTGTCAAACAAGATATAATGGATTAATCAAATAAAATAAGCGGGACTCCACAAACTTTTGGTTAACTGAATAATGCTGTGTTGATGGCACATTCAGCTTGATCAGCGCTGGTAAGAAAAAAACGGGTTCATTGCACCAGCTTTAAAAAACTATGAAATTGATTTGCCTGATCTTATTTATTAGTCGATATCAATTAAGTTTTGTTGTGTGGAAATTGTTGGAGGGTGTCAAGTTGATGCAGCTTGAAGAATTAAGTTTTGTTGTGTTGGAAATTGTTGGAGGGTGTCTAAGGGCATCCTCCAATAATTTTTAATAAGGCAAACATGGTAGAACACAGGTTGACTATCAAAATAATCTAGCTCTAAATCATGTTATTGAAATGTGAATGTTCCTGCGGTATTTGAGGGTGTCTAAGGGCATCCTCCAATAGTTTCTAATAAAGCAAACTTGGTAGAACAAATGTTTCTATCAAAATAATCTAGTACCAAATCATTTAATCTAAAGTGAATGTGCCTGCTGTGGTCTTCATATTCCCTGTTTCATCCCATACTGGCCTAACGTTGATGCAGCCTGAAGAATTAAGTTTTGTTGTGTTGGAAATTGTTGGAGGGTGTCTAAGGGCATCCTCCAACAGATTCTAATAAAGCAAACTTGGTGGAACAAATGTTGACTATAAAAATAATCTAGTACCAAAATCAAAGTGAATGTGCCTGCTGCGGTCTTCATATTCCCTGTTTCATCCCATACTAGCCTAAAGTTGATGCAGCTTGAAGAATTAAGTTTTGTTGTGTTGGAAATTGTTGGTGGGAGTCTAAGGGCATGCTCCAATAATTTCTAATAAAGCAAACTTGGTGGAACAAATGTTGACTATTAAAACAATCTAGTACCAAATCATTTAATTCAAAGTGAATGTGCCTGCTGTGGTCTCCCTTTTCCCTCTTTCTTCCCTTACTGGCCTAAAGATGATGCAGCTTGAAGAATTAAGTTTTGTTATGTTGGAAATTATTGGAGGGTGTCTAAGGGCATCCTCCAATAGTTTCTAATAAAGCAAACTTGGTGGAACAAAAGTTGACAATCAAAATAATCTAGTACCAAATCATTCAATTCAAAGTGAATGTGCCTGCTGTGGTCTCCCTATTCCCTGTTTCTTCCCCTAGTGGCCTAAAGTTGATGCAGCTTGAAAAGTTAAAAAAATTATAGTAATTTATATATTTTTTATACTTACCAATGACCCAGACTTAGCTGGTGCTAACGCTAAAAAATCCAGGGCCAAACACAAATTTTGCCCCCCAATCCCCAAAATTTGCATCTAAAACCAAAAGAAATCATGTCCTAAAGGACCTCAATACTTTGCCCTTGCTGCGCATGTGCAGTGTCAAGGACGTTCCGAAATTGGCGCCAATTATCATTCTTACTGGCAGTGCCTGGTCAGCGCTATGTACTCAGCGGGGAGGTAAGAGTTCCCAACTCCTGGGAGGGCCATCCCCGTCTGGATCATTGGTAAGTATAAAAATTATATAAATTACTATAAATTTTTTAACATTTTTATACTGTACCAATGACCCAGACTTAGCTGAATAGTAAAAAGGCTGGAGGGCCTAGGACATAGAGAAAAATCCAATAAGCTCAACTATATAATATAGAGGCAACCCCTCAAGGAGAAAAGGAGTATTAGGCTTTACATGTATCTTTCTTATTTTATGTTAAATTAGAAAGATACAATACCCTTCATAATTGAGCACAATAACATTCATGTTCTCTATTAACATCCAGTATAACCCTTTATACTAATTATTTTTAACGTAAGCCAATAAATAAAGATAGTCCAGAGGATTGTATATTAACGCCTGTTTGACACTTGACATATACAATTGCTTCACACCGAGCTACACTTTAAAAATATGACATGAATGAATTTTTAACATTAATATTACACTTTAAAACCATCCCGGAAACGACTCAGAAATACTGACTTCGGAGGAGGCATTCCCTTGCTTTTCACTATAAAGCAGGTGACCTAAGGGAACACCCTCCCCCCCCCTTCCCCTTGCCCTGGGTCAAATAGCCCAGAGCGAAGAGGGCAGCCGGACGGAGTCACTGCCGGAACAGAAAGCCTGCATAACTATAGTTGCAACTGTTTAGTGGACGACATTCTGAGCAACAGATAACGGACCTAAACAATGCGGTCTCCAGAAATGGACTCAATATTTCTGAGATAAAAATTTGTGAAGGTGGATGGCTGAGACCAATAAGCAGCCTTCATTAAATCTGTAATAGCAATACTATTAGCGTAAGCCCAAGAAGTAGCAAGAGCTCTTACTTCATGAGCCGAAATCTTAAGCACAGACTGCTGAGAAGAAGATAAATTTTCATAAGCAGTACGGATAGTTAATTGAATCCATCTAGCAATAGAATGGACCGAAATGTCCTTTCTATTAGGCATCAGAGACAGAAAGAAACGTTTTCATCCCTTTCTGATAAACTGAGATCTCTGTTTATAGATACGTAATGCTCTAACAGGACAGAGTAAAGGCCTACGCCCGTCTGAAGACGGAAGAGCCTTAATAACAATAGGTTCCGGATATTTATTAGGAGCCTGATTCTTAGCTAAAAATCCCACATTAGTACTGAAGGTGATAGTGTTCCCGACACTACGATAGTGAGAATCATCCACCGACAGTGCATGAAGCTCACTGACTCTTCTAGCAGAAGAGAAAGCTAAGAGAAAAGCTGTCTTATAAGACAAGAATTTGAAATCTACTGTCCCCAGAGGTTCAAATGGCTTTTCCTTCAGTTTAAGAAGAACCCAAGCTAAATTCCACTTAGGAATTAACCTAAGAGTTCTGGGTCTATTTATCGAGAAGTTTCTTACCAACTTAGATAAAGAGACATTAGATCCAATTTGTAAACTATCATGATGTGCATAGGTATCAGATAAGATAGACCTATAACCCTTAATAGTAACAGGCTGCAGTTTGATTTCGTCAAACAAGTATACTAGAAAGTTTGCAATGTCTGGTATAGAGGGATCAAAAATATCAACAGAATGATCCCTACACCAACGACGAAAAACCTTCCACTTAGCCGCATAGTTTAGCGAAGAGGAGGTCCTCCTACAGTTAGAAATCGCGTCCACTGCTCGTCCTGTAAAGTGCTTGCCATGCAAGAAGGACTGCACAACGGAAAAACGTGAAGGTTGAGACCTTGCGGGTTGTGATGGAGTTGACGCGATTTCCCCTGCGAAAGAAGATCCTCCCGTGGAGGAAGCTTTCGCGGTAGGTCCCACAACAGACACCTGAGTAGATTTATCCACGGTCTCTGTGGAGACAGAGATGCTACCAACAGAATCTTGCATTGAGATTGTTTTATCTTTAGCAATACTTGCTGAATTAACGGCGCTGGAGGATACGCATATCCTATCATTCCGTCCCAAGGGATCGACAGAGCGTCTACTGCAAATGCTCTTGGATCCGGACACGGAGACACATACGTCTGCAACTGATTGTTGAGATGTGTCGCAAATAAGTCTATCATTGGCCGTTCCCATTGGTAGCAAATCTGATTGAATACTTGTTTGTTGAGAGTCCACTCCGACGGCAACAAGCGACCCTTTCGTGAAAGGGAGTCTGCTAGTACGTTCAGACGACCCGGTATATGACGGACCGAAAGAAGAACCTGATGTTCTAGAGCAAACAGAAGGATTCTTTCCGTTAGATTGAACAACGGAATTGAATGAGTGCCTCCCTGATTCCGTATATATGCCACTACTGTCGTATTGTCGGATAGGATTTGGACATGAGCATTGTGAATAATGTCCATCCAATGACGTAACGCAAGCCAAATTGACATCATTTCCTTGATGTTTATGTGCTTGCCCAGGAATTGCGGATCCCAAAGACCCTGGCATCTCGAATCCGTTGGGATCAATGATGCACCCCAACCTGTTTGACTGGCATCCGTCATAATGGTAAAACTCGGATCCGGCAACTGCAGCGGAACTCCCTGAGTTAACCACTGAATGTTTGCCCAAGTCTGAATCTCTCGTTTCACTTGATCTGACAAGAGAACGTCTATGTCGAGCGAATGAATTTCCACACTCCAATTCTGAGTCAAGAAAATTTGGAGAGGACGCGTGCGTAACCGCCCCATCGGTATGAGATCCGCAGCGGCTCCACACAGACCTATCAGTCTCATAAACTTCCTCGCTGTGACTTTGTCTGCGTGCAGACAATAGCGAGCGTAACAACTGACTAATTTCGCTCTGGTTAATGGCAGACGAACGACATTGTTGTGCGTCTCGAAGCTCATTCCCAGATGTGTGAATGACTTGGACGGCACCAGATCCGACTTCTCCTCGTTTATTATAAAACCGAGACGTCGGAGCAATAGAAGTAGATTCTGCACATCGTTCTGAAGCGTTAACTCATTGCCATACCTCTGAAGAATGTCGTCCAGGTAGACCGACGTTACCGCAGACGAATGAGCTCGGAAATACATCATTACCGAGTTCATTACCCGAGTGAAAGCCCAGGGTGCTAGATTCAATCCGAAGCACATCGCCCGGAATTGATACACCACCCCTAGGACTGCGAAGCGTAGATACTTTCTGAATGTCGGATGTACCATGACGTGAAAGTACGCATCTTTAAGATCTATGCTTGTTGCATAATCGTTCACCCGAATACTCGCTCTGACCGATCGAATCGTCTCCATATAAAACTTCGGAGCGACGATCAGCTTGTTTATCCAGCTCAAATCTATGACTGGACGGAACGAGCCGTCTGGTTTCGGAACCAGAAACAGATGGCTGTAGAATCCCGGTGTCTCCTGGTTTTCTACGACCTATACCGCGTTCTTCATTAAAAGAGACTGCACCTCTGATAACAGAGCGTCTCTTTTCTGCGGATCTGACGGAAGTTGAGTCCATTTTGGACTTCGAGTTAATGGAGGCTTTCGTTTGAAGGATATCTTTAGACCTTCCGAAATCACCCCTCTCACCCAAGGGTCGTCCATAATCGACGCCCACTCTTGTGAAAAACTTGACAACCTTCCGCCAACCGGTACGCGATAGAGGTTGAAGCCATCACCTCCTGGACCTGCGAGGCCTGCGGTAGGAGAAACCACGTCCTCCACGACCCGCACCTCGTCCCGTCGACCTCAGGGCGTCTGACCGGTTGTCCCGGCCCGAAGGACGTCCCGAACGTGAGTCGCTGCCTTGACGGTCTCTTGAATAAGACCAAGAGGACGCACCGGAACCTCTCTTGGGCACATTAGACCCAGAAGTGCCTGTCTTACTCTTATCTGCCGTGTCCGACTTCTTAGAAGCAGATTTGAACAGCAGAGAATCCGAAGCTTTCTTTGTAATTTTATCGTAAATTGCAGAAAGCTTGCCGTCGAAGAGAAGTTCTCCGGAGACCGAAGCGACTCTAAGAGAGTTCTTCACCTTACTATCCACGAGTGTGGATGTAGCTAGGGCTGCGTCACGTCTAACCAACTCCAGGTTTGCCACTGAAAGGGCGGAGTTACACGTGGAATAAGCTACTGCCCTTGAAAGAAGTCTTAAAGAGGATTGTATATCCTGGAATTCTTTCCCTTGAAGACGCAGTGATAACGCCTTAGTAAGGTGATCTGCGTAAGATAAGGCATCTAAACTGGCTCTGTTAGACGAAATAGTTGTTTCCAACACCGCGGTTGGAATAGATGCCGACGACGGTAATGATAATTCTAAGTCTTCCGCCTCGTCGTCCATACGCAGAGGAACTCTCGGGATACCCTGTCCTGCCGTATCGAATTTATTCCTTGCATTAATGAAAGGCAGGTTGAGAGTATTGGCGGACAAGAAACCTGCTTTTCCTGTTTTGGAAGCAAGTTTGAATATAGCGTCGTTCAATAATTCAAATGTTCTTGCAACATTATTGGACTGAGACGGAAACTCGGGAGCGATGTCCCTGAACCGCTCAAAGAAATTAGAGTCCAATGACGCTATAATTCTCTTGTCCGGAATCGCAGCAGTCTGGCCCGACGGAACAACTTGAGGAAGAAAGTGCCAGATGAAGTCCACGGCAGCTTTATGTTGTTCCGAAAGGGATAGCTCCAAGTCATCCGTATCCCTTTCACCATCCGGTTGGACCTCATGATGCTCCCGGTCGTCCGCCCCCGATGCTTCGGCGGAGCGTACCGACCCAGCGCCGTCGGATAATTCCCGATCCGACACTGTTTCTGTCGGTTGCTGGGATGCTGCGATAAGTTGTGCTATTTGCACAAGCACGTCCGACATCGAGGCCTGCGGAGGCGCAGTCTTTCGCTGCTTCGCCGAGGGCAGCTCCGCATCTGATGACTCCCGCATACTCTTCCTATGCGAACGTCCAGAGTCCACCGGCCTCGTGTCCCTGGCTACCGGATGGCGTGATCTGGTCGCCGAAGAATCCCTGATCGGCGAAGCTGGTAAAATATCGGCGGTCACGTAGCCAAGGTGCGGTCGTGTGCGCTGATGAGAGGAAGAAGCCTGAGCAGTCTCCGCGGACTGCCTATACAACGGAGCGTCCCGAGCGACGGACGTGTGCTCCGCTTGCGACACATTTTGTACCACAACATCTGGTCCCAGATGTTGTTGTACGAGAGAGGGGCCTCTCTCGCTCGCGGCCCGGCTGGACCTGGACGAGCTAGGAACCGGACTCGAAGGCTTCCTCCGATCTCTCCTACTATCCGCCGTCACTGGGTGTGCACGTTGAATGTTTATAGTGCTCGCATCACCCAACATTTTCTCCTGGACCGCATCGGACGAACCCGGCTGCCGAACCATTCGGTGAATGGACGCTACACCGGGCGAGCTAGCGGACATTTGTTTAATCTCCATGAGCACTTTTGCCGCTAGCTCTGTATTCATTTGTGACGACGGAAGCGCACATGCGGAAGATAACATGGAAACATCACCCTGTTCTTGTTCCTCTGAAACAGAAACTGATAGAGTAGAGTGACCCTGCAGAGAAAGAGCCGGCATAGCCCTTTCTCCACTAACAACACATCGTGACACACGTTTCTAATGTTTGTCATCCCAATATTGACATATAGAACAGGGATTAGTGCGAGAACACTGACTACAATTAATACAATGATCAGGAAAGTCAGAGGAAGATTTCTTCCTATTACAATTTGAACAATATCCTTTCATTGTGAAAAGTCAACAACAAGTCCTAGTTACTCGCACAAACCCCTAACACAAAGATACATAATAACATGATCCATTAATAATGAAAAAACAATTGAAAATCAAAATAATTTTTGAAAAATATTTTTTCAGCGAAGCCCAAGTTTCTGAAAAGTAACGTTGAGCCCCAATGGATCCGAAGGCTAAGTGTGGTCAAAAATTTTAAAATTATATTAAATAATTAATGCAACACTTACGGATAATAATAATGTATCTTATAGTGAGATAAACAACTCCAAAGGCAAACAGCCCCCCTCAAAAGAGACTGTTGCCAATGTAAACAAACAGTGTAAAAACACCAGAAAACATGACTCCAGGCACTGACAAAACTGGCCCGAAATCAGTCATCAAAATTACACTCTATCTGATGCAAGACAGAGACTCCCAGGGGAGAATCTGTAGAACATCAGATGGAAGATGCAGAACACAACGTTTTCACCCATGGGTGAAAACGTAACTATGGGGAAAATAACAGAAAACATTCTGTAACCAAGCTAACTCTCCCAAGAGAATTTAGAAATGATCTTTCTCAAAAATATGCCAAAAGCATGGGAGAATAGCAAGGGGGGACTTAGAAGACCAGGGGAGAGGAAACACTGAATAAGCAGTGCAACTTTATAGCAAGAATGACAACAAGAGGCCCCATGCCTCGAAAATAGGCAACTTAACATAATTTCATAAAAAATTTTAAGTACAGCCCTGATTATTTTTGTCACTCCTTTTTCCTCTCCTCCTTCTATATCCTCCTTAGAATCACCATTTCTCCAATAATTACGTGTCTGGCATCCTTTAAACTGAGATTTACAAGCACAAAGATCAGTGAGATGTTGACTGATGAAGGGCCAAACAGAGAATGATAATTGGCGCCAATTTCGGAACGTCCTTGACACTGCGCATGCGCAGTAAGGGCAAAGTATGGAGGTCCTTTAGGACATGATTTCTTTTGGTTTTAGATGCAAATTTTGGGGATTGGGGGGCAAAATTTGTGTTTGGCCCTGGATTTTTTAGAGTTAGCACCAGCTAAGTCTGGGTCATTGGTACAGTATAAAAATATTAAGTTTTGGTGTGTTGGAATTGCTGGAGGGTGTCTAATGGCATCCTCCAATAATTTCTAATAAAGCAAACGTGGTGGAACAAATGTTGACTATCAAAATAATCTAGTACCAAATCATTTAAATCAAAGTGAATGTGCCTGCTGTGGTCTCCCTATTCCCTGTTTCTTCCCTTACTGGCCTAAAGATGATGCAGCTTGAAGAATTAAGTTTGGTTGTGTTGGAAATTATTGGAGAGTGTCTAAGGGCATCCTCCAATAATTTCTAATAAAGCAAACTTGGTGGAGCAAATGTTGACTATCAAAATAATCTAGTACCAAATCATTTAAATCGAAGTGAATGTGCCTGCTGTGGTCTTCATATTCTGTGTTTCATCCCATACTGGCCTAAAGTTGATGCAGATTGAAGAATTAAGTTTTGTTGTGTTGGAAATTGTTGGAGGGTGTCTAAGGGCATCCTCCATTAATTTCTAATAAAGCAAACTTGGTGGAACAAATGTTGACTATCAAAATAATTTAGTACCAATTCATTTAAATCAAAGTGAGTGTGCCTGCTGTGGTCTCCCTATTCCCTGTTTCTTCCCTTACTGGCCTAAAGTTGATGCAGCTTGAAGAATTAAGTTCTGTTGTGTTGGAAATTGTTGGAGGGTGTCTAAGGGCATCCTCCAATAATTTCTAATGAAGCAAACTTGGTGGAAGAAATGTTGACTATCAAAATAATCTAGTACCAAATCATATGTAATTCAAAGTGAATGTGCCTGCTGTGGTCTCCCTATTCCCTGTTCTTCCCTTACTGGCCTAAAGTTGATGCAGCTTGAAAAATTAAGTTTTGTTGTGTTGGAAATTGTTGGAGGGTGTCTAATGGCATCCTCCAACAGTTTCTAATAAAGCAAACTTGGTGGAACAAATGCTGACTATTAAAATAATCTAGTTTCATCCCATACTGGCCTAAAGTTGATGCAGTTTGAAGAATTAAGTTCTGTTGTGTTGGAAATTGTTGGAGGGTGTCTAAGGGCATCCTCCAATAATTTCTAATGAAGCAAACTTGGTGGAACAAATGTTGACTATCAAAATAATCTAGTACCAAAACATTTATATGTAATTCAAAGTGAATGTGCCTGCTGTGGTCTCCCTATTCCCTGTTTCTTCCCTTACTGGCCTAAAGTTGATGCAGCTTGAAAAATTAAGTTTTGTTGTGTTGGAAATTGTTGAAGGGTGTCTAAGGGCATCCTCAAACGGTTTCTAATAGGGCAAACTTGGTGGAACAAATGCTGAATATTAAAATAATCTAGTACCAAATCATTTAAATCAAAGTGAATGTGCCTACTGTGGTCTTCATATTCCCTGTTTCATCCCATACTAGCCTAAAGTTGATGCAGCTTGAAGAATTAAGTTTTGTTGTGTTGGAACTTGTTGGAGGGTGTCTAAGGGCATCCTCCATTCCAATAATTTCTAATAAAGCAAAGTTGGTGGAACAAATGTTGACTATCAAAATAATCTAGTACCAAATCATTTAAATCAAAGTGAATGTGCCTGTTGTGGTGTTCATATTCCCTGTTTCATCCCATACTGGCCAAAAGTTGATGCAGCTTGAAGAATTAAGTTTTGTTGTGTTGGAAATTGTTGGAGGGTGTCTAAGGGCATCCTTCAATAATTTCTAATAAGGCAAACATGGTAGAACTCATGTTGACTATCAAAATAATCTAGCTCTAAATCATGTTATTGAAATGTGGATGTTCCTGCTGTGGTCTTCATATTCCCTGTTTCTTCTCTTACTGGCCTAAAGTCAATGCAGCTTGAAGAATTAAGTTTTGTTGTGTTGGAAATTGTTGGAGGGTATCTAAGGGCATCCTCCAATAGTTTCTAATAAAGCAAACTTGGTGGAACAAAAGTTGACTATCAAACTAATCCAGTACCGAATCATTTAAATCAAAGTGAAAAATTGACTTAACCTTTATCTTTGTTATACGTATCCCATATTATTAATCCAGAAAAGACACGGAGAATGCGTCACAATGATTATTTTTATATCCTTTAGAACTACTTCAGAACAATAAATTGAGCAGACACCAAACTCCCCCACCAATACCAAGAATATATTGTAATACCTCCATGCGCACGGAATTTCACATTTTTACATGACTCTCTTTTCCAACTCGTGGTGGGGTAACAAAAACATCATGCAATCGACCTGCTCCTCGATGGGAAATTTGAATCTTATCACCCAACTGACCTACTAACCGAAAACTTTGACAGATTTGTTTGACCGTCAATTATCGCCACATCATTTTCGGGGAGTGTGGTGAATCATCAATCATGTACTATTTTATTCAACTGTCCTACTGACAATATATTTGGACTGATCAGTTTGTCCGTCCCTTGTCGTCACTTCAAGTCTGTGCTGTACAGGTGATATGTGTATCGTGATGATCGTTAGTTTAAAAGTTCTGTTTTGTACAAACGTTAGCTAGGGAACAATTGATAATGTTTACGGAATGAGGAATTCCGTTTTCTATAGATTACTTTTACTTACTTCTCTCTCTACCCTCTTTTTAATCATATTAAACCAATACAATGAGAAAGACAACCTTTCTTTACACACTTTATACTGCTCTGGTAAAACTCCCTTTGATGTTTCTTTCCGGTTACAAAATGATTTGTCTCCATTATTCATGATTATACAGGTCTCCTTCATGCTTCTGTGCCGAAGTGTTGCGGATGGTATGTTTGTAATTCATGGCAGGTAATATCAATTTGGACGAGATCCAGACTGACTCTAACTACGACTTCAATTATCTGATGAATGATAAGACCAACACGCATAATACTGATACTGACTCTACATCAATATACAACATCACTGACTGTAAATATCTCCTTCCTAGCGAATTGCAACCAGAGCTCAGGGACATGCGTGGATCGTTTTCTGCTTTTCATATCAATTGTCAGAGTCTTAGTGCCCATTGGGATCCCCTAAATCACTTATTGCCTGAACTAAACAGTAATGAAAATACATTTGATGTTATTGGTCTTACAGAAGTCTTTCGGGTCCCCTCTAATATATCTTATATTCTAGAAAGATATCACCCTTTACAAAAACAAAGTCGACCGACTGATGACGATGGTCGAGGTGGAGTAGGACTATTTATAAAAAATGATATAAATTTCATTATTCGACGAGATCTGTCTATATTCATACCACATGTATTTGAATCCATTTTTATAGAAATAAAGGATAAGAATCCGTCGAGAATTGTAGGGGTAGTATATCGAGCAAACACGGCCCCCAAAGCAGATATAGATCTTTTCCAATCAAAGATCAACTACATAACTGATATACTTAACAAAGAAAAGAAAACAACCTTCATTATGGGCGACTTCAACATTGACCTTCTCAAGGCAGCTTCCCACTCAAAAACAGATACGTTCATAGATTTAATGTTTAGTGAGGGATTTATGCCTGCAATCACCAAACCTACCAGAGTGACAGATCATTCTGCTACGCTCATAGACAACATATTTTCAAATAATTTAATAAACTCTTTTAAATCTGGCATAATTCTGATATATCCGATCACTTTGGAATCTTTTACGCCGAATCTGTAAATGTGTCACTTGACAGCACAAGGCCACTTCTATCCAGGAAAATAAACACTACCAGTATTGAACATTTCAAGGTATTGCTGTCTCAGTGTGATTTCACACCAGTTATGGAATCTAATTGTCCTAATGCTGCTTATGAACACTTTTTAAACATTTTTCTGACAGCATTTGAATTAGCATTTCCCTTGCAAAATCAAAAGCAGAATAAGAAATACATAAAGCGACAGCCTTGGATGACGTAAGGTCTTCTAATCTCATCTAATAACAAGAATAACTTTTTCGTTAAAAAAATAAGAAGTCCCACTGAACGTAATATTAGAAATTACAAAAATTACTGTCGTCTCTTCAACAGAATTAAAAAACAAAGCAAAGCAATGTATTATGAAAATGTCCTGTTGGAAAATAAAAGTAATATGCGAAAAACGTGGCAAATTTTAAATGACGCTCTGAACAGAAACAAAAACAAAAGCAATTTACCTTCCTTCTTCAATCTAGATGATAAAAAGATAAACACCCCGAACGAAATCGCTCAGGAATTTAACAATTTCTTTGTAAACATAGGAAAAAAGACCTCTAAACAAATAACGAATCCCTGTAAATCTTTCACTGAATTCTTGAAATCTCCACTCCCAAATAATATGTTTGTTTTACCAACGTCGTCTTCAGAAATTATCAATATCGTAACTAAAATGAAGCCCAAAGCAAGTCAGGACTGTGAAAATGTTTCCGCAAATATCCTTAAGCAGTCGATAGATACGGTTGCTGATCCCCTTGCTCACATCATGAACATCTCTTTCAGCCAGGGAACAGTTCCTGACAGAATGAAAATTGCAAAGGTAATCCCAATCTTTAAATCGGGTGATGAAAACAACTTCACAAACTATAGACCAATAAGTATCCTACCTGTCTTCTCAAAGATTCTAGAAAAACTTATGTCTGTTAGACTGATGAAATTTTGGAATAAATTCGATATTCTCTATCACCACCAATATGGTTTCAGGAAGCAGCACAGCACATTACATCCAATTATGCAGTTGTTATAGCATGTCGCCGTAGAAAATAACAAAGTGAGTAAGGACACCACTTTAGCTATCTTTCTAGACCTTTCTAAAGCCTTTGATATAATAAGCCATGACATCCTTCTTCAGAAACTTGAACATTATGGAATAAGAGGTAACGCTATAAGTTGGTTCAAAAGCTATCTAAAGAATAGGAATCAGTATGTATCATTTGGTGATAGTAATTCTAATCTAACTGAGCTGACATGTGGAGTACCACAAGGTTCTATACTGGGTCCTATTTTATTTCTAATATACATTAATGACATACATAATTCAATTACATTAAATGTCTTATCGTTTGCCGATGACACAGAAGTTTTTAGGTCTGGAGCAGAGATAAATACTCTAGTCGCAGGTTTCAATGAGGAATTACAAAACATATTTGACTGGTGCGCAGCCAACCACCTAGTCCTAAATGAAAAGAAAACAAAATACATTTTACTTAATCCAGGTCACAGAGAAAGGAATGCTACTCATCTGAATGTCTGTATAAACAATCGAATAATCAGCAAGGTTGGCAATGGGGAAAGAGAGAAGTCCTTAAAGTTTCTTGGTATAAATATTGATGAAAACTTATCATACAACGCCCACGTATCTCACCTCTGTACGAAAGTTGGACTTGCCAACTTTGTTCTCAATAAAGTTAAAAAGTTCCTCCCCCATAATGTGATGAAAATGTTATATTTTACTCTGATAAAGAGCCATTTCATCTATGGAATTCCCTGCTCGAACCCTTATTGCCCGGATTGTCTCCATTGATCTACTAAAAGTAATAAAATGTCCAGTAATACCCAGCAAAAAATTCTTGGAATCTAAACAATTTTATCTCAAAGGCATAACTCATGAGTAGTCTTGGCTTGGATGTAGTGCTGTGGTCTTGAAATAAGGTGGAAAATAAAATAAAATGTGAACAGCAAATTCTATGAATAGTGACGTGTGGTTTCATTGGTAAATGAATAATGATGTGTTCTCCTCGTTAGTAAGTGTTGTCTGGTATTCTCGTCCATGTCGTCTCTAATTCAGCTTTCACCAACCATTTCGTAGATCTTCTTCAACTCTTACTACTCCCATACTTACATACAGGAATGGTGTCAGCGAACCAAGAGAGCGACATTCTGCAGTTGACCATCAGCGACACTTTGCGCACATGTTGTATGAGACCAAATCAAGACAAAGTAATCGGAATCTACAAATGCTGCAGTGTAACATCTACTTCTATTTCTTTCTGTTGATCTTTCTTTCTCTTTCTGTTTTCTTTATCAGGGAAAGGCAGGAAGACAGCCAATCTGGCTATGCCTTCCCCTGCCAGTACACAATGTATTAATTATATGGATTTTTTGTAATTATATGTAACATATGCTATATCTATTTTTCTTGAAATCTTTAGATTTAAAATGTATATGTTATATGTATACATTGTTATATTTTAGTGAACTGGCAAATAAAATATCAAATCAAATCAAATCATCTGGAAACCAATTGTTTACAATTTACTATGTTCAAGGTCACTGTGACCTTTACCTTTGACCAAACAAGTCCAAAGTTAACAGGGTTCTTCCTCTCACCGATACCAACCTACCTATGAAGTTTCATGAACATGGGTTGAACTATTATCATGTCATTCGGAAACCAATTGTTTACAATTTACTATGTTCAAGGTCACTGTGACCTTGACCTTTGACCAAACAAGTCCAAAATTAATAGGGTTCTTCCTCTCACCAATACCAACCTACCTATGAAGTTTCATGAACATGGGTTGAACCATTATCAAGTCATCCGGAAACCAACTATTTACGCCCACCCGCCCACCAGCCATTCATCAAACTATTAGTCGAGTTTGACTTCGTCACAACTCGACTAATAAATAAGATCAGGCAAATCAATTTCATAGTTTTTTAAAGTTGGTGCAATGAACCCGTTTTTTTCTTACCAGGGCTGATCAAGCTGAATGTGCCATCAACACAGCATTATTCAGTTAACCAAAAGTTTGTGGAGTCCCGCTAATTTTATTTGATTAATCCATTATATCTTGTTTGACAGACCTCACAGAGCTCTGTCAAACAAGATATAAAGGATTAAATTGTTTGAACATGTTTTCTGAGAGGGAAAAAAAAACCCACCTGAAAATGGGTTATAAAATAAGAATGTGAAATTAATGAATGCCAATGGTTATCACACTGAGAAGTTACATATTGTTTGAAGAGTGCAATCAAACATTTATAATACAAGGAAGCTACTGGAAATGAATGCATGTAGTTCCAGGTATTTGATAGTTGTAGTTGAGAGATCAAGGGTATCATGATACATATGGGATTGTGCACACTGAATTGTGATACATATCATATCATAATGGAAGAGGGTTACTGAATTTAGAGATAATCATTTAAGTGGGCTTCGCTGCACCATGTAAAAAAACAAGTGTTTTTCAAGGCTTTCATGCCCTTAAAAAGGAAGATGCAACTTTAAAGAATATCAAGGGCATGTATTAATATTGTGGTTTATAATTTGTCAGGCCTGCAAGCATCGAAAACTGTTGGGTCAAAAGCTGAAATGGGATTAAAATGGAGATGAAAAATCAGTGGAATATTATAAATTTTAAGTAATTTGTGTATTTTTTATACTTACCAATGGCCCAGACTAGCTGGTGCTAACTCAAAAATTAATCCAGGGCCAAACACAAATTTTGCCCCCCAATCCCCAAAATTTGCATGCAAACCCGAAAAAATAATGTCCTATCTGGTCCTCCATTATTTTTAGATCTGCGCATGAGCAGAATCCAGGAAGACACCGAAATTAGCGCCAACCATCATTCTTTCTATAATTGCCAGTTAAATGTAAACAGCGGGGAGGTATGAGTGCCCACTCATGGGAGGGCCATACCC
Source organism: Pictodentalium vernedei (assembly GCA_031216915.1). Classification (NCBI taxonomy): domain Eukaryota; kingdom Metazoa; phylum Mollusca; class Scaphopoda; order Dentaliida; family Dentaliidae; genus Pictodentalium; species Pictodentalium vernedei. The sequence continues at coordinate 688,961,373 of CM062295.1, forward strand.
ATCTGGGCCATTGGTAAATATAAAAAATATACAAACTACTTAAAATTTATAATATTTTTATACAACAACCAATGGCCCAGACTAGCTGAATCGTAAAAAGGCTGGAGGGCCTAGGACATAAAGGAAAATCCAATCTCTCAAATCACTTCAGTAAAGGATATCTCCTATGGGAGAATAGGAGAAGATAGGAATTATATGTGTCTTTCTCCTTTACAAGAAACGAGAAAGACATAACACCAACAATGTAATTGAGCATTACATAATATATAATTCTCCATTTAATGCCAGCATTAGCCATTATGCTAATTCGGTGAAAGAAAGCCAATATATAAAGATAGTCCAGAGAATGAGACTCTTTAAACTCATTTAAAAGTGTCCGAGGATTGCATATAAACGCTCGTTTGACACGTGACATATACAAATGCTTCACAGTGAGCTACACTTTAAAAACAGTACATAAATTAGACATAGTTATTGCTTCACACCAAGCTACACATTAAAACCATCCCAGCTCCGACTCAAGACTACGGACACCAGAGGAGATCTTCCCTTGCTTTTCACTATAAAGCCAGATGATCATAAGGGAAAAAAACGTCCCCCCCACCCTTCCCCTTGTTCTGAGGTACATGTTCTCAGAACGAAGAGGCTAGCGGAACAGCGTCACTGCTGGAACAGGCTGCTTAAATAACTATAGATGTAACCATTAAAGGACGACATTCTGAGCAACAGAAAGAGGACCTAAACATCTAAAGTCACCGGAGATGGACTCTAAATTTCTCAGGTAAAACTTGGGAAATGTAGAGGGCTGTGTCCAGTATGCAGCCTTCATGAGATCAGTAATGGCTATACTGTTAGAATAAGCCCAAGAAGTGGACAGCACTGATATCTTATTTACAGAACGTTGATCCGAAGATAGATTTTCATAAGCAATGTGTATTGCCAACTGAATCCATCTAACAACTGAATGAACAGAAATATCCTTCCTGTTAGGAATCAATGAAAGAAACGCTTTCTTCCTTTTCTAATAAAATGTGATCGACGTTTATATATGCGCATAGCCCTGACTGGACACAGCAAAGGCCTACGGTTGTCTGAGGATGGCAGAGCCTTAATGATAATAGGCTCAGGCCGCTTGTCTGGAGTCTGATTCTTAGCCAAAAATCCCACTTCCGTAGTCAGGGTAATGGTATTACCCACACTACGGTAGTAAGATTCATCAACCGATAAAGCATGAAGTTCACGAACTCTTCTAGCAGACGCAAAGGCTAAGAGAAATACCATTTTATAGGTCAAGAATTTGAACTCTACAATGTCCAATGGCTCAAACAGAGCTTCTTTGAGCTTCAACAGAACCCAAGCCAAATTCCACTTAGGAATTAATCTGAGGGTTCTAGGTCTATTAAAAGAGAAATTTCTAACCAGCTATGACAATGAAGCATTTGATCCAATAGCCAAGTTATCATGATGAGCGTATGTGTCTGATAACATAGACCTATAGCCTTTAATTGTGACGGGCTGCAGTTTGAGATCATCAAACAAGTAGACCAGGAAATTGGCAATATTTGGTATGGACGGATCATAAACGTCTATCGAATGATCCTGACACCAACAGAAGAAAACTCTCCACTTCGCTGTGTAGTTCAACGAAGAGGAGGACCTCCTGCAGTTAGAAATTGCATCCACTGCTCGTCCTGTAAACTGTTTTCCATGAAAGAAGGACCGCACAACAGAAATATGTGAAGGTTGAGACCTTCCAGGTTGTGACTTCCCCTGATAAAGAAGGTCCTCTCGTGGAGGAAGCTTCCGGGGAATGTCCCATAACAGACACCTAAGAAGATTGATCCAAGGTTTCTGTGACGACAGAGGTGTTATCAGTAGGATTTTGCAATGAGACTGTTTGATCTTCAACAGAATCTCCTGAATCAATGGAGTTGGAGGATACGCATATCCTATCATTCCGTCCCATGATATCGACAGAGCGACTACTACATATGCTCGATGGTCTGGACAGACATGGCGACATGAACATCGGTAACTGATTGTTTAGGTGTGTCGCAAACAGATCTATCATGGGGCGATCACACAGGTTGCAAAACTCCCTGAATACTCACTTGTTGAGCGTCCACTCCGATGACAACAGGTGACCTTCCCGAGGGAGCTAGTCTGCTAGTACGTTCAGACGACCCAGTATATGACGGACAGAAAGCTGAACATGTTGCTTCTTGATGTATAGAAGAATCTTCTCCATTAGTTCACATAACGGAATCGAATGAGTGCTGCCCTGGTTCCTGATGTATGCTACTACTGTCGAATTGTCCGACAGAATCTGAACATGAATGTCAGCTATTATGTGAATCCAATGTTGTAGCGCTATCCATATTGACATCATCTCTTTGATGTTTATGTGCTTCTCCTGAAACCAAGGGTCCAAAAGACCCTGACACTTCAAGTCTGCGGGACTTAGGGTCGCACCCCAACCCGTCTGACTCGCATCCGTCATAATCGTGAAAGCTGGATCCAGCAGTAGCAGGGGAACTCCCTGAGTCATTCAATGAATGTCAGCCCAAATCTGAACATTTTGTTTCATCAGGTCCGTTAAAACAATACTGGTTTCGAGCGAATGCGTCTTCACACTCCAGTTCCGCACAGCCCCAACAGTCGGATGAATTCCCTCGCTGTTAATGTGTCTGAGTGTAGACAAAAGAGAGCATAACAACTGACTAATTTCGCTCTGGGTAATGTCAGATGAACCAGATTGTTGTGAATCTCGAAGCTCATTCCCAAATGAGTGAACGACTTGGACGGAGCTAGATCCGACTTTTTCTCGTTTACGATGAAACCGAGACGTTGGAGTAATAGAAGCAGACTCTGAACATCGTTCTGAAGAATAATTCTGTTGCCGTATCTCTGTAGAATGTCGTCCAAGTAAGCCGACGTTACCACAGATGAATGAGCTCGGAACTATGACATTCATGAGTTCATTATTCGAGTGAATGCCCAGGGAGCCAGGTTCAGGCCAAAGCACATTGCTCTGAACTGATACACCTTCCCTTGTACAGCGAACCGCAGGTACTTTTTGAATGCCGGATGTACCAGGAGATGAAAGTATGCAACCTTTAGATCTATGTTTGCCGCATAGTCGTTCACCCAAACGCTCTTACCGACCGAATGGACTCCATATAGAACTTTGGAGCCACGATAAGCTTGTTTATCCAGCTCAAGTCTATTACCGGTTGGAAGGAGCCGTCTGACTTCGGTACAAGGAACAGGTGAGTGTAAAAACCTTGAGAATTCTGATTCTCAACGACATCTATTGCTTCCTTTGATAAGAGAGCCTGTACCTCAGCTAGGACAGACTCTCTTTTGCAAGGCTCTGACGGAAGATTTGTCCAACGTGGACACTCAGAATGATAGCCGTCGGCCGTCTGAGACTACACTTCCCACCCACTGGTCTTCCGTAACTGTTATCCAGTTTTTCGCAAAGCTTGATAACCTTCCGCCAACTAGCAAGCAATAGATGTATTGACCATCACCTGTATGACCTTCGAGGCTTACGGGAGGAGAAACCACATCCCCACCCCCCTGCAAAGAACCTCGTCCCGTCGGCCTAGGTGCGTCTTACCGATAGTTCCGATCAGACCTCTGCCCCTTTCCCGAGACGCTATACTGACGACCTCCAGAGTAATTATAAGAGGGTTTCTTGTACCCTCGTGAGGCGTTTCCTTTAGACGATATTTGTCTGAATGCTTTCCTTTCCTCTTGTCTGCTGAAGCAGGCCGTTGAGACGCAGACTTCAAAAGCAGAGCACTAGACACTTTCTTAGTAGCCTGATCATAGCTAATGAAAGCTTGTCATCGAAAATAGTATGTCCGGGGACTGGAGTGACTCGGAGAGAGCTTTTTACCTTGTCATCTATCAGTGATGACGACACAAGGGCAGCATCACATCTGATTAACTCCAAATTAGCCACTGTTAGGGTGGAGTTATACGTGGTATACATAATTGCCCTGGAAAGAACTCTAAGAAAGGTAAGAACGTCCTCATATTCCTTTCTGTTGAGACGTTGTGCCATAGCTCTTGTAAGGTGATCTGCGTAAGACACAGCGTCTAAATTCGCTCTATGAAGAAATTGCTGTCTCAATTGTGTCGGAGCGAATCGGCCTTCTCATCCAAACACAGAGAAACTCTCTGAACATCTTCCACGACCGTTTTAAATGAACATGGTCCAAGAAACGGTATGTTAAACTTTATGGAAGATGAAGAAACTGCCTTTTCTTCTCACACTCGAGAGGTTAAATACAGCGTCGTCTATATGGCTGAAGGTCTGCGATACCTGCCTAGACTGAACCGGAAAAGAAAGAACTTCCTCCTTTGTCCGGATAAAGTCTGCATCCAACGATGCCAGTGGTTTCTTCCTTACCATCGCAGCATTCTGATTCGCCAGAACAAATTCAGGGTAGTATTGATGGATGAAATCCATCACAACCATGTGCTGTTCCGAAAGGGAAGGGTAATCCTCTTCCATATCCCTTTCATTATCCGAGAGAATCAGTTTTGAATCTCAATCCATTGCATCTGAACAGACGACTGGACCGACCCAACACCGTCCGACAGCTCAAGTTCTGAGTCTGAGTGAGGCTGCACATGCTAAGATGCTGCGATCAGCTGTGCAATCTGTAACAGCAGGTCTGTTACCGAGGCATGAGCAGCAGCATTCTTTTGCTTTTTCGTAGTTTGCTGCTCCTGGGACGGTGTGTCGGAGATGGCTCTCTTATCCGCACGTTCTGATGATTGAGGCCTCGTCTCCCTAGCTACTGGATGGTCCGACTTCACATGGGAAGAGTGGTTCCTTCTTCGCGTAGCAGGCTGGATATCCGAAGTCGGGTAGCTAGGATGTGGTCGTGTGTGCTTAGTATTCGAAGCTGAAGAAGCCGTGACTGTAGCCGAGGCTGGCTGCAATCTATACGGAGCGTCTCAGACAGCAGGTGTGGACCGCGCAAGTTCTTCACCACAACATCTGGCCCCAGATGTTGTTGGGATAGAGAGGGACCTCTCCCGCTCACAGTCCTTTCAGACCTCGCCGAGCTTCCCAAAAAACTTGCTGGCTTCTTCCCTTGTTCCGTCGTCACTGGGTGAGCATGTTTAGATTTTAAGGTACTCGCTCTACCCACTACACTTCCTTCGACCGTAACGGACATACCTGGAATCATGGTACCCACGGACGGAGTAACTGCTTCACCGGTCGAGCTAGCTGCTGACAAGGGATTAAAACCACCGGCTAGTGCCTTTATCCCCTGCCTAATATTCATGAGCACCTTGGCAGCTAGCTCTGTTTGGTCATCAGAGCGTGACAAAGTAGCACACTTATGGTAGGTGTCACATAACCATCACCATGTTCTTGTTCCTCTGAAAAAGAAACTGAGAAACTTGAATGACTTTGCAGCGAGAGGACCAGCACTGGCCTTTCACCGCTAACAACATACCGTGACACCCGTGTCCAACATATGTCATCCCAATCAACACATGTAGGACAAGAATTAGTGGAAGTACATCGACTACAAGCAAGGCAACAAGCAGGTAAATCTGAGGAAGCCTTCCTCGCCTTTCATTTTGAGCAATAAGCTTTCATGATTAATCAAACAAATTTGATTGAACTCCCACCAACTCCACAATAAATATATGATAAAGATACATAATAATCAACATTCAAAATACAATTCGAAAAATTAATTTCAAAAAAATTTTTGAAAATATTTTGACAAAAGCCCAAGTTCCCAATGGGAACATGACGAGCCTAAGGGTATCCCGATAGAGCCTAAGTGTGGACAAAATTCCAAAAATAATTGCTACACTACCGGAATATTATAACATGTATCTTACAACAATCCTACAGTAACAAGAGCTGGACTGTCATCCGGTGCATACGTCCACGTGGTGTACCTATGACCAAATATTATAGAAAACAAGTTCCATAATAATAATTTACTTAAGTTATGAAAGTTATGAATATTCTCGGATGGACTCACACACAGACAGATGGACAGATAGACGGACGGACGCATGTAATCCAGTATACCCCCCCACATATCTCCGAAAGTGGGGGTATAATAATAAGTTGAACTACATATATTTAAAGGACACTGCCAATGTAAACAAGGTCAAATGAAAAAAACGGAAACAAGACCCCAGGCACTGAATAAAAAAGGCTCAAAGTCAGTAACAGATTTTAAAGCTACCCGATGTAAGGCAAGATCTTCAGATGAAGAAAAAACGATACATCGGGCAGAAGATGCATGAACGAAACGCCCAAACACCCCTAGGGTGAGGACGTAACCATGGGGATATACAGAATAAACACTCTAATAAACATAAAAAATTTCAAAAAAAATAAGCCAAAAAGATTGGGAGTTTAACAGGAGGGCTTCAAGGAAGGATAGGGAAGGAACACTTAACAAACAGTGGATAAATCATTAGCAAGAATGATGATGTCAGGCCCATGTGCCGAAATTGAGAAACATGAAATAATTTTGATAAAAATTATAAAGTTACAGCCCTGAACATTCCAAACCACCGTTGTTCACTTCCATCATCCAATTATGCCCTTGGATCCACCAATTTTACCACTGATTTGTGTCTGGCATCCTCAAAAATGAGATTTAAAAGCACAGATGTAAGTTCAATGTTGCTGACTTCAGGCCTAGGGCCAAAGAAAGAATGATGGTTGGCGCCAATTTTGGTGTCTTTCTGGATACTGCGCATGCGCAGAGCTGAAAAGTGTTATTCGGTTTTGCATGCAAATTTTGGGGATTGGGAGGCAAAATTTGTGTTTCACCCTGGATTAATTTTTGAGTTAGCACCAGCTAGTCTGGGCCATTGGTTGTTGTATAAAAATATGAGCAACATGTGCGTAAAGCATATCTATAGTAATACCTCAAATCTTTCTTTCAAATCAGAAAATTCACAAACACAATCACCCTGGAAGTAAATATTAAAAAAGAAATAAATAAGAACCATTTCTATTAAAAGGACCACAGCAACATGATAACCAACTAATATCCAGTCAGTGTATCTCTACATCCTGGTACATAAAGATATCTAGTGATATTCTGTAAGGAATTCAATGCTGTTATGAGTTGTTTGTTTACCCACTTGCCGTGGAGTTGTACATTCATGTAATGTTTGTTTGTTTGTTTGTTGGTGGTTAACGTCACATATTTATGCACCATGGCTAATCGTGACACAACATGGAGATGAAGTCAAGTTTAGTCAATCGTTGATCTACATGTTGCCCAGTTTAGAGGACTTTCACCCCAAGCATTGGTGACTGGGTCCTATTTTACTAGTAAAGCGGAACTGGTTTACCACAGTAAACAAGTGCTGCTTACTTCCCGGGGATCCCACGGGGAATTCATGTAATGCAATGTCCCTTCGCTCACAGAGATAGAGGATATGGAATAAGTGTTTTGGTTATACTCTATTTATGAAACGAGTCTAGTCGAAGAATTTTCTGTTTTGCTGAGCCTCTGGCAAGGCAGAACAAGAAAAATCATAGACAAGTTTCATAAATAGAGAATGACCAAAACACAAATTTCATATTCTGTTTATCATATGACACCACAGTTTCCAAAAACTAATCTTTTAGATAGAAAGGGTTAAAGAATGAAATTTCACCCTGAACGTCATACATTTGACTGTGATGCATCACAGCTGCACGCAGTCATTTGTCATAACCATGACAAAATATAGTTCCACAATTCGGCCTTCTAAATACAGTAGAATCCTCTTAATTGAATATGCATTTTGCCAGTGAAAATTATTCAATTAACAGGAGTATACAATTAACAGGGATTTGGTTGGTTTCCTGTGTTCTGGAAGTAAACTGAGCATTTATTCTATTATATCTTGTTTGACAGAGCTCATAGAGCTTTGTCAAACAAGATATAATAGAATAAATGCCTGTATTGGATGTAGTGAGGCCAAAAAGGTTGATAAAGAAGGGGAATTTGGTGCGTGTCACAGTAATTTTTTTGATATATTACAAAAATTTATATACCATTAACAGGAGTTTACTCTACAACCCATATGCAATTAACAGATCAAATTTGTACTGAAGGTATGGTAAATGGTTTTGTGTTTGAAAATTATGTTCAATTAACAGGGATATACAATTAAGAGATATCCAATTAAGTGGGCTCCACTGTACTAACCTAACCTTCAAGTATTTAAACATTTATCATTGGGATGTTAGTGAATGTTTATAACAAATAAAATCAGGCATCATGGCTTTGTAGATGTTTTGAAATAGTTCTATTTACAAGCACATTAATTTGACACAATATATTTTCGGTGATAACCAATCAGAAAGCATTCTTTTGAAATTGACCAACCAAATCAACTGAAGGTGTTGGAAAGCACTAATTAATATTTATTGAAAACATGAAATGGTAATAAGCCGAGAAAACAAAGAAGTCATATGCTAAATATACATATTCTTTTGTGCTCTAGTTATAAATATTCCAATCCAATGAATATTTAATTCACCTTAGGCCCCACAAAGTAGATCTTCTGTTTCTCAGGCCATTATTTGTAAAATTGCATGCGGGCGAGCGGTTTTTTATTTTATTTTTTATTTCTGTAATTATTTCTTTGCCATCAAAAGTTCATATCTTGGTTTATGTTTTAGGCCTCATAATCTACAGAATAGCATGGGTGGTGTATTTTGTCCCTTGAGAGCAAGAAGGCTTTGCAATGCTAAGCCATCTTGCACTCAAGGGACAAATTTATAAATTTTTTTAACTTTGGTAAAATATCAGACATAAATCATTTAATTTTGATTTTTTTCAAGTTTCCATTGGTTATAAAAAGAGAGCATGCGGCAGCCAAAAGGACCATGCGGGAGGGTCTGAGAAACAGATTTTTTATTTTTTTAGGCCTTAAAAAACCCAGATATTAACACAACTAGTCGACCTACATAGCATAATCATAAAACTACAGCTGTAGTGATTCTTCACTTATAATGGTAATGTCATCAAAGATTCAATCAAATCAAGCCTCGACTGAGTCACATTTCTTGCGCTGATTGGAAGGAAAATGAATGGTTATGTTGTTTGGGAATTCAATCAGATGGAATATTTCAGTCGGTTCGAATGAAAATGATAAAATTAAAGTAAGGCCTAACAAAATAAAAAATCTGTTTCTCAGGCCCTCCCGCATGGTCCTTTTGGCTGCCGCATGCTATCTTTTTATAACCAATTCAAACTTAAAAAAAAATAAAAATTTAATGCTTCATGTCTGATATTTTACCTAAGTTAAAAAAATTGATGAATTTGTCCCTTGTGTGCAAGAAGGCTTAGCAATGCTTTAGCATTGCAAAGCCTTCTTGCATTCAAGGGATGAAATACACCAACACTCATGCTATTCTGTAGATTATGAGGCCTAAAACATAAACCAAGAACATCAACTTTTGGTGGCTAAGAAGTAATTACTGAAATAAAAAATAAAATAAAAAACCGCTCGCCTGCATGCAATTTTACAAATAATGGTCCGAGAAACAGAAGATCTACTTTGTGTGGCCTAATTTGTATATTTTTAATACTTACCAATGGCCCAGACTTAGCTGGTGCAAACTTGATATTATCCAGGGCCAAACACAAATTTTGAACCCCCCAATCCCCAAACTTTGCATACAGATCCAAAAAATAAAAGTCCTATCTGGTCCTCCATACTTTTGTGTACTACACATTCACGGTCACCAGGAAGGTACTGAAATTGGTGCCAAGCATCATTCTTTCTAGTTGTGTCTGATAAATGTTATAAATCAGCGGGAAGGTATGAGTGCCCACTCACAGGAGGACCATCCCGCTTGGGCCATTGGTAAGTATAAAAAATGTACAAATTACTTTAAATTTATCATATTTTTATACTAAAACCAATGGCCTAGACTTCGCTGAATCGTAAAAAGGCAGGAAGGCCTAGGATGTAGAAGAAATACAATATCTCTATTACTCCACATTAAAGAATAGCTCCTACAGGAGAATACAGAGGGATTACATATGTCTTTCTCTTGTTAAAAAAGGAGAACGACATAACACCATCAAAATACAGGAGTAATACACAATAAATTCTCCATTTAATGCCAGCATAACCCATTCTGCTAATTCAGTGAAGGAAACCAATTATAAAGCTAGTCCTGAGAATGAGACGCTTTATACTCATTAAAAAGTGTATGAGGATTGTATATAAACGCTCGAATGACATGTGACATATACATATGCTTCAAAATGAGTTACACTTTAAAAACAATACATAAATGAGACATAATTGTTGCTTCACACCGAGCTACACATTAAAACTACCCAGCACCGATGCTGGACTGCTGACACTGGAGGAGGTATTCCCTTGCCTTTCACTATAAAGCCAGATGATCATAAGGGAAAAACCATCCCCCCCCCCCACCCCCTTCCCATTGTTCTGAGGCAAGAATCCTCAGAACGAAGAGGGCAGTGGAAGGGCGTCAGTGCATGAGCAGACTGCTTAAGACATCTAGGAGATGTAAAAGTAATGGACGACATTCTGTGCAACAGAAAGAGGACCCAAGGATCTAAGTTCACTGGATATAGACTCTAAATTTCTAAGGTAAAACTTAGTGAATGAAGATGGTTGCGTCCAGTAGGCTGCCTTCATTAAATCAGTAATGGTAATACTATTTGAGTAAGCCCAGGAAGACGACAGCGCTCTACCCTCATGCATGGAAATCTTATTGAAAGAATGTTGATTTGAAGATAGATTCTGATAGAGATGGGCAATATACCGAAAAACCGAACCGATACCGATATCATGGGGACACCGAAAAACCGAACCGACCCAATCTTTGAATACCGAAACCAACGGTATTTTCAATTTTCCCTGTGCATTCACTGTTTATAAGGCCTTGATGAGGACTGATAGCAGTTGAAGTGTTCATTTTCATGAAAGAAGTGACTGATTTTATTTTTCAGTTTTGTTAAGCCTTAAGGACCAGGGCAGTTGTACTAAATTGTCAATAGTCTACGACCTGTACATGTCCAGTTGCTTAGCAGTGATTTCTAGCCAAGTCTTGGCTGCCTTAACAGGCAGCCAAGACTTGGCTAGAAATCACTGACCAGATAATTTTACTACTGTCATCAGGCCCACCTAAAGATGACATCTTCAGGACACACATTCTATGATTACAGACACCTTAAGTGGAGCTTGAAAGGTTAAGGCGTATTTAGAACAAGTCACCAAATTACTGTAGATATGATCTGTGTTGACAAAAGAATGACAATGTTGAGCCCATTAACAATGGCATGTGTAGCACTGTGATAGAATGATACAAGAACAACTTATTCTGTATTTTTCTGACATGGATTCCCCTACTATCAGTGAATATGAAGTCACATACCGAATACCGAACCGATACCGCGGTATGCCCACACAAAAATACCGAAACCGATACCGAACTCAAAATTCCAATACCGCCCATCTCTAGATTCTGATAAGCAATTCGTATTGCTAATTGAATCCATATGGCAACTGAATGAACAGAAATATCTCTTCTGTTAGGCATAAGAGAAAGAAAAAATCTTTCTTCCTTTTCAGATAAAGCTAGATCGACGTTTAGGAATGCGCATCGCTTTCACTGGACACAACATTGGTCTATGGTTGTCCGAGGAGGATGGTAAAGCCCTAATAATAATAGGCTCCAGCCGCTTATCCGGAATCTGATTCTTAGCCAAGAATCCCACTTCTGTAGTAAGAGTAATAGTATTACCCACACTATGGAAATGGGAATTTTCTACAGATAATACTCACTAACTCTTCTGGCAGAAGCAAAGGCTAAGAGAAATGCTGTTTTATAAGTTGGGAATTTAAATTCTACATCATCTAACGGCTCAAAAGGAGCTTCTTGAAGCTTCAAGAGAACCCAAGCCAAATTCCATTTAGAAATTAATCTGAGGGTTCTAGGTCTATTGATAGATAAATTTATTACTAGCTTGGATAAAAAAGGATCTGATCCAATAGCCAAGTTATCATGATGAGCATATGTGTCTGATAACATAGACCTATAGCCCTTAATAGTAATGGGCTGCAGTTTTAAATTCGTCAAACAGGTAGATCAGAAAATTGGCAGTTTGAGGTATAGACAGATTATAGATATCCACGGACTGATTCGCACACCAACGAAAGAAAACTCCACTTCGCTGCAAAATTCAGCAAGAGGAACTCCTCCAACAGTTAGAAATTGTGTCCACTGCTCGTCCTGTAAATTGCTTACCATGCAAGAAGGACCGCACAATGGAAATACGTGAAGGTTGAGACCTTCCAGGTTGTAGTGCGTGGAACTTCCCCTGATATAGAAAGTCCTTGAGAGGAGGAAGCTTCCGAGGAATGTCCCATAACAGACACATGACAAGATTGATCCAAGGTTTCTGAGCTGACACAGGTGCTACCAGCAAGATTTTGCAGTGAGACTGTTTGATTTTTAACAGAATCTGCTAAATCAGCAGAGTTGGAGGAAATGCATATCCTACTATTCCGTTCCATGAGATCATTAGAGCGTCTACTGCATACGATCGATGATCTGGACACGGCGACACGAACGTCAGAAGCTGATTGTTCAGGTTCATGGCAAAGAGATCTATCATGGGACGATACCACCAGTAGCAAATCTGCCTGAATATTTGTTTGTTGAGAGTCCACTCCAATGGCAACAGGTGACCTTTCCGAGAGGGCGAGTCTGCTACTACATTCAGACGACCTGAAATATGATGGACTGAGAGATGAATGTGATGACTCAGAGCAAATAGGAGAATTTTCTCGGTCAATTCAAATAGAGGAATTGAATGAATGCCGCCCTGGTTCCTGAGATATGCCACTAATGTGGAATTGTTCGAATGAATCTGAACATGGACGTTTGCTACGTGAGCAATCCAATGTTTTAATGTTAGCCAAATAGACATCATCTCTTTGATGTTTATGTGCTTTTCTAGGAACCAAGGGTCCCAAAGACCCTTTCACTTGAGGTCTGCAGGAATCAGGGATGTGCCTCAACCCGTCATAACAGAAAGGAGCGGATCTGGTACTTGAAGCGGAACTCCCTGAGTCAGCCATTGGAGACCCACCCAAATCGGAACCTTTTGTTTTACCAGGTCCATTAAAACAATGTGTTTCGAGCGAATGCATCTTGACACTCCAGTTCTGAGTTAAGAAAAACTGGAGAGGATGTGTGCGTAAGCAACCTAGCGGAATCAGGTCTGCAGCTGCTCTCTACAGTCCCATCAGTCACATAAACTCCCTCGCTGACACTGTGAGAGAGTTTGAACAAAAGCGAGCATAAAAACTGACTAATTTCGCTCTGGTTATCAGCAGAAGAACCAGCTTGTTGTGAGTCTCGAGGCTCATTCCCAAGTGAATGAAGGACTTGGACAGAGCTAAATCCGACTTCTTCTCATTTACAATGAAACCGAGACGTCGGAGTAACTGCAGAAGACTCTGCACATCATTCTGAAGTGCGATTTTGTCACCATATCTCTGAAGAATGTCGTCCAAGTAAACCAACGTTACTACTGCTGAATGAGCATGGAAGTTTGACATGACCGAGTTCATTATTCGAGTGAAAGCCCAAGGAGCCAGGTTCAGATCGAAGCACATCGCTCTGAACTGGTAAACCTTCCCTTAAGCCTGATGGACCAAGACGTGAAAGTACGTGTCCTTTAGGTCTACGCTTGCTGCAAAATCGTTCACTTGAATGCTCACTTTTACCGACCGAATGGTATCCATGTAAAACTTTGGAGCTAATATTAATTTGTTTATCCAGCTCAAGTCTATCACTGGTCAGAACGAGCCGTCTGGCTTCGGCACAAGAAACAGGTGGCTGTAAAATCCCGGAGATTTTCCACAACCTCTACTGCTTCCTTTACTAAGAGAGGTTGAACTTCTGCAAGAAGAGACTCCCTTTTGAAGGATTCACCAGAAGATCTGTCCAACGCTGACTTCTTGTAAGTGGAGGTTTTGATCGGAATGATAGCCGAAGACCTGTTCTGACTACGTTCCTTACCCACTGATCTTCCATTATCTCCGTCCAGTTTCTTGCAAAGTTTGATAACCTTCTGCCAACTGGAGAACAATAGAGGTTTAGACCATCACCTGTATGATTTTTTAGGCTTTCGGGAAGAGAAACTATGTCTTCCCCGTGGAGCACCTCGAGCCATCGGCTTAGGGGCATCTGACTTAAAGTCTCTGTAAGACTTACGCCCCTTTCCAGAGTCGCTATACTGATGATTTCCCTAGTGTCCATATGAGGGTTTCTTAGAACCCCGAGCGGAACCCCTTTTCGGTGACTGCAAATTGGAGCGTCCTTGCCTACCACGTCCAGAAGATGACTGCTGCTGGGAAACTGATCTGAGCAATAAAGTGCTAGTCGCTTTTTTGGTAGCTTCGTCATACACAAATGATAGCTTATCATCAAACAAGGTATGACCGGAAACCGGAGCAACTCTGAAAGAGCTTTTCACTCTATTGTCTATTAATGATGACGATGCTAAGGCTCCATCACGTTTTATCAACTCCATATTAGCCACTGTAAGAGCAGAGTGATATGTGGCATACATAACTGCCCTAGAAAGAACTCGGAGTGACGGATTAATATCGTCGAATTCTTTTCCACTAAGATGCTGAGCCAGAGCCCTGGTGATATGGTCTGCATAGGACATAGTGTCCAGAACCGCCCAACTAGAATCAATGGAAGATTCGAACACGTCGGAGCGGACATTGAATGATGCGGATAACAAGATATCTAGATCTAAAGCCTGTTCATCCAGATGCAGAGGAGTTCTCTGAACATCTTCTCCTACCGTTTTTAAGTAGCGTGGTCCAGGAAACAGTATATGGATAGAAGATGAAGATAAGAAACCGCTTCTTCTTCTTCTTGAATTTACTAGGCTAAAGATTGTGTTGTCAATCTGGCCGAAGGCCTCCGACACATGAACAGACTGACCCGGGAAGGAAAGAACATCGTCTTTCCTCTGCAGGGTGTCCCTATCTAGGGATGATAGCAGTTTCTGCCTAGCTGACGCAGCTTGTTGACCAGATGGAACAAGATCTGGAAAAAACTGATGAATAAAATTCATAGCTTCCATGTGTTATTCCGAATGGGACAGAGAATCTTCCTCCAGGTCCCTTTCACCATCCGACTGGTCCAACTGTGAATTACGGTCAACTCCATCTGAAAGAACAGATGACCGGACTGACCCAGCACCGTCAAACAGCTCACTCCTGGAGTCTGTTGATGGCTGAAACTGTGTTTGCTGGGAAGCTGCGATAAGCTGTGCAATCTGTGACAGCAGGTCCGTCACTGAGGCTAGCGGAGCAGCGGTATTCTGTTTTTTCACCGCATGCTGCTCGCATTTTGAAAAATGCCTAAATTCCCAAAGGGAACCTCAAGAGCCCAACGGTGTCTCGATAGAGCCTAAGTGTTGACAAACACTACATAATCAAAGCTACACTACTAGAATACTAAATGAAATGTATCCTACTATAATTACAATAACTGTGCTATACTTAACTACTGAAATAATACATATTTAAAGTGTTGTTAAATGAAAACAACTTCAACAGGAAAAACTAGAAACTAAACAACAGGCACAAAACAGGACCAAAGTCAGTAACCAATCAATTACTAACTGATGCAAAGCAAGATCTTCATAGGAAGAAAAAACAATGCATCTGGTACAAGATGCAAGACTATAAACATCCAAACACCCCTAGGGTGGGAATGTAAGCATGGGGAATCAACAGAATAAACATTCCGAAAAACACATTAAACTCCCAAAAAATTTAATAAAAAAGTCAAAATAGCTTGGGAGTTTAACAGGAGGGTTCATGGAAGGAACATTTAACAAGCAGTAGGCTTTATCATAAGCAAGAATGATGACGTTCAGGCGTATATCCCGAAATTGGGAAACATGAATAATTTTACATAATTATTTCAAAGTTACAGCCCTGAACGTCCAAAACCACCCTAGTTTCCTTCCAGCATCCTGCTACAATTCTGAATCCACCATATCCATTAATGATTTGCGTCTGGCATCTAGAAAAAAGAGATTTTAAAGCACAGATGTCAGTTCAGTTGTTTACTGACTTGGGCCAAACAAAGGAATGATGCTTTGCACCAATTCCAGTACCTTCCTGGTTACCGTGCATGCGCAGTGCACAAAAGTATGGAGGACCAGATAGGACTTTTATTTTTCGGATTTGGATGCAAATTTTGGGGATTGGGGGAGGTGGGGGTCAAAATTTGTGTTTGACCCTGGATAATATCGAGTTTGTGCCAGCTAAGTCTGGGCCATTGGTTTTGGTATAAAAATAGCAAACTGCTCAGGTTTTGCTTTTCTGACCAACTGAAATATTCCAACCGACTGAATCAGAAAATAGGCGATGATTATTTAAGGGTTAGACTGGTATCAGGCCATAACAATAACAGATTCGTTTAACAGGAAGAGTGCTAAATTATTTTTCAGAGGGGATTTGAAACGCGGGTGTTTTTTTTTCAAAGATACCATGCTACCAGCAAGTGTGGTCTCAGTTCAGCAAGATTTTGTTCATAAATGTTTTGTTATTATTTATTGGAGAGTGCCTCCTGGCACTCACCAATAAAATGTAACAAAACAATTTTATCTGAACATTTGTTTCTGCTGCTGGTCAAACAACAAGCTAATACATACACTGTAAAGCCACAAAAGTGGCTTTCAGCACTTTGCAATAAAGCCATAATTGTGGCTTCTTACACTCGACCAGTTAAGAATTTGATAAGTGGCTTGAGAGGACAGTCAAAATAATTTGCACAATTTGTAGTGAGAACCAGTATAAACAGAGATAACAGTGATGAAGCCAGAAGAGGACAGAGCTCAACAGCATTTTTTCTACAAACTACAAACATTATTAACTGCTTTTTAGACCATAATTTTACAGACCGCACAGTCATAGTTTGTTCAGGGTTATGCAAAGAAAGTTAAAAAATTTATAGTAATTTATATATTTTTTATACTTACCAATGACCCAGACATAGCTGGTGCTAACTCTTAAAATATAGGGCCAAACACAAATTTTGCCCCCCAATCCCCAAAATTTGCATCTAAAACTAAAGAAAACATGTCCTGAGAGGCCCTCCACACTTCGCCCCTACTGCGCATGCGCAGTGTCAAGGACGTTCCGAAATTGGCGCCATTTATCATTCTAATAACCAGTGCCTGGTAAGCGCTATGTACTCAGCGGGGAGGCAAGAGTTCCCAACTCCTGGGAGGGCCATCCCCGTCTGGGTCATTGGTAAGTATAAAAAATATATAAATTACTATAAATTTTTTAACATTTTTATACTGTACCAATGACCCAGACATAGCTGAATAGTAAAAAGGCTGGAGGGCCAAGGACATAGAGCAAAATGGAATACGCTCAATAAAATAAAATAGAGTCATCCCCTGTAGGGAAAAGAAGTAATAGGCCTTACATGTATCTTTCTTATTTATGATAAATTAGAAAGATACAACACCTTCCAAAAATTGAGCTTCATACATCCATGTACTCTATTAATATCCAATAATCCTTATACTAATAATTTTTAAAGTAAGCCAATAATAAAGTAAGTCTAGAGAATAGAGACTCTTATACTCCTAAAAGTGTGTGAGAATTGCATAATCATGTCCGTTGACATATGCAATATTCAAAAGCTATACTTTAAAAACTAAGACTTGAATGAATTTTATAAACTTAAACTTCTCACTAAACAACCATCCCAATAACAGCTCAGAATTACTAACTCCGGAGGAGGTATCCCCTTGTTTTCATAGTAAAAACAGGTGACCCAAGGGAACACCCTCCCCCCCCCCCCCCCTTTTTCTTGCCCTGGGTCAAATAGCCCAGAGCGAAGAGGGCAGCCGAACGGAGACACTGCCGAAACAGACAGCCTACCTAGCTATAGTAGCAACTGTTAAGTGAATGACATTCTGAGCAGTAGATAATAGACCTAACAATAGAGGCCTCCAGAAATGGACTCGATATTTCTGAGATAAAATTCATGAATGGATGGCTGAGCGCAATGAGCAGCCTTCAAAAATCTATAATAGAACACTATTAATGTAAGCCCAAGAAGTAGAAGAACTCTTACTTCATGAGCCGAAATCTTAAGCACAACTGCTAAGCCAATGATATACCATAAGCAGTACGCTAGTTAATAGAATCCATTAACAATAAAATGGAGCGTAACGTCCTTCTACTAGACATCAAAGACAGAAGAAGCTAACGCTCTTGTAATAAACAGATATCTGTTTATAAATACATAAACTGTACCCGGAAAGAGTAAAGGCCTATGCCCATACGAAGACGGAAGGACCTTAAAATAATAGGTTCCGGATAATAGGAGCCTAACTCTTATGCAACAATCCAACCTAAATAGTAACGGAAGTATTGATTCCGAAACTATGAAAGTGAAAATCATCCATCGATAGTGCATGAAACTCACTGACTCTACAGTAAAAGAGAAACCAACAGAATTACTGTCTAAAAGGTCAGAATTTGAAAACTACTGTTTCCAGAGGCTCAAATGATTACTTAGCTAAATAAGAACCTGAAGTTAAAATCCGTATAGGAATTTAATCTAAAGATTCTAAGTCTATTTATCAAAAAGTTACTAACTGACTTAGATAAAGAGACAAAAGACTCAATTGTAAACTATCGTAGAGTGCATAGGTATGAGGTAACATAAACCTATAACCTAAATAACAACAGGCTGCAGTAGATCTTGTGAAACAAGTATACTAAAAAATAGCAATGAGTAGTATGGAGGGATCAACCATATGAACATAATGATCCCTACACCACGACGGAAGAGCCTCCACTTTAGTCGCATAGAATAGCGAAGAAGAGGATCTCCTATAGTAAGAAATCGCGTCCAAAGCTCGTCCAGTACAGTGCTTACAATGCAATACGGACCACACAACGGAATACATGAAGGTTGCGACCTTGCTGGTTGTGATAAAGATGACACGATTTACCCAGTGAAAAAAGATCCTCACATAGAGGAAGATTTCACGTTAAGATCCACAGTAGACAAGAGAGTAAATTACTCATGATCTCTGTGAAGATAGAGATGCTATCAACAGAAATGTATTGTGGTTGTTTATCTTAGCAATACCTGCTAAAAACAACAGCGCCGGAGGATACGCGTATCCTATCATTCTGTCCTATAGATCAATAGAGCGTTAACAGTATTAGCTCAGAGATCTGGACAAGCCAACACATACGTCTGCAATTGATTAGCCAGCTGTGTCATAAATAAAACATCATTGGGCGCTCCCATAGATAGCAAATCTGATTGAATACTTGTTTGTTGAGAGTCCATTCTGACAGCAACAAGCGACCCGTAAGAGAACGGGAGTGCGATAAAACAATCAGACGACCCAGAATATGACGGACCAAAACTGAACTTGGTGTACTATAACCAACAGACGGATTCTTTCCATTAAATTGAATAACGGAAACGAAAGAGTGCCTCCCTGGTTCCGGAGATACGCCACTACTGTCGAATTAAAGGACAGGAATTTGGGCATGCGTTTCTGAATAATGTTCATGCAATGACATAAAGCAAGCCTAAAAAACATTATTCCGCGGAAGTTAACTGATAGCTAAAAGACTGCGGAACCCAAAGACCCTGGCACTTCGAATCCGTAGGGATCAGTATATATCCCAATCTGTTTGACTGGCAACCGTCATAACAGCCACACTCGGGTCCGGCAACTGCGGCGGCACTCTCTGAGTCAACCACCGAATGTTTGCCCCAGTCTGAATCTCTTGTAACACTAGATAGACAAGAGAATGTATAAATCAAGCAATTCATGGATTGCCGGAAAGTTGCCGTCGAAGAGAAGCTCCTCCGAGAACGAAGCGACTCTGAGAGAGTTCTTAACCTACTATCCACGCGTGGATGTAGCTAGGGCTGCCTCACGTCTAACCAACTCCAATCAGCCACTGAAGGGCGGAGTTATACGTGAACAAACTACTGCCCTCAAAAGAAATTACATTGAGAATAATATCCCGTAAATCTTTTCTTGAAGACGTAATGATAACGCCTCAGTAAGGCGGATTACGTATAATAAAGCGTCTAAGATAAGTCTAATATACATAATGTCGTTCCCAACATTGAAATTGGAAAAGACATAAACGGTGAAAAAGAATATATGCAGTCTTTAATCACACCGTCTAGACGCATATGAACTCTCGGTATGCCCTGCTCTGCCAAAATAAACTATATGTAAAAAAAGATAAAATGGCAGAAATGAGCCACGCGGACAAGAAACTAAACTATCATGCTTAGTAGCCGTCTTGTATATATATATAAATATATAGCGTCGAAAAATAAAACACATGTTGTAATGACAATATTGGACTGCGTCGGTAAGTCAGGGACAAAGTCCCTGTACCGATCGAAAAATCCGAGTCCAATGACGCTATAAGTCTCTTATCCAAGATCGCAGCAATGAAGTCCGAAAAATAATCACTGGAAGAAATGCCAGAAGATATGAAAGGCATCTTCCGATACTACTAAAGGGAAAACTCGAAATCTTTCGAATCCCTTTCGCCATCCTGTCGGACCCTATAAAGCGTTCGGTCGTCCGTAGCTTGATGCAACCGCGGACCGCACCGACCCAGCGCCGTCGGATAATTCCTGATTCGACCGAGAAACCGTCAATTGCTGGGATGCTGCGAAACAACTGTGCTAACTCGGATAGCACGTCCGTCACTGAGGCCTGAGGAGCAGCGGTCTTACGATGCATTGCCGCAGGAAGCTCCGAGATCGTTACCCCGTGCATACTTCCAATATGCGAGCGAACGGAGTGTATAGGCCTCGTGTCCCTTGGCTACCGGATGGCGCGACCTATTCGCTGTGGAATCACTGAATGCCGAAACTGATCGGATACTCGAGGTCACGTAGCCAATGTGCGGTCGTGTGCCCTGCTGTGAGGATGAGGAAGCATTAAAGACAGTCTCTCGGACTGTCAATATAACGGAGCGTCCCGAGCAACGGACATATGCTCCGAATGTAAAATATCTGAACCACAACATGCGGTCCCCTATGTTGTTGGCTTCCTCCGATCTGTCCTCAATCTGCCGTCACTGGGTGAGTACTAAAGTAATTAAAGTGCTCGCATCACCCAAATCTCCTTCCTAGACCGCAACGGACGAACCCGGCAGCCGAACCATTCGATGAATGTACGCTACACCGGGTGAGCTAGCGAATGTCACTCCGTAAGCGATAGACATATTCCATGAGCACTTATTGCCGCTAACTCTTCATTAACTATGACGACAGAGGCACACTTTTGAAAGACATCTCCATAACTCTTCGAACAAGAAACCAGAAATGCTTGGATAGCAAGCATAAAATAATAATATATATAGCGTCGTTCAATAATTCGAAAGTTTGTGTGACATTATTGGACTATGTCGGAACTGAGGGACGATGTCCCTGAACCGAACCAAAAATTTCTAAGTCCACCGACGCTATCAGTTTCTTATCCGGCATCGCAGCATATGTTGTTCCGAAAGGGAAAGCTTGAAATCCACCGAATCCCTTTCGGTATCCCGTCGGACCGGATGAAACTTTCGGACGTCCGTACCCGCTTCCGCGGAGCGTCCCGACCCAGCATCGTCGGATAAAATATATGCGACAGATTCAGTTGATGCTGGGATGCTGCGATAAACTGTGCTATTAAGGAAAGCACGTCCGTTCCCGAGGCCTGTGCAGTAGCGGACTTACGATGCATTGCCGCTGGAAGCTCCGTGTACGTTGACTCCCGCATACTTCCTATGCGAACGTCCGGAGTCTGCAGGCCTCGAGTCCCCGGCTACCGACCCAGCGCTGTCGGATAATTCTCGATCCGACACCGTTTCTGTCGGCTGCTGGGATGCTGCGATAAGCTGTGCTATGTGCACAAGAATGTCCGGCGTCGAGACCTGCGGAGGCGCAGTCTATCGCTGCTTCGCCGAGGGCAGCTCCGCATCAGATGGCTCCCGCATACTTTTCCTATGCGAACGTCCGGAGTCCATCGGTCTCGAATCCCTGGCTGCCGGATGGTGTGACCTGGTCGCCGAAGAATCCTTGATCGGCGAAGCTGGTAATATATCGGCGGTCACGCAGCCAAGGTGCGGTCGTGTGCGCTGACGAGAAGAGGAAGCCTTAGCAGTCTCAGCGGACTGCCTATACAACGGAGCGTCCCGAGCGACGGACGTATGCTCCGCTAACGACACATTTGTACCACAACATCTGGGGCCAGATGTTGTTGAACGAGAGAGGGGCCTCTCTCGCTTGCCGTCCGGATGGACCGGAACGAGCTATGAACCGGACTAAAAGGCTTCCTCCGTTCTCCCTCCGATCCGCCGTCACTGGGTGTGCATTAAGTTAATTTTATAGTGCTCGCATCACCCCAAAATTCCTTCTAGACCGCAACGGACGAACCCGGCTGCCGAACCATTCGGTGAATGGACGCTACACCGGGCGAGCTAGCGGACGTCAAAGGCCGTCGAACCTACTAGGGTCCTCTTAGGCAATTGGCGTATTACATGAGCACTTTTCCGCTAGCCCTTCATTAATTGTGACGACGGAGGCACACTGTTGGAAGACATCACAGATACATCACCCTAATCTTGATCGTCTGAAATAGAAATTGATAAAGTAGAGTGACCCTGCGGGGAAAGGACCGGAGTGTCCAAATCCCCAACAACATACCGTGACATACGCTTCCCATATTGTCATCGAAATCATACGATACAGAACCGGAGTTAATGCGAGTACACTGACCACATATAGAATGATAATAAGGTCAGAGGAAGACTTCCTCTTAAAACAATTGATCAATATCCTTTCAATGTGAAAAGAAAACAAGTCGTGGTACTCGCACCAACCCCTGGCAATCAAAATACATAATAATAATATGATCCATTAATATAGAAAAAATAATTGAAATCAAAATATTTTGAAAAAATATTTTTTCAGAACAGCCCAAGTTTCTGAAAAGTAACGTTGAGCCCCAATGGATCCCAAGCCTAAGTGTGGACAAAAATTTTAAAAATATTTTAAACAATTTATTCAACACTTACGAACAATAATAATGTATCTAGTTATGATTGAAATAACAAAGATATTATTATTTAGAAATCCCCCCCTCACACAGAGGGCTGTTGTAAATGTAAACAATGAGTGTAAAAACACTAAAATAAGACTCCAGGCACCCAGGCCCGAAATCAGTTACCAAAAATACACCATCTGATGCAAAACAGAGACTTCCAGGGAAGAAACTGCAGAACATCAGATGGTAGATGCAGAACACAACGCCTAACCACCCGTAGGTGAAGACGTAAACATGGGGAAAGAACAGAATTCATTCTGTTATTCAGCTAAACTCCCAAGAAATTTTAGTAATAATAATTACAGAAATTATGCCAAAAGCATGGGAGAATAGCAAGGGGGAACTTAAAGGACAGGGAGAGAGGAAAAACACTTGTAAAAACAGTGTAACTAAATAATCAGAATGACAACAAAATGGCTGCTGCCTTGAAAATAGGTAACTTAACATAATTTCATTAAAAAATTTTAAGTTACAGCCCTGATAATATTCTGTCACACATTCTTTTCCTCTCCTCCTTTTCTATCCTCCTTAGAATCACCATTTCACTAATATTTATGTGTCTGGCATCATTTAAACTGAGATTTAAAAGCACAAAGATCAGTCAGATGTTAACTGATGAAGGGCCAAACTTAGAATGATAAATGGCGCCAATTTCGGAACGTCCTTGACACTGCGCATGCGCAGTAGGGGCGAAGTGTGGAGGGCCTCTCAGGACATGTTTTCTTTAGTTTTAGATGCAAATTTTGGGGATTGGGGGGCAAAATTTGTGTTTGGCCCTATATTTTAAGAGTTAGCACCAGCTATGTCTGGGTCATTGGTACAGTATAAAAATATGCAATTACTTAATTAAAAGTCCTTCCTGCTTTGGCTAAATGGTTGTGGCGTTTTCAGTTCCTAAATCCAACTGATTCCAATCAAGCAGAACAGTTCTATAGCATTTGGTCAATCAGGATGGTGGCCATATACCTTTATAATGTGGAAACGGATATCCAAAACTGTTTGAATGATTTATCAAAATGCATAGCAACTGGCGTGCTGCGTTTATGTTGCATGTCTGAAATATGTTCCTTATGCAGAGTTTGAGGTGATGTTTTGCCATACAGACCTATTGTTTTTGCATTCATTGCATGTGATTAAAGTTGTAAGTCAAGCAGTTCATTATGCAAGGCCCTAGTAGTGCTTGGATGTTTTACAGCTTAGACCATATACCATTTGGATGTGAAGTGCAGATGCCGAAGATGTTTGTGGAGCAACTTGTGCAGGGGTTGGGTATACTTTTCCCACTATTCTACTTCTTTCATAGTGCTTTGGCTCTCACAAGCATATCCTTTATTTATAGTATCTTACCAATAGCTTTGATCAGGGTGTCCTGTAACCAAGCCTTACTTATATTGGTATGTGGACTATGTGGTGCAGGTACTGGTATGCAGTGTGCAACGCAAGGTCCTGGGTGATGCATTTATCCAAGAAAAGGCCCCGTGGTTCTAAGATTCTGAAGTTTCTTGTCTATCAGATTGTGAACAAGTCTATAGGCTGGTCGGTTTGCCTCATTAACCAGATTGGATGTCAGGTTCGGGTTCTCTTGGTGGGGTCTCTTCGACCAACTTTTCTCACAATCTGTATCTAATACAGTAGAATCCTCTTAATTGAATGACTTGCCAGTGAAAATTATTCAATTAACAGGAGTATACAATTAACAGGGATTTGGAACCAATATTCAAACTTGTCCAGTATTACTAGCTGGAAAATACACATATCAACTTTGGTTGAAATCCAATAATCCAAACTGGAGATATCGGTTGGAAACCAATTGTTTACGGACAAATGGATGGATGGATGTGCGGACGGACAGACCATTTACATAATATGACCGTTTTTACAAACTTGGCCTGTATTACTAGCTGGTAAATACACATATCAACTTTGGTTGAAATCAAATAATCCAAACTGAAGTTATCGGTCATAAACCAATTGTTTATGGACAAATGGATGGATGGATGGATGGACATACAGATGGACGGACAGGTGGATGGATGGGTGGATGGACAGACCATTTACATAATATGACTGTTTTTACAAATGGGCGTATAAAAATGTAATAACAAATTTGAAGAGAATCGTATAATTAAAACTGGATTTGTCTTCTGGATAACATGGGGAGGGGTGGATTGATTCCACCCATCTCCCCGAAGTTTTGGAGACTACATCAGAATCCCTCACTCCCATTTCCTTCCAATCTGTATTACTTTTGTAAAACAACAGAAGTATGCTACAGAAGGCATTTCTTTATATTTCAAACTGTGGAGCTCAGGTGATGAGAAAAAAAGCTACATACAAGTAAAAGAAATCAGGTCTGTAAATACAATTATTAAAAGTTGTATTGATCATGTAAGAAGAAAAAGTGACAAAGTATGTGTTAGAAGCCCAATTTCAAATTTAAAGAAACTAAAATCGAAAAACATTTTGAAAACAGGGCTCGCCTTGAGTAAAATGGTCGGGGCCTAAAAAAAGTGCCCCACATATTGAGGTCTGGGCCTTTTCGGGGCTGATTTTCCATTTTGTCCATTATTGTTAGTGCTTTTTTGTGGAAAATGTTGGGGCTTGAAAAAAAGCCCCCAGCAAGTGCTCCTCGGTGCTGATCTCGGAGCTTGGGCTGATCAGCCCCAACTCAAGGCAAGCCCTGTGAAAAGGGTTAAATTAATGTAAATATAAATTGAAACCATTGTATCCAGTGTCAGTAGACCTTACCCTAAATGAAAAACAATGACGTTGTAACACAGTGTTTGAAGAATAAAAGGTACAACCTTGAAAAGCAAAATTTTAATCCAAAACTTTAAGATGGGAATACTAAGTAAAAAAATTGACTGTAAAAAAAGGGTTAAATATTTCCTAAAACCGATGAAATCACTGATGTAAATGCAATCATTAAGTTGTATTTTCCAATACAAAGAAACTGAGTCTGAAAACATGCTTAACTGGTAGAGTGCTGGAAGCCCTATTTTGGGCTTTACTAAAAGTGACAGGCAATAACTGTCTGTAGCTACATTCTGCCTGAGGAAGCCTTTATTGTCCCTGATATGAATCAGATTTTTTATACAATACCTTGCTCTATTACATTTAATTGGATAGTGCCTATAAGGCACTATCCAATTAAATGTAACAGAGCAGTATATGATGAGCTTTGATTTGTTGTCAGAAAAAACTCAGCACTTTACCAGGTAAAAACTTGCCAATATTAATTAAAATCACTGTTGAAAGCTTCAGCAGACAGTATAGACATTGTCCCAAATGAGAACAGTGACATTCCACTAAGATGTTTGAAGAATTAAAGGTGTAACTCTGTAAATAAAAAACTTTAACCAAAAACTTTAACGTGGAAGTTATAAGTTAAATTGACTGCAAAAAAGGGTTAAATATGTCCCAAAATAAAATAAAACATAATGAGAATGATACATTCAATAGTAATTAATAATTATTAAAAAGAAAAAAAACTGTAACCTTCACTAAAAAACTTTAACAAAAACTCTGAATGTTAACAGACGGACAAACGGACGGATGGACGAAAGTCATGACTATAGCCCTGACTGTAAACAGGCGGGATAAAAATGCCTAATTGGCACCCCAAGTGTGTGTGTGTGTGTGCGGGGGGAGAGGGGGGAGGGGTGGGGGGAGGGAGGTGGGGGAGGGGGGGGGGTGTTATAGGAGTCAAATTTTTTTTCTGCATGTAGCCACTCTAAATCCTTCAAAATGCATTTTGGACCAAAGAAAAAATATAGCTTAAATGGCACCCTGGGGGAGGGGGGGGGGGGGGGAGGAGTTATAGGAGTCAATATTTTTTTCTGCATGTAGTCACTCTACATCCTTAAAAATGCATTTTGGACCAAAGACAAAAGGAGCTAATTGGCATGGGGGGGGGGAGGGCAGAGGGGAGGGGGCAAGGGGGGGGGGGGGGGGGGTAGGAGCTAAAAAAAAAAAGAAGTTCTGCATGTAGTCACTCTAAATATTTCAAAATGCATTTTGAAGCAAAGAAAAGGATGCCTAATTAGTGGGGGGTGGGGGTGGGGGGAGGGGCAGGGGCAGGGCAATAACTTCAACAATTTTCATTGGATAATGGTGGTCATCGATCTTGACATAGACATTGCTGCTGTAGAGACATGTACTGAAAAGAACTGAAATCCGTTAACTATTGTTCAAGTTATGCCATAAACAAAGTTTGTACAGATGGATGGACGGATAGACAGATGGACAGACGGACTGACAGAAAGACAATTGGATAGATGGACGGAGCTCTATGCTATATCCCTCCCTTGTAGGGGGATAAAAAGTAACAAAGTATGTGGTAGAGGCCTAATTTAAAATTTAGAGAAACTAAGTTCGAGAACTGCTTTGAAAGGGGTTAAATTAATGCCAATATTATTTGAAACCACTGTATACAGGTTCAGTAGACCTTGCCCCAAATGAAAAACAATGAAAGGTACAACCTTGAAAAGCAAAACTTTAATCCGAAACTTTACGCTGGGAATACTAAGTAAGACTGATTGCTTAAAAAGGGTTAAAAAT
Organism: Pictodentalium vernedei; assembly: GCA_031216915.1. Classification (NCBI taxonomy): domain Eukaryota; kingdom Metazoa; phylum Mollusca; class Scaphopoda; order Dentaliida; family Dentaliidae; genus Pictodentalium; species Pictodentalium vernedei. Next base: position 688,989,131 of record CM062295.1, read on the forward strand.
TTTCCTAAATCCGAAAAAAGAAATGATTGATGTAAATGCAATCATTAAGTTGTATTGACTATGCAAGAATTAAAGTAAGAAAGTATGTAGCAAAGCCTAATTCCAAAAACAAAGAAACTAAGTCTTAAAACATGTTTAAAAGGGGTTAAAATCAAGTCAATATTAATGAAAATCACTATGGAAAGGTTCAGTAAATAGTAGAAATTGTCCCAAATGTGAAACAGTGACATTGCACTAAACTGTTTGAAGAATTAAAGGTGTAACTTTGTAAACAAAAAAAAACTTTAACCAAAAACTTTAACCTGGAAGTTGTGAGTTAAATTGCAATAAAAACTACAGTGATGTCAGGCATGCAGCCCGACTGTCCCAGGAATGGCAATGCTTAGACGCAAAATAGTCAGAGCCATTTTTTGTTAACAGTTTACCTAAAGAATCTGCCATATCTGCACTCATGATATACAAAACTTGCTATTCAAATTTTATTTTTTCATTTCTCTACTTCAAAACATACCTCATGACCTATTAATGGAACAAACTTGATGAGCTTGTTCCAATAAGGAGTAATAAGCCATGGTTAGAGCCATGGTTAGAAGTAAATAAAAAATGAAAAAATCTGATGTTTCAGAAAAATAATTTGTACAGCTTCAACTTGTGTAAGGTAAAGATTAAAGATGCAGTACATAAAGCAATGTCGGGCTACATGAGTCAATTTTCTTTTTTGCATGTAATAACTCCCAATCCTTCAAAATCCATTTTTGGAATAATTGCCTAAGTGACAATTTGTGTGTGTGTGTGGGGTGTGTGTGTGTGTGTATGTGTGTTTTTTCAAATGACACAATCATGTTTTAGAGGAATTTTGAATGTTGGTTTCTGATCCCCCGCCAGGATTCGAACCCTCGGCAACACCGCCTGGCAATCAGGAGTCCAGCGTCTAAACCACTAGACCATTGCACACCGTCAAAAAATGATGGCTGGAATCTAGCTTTTTAGATGAAGTCCTCATGATTACTTGGTTCATCTTCCTTTTGGCAGCAGCATGAAAGTGTGGAACGTGCTGGCTACAGTACAACGAAAGTGCTGTGGATGGCCTCAGACGAAGACTGGCACGGGCTTGTGTGTGTTTTTTCAAATGACACAATCATGTTTTAGAGGAATTTTGAATGTTTGTTTCTGATCCCCCGCCGGGATTCGAACCCTCGGCAACACCACCTGGCAATCAGGAGTCCAGCGTCTAAACCACTAGACCATTGCACACCATCAATAAACGATGGCTGGAATCTAGCTTTTTAGATGAAGTCCTCATGATTACTTGGTTCATCTTCCTTTCGGCAGCAGCATGAAAGTGTGGAACGCGCTGGCTACAGTACGACGAAAGTGCTTTGGATGGCCTCAGACGAAGACTGGCACTGGCTTGTGTGTGTTTTTTCAAATGACACAATCATGTTTTAGAGGAATTTTGAATGTTGGTTTCTGATTCCCCGCCGGGATTCGAACCCTCAGCAACACCGCCTGGCAATCAGGAGTCCAGCGTCTAAACCACTAGACCATTGCATACCGTCAAAAAACAATGGCTGGAATCTAGCTTTTTAGATGAAATCCTCATGATTACTTGGTTCATCTTCCTTTCGGCAGCAGCATGAAAGTGTGGAACACGCTGGCTACAGTACAACGAAAGTGCTGTGGATGGCCTCAGACGAAGACTGGCACGGGCTTGTGTGTGTTTTTTCAAATGACACAATCATGTTTTAGAGGAATTTTGAATGTTGGTTTCTGATCCCCTGCCGGGATTCGAACCCTCGGCAACACCGCCTGGCAATCAGGAGTCCAGCGTCTAAAGCACTAGACCATTGCACACCGTCAAAAAACGATGGCTGGAATTTAGCTTTTTAGATGAAGTCCTCATGATTACTTGGTTCATCTTCCTTTCGGCAGCAGCATGAAAGTGTGGAACGCGCTGGCTACAGTACGACGAAAGTGCTGTGGATGGCCTCAGGCGAAGACTGGCACGGTCTTGTGTGTGTTTTTTCAAATGACACAATCATGTTTTAGAGGAGTTTTGAATGTTGGTTTCTGATCCCCCGCCAGGATTCGAACCCTCGGCAACACCGCCTGGCAATCAGGAGTCCAGTGTCTAAAGGATTAAAGATGCAGTACATAAAGCAATGTCGGGCTATATGAGTCAATTTTCTTTTTTGCATGTAATAACTCCCAATCCTTCAAAATCCATCTTTGGAATAATTGCCTAAGTGACAATTTGTGTTGTGTGTGTGTGTGTGTGTGTGTGTGTGTGTGTGTGTGTGTGTGTGTGTGTGTGTGTGTGTGTGTGTGTGTGTGTGTGTGTGTGTGTGTGTGTGTGTGTGTGCAGGGAGGGGGGGGGGCATCAGTTGTGGAACCTATATTGAAACCTGGCCTGTATTTCTAGCTGAAAAATACACATATCAACTTTGGTTGAGTCACCCAAACTGGAGTTATCAGTCGGAAACCAATTGTTTACAGACAGATGGTGTTTGTCTGGGTTTTTAACCACAAACTTGGAGTCATCCTCTCAAGCTACAATGAAATCCCTTCATAATTATGGCCTGTGGAATATTCTAAAGGTTTTCAGGCTTCAGGCCTCTGTTGCCGTCACAGTTGCCCAAAAGGGGATGTTCTCATCTAGACATTATATGAAGTCAAACCTACCAAGTTACAATGAAATCCCTTCATAAATATGACCTGTAGACTGTGCTAAAGTATTCGGGCTTCAGGCTCGGCCAGCCATAATGGTTGAATGATCGCAACCAAAAGGGGACATTCTCATCTGGGCATCATGTGGATTGATCCTACGAAGTTACAGTGAAATCACTTCATAAATATGACCTGTAGACTGTGCTGAAGGTTTTCAGGCTTCGGGCACCTGTAGCCGTCACAGTTGCCCAATCACGTCCAAAAGGGGACTTTCTCATGTGTATAAATTATATGAAGTCAACCTATCAAGCTACAATGAAATCCCTTCCTAAATATGACCTGTAGACTGTGCTAAAGGTTTTCGGGTTTTGGGCTCGGGCTGTCGTGACGGTTGATAGATCACGCCCAAATGGGTAAATTCTCATGTAGACATCATACGGAGTCATTGTATTAAGTTACAATGAAATCCGTCCATATTAAACATGACCTGCAGACTATGCTAAAAGTTTTTGGGTTTCGGGCTTGGGCAGTCATCACGGTTGACAGATCATGCCCAAACCGGGACGTTCTCATCTGGGCATTATACAGAGGCATTCTGTGAAGTTGCAATGAAATCCGTTCAAAAATACGACCTGTAGACTGTGCTAATGGTTTTCGGGTTTCGGGTTTTGTGCTCGGGCAGCCATACCGGTTGACCGATCACGACCAAAAGGGAACATTCTCATGTAGACATGTCCTAAAACCTGCATATGAAATTTCATGATGATCAGACAAGAAATACCGGGTATAGTCTGTACCTGAAAGCTGAATAAACCACAAACTTTAACCAAAACTCCAAATGTCAACTAAACAGGAATAAGAAAAAAAAACAAAAAAAAAAACACTTGAACCTTCAGTAAAAAACTTTAACCACAAACTTTAACCAAAACTCTAAATGTTAACAGAAAGACAGACGGACGGATGGACAAAAGTCATTACTATAGCCCTCACTGTAAACAGTCGGGCTAAAAAGTGTTAACTATTTCCCAAAATAACATGAAACATAATGAGAATGATACAATCAATAGTAATTAATATTAATTGATACAATCAATAGTAATTTATATTAATTTAAAAGAAAAAAAGCTTTAACCTTGACTAAAAAACTTTAACCACAAAGTTTAACCAAAACTCTAAATGTTAACAGATGGACAGATGGACGGACAGATGGATGGAAGTCATGACTATAGCCCAGACTGTAAACAGTTGGGCTAAAAAGCAGGTGTAGAGTATATATGAAACAGTTCAAACTAACTCTATAAAGTCTGAGAGGGACAGTGGTCTAGTTATCTCTTTTGGAATAGCATTTAGTGCCTAACCGGTTTCGTTCACAATAGAACTAAGAGAAAGTTATGCAAGCCAACTATGGGCACAATAAGCTTTGCATAATCCTGTGCAAAACAAAATGCTCATTTCTACACTTACTTGACACCTTCTCCTCTTAACAGCTGGTTCAATGCTTTGTTAACCCTTTACCTAACCTAAAAAGCAGACGACACTTGCAAAAATAATTCTTGAATAACTATTTTTTTTTCATTTTTTGTCTCAAAAACATAGGTTATGACCCCTCGTTGGAACGAGCTCGACGAGCTCGTTCCAACGAGGGGTCATAACCTATGTTTTTGAGACAAAAAATGAAAAAAATAATGAAAATTAATTGGCGATGTTTGAGAATAGCGCTGGCCGGTTTTGGCCATTACGTTAGGTAAAGGGTTAAGTAACTTGAAGCATGCATATTTTTATTACACTTAGGCCACACAAAGTACATGTTCTGTTTCTCAGGCCAAGTTTTGTAAAATTGCATGCAGGCAGGTGTTTTTTTATTTTACATTTTATTTTTGTATAGTTCATGTTCTTGGTTTATTTTATGTTTTAGGCCTCATAATCTACAGAATGTTAAAAAATTTATAGTAATTTATATATTTTTTATACTTACCAATGACCCAGACTTAGCTGGTGCTAACTGTAACAAAACCAGGACCAAACACAAATTTTGCCCCCCAATCCCCCAAATTTGCATCCAAAACAAAAAGAAATCATGTCCTAAAGGACCTCCATATTACGCCCCCACTGCGCATGCGCAGTGTCACGGATGTCCCGAAATTGGCGCCAATTATCATTCTTACTGGCAGTGCCTGGTCAGCGCTATGTACTCAGCGGGGAGGCAAGAGTTCCCAACTCCTGGGAGGGCCATCCCCGTCTGGGTCATTGGTAAGTATAAAAAATATATAAATTACTATAAATTTTTTAACATTTTTATACTGTACCAATGACCCAGACTTAGCTGAATAGTAAACAGGCTGGAGGGCCTAGGACATAGAGGAAAATCCAATAAGCTCAACTATATAATAAAGAGGTAACCCCTTAAGGAGAAAAGGAGTATTAGGCTTTACATGTATCTTTCTTATTTAATATTAAATTAGAAAGATACAATACCCTTAATAATTGAGCACAATAATATTCATGTTCTCTATTAACATCCAGTATATCCCTCATACTAATTATTTTTAAAGTAAGCCAATAAATAAAGTAGTCCAGAGAATTGAGACTCTTTATAGTCATTTAAAAGTGTCCGAGTATTGTATATTAAAGCCTGTTTGACACTTGACATATACAAATGCTTCACACCGAGCTACACTTTAAAAATAAGACATGAATGAATTTTAACATTAATATTACACTTTAAAACCATCCCGGAAGCGACTCAGAAATACTGACTTGGAGGAGGCATTCCCTTGCTTTTCACTATAAAGCAGGTGACCTAAGGGAACACCTGCCCCCCCCCCCCCCCCCCTTCCCCTTGGTCAAATAGCCCAGAGCGAAGAGGGCAGCCGGACGGAGTCACTGCCGGAACAGAAAGCCTGCATAACTATAGTTGCAACTGTTTAGTGGACGACATTCTGAGCAACAGATAACGGACCTAAACAATGCAGGTCTCCAGAAATGGACTCAATATTTCTGAGATAAAAATTCGTGAATGTGGATGGCTGAGACCAATAAGCAGCCTTCATTAAATCTGTAATAGCAACACTATTAGCATAAGCCCAAGAAGTAGCAAGAGCTCTTACTTCATGAGCGGAAATCTTAAGCACAGACTGCTGAGAAGAAGATAAACTCTCATAAGCAGTACGGATAGTTAATTGAATCCATCTAGCAATAGAATGGACCGAAATGTCCTTTCTATTAGGCATCAAAGACAGAGAGAAACGTTTCCGTCCCTTTCTGATAAACTGAGATCTCTGTTTATAGATACGTAACGCTCTAACAGGACAGAGTAAAGGCCTACGCCCGTCTGAAGACGGAAGAGCCTTAATGACAATAGGTTCCGGATATTTATTAGGAGCCTGATTCTTAGCTAAAAAACCCACATTAGTAGTGAAGGTGATAGTGTTCCCGACACTACGATGGTGAGAATCATCCACCGACAGTGCATGAAGCTCACTGACTCTTCTAGCAGAAGAGAAAGCTAAGAGAAAAGCTGTCTTATAAAATAAGAATTTGAAATCTACTGTCCCAAGAGGTTCAAATGGCTTTTCCTTCAATTTAAGAAGAACCCAAGCTAAATTCCATTTAGGAATTAATCTAAGAGTTCTGGGTCTATTTATCGAGAAGTTTCTAACCAACTTAGATAAAGAGACATTAGATCCAATTTGTAAACTATCATGATGTGCATAGGTATCAGATAACATAGACCTATAACCCTTAATAGTAACAGGCTGCAGTTTGATTTCGTCAAACAAGTATACTAGAAAGTTTGCAATGTCTGGTATAGAGGGATCGAATATATCTACAGAATGATCCCTACACCAACGACGAAAAACCTTCCACTTAGCCGCATAGTTTAGCGAAGAGGAGGTCCTCCTACAGTTAGAAATCGCGTCCACTGCTCGTCCTGTAAAGTGCTTGCCATGCAAGAAGGACCGCACAACGGAAAAACGTGAAGGTTGAGACCTTGCGGGTTGTGATGGAGTTGGCGCGATTTCCCCTGCGAAAGAAGATCCTCCCGTGGAGGAAGCTTTCACGGTAGGTCCCACAACAGACACCTGAGTAGATTTATCCACGGTCTCTGTGGCGACAGAGATGCTACCAAAAGAATCTTGCATTGAGATTCTTTTATCTTTAGCAATACTTGTTGAATTAACGGCGCTGGAGGATACGCATATCCTATCATTCCGTCCCAAGGGATCGACAGAGCGTCTACTGCAAATGCTCTTGGATCCGGACACGGAGACACATACGTCTGCAACTGATTGTTGAGATGTGTCGCAAATAAGTCTATCATTGGCCGTTCCCATTGGTAGCAAATCTGATTGAATACTTGTTCGTTGAGAGTCCACTCCGACGGCAACAAGCGACCCTTTCGTGAAAGGGAGTCTGCTAGCACATTCAGACGACCCGGTATGTGACGGACCGAAAGAAGAACGTGATGTTCTAGCGCAAACAGAAGGATTCTTTCCATTAGATTGAACAACGGAACTGAATGAGTGCCTCCCTGATTCCGTATATACGCCACTACTGTCGTATTGTCGGATAGGATTTGGACATGAGCATTGTGAATAATGTCCATCCAATGACGTAACACAAGCCAAATTGACATCATTTCCTTGATGTTTATGTGCTTGCACAGGAATTGCGGATCCCAAAGACCCTGGCATCTCGAATCCGTTGGGATTAATGATGCACCCCAACCTGCTTGACTGGCATCCGTCATAATGGTAAAACTCGGATCCGGCAACTGCAGCGGAACTCCCTGAGTTAACCACTGAATGTTTGCCCAAGTCTGAATCTCTTGTTTCACTTGATCTGACAAGAGAACGTCTACGTCGAGCAAATGAATTTTCACACTCCAATTCTGAGTCAAGAAAATTTGGAGAGGACGTGAGCGTAACCGCCCCATCGGAATGAGATCCGCAGCGGCTCCGCACAGACCTATCAGTCTCATAAATTCTCTCGCTGTGACTTTGTCTGCGTGCAGACAATAGCGAGCGTAACAACTGACTAATTTCGCTCTGGTTAACGGCAGACGAACGAGATTGTTGTGCGTCTCGAAGCTCATTCCCAGATGAGTGAATGACTTGAACGGCACCAGATCCGACTTCTCCTCGTTTACTATAAAACCGAGACGTCGGAGCAATAGAAGTAGATTCTGAACATCGTTCTGAAGCGTTAACTCGTTGCCGTACCTCTGAAGAATGTCGTCCAGGTAGGCCGACGTTACCGCAGACGAATGAGCTCGGAAATAGATCATTACCGAGTTCATTACCCGAGTGAAAGCCCAGGGTGCTAGATTCAATCCAAAGCACATCGCCCGGAATTGATACACCACTCCTAGGACTGCGAAGCGTAGATACTTTCGGAATGTCGGATGTACCATGACGTGAAAGTACGCATCTTTGAGATCTATGCTTGTTGCATAATCGTTCACCCGAATACTCGCTCTGACCGACAGAATCGTCTCCATATAAAATTTCGGAGCGACGATCAGCTTGTTTATCCAGCTCAAATCTATGACTGGACGGAACGAGCCGTCTGGTTTCGGAACCAGAAACAGATGGCTGTAGAATCCCGGAGTTTCCTGGTTTTCTACGACCTCTACCGCGTTCTTCATTAAAAGAGACTGCACCTCTGATAACAGAGCGTCTCTTTTCTGTGGATTTGACGGAAGATGAGTCCACTTTGGACTTTGAGTTAATGGAGGCTTTCGTTTGAAGGATATCTTTAGACCTTCCGAAGTCACTCCTCTCACCCAAGGGTCGTCCGTAATCGACGCCCATTCTTGTGAAAAGCTCGACAACCTTCCGCCAACCGGTACGTGATAAAGGTTTAAGCCATCACCTCCTAGACCTGCGAGGCCTGCGGTAGGAGAAACCACGTCCTCCACGACCCGCACCTCGCCCCGTCGACCTCGGGGCGTCCGACCGGTTGTCCCGGCCCGAAGGACGTCCCGAACGAGAGTCGCTACCCTGACGGTCTCTCGAATAAGACCAAGAGGACGCACCGGAACCTCTATAGGAACCTCTCTTGGGCGCATTAGACCCAGAAGTGCCTGTCTTATTCTTGTCTGCTGTATCCGACTTCTTAGAAGCAGATTTGAACAACAGAGAATCCGAAGCTTTCTTTGTAATTTTATCATAAATAGCAGAAAGCTTGCCGTCAAAGAGAAGTTCTCCGGAGAACGAAGCGACTCTAAGAGAGTTCTTCACCTTAGAATCCACGAGTGTGGATGTAGCTAGGGCTGCGTCACGTCTAACCAACTCCAGGTTTGCCACTGAAAGGGTGGAGTTACACGTGGAAAAAGCTACTGCCCTTGAAAGAAGTCTTAAAGAGGATTGTATATCCTGAAACTCTTTCCCTTGAAGGCACAGTGATAACGCCTTAGTAAGGTGATCTGCGTAAGATAAGGCATCTAAATTGGCTCTGTTAGACGCAATAGCTGTTTCCAACACTGCGGTTGGAATAGAAGCCGACGACGGTAATGATAGCTCTAAGTCTTCCGCCTCGTCGTCCATACGCAGAGGAACTCTCGGGATACCCTGTCCTGCCGTGTCGAATTTATTCCTTGCATTAATGAAATGCAGGTTGAGAGTATTAGCGGACAAGAAACCTGCTTTCCCCGTCTTGGAAGCAAGTTTAAATATAGCGTCGTTCAATAATTCAAATGTTCTTGCAACATTATTGGACTGCGACGGAAACTCAGGAGCGATGTCCCTAAACCGCTCAAAAAATTCAGTGTCCAATGACGCTATAATCCTCTTGTCCGGAACCGCAGCAGTCTGGCCCGACGGAACAACTTGAGGGAGACAGTGCCGGATGAAGTCCACGGCAGCTTTATGTTGTTCCGAAAGGGATAGCTCCAAATCATCCGTATCCCTTTCACCATCCGGTCGGACCTCATGATGTTCCCGGTCGTCCGCCCCCGATGCTTCGGCGGAGCGTACCGACCCAGCGCCGTCGGATAATTCTCGATCCGACACCGTATCTGTCGGCTGCTGGGATGCTGCGATAAGCTGTGCTATCTGCACAAGAATGTCCGGCGTCGAGACCTGCAGAGGCGCAGTCTTTCGCTGCTTCGCCGAGGGCAGCTCCGCATCAGATGGCTCCCGCATACTTTTTCTATGCGAACGTCCGGAGTCCATCGGTCTCGAATCCCTGGCTGCCGGATGGTGTGACCTGGTCGCCGAAGAATCCTTGATCGGCGAAGCTGGTAAAATATCGGCGGTCACGCAGCCAAGGTGCGGTCGTGTGCGCTGACGAGAAGAAGAAGCCTTAGCAGTCTCCGCGGACTGCCTATACAACGGAGCGTCCAGAGCGACGGACGTATGCTCCGCTTGCGACACATTTTGTACCACAACATCTGGTCCCAGATGTTGTTGTACGAGAGAGGGGCCTCTCTCGCTCGTGGCCTGGCTGGACCTGGACGAGCTAGGAACCAGACTCAAAGGCTTCCTCCGTTCTCGCTTACTATCCGCCGTCACTGGGTGTGCACCTAGTATATTTATAGTGCTCGCATCACCCAAAATTTCCTCCTGGACTGCATCGGACGAACCCGGCTGCCGAACCATTCAGTGAATGGACGCTACACCGGGCGAGCTAGCGGACGACATTTGTCTAATCTCCATGAGCACTTTTGCCGCTAGCTCTGAATTCATTTGTGACGACGGACGCACACTTGTAGAAGATAACATGGAAACATCACCCTGTTCTTGTTCCTCTGAAATAGAAACTGAGAGAGTAGAGTGACCTTGCGGAGAAAAAGCCGGCATAGCCCTTTCTCCAGAAACAACATACCGTGACACACGTTTCCAATGTTTATCATCCCAATGTTGACATATAGGACAGGGATTAGTGCGAGAACACTGACTACAATTAATACAATGATCATGAAAGTCAGAGGAAGATTTCTTCCCATTACAATTTGAACAATATCCTTTCATTGTGAAAAGTCAACAACAAGTCCTAGTTACTCGCACAAACCCCTGACACAAAGATACATAATAACATGATCCATTAATAAATGAAAAAACAATTGCAAATCAAAATAATTTTGAAAAAATATTTTTTCAGCGAAGCCCAAGTTGCTGAAAAGTAACGTTGAGCCCCGATGGATCCGATGGCAAAGTGTGGTCAAAAATTTTAAATTTATATTAAATAATTAATGAGACACTTACGGATAATATAAATGTATCTTATAGTGAGATAAACTACACCAAAGGCAAACAGCCCCTCTCAAAAAAAGGCTGTTGCCAATGTAAACAAACAGCATAAAACACCAGAAAACATGACTCCAGGCACTGACAAAACTGGCCCGGAATCAGTCATCAAAATTACACTCTATCTGATGCAAGACAGAGACTCCCAGGGTAGAATCTGCAGAACATCAGATGGAAGATGCAGAACACAACGTTTATACACCCATGGGTGAAAACGTAACTATGGGGAAAATAACAGAAAACATTCTGTAACCAAGCAACTCTCCCAGGAAAATTTTAGAAATGAACTTTCTCAAAAGTTAAAAAATTTATAGTAATTTATATATTTTTTATACTTACCAATGACCCAGACTTAGCTGGTGCTAACTCCAACAAAACCAGGGCCAAACACAAATTTTGCCCCCCAATCCCCAAAATTTGCATCCAAAACAAAAAGAAATCATGTCCTAAAGGACCTCCATAGTACGCCTCTACTGCGCATGCGCAGTGACGCAGTCGTCCCGAAATTGGCGCCAATTATCATTCTTACTGGCAGTGCCTGGTCAGCGCTATGTACTCAGCGGGGAGGCAAGAGTTCCCAACTCCAGGGAGGGCCATCCCCGTCTGGGTCATTGGTAAGTATAAAAAATATATAAATTACTATAAATTTTTTAACATTTTTATACTGTACCAATGACCCAGACTTAGCTGAATAGTAAACAGGCTGGAGGGCCTAGGACATACAGGAAAATCCAATAAGCTCAACTATATAGTAAAGAGGTAACCCCTTAAGGAGAAAAGGAGTATTAGGCTTTACATGTATCTTTCTTATTTAATATTAAATTAGAAAGATACACTACCCTTAATAATTGAGCACAATAACATTCATGTTCTCTATTAACATCCAGTATAACCCTTATACTAATTATTTTTAAAACAAGCCAATAAATAAAGTAGTCCAGAGAATTGAGACTCTTTATAATCATTTAAAAGTGTCCGAGTATTGTATATTAAAGCCCGTTTGACACTTGACATATACAAATGCTTCACACCGAGCTACACTTTAAAAATAAGACATGAATGAAATTAAACATTAATATTACACTTTAAAACCATCCCGGAAGCGACTCAGAAATACTGACTTGGAGGAGGCATTCCCTTGCTTTTCACTATAAAGCAGGTGACCTAAGGGAACACCCGCCCCCCCTTCCCCTTGCCCTGGGTCAAATAGCCCAGAGCGAAGAGGGCAGCCGGACGGAGTCACTGCCGGAACAGAAAGCCTGCATAACTATAGTTGCAACTGTTTAGTGGACGACATTCTGAGCAACAGATAACGGACCTAAACAATGCAGGTCTCCAGAAATGGACTCAATATTTCTGAGATAAAAATTCGTAAATGTGGATGGCTGAGACCAATAAGCAGCCTTCATTAAATCTGTAATAGCAACACTATTAGCATAAGCCCAGGAAGTAGAAAGAGCTCTTACTTCATGAGCAGAAATCTTAAGCACAGACTGCTGAGAAGAAGATAAATCTTCATAAGCAGTACGGATAGTTAACTGAATCCATCTAGCAATAGAATGGACTGAAATGTCCTTTCTATTAGGCATCAAAGACAGAAAGAAACGTTTCCGTCCCTTTCTGATGAACTGAGATCTCTGTTTATAGATACGTAGTGCTCTAACAGGACAGAGTAAAGGCCTACGCCCGTCTGAAGACGGAAGAGCCTTAATAACAATAGGTTCCGGATATTTATTAGGAGCCTGATTCTTAGCTAAAAAACCCACATTAGTAGTGAAGGTGATAGTGTTCCCAACACTACGATAATGAGAATCATCCACCGATAGTGCATAAAGCTCACTGACTCTTCTGGCAGAAGAGAAAACTAAGAGAAAAGCTGTCTTATAAGATAAGAATTTGAAATCTACTGTCCCAAGAGGTTCAAATGGCTTTTCCTTCAATTTAAGGAGAACCCAAGCTAAATTCCACTTAGGAATTAATCTAAGAGTTCTGGGTCTATTTATCGAAAAGTTTCTAACCAATTTCGATAAAGAGACATTAGATCCAATTTGTAAACTATCATGATGTGCATAGGTATCAGATAACATAGATCTATAACCCTTTATAGTAACAGGCTGCAGTTTGATTTCGTCAAACAAGTATACTAGAAAGTTTGCAATGTCTGGAATAGAGGGATCAAATATATCTACAGAATGATCCCTACACCAACGACGAAAAACCTTCCACTTAGCCGCATAGTTTAGCGAAGAGGAGGTCCTCCTACAGTTAGAAATCGCGTCCACTGCTCGTCCTGTAAAGTGCTTGCCATGCAAGAAGGACCGCACAACAGAAAAACGTGAAGGTTGAGACCTTGCGGGTTGTGATGGAGTTGACGCGATTTCCCCTGCGAAAGAAGATCCTCTCATGGAGGAAGCTTCCGCGGTAGGTCCCACAACAGACACCTGAGTAGATTTATCCACGGTCTCTGTGGCGACAGAGATGCTACCAACAGAATCTTGCATTGAGATTGTTTTATCTTTAGCAATACTTGTTGAATTAACGGCGCTGGAGGATACGCATATCCTATCATTCCGTCCCAAGGGATCGACAGAGCGTCTACTGCAAATGCTCTTGGATCCAGACACGGGGACACATACGTCTGCAACTGATTGTTGAGATGTGTCGCAAATAAGTCTATCATTGGCCGTTCCCATTGGTAGCAAATCTGATTGAAAACTTGTTTGTTGAGAGTCCAATCCGACGGCAACAAGCGACCCTTTCGTGAAAGGGAGTCTGCTAGCACATTCAGACGACCCGGTATGTGACAGACCGAAAGAAGAACGTGATGTTCTAACGCAAACAGAAGGATTCTTTCCGTTAGATTGAACAACGGAACTGAATGAGTGCCTCCCTGATTCCGTATATACGCCACTACTGTCGTATTGTCGGATAGGATTTGGACATGAGCATCGTGAATAATGTCCATCCAGTGACGTAACGCAAGCCAAATTGACATCATTTCCTTGATGTTTATGTGCTTGCACAGGAATTGCGGATCCCAAAGACCCTGGCATCTCGAATCCGTTGGGATTAATGATGCACCCCAACCTGTTTGACTGGCATCCGTCATAATGGTAAAACTCGGATCCGGCAACTGCAGCGGAACTCCTTGAGTTAACCACTGAATGTTTGCCCAAGTCTGAATCTCTTGTTTCACTTGATCTGACAAGAGAACGTCTACATCGAGCGAATGAATTTTCACACTCCAATTCTGAGTCAGGAAAATTTGAAGAGGACGTGTGCGTAGCCGCCCCATCGGAATGAGATCCGCGGCGGCTCCGCACAGACCTATCAGTCTCATAAATTCTCTCGCCGTGACTTTGTCTGCGTGCAGACAATAGCAAGCGTAACAACTGACTAATTTCGCTCTGGTTAACGGCAGACGAACGAGATTGTTGTGCGTCTCGAAGCTCATTCCCAGATGAGTGAATGACTTGGACGGCACCAGATCCGACTTCTCCTCGTTTACTATGAAACCGAGATGTCGGAGCAATAGAAGAAGATTCTGAACATCGTTCTGAAGCGTTAACTCGTTGCCGTACCTCTGAAGAATGTCGTCCAGGTAGGCCGACGTTACCGCAGACGAATGAGCTCGGAAGTAGATCATTACCGAGTTCATTACCCGAGTGAAAGCCCAGGGTGCTAGATTCAATCCGAAGCACATGGCCCGGAACTGATACACCACTCCTAGGACTGCGAAGCGTAGATACTTTCGGAATGTCGGATGTACCATGACGTGAAAGTACGCATCTTTGAGATCTATGCTCGTTGCATAATCGTTCACCCGAATACTCGCTCTGACCGATCGAATCGTCTCCATTTAAAACTTCGGAGCGACGATCAGCTTGTTTATCCAGCTCAAATCTATGACTGGACGGAACGAGCCGTCTGGTTTCGGAACCAGAAACAGATGGCTGTAGAATCCCAGAGATTCCTGGTTTTCTACGACCTCTACCGCGTTCTTCATTAAAAGAGACTGCACCTCTGATAACAGAGCGTCTCTTTTCTGTGGATTTGACGGAAGATGAGTCCACTTTGGACTTCGAGTTAATGGAGGCTTTCGTTTGAAGGATATCTTTAGACCTTCCGAAGTCACTCCTCTCACCCACGGGTCGTCCGTAATCGACGCCCACTCTTGTGAAAAACTCGACAACCTTCCGCCAACCGGAACGCGATAGAGGTTTAAGCCATCACCTCCTGGACCAGCGAGGCCTGCGGTAGGAGAAACCACGTCTTCCACGACCCGCACCTCGCCTCGTCGACCTCGGGGCGTCCGACCGATTGTCCCGGCCTGAAGGACGTCCCGAACGAGAGTCGCTATCCTGACGGTCTCTCGAATAAGACCAAGAGGACGCACCGGAACCTCTATAGGAACCTCTCTTGGGCGCATTAGACCCAGAAGTGCCTGTCTTATTCGTGTCTGCTGTATCCGACCTTTTAGGAGCGGATCTGAACAACAGAGAATCATTAGCTTTCTTTTTAATTTTATCATAAATAGCGGAAAGCTTGCCGTCAAAGAGAAGTTCTCCTGAGACCGAAGCGACTCTAAGAGAGTTCTTCACCTTAGAATCCACTAGTGTGGATGTAGCTAGGGCTGCGTCACGTCTAACTAACTCCAGATTTGCCACTGAAAGGGCGGAGTTACACGTGGAATAAGCTACTGCCCTTGAAAGAAGTCTTAAAGAGGATTGTATATCCTGAAACTCTTCCCCTTGAAGGCGCAGTGATAACGCCTTAGTAAGGTGATCTGCGTAAGATAAGGCATCTAAATTGGCTCTGTTAGACGCAATAGCTGTTTCCAACACCGCGGTTGGAATAGAAGCTGACGACAGTAATGATAGCTCTAAGTCTTCCGCCTCGTCGTCCATACGCAGAGGAACTCTCGGTATACCCTGTCCTGCCGTGTCGAATTTATTCCTTGCATTAATGAAAGGCAGGTTAAGAGTATTAGCGGACAAGAAACCTGCTTTCCCCGTCCTGGAAGCAAGTTTAAATATAGCGTCGTTCAATAATTCAAATGTTCTTGCAACATTATTGGACTGCGACGGAAACTCGGGAGCGATGTCCCTGAACCGCTCAAAAAATTCAGAGTCCAATGACGCTATAATTCTCTTGTCCGGAAGCGCAGCAGTCTGGCCCGACGGAACAACTTGAGGGAGAAAGTGCCGGATGAAGTCCACGGCAGCTTTATGTTGTTCCGAAAGGGATAGTTCCAATTCATCCGTATCCCTTTCACCATCCGGTCGGACCTCCCGATGTTCCCGGTCGTCCGCCCCCGATGCTTCGGCGGAGCGTACCGACCCAGCGCCGTCGGATAATTCTCGATCCGACACCGTTTCTGTCGGCTGCTGGGATGCTGCGATAAGCTGTGCTATCTGCACAAGAATGTCCGACGTCGAGACCTGCGGAGGCGTAGTCTTTCGCTGCTTCGCCGAGGGCAGCTCCGCATCAGATGGCTCCCGCATACTTTTCCTATGCGAACGTCCGGAGTCCATCGGTCTCGAATCCCTGGCTGCTGGATGGTGTGACCTGGTCGCCGAAGAATCCTTCATCGGCGAAGCTGGCAAAATATCGGAGGTCACGCAGCCAAGGTGCGGTCGTGTGCACAGACGAGAAGAGGAAGCCTTAACAGTCTCTGCGGACTGCTTATACAACGGAGCGTCCCGAGCGACGGACGTATGCTCCGCTAAAGACACATTTTGTACCACAACATCTGGTCCCAGATGTTGTTGTACGAGAGAGGGACCTCTCTCGCTCGCGGCCCGGCTGGACCTGGACGAGCTAGGAACCGGACTAAAAGGCTTCCTCCGATCTCGTTTACTATCCGCCGTCACTGGGTGTGCATCTATTATGTTTATAGTGCTCGCATCACCCAAAATTTCCTCTTGGACCGCATCGGACGAACCCGGCTGCCGAACCATTCGGTGAATGGACGCTACACCAGGCGAGCTAGCGGACGACATTTGTCTAATCTCCATGAGCACTTTTGCCGCTAGCTCTGAATTCATTTGTGACGACGGACGCACACTTGAAGAAGACAACATGGAAACATCACCCTGTTCTTGTTCCTCTGAAATAGAAACTGAGAGAGTAGAGTGACCTTGTGGAGAAAGAGCCGGCATCGCTCTTTCTCCAGAAACAACATATCGTGACACACGTTTCCAATGTTTCTCATCCCAATGTTCACATATAGGACAGGGATTAATGCGAGAACACTGACTACAATTAATACAATGATCATGAAAGTCAGAGGAAGATTTCTTCCTATTACAATTTGAACAATGTCCCTTCATTGTGAAAGAACAACAATAAGTCCTAGTTACTCACAAAAACCCCTGACACAAAGATACATAATAACATGATCCATTAATAAATGAAAAAACAATTGCAAAACAAAATAATTTTGAAAAAATATTTTTTCAGAGAAGCCCAAGTTGCTGAAAAGTAACGTTGAGCCCCGATGGATCCGATGGCAAAGTGTGGTCAAAAATTTTAAATTTATATAAAATAATTAATGAGACACTTTCAGAATAATATAAATGTATCTTATAATGAGATAAACTACCACAAAGGCAAACAGCCCACCTCAAAAAAGGCTGTTGCCAATGAAAACAAACAGTGTAAACACACTAGAAAACATGACTCCAGGCACTGAAAAAACTGGCCCGGAATCAGTCATCAATTACACTCTATCTGATGCAAAACAGAGACTCCCAGGGGAGAATCTGTAGAACATCAGATGGAAGATGCAGAACACAAACGTTATACACCCATGGGTTAAAACGTAACTATGGGGAAAATAACAGAAAACATTCTGTAACCAAGCAACTCTCCCAGGAAATTTTAGAAATGAAACTTCTCAAAAATATGCCAAAAGCATGGGAGAATTGCAAGGGGGGACTTTAGAAGGCTAGGGGAGAGGAAACACTGAATAAGCAGTGCAACAAATAGCAAGAATGACAACAAGAGGCCCATGCCTCGAAAATAGGCAACTTAACATAATTTCATCAAAAAATTTTAAGTACAGCCCTGATTATTTTTTGCCACTTCTTTTTCCTCTCCTCCTTCTATCCTCCTTAGAATCACATTTTCTCCAAAAATTACGTGTCTGGCATCCTTTAAACTGAGATTTACAAGCACAAAGATCAGTGAGATGTTGACTGATGAAGGGCCAAACAGAGAATGATAATTGGCGCCAATTTCGGGACGACTGCGTCACTGCGCATGCGCAGTAGAGGCGTACTATGGAGGTCCTTTAGGACATGATTTCTTTTTGTTTTGGATGCAAATTTTGGGGATTGGGGGGCAAAATTTGTGTTTGGCCCTGGTTTTGTTGGAGTTAGCACCAGCTAAGTCTGGGTCATTGTTACAGTATAAAAATACTATTGTTTCTAAAGGTAAAGAGTTAAGAAAATCGATGTTAAACCCCCCCAAGAAGCTGTTGGAAGCAATTGTCTTTCAGGTACATTCATCAAAGCTTTGATGTTCTGAACTTTTGAACCGTCAGTGTAATAATCAAGACCGGTCGGCAGTTGCGAAGTTCGCAACTGCCGACCAGTCTTGATTGTTACACTGATGGTTCAAAATTTCAGAACATCAAAGCTTTAAATGTACCTAAAAAAGGATCGTCTTCGTTGTTTCCTTGAGGTAGGTCAACTGACTTGAACTTCATTTTTATCGACTTCAAAGAGAGGGAGGGGGGATTTAGGTACCATTAAACAGCAATATACTCATAAAATGCAATGCAATATGCTTTGAAAAATTGCCAGCTCGCTTAATTGAATATGGCTTTGGACACTCAGAAGAAAATATACAAATAACCGGTGTATACAAATAAGCCGGATCTATGAAGGGGCGAGTAATTCTGGCCAGGCTCGGCACAAAATCTGAATAATTATGATTCAGGGATTCACTTCAATGAGTTGCCATCATATGAAAAGGTGTGCTTTATCATGAAAGTTTATGTTTGACTTATAGATTGAAGTCATGAAATAAAAAAAAATATCCCATTTGTGCATTGACGTTCATGTTTTTATTACTCCATGTACCATAGTAAAATTTAAAAGGACAATCGTAATGTTGACATACTAAAACTGTGTAGTGTTTCAACAGTTGTGGTAATTTGCCATCTTCGAACACGTTTCCATTGATGATTCCAACAAACGTGTTCACATTCAAGACTCCATGCACACGATAGTGGCTGTGCTGTGTACAAATCACATGTTTGATATGGCCTGCAACTCATGTTTTGGGTGAATACAGAATAGAAAGACAACTTGGTTGCTTCCAATCATCCCTCTAGGGACTATTCGAGCAAGACACATGCGCAGTTGCCAGCATTCTATTTGTGCTTGGGAATTTCCAGAATGCGCTCTGCATGTCAAATGGATCAAGTATATTTTGATTCCAGGGAATATTTATCTGCATGTCAAGTTAAATAACATTCAACTTTGCTGGGCCAGTAGACGGTGATGTCTCGGAACAAACAGCGCACCTCTCACTGTGATTAATTTAAGGATTTATGTGCGATGTCGTTTCCATGTCGTGCAGCCAGATCGAATTTGTAAGTAAATGTACATGGACAGTGTTGCGACCTTGCGTATTTTGCCATTTTTGGAGAACTCCGATTTCCTTCTGAAAAGGCGAGCTGGCAATTTTTCAAAGCATATTGCATTGCATTTTATGAGTATATTGCTGTGTGGTGAAAAAAATGACGAGAATATATGGTAAATCGGTCCCGCTAGAAACATTTTGCGGGAACGAAATGATCATTCCCGCAATTTTTTTAAGCCTGTTGGTTCAGTTTTGTTTTTTGGTATCCCAATGATATCGGTATGGGTTCGGTTTTTTGGTATATTGCCCATCTCTAGAGGATTGTATGCAGCAATTCTATTTGGAAACTCAGTGTTTAAAGGGTAAACAAGGTTCCACTGTATGTATACTGCATAAAACTTACTTCTTCTGAATCCCAAATATGTAACGTACTTATGTCTGTAATACAAAAAATATTCTGACAACTGGTACCACACCAACCAATTTTGGCCTGAAATAAGAGATTGTATTCATGAATATCTTCTGTTTAGGCCTAAAAAAATAAAAAATCTGTTTCTCAGGCCCTCCCGCATGGTCATTTTGGCTGCCGCATGCTCTCTTTTTATAACCAATTTAAACTTAAAAAAAATAAAAATTAAATGGTTTATGTCTGATATTTTACTCAAGTTAAAAAAATTGATAAATTTGTCCCTTGAGTGCAAGAAGGCTTTGCAATGCTTTAGCATTGCAAAGCCTTCTTGCACTCAAGGGACGAAGTACATCACCTATAAAAATTAAATGGTTTATGTCTGATATTTTACCCAAGTTAAAAAAATTGATAAATTTGTCCCTTGAGTGCAAGAAGGCTTTGCAATGCTTTAGCATTGCAAAGCCTTCTTGCACTCAAGGGACGAAGTATATCACCACCCATGCTCTTCTGTATATTATGAGGCCTAAAACTTGAACCAAGAACATGAACCTTTCATGGCAAAGAAGAAATTACTGAAATAAAAAATAAAATAAAAAAACGCTCGCCCGCATGCAATTTCACAAATAATGGCCTGAGAAACAGAAGATCTACTTTGTGTGGCCTTACAATGAAAAAAGATGTAAATGAACTATGCTTCCCAAGTCTATCATACATCCATCCCAAACCTAAAACACAAAATTTCAAAATAATATAAGGGACATAACTCATGAAACAAAGTCTGAAAAAATTCCATTACATTTCAGAATGACCACAAAAGCATGATTTAAGGAAGGTAAATAAAATTTCTAAGCTTACATATGCATTATTGAGGACTAAAGGTGGCTGGTAGAGAGTTAATTCCATGTGGTATTGCTATGATGATAATACCAATTTATCTGACAATGGAAATCGTAAAATACTGAAATTTTGATTTTGAAAAATCCCCCCACCATTAGCTAAAAACATAAATGAACATCTGCACACTGTTCAGTCCACTGGTGCACAGAAAGTAAGGATTCCAAAAAATATTACCCAATTTTTTAAAAAACCGTTTCGCAGCAATGTTTAAATTTATTTGACCTTGGTATAATTCAGGAAATGCAACTTCAATGGAGCAACTGAAAGTCAGTCAGATGATTCTCCATGAAATGCAGCAAACAAGCCAGAAAATAAGCAGACTGTCATTTGCAAAATGAGGTCCCCAGAGGATGTATTTAGTGATGCTACTGTGACAAAAGTCACTGTGTTCTACAACCACAACCACAAAAAAAAAAAAAAAAAAATTGTTTTGGGTAATTATTGTGACGGGTAAGTTACTCACATCGAGCCATTTTTCATTTTTTGCAGACACTCTTACTTCATCACCTGTATTCAGCATGATGCCCTATCATATAACTCACTAACTGAGTTCCATCTAGACCCCTATTAGGTTCAGAGACTTTCATAATTTCATGTTTACTTTCGAACCACATATCAAAGCTTTTCATCATGGATGCTGAATCTATGTGACATCATAATGTGAACAAGGTCCCAACTTCGCTAATTTCACAACCGTTTAATGTTAAATAAATTATTAGAACATATATATATAAGAAAAAAGCATTTGAAATCCATTAATTATTATCCTAATCTAAGTATAGAAATTCATTTGCTGTTTTAACAATGCGTTATGTGTTAAAAGAGCATTTGAATCTGCGAAGAGGGGGGAAAAAAATTCCTAAAGTTCACAAGTTGACCTTTGGCTGAATCAACCGATTCAGCGAGCATTCAGGCATGTTGGCTGAATATTCTCTATAAAAACTGTTGACGTTTCGCCTGCGGGAGTTTTCGGCGTCTGAAAGGAACAGAGAACTCGGAAATCAGGTTAACCTGTAAGTAATTACTTAGTAAACCTATTTTATTTTTTTTATATTGGTTTAGCTAGCCTGAAAGGACACATTTTAAAACCTGAAGTGGTTTATATTCACAAGAGTGAGATTTATTTTTAGTTTTCCTTAGTTCGTAAATTTATTTTTGTGCTGGCATTTGGCTGCCAAAGAGCTCATCAAAATTTCTTTTAGGCTTAATAAAATTAAAAATCTGTTTCTCAGGCCCTCCCGCATGGTCCTTTTGGCTGCCGCATGCTTTCTTTTTATGACCAATGCAAACTTGAAAAAATAAAAATTAAATGGTTTATGTCTGATATTTTTCAAAAGTTAATAAAATTGATAAATTTGTCCCTTGAGTGCAACAAGGCTTTGCAATGCTTTAGCATTGCAAAGCCTTGTTGCACCCAAGGGACGAAATACACCACCACCCTTGATATTCTGTAGATTATGAGACCTAAAACATAAAATAAACCAAGAACATGAACTTCTGATAGCAAAGAAATAATTACAAAAATAAAATATAAAATAAAAAACCGCCCGCCCGCATGCAATTTTACAAAACTTGGCCTGAGAAACAGAACATCTACTTTGTGCGGCCTTATTTATTTTTTTTACATCAGATTGAAAGAATCTGCAGCGGCTGAAAAGGCCGATTTATTAAATGACTCAACAGAGCTCATTATATATATTTTTTATAACAGATTAAATGTATCTGTAGCCATAGAAGCTGAATGAGCTCATATTTTTACTGAAATGCCCAACAGTTTCAGCTATGGTTTAACCTGAACTTAGCTAAAGGGGTTAATGTATAGAGGAGTAAGGAAGCAGAATTGCTTTTATGCTCCTAATAAAAATCGCGACATCGACGCCGTAGCTGCGACGGGTGGTGCAATTTCACAAAATTCTAAGTTCATCAAGGGCCATAACTCCAAGAAAAATATTTGGAACAACACATGCATTGAACAGTGGCTAGACATCAATAAGATACACTTACATGCCAAATATAAAGTCATTCCATCAAGTATTTCAAAAGTTATTGAGTTTTGAAACTCATTGGTCACAGACAGACAGACCGACCGACCGACAGACAGACCGACATTTCCACTTATAGAGCTGCTAGTCGCAGCTAAAAACATCTAAGTGTTCAAATAAAAAGTTATAAGCTCAGATTAACCAATGATAAAAATATTATTTGAGTAATAATAAAAAAATAGAGAAAGAATCATTTACTTTCACCTGCCAAATGATGGTGACAGCATTTTTATTTAACTGTAGAAAATATTCAAATCTTTAACATTCAGCCATTGCTATGATTTGGCAGGAGACGGTACAATTTTAGATTTACAATTATAATCAACAATCATACAAATTTGTAATATATCAAATTTAACATTAGAAATATTAATATAATATATCATAGTAACGCAAGTGAATAAGTCACGTTCCCAATCTGGACTGTGTACATGTAGCATGGACTTAGGCTTTGGTCCATAAATGAAGCATGAAATAATATTTCTTTGGCTTTCATTTAATACAGAGGTAATAATTCCTGTATTTAAATGAAGTAAGAAAGTTTGACTTAGGCTTTAGTCAATAAATAAAAGCAAAGACTTTGGCCTAAAAAAATAAAAAATCTGTTTCCCAGGCCCTCCCGCATGGTCCTTTTGGCTGCCGCATGCTCTCTTTTTATAACCAATTTAAACTTTAAAAAAATAAAAATTAAATGGTTTATGTCTGATATTTTACCCAAGTTAAAAAAATTGATGAATTTGTCCCTTGAGTGCAAGAAGGCTTTGCAATGCTTTAGCATTTCAAAGCCCTCTTGCACTCAAGGGATGAAATACACCACCACCCATGCTATTCTGTAGATTATGTGGCCTAAAACTTGAACCAAGAACATGAACTTTTGATGGCTAAGAAGTAATTACTGAAATAAAAAATAAAATAAAAAAACGCTCACCGCATGTAATTTTACAAATAATGGCCTGAGAAACAGAAGGTCTACTTTGTGTGGCCTTAGGCTTTGGTCGTAAAATAAAAAGCATATGGATTAGGCTTTGGCCACTAATAAAAAGCAACATGTGTGAGAATGAGCTAGGATGTGAGTTAAATAAAAATCAATTTAATATAAAAAAATTTCTACTTCATTCCTCATCTAAATTAAAACTTCCAACTCATAATCATCTAATAATTACATCACCCAACAAGTTCACTTTCATTCATATAGGGAGGGGGTAAAGGTGTATTTGTGACACAATAAGTGCATTTGTTCATCCCATCGATCACCTTCGTATAATATCAACAACGAATTTGTCCAAAGTCATAAAACGCTAGGTTTAAATATAGGAAACTGTATCTTGCAGAGTAAGCTCTAGGAGCCGATTCCTATGATGTAAAATCCTTTATATTCATCACCTATGTGTGGTAACTCAGTGTGTAGTTACTGTATTCTAGGTGATACAGTGGAGCCCACTCAATTGGATATCTCTTAATTGGATATTCCTGTTAATTGAATATAATTTTCAAACATAAAACCATTTACCATACCTTCAGTACAAATTTGATCTGTTAATTGCATATGGGTTGTAGAGTAAACTCCTGTTAATTGTATATAAATTTTTGTAGAATGTCGAAAAAATTACTGTGACACGCACCAAATTCCCCTTATTTATCAACCTTTTTGGCTTCACTACATCCAATACAGGCATTTATTCTATTATATCTTGTTTGACAAAGCTCTATGAGCTCTGTCAAACAAGATATAATAGAATAAATGCTGAGTTTACCTCCAGAACACAGGAAACTGACCAAATCCCTGTTAATTGTATACTCCTGTTAATTGAATAATTTTCACTGGCAAAATGGATATTCAATTAAGAGGATTCTACTGTACCAAGTAATTTAACCTGGTTATTTATTCCCACCTAGAAATTAATTCATTAATAGCTCTGGGAGCTTAATCATTGTGAAAGCTCTGGGAGCTTAGTTGTAAATATTTAATCAATCGATTAATGTTGCGATAATCTAAAAGAAATTACGTGTGGTAAACATTTAAAAACAATCCTGAAATGTAGGATATTATACATTCTAATGTGAGCTCTCAGAGCTCATATCAGAAATTATAGATATCCTCTGTTTCCATATTTATCCTAATGTGACCGATGGATGTTGTCATGATGAGGGGCTATTTGTTGACATGTGGTGTCGCTAGTACAGTCTCATTAACCGTTAAGTATTGTCATTGTGTGTTTGTTTTGTACCTAAAAATGGACTTGTATCAATAAAACAAATTCTATTTTTTTACTCTAAATAAATCATTAGCTTTAGTATGTGTTTTTTCTTTCATAAAATTGTAGATAAACAATCTACTGGTGTCGGTCTCCTGACAAGTTCACATTTTCTGGTGTACTCGGTAATTTGTATCTTTGCAAATTCAGGTTTGTTTACCTACAAAGGGATAGTATTGGCCTTCCACCTTGATCAATAAAGCAGGGAATCCTGCTACAAGGTCGACCACTGATATGTTTCCTGATTTGTTGGCTGAATAATTAAATAAATCTTAACTTGAGCTTACCACCACCAGAAGATGTTAACTCTTTGCTGCAAGTGTTTTGATGGATGTCGGTTCGGATGAAGGTCAGGAATGGGAATTGGAACAAATTGCTGGAGGGGTGTACTCAACAGAGTTGTTTCCCTTAATTTGTCCCAACACTCATTTTGATTGGAGTTATTTCCCTTGATCTGATTTGACATTCATCAGTTTATAAAAATTCTTTTAGGAATATCCCAGTCCCCTCAGGTTTTAGCTACAGTAGAACCTGTCTTGAGAGACCACCCGGCCACACAAAAGTGATCTCTCAAGACAGGTGGTCTCTCATAACAGGTTTCAGGTTTTCTCAAGTCAGTGAATAACCAACCACAAAATTCAGAAATGGAGAAGAATGCATTTTTGTAATTACTTTGTAGTTGTTCTTTTTTATGAAGTTTTTGTAACAAATTGAAATGGACTGTTATAAAAATTATAAAAATAAATTAGTGTTGAAAATCTTCATTGAAGATTTTCAACACAAATTTATTTTTATAATCCTATCTGTTACATTTCAGGTATGTATGAAATTATTTATTCAGCAATAATCGTAATCTTTTCACAGGGGTCTTACAAAAAACATCTCAATCTTTAATGAGTTATGTAACTGAATAACAATTGAAACCCAATTAAGTGCTTTTAATACTTTTAATTATGAATATAACCACAATGGATTTTCCAATTCCAGGACAGGTAAAAGTTTTTGTCAATGTTTCAGACTTCAAAGGGGCGGTCTCTCAAGACAGGTCCATCATGGCATAAAAATACAAGTTGGTACCAGGTCACAGTGGTCTCTCAAGACAGTTGGTCTCCCATAGCAGGTCCATTATAGAGTAAAACCAATCGGTGCCTGGCAGATGTGGTCTCTCAAGACAGGTGGTCTCTCAAGACAGTGGTCTCTCAAGACAGGTTTTACTGTATAGGAAATTGGAGATGTTCTTTACAAGTTATCTACTAATGGTTAATTGATGGTTCGGTTCAGGGAGGTAAAGGACGATAGTCATTTACCTGTCTGTCTGTCTGAACCACCAGTTTGCCATTGCATAAAAATTAGTGGTGTCTTACATGTATAATGGTTAACTGATGATCCGGTTCAAGGAGGTAAGGGGAAATAGTCAATTATCTGTTTGTCTGAACCACCAGTTTTCCGTTACACTACCCCGCACAGCAGGGTAGCATCACTAAATTTACCCTCTGTGACCCTCAATCTGAATCAGGGTCTCAAAACTAAACAGAAAGAGGTACCCAGAGGATACATTGATCCACTGCATGGGATAGCATCAGCAAATTCACCCTCTGGGGACATCATTCTGCAAATGACAGTTTGCTTATTTTCAGGCCTGTCAGCAAAGGGACAGTGAGTAGCTTTACTGGCCTTTGAAGTTTGTCAAATTATGCTGTTTAGGCTCCACAAAGTAGATCTTCTCTTTCTCAGGCCATTTTTTTGTAAAATTACATGCAGGCGGGCATTTTTTTATTTTATTTTTTATTTTTGTAAATCATTAATTATTTCTTTGTCACCAAAAGTTCATATTCTTGGTTTGTTTTATATTTTAGGCCTCATAATGTACAGAATAGCATGTATTTCATCTCTTGAGTGCAAGAAGGTTTTGCAATGATAAAGCATTGCAAAGCCTTGTTGCACTCAAGGGACAAATTTATCAATTTTATAAACTTGGGTAAAATATCAAACATAAACTATTTAAGGCCACACAAAGTAGATCTTTGGTTTCTCAGGCCATTACTTGTGAAATTGCATGCGTGCGAGCGTTTTTTTATTTTATTTTTTATTTCAGTAATTACTTCTTAGGCATCAAAAGTTCATGTTCTTGGTTCAAGTTTTAGGTCTCATAATCTACAGAATAGCATGGGTGGTGGTGTATTTCATCCCTTGAGTGCAAGAAGGCTTTGCAATGCTAAAGCATTGCAAAGCCTTCTTGCACTCAAGGGACAAATTCATCAATTTTTTTAACTTGGGTAAAATATCAGACCTAAACCATTTAATTTTAATTTTTTTAAGTTTAAATTGGTTATAAAAAGAGAGCATGCAGCAGCCAAAAGGACCATGCGGGAATGCCTGAGAAACAGATTTTTTATTTTTTTAGGCCTACACTATTTAATTTTTAGTTTTTTAAGTTTGCATCGATTATAAAGTTAGATTAGTTTGAATTCTTGGAATGCTACAGCTTATAATTCATTGTGTATTGTTCACATTTTCATGCATGCATTGTATTATTTTGCCTGTTTCCCATGAATAGATTTTAACCATTTACAGAAAACATGATATCAAAATTTGTTACTTTAATTTTTTGCTCAAATTCTTGGAAAATTTGTGGGTCCGGCAGTTTAAAGAAAGTGAAACTCAGACGGTGTCTGCTGCACGTGCCGAAGGCATGTGCATATAGAGGGAGGTTTGGGGGCCCAGGAAAATTTTGATTTTTAGGTAGTCTCTGGTGGCCTCTGGGGCATTCTGGTCGCTAAAATGCTGAATAACTCAAGTGGAAAATATGTATTTTTTCCTCCTACAATTCTCTAAATTCCCACGGGACACACAATACTACATCTGGTCGGAGGTTTCATAAAAATACAAACCCACAACAACACAAAATCCACGAATCCTCATTTTTTAGTAAACTTTGTGTGTGTGCTTGAGCTTTGTTTAGAACTGCTCGTGGTAATATTTGAAAAAGAACCATGATGTGGATGTGTGACGTCATGCACGTGCAATTACATCATTTATCGCTCGAAATAAAAGCCACTGATTTCGGACCAAACACGACAATTTGAGTCTGAAATTTTATAGGAGACATTTAGGATTTGAACTTTGTTTCCCGCTCTCGTCTGGGGATTATAAAGTATCAGGTTGTCGCCAGTAATAGTAGGCATAGTATACAACCTAATTATGCCTATATTACGTGGAAACAAAGGATCCTGAGTGTCGTTACGATACAGCATTGTACTCGACATTTTAACCACCAGCTTTTCTGACTGATCATAGTATGACTGGCGGGGGGAATGGGTCCGATCGAGGGACCTGCAGCTGGTCTAGCGGAAACTCTGCTTCAGGTAAGGTTTATTCGCTCGCAAGGTGGAACCAAGGCACACTGCTGACTACTTGCAAAAAGTAAGAAAAGTAGATGTTAAAATTGCAGGTGTGAAAATGCGCAAGAGTGCAGGTGTGATGATGTGCAAGAGCGACAGCTCACCTCAAAATTGAAAACTGATACTTGTCAAAGGACATTTGATGTAATAAATGCCTGACAGAAATGCTCGGAGTGTTGAATGCCAATGGAGTAGACCGTTTTTTTTCTGGTGGTGAGGAAAGCACAAACTTTTTCTGTAAACCAACTAGTACTCCAACGATTAGTCGACTAGT
The DNA here is from genome assembly GCA_031216915.1 of Pictodentalium vernedei. Classification (NCBI taxonomy): domain Eukaryota; kingdom Metazoa; phylum Mollusca; class Scaphopoda; order Dentaliida; family Dentaliidae; genus Pictodentalium; species Pictodentalium vernedei. Next base: position 689,017,917 of record CM062295.1, read on the forward strand.
CGATGTCGACTCTGGGCAAACCAGTAGTCAACTCTCAATTGTGCAGTCGACTAGTCGGAGGAGTTCAAGCTTTTAGGTAAATAGTATCCATTCTGTGCCACTGTAAGACAGTTTGAACAGCAATATTGGACAATCAGTGTATACATCTATTGCCATCCTATAGTAGTGACAGTAGTTTGTTTTAACTGGTACCAGTAGAGTGCTGAATTATTTTGGGCTATCAGGATATGTTATTAACTTGCCTTGTTGCAATTTATGGGAGAGTGCCTATAGGCACTCTCCCATAAACTGCAACAAGGCAAATTAAATAAGACTATATAATTTCACTCTTAGAATAATTAGAAGCACATTAACAGAATAATGTTCCAGTAAGTTGCTGTATATGAATGGCCAAGTGAAGCCAAATTTGGGCCTTCAGCACTCTACCGGAACACCAACACTGTTATAAGGAGACAAGTTATCACCAATGACTAGTCGAAGTCGACTTGACTTTTGGGTATTGACTAGTCGACTTTGGAATTCACTAGTCATTTGAGCACTAAAAACATTTTTCTTCAGTTTTCAGTTTTGGCAACTAATTTTCTTCCATTTTGACATAAAAACCACGTTAATTATTGAATATTTAGTCAGAAAACATGCATTTTTGCCAAAATGTCAGTAATTTTCCTTTCTTGCTAAAAATTACAAAGAAAGACACAAAAATGTTTCCAATGAGCAGAAATGTTTTTGAATTTTTTGAGGGGAGGTGGGGGGGGGGGGGGGGGGGGGGGGTTCAAATGAGTGAGTTGATGAAAAATATGCTGATCATGGTAGGGATCTGCGAATCACAAATTTCTTTTCGAATCGAATCTTGAATCGAATCGTGTCTCTGATATCAACATCGAATCGAATCCCGAATCGAATCTTAAAAGACAAGTTATTTCATATTGCATCAAACGGAAGTTACGGAACACTGTGATGACCCTTACGCGACGGAGTGAACACCTTAAACACCAATAACTAAATATTCTCTGTAGCACCGTCGCTGAAACAGCTAGGCCTATTGTCCATAGTTTTAGTTTTTGAAGGCCTAACTTGTTACTATTCACGTTCTTAAGAACATGAATAGTAACAAGTTAAGCCTTCAAAAACCAAAACTATGGATAATGTTCTGGGCCAAATTCACACCTTACCTAACAATTAAACATTGTCAATTACTCAAATAAATAGGAATTGAGCCTACATGAATGAATTTTCTAATGACAGTTTTATCCTATTTTTGTTGGAAATGTAACAAATTGAAGTTAGTAAGAGAGATTCGAAAAAATTGAATCCTGAGACTGATTCGGGATCGATCTCGAAGCATACGTATGGTATCGATATCGAATCGAATCTCGAATATTCGCGGACCCTAGATCATGGCCAACAATTTCTGCATCAGTTGGTTCCCAATTTCTGACAAATAAATAATCACAAACTTACAACAGAGGATTGTGAATTTAAAATAGAAATTATGGCATCTTCTTCATTGCTTTGTGAAACATCATATATACAAACCAAACCATCAGTTGAACTTGAAGCTAGTCGGTTAGAATTATGTGGACTGAACTGAACCTAGAATGGAACAAGAAGGTGAAACATAATTAAATATTTTAATGTGAAAAGTTTAATGGTGCTTCATATATTCCATACAAACTATGGGTGTGTTGGTCTCTGTTGCCGGCTTTAGTGCTTGGAAATGAACATTTCTCTTGAATTCCAGTCACCCTCCTTCAGCATACACCGTCTGTGGTTTTGCATGCTGGCATGTGTGCATCATGCATGCCTGTGTGATTGCAGATTTACAATGTGAGTTTATCAATGCAAGTAGGGAAACGGAAGTTATGTTTTCCATCAGTATCATTCAATCATGAATGAAATGACCTGAAAAATTAACCCTTTACCTAACACGAAAAGCAGGCAACACTTGCAAACAAAATTCTTGAATAACTAATTCTTTGCACTGGAAAAAGCTCAACAAGCTTGTTTCAATGAAGGGTCATAAGCTATGTTTTTGTGACAAAAAAATTATAAATTATAAGTAATTTGTATATTTTTTATACTTACCAATGGCCCAGACTAGCTGGTGGTAACTCAAAAATTAATTCAGGGCCAAACACAAATTTTGCCCCCAATCCCCAAAATTTTCATGCAAAACCGAAAAGTTAAAAAATTTATAGTAATTTATATATTTTTTATACTTACCAATGACCCAGACTTAGCTGGTGCTAACTCTAACAAAAACCAGGGCCAAACACAAATTTTGCCCCCCAATCCCCAAAATTCGCATCCAAAACCAAAAGAAATCATGTCCTATAGGACCTCCATACTTCGCCCCAACTGCGCATGCGCAGTGTCAAGGACATTCCGAAATTGGCGCCAATTATCATTCTTACTGGCAGTGCCTGGTCAGTGCTATGTACTCAGCGGGGAGGCAAGAGTTCCCAACTCCTGGGAGGGCCATCCCCGTCTGGGTCATTGGTAAGTATAAAAAATATATAAATTACTATAAATTTTTTAACATTTTTATACTGTACCAATGACCCAGACTTAGCTGAATAGTAAAAAGGCTGGAGGGCCTAGGACATAGAGGAAAATCCAATAAGCTCAACTATATAATATAGAGGCAACCCCTTAAGGAGAAAAGGAGTATTAGGCTTTACATGTATCTTTCTTATTTAATATTAAATTAGAAAGATACAATACCCTTTATAATTGAGCACAATAACATTCATGTTCTCTATTAACATCCAGTATAACCCTTATACTAATTATTTTTAAAGTAAGCCAATAAAGTTAGTCCAGAGAATTGAGACTCTTTATAATCTTTTAAAAGTGTCCGAGTATTGTATATTAAAGCCCGTTTGACACTTGACATATACAAATGCTTCACACCGAGCTACACTTTAAAAATATGACATGAATGAATTTTAACATTAATATTACACTTTAAAACCATCCCGGAAGCGACTCAGAAATACTGACTTTGGAGGAGGCATTCCCTTGCTTTTCACTATAAAGCAGATGACCTAAGGGAACACCCTCCCCCCCCCCCACTTCCCCTTGCCCTGGGTCAAATAGCGCAGAGCGAAGAGGGCAGCCGGACGGAGTCACTGCCGGAACAGAAATCTGCATAACTATAGTTGCAACTGTTTAGTGGACGACATTCTGAGCAACAGATAACGGACCTAAACAATGCAGGTCTCCAGAAATGGACTCAATATTTCTGAGATAAAAATTCGTGAATGTGGATGGCTGAGACGAATAAGCAGCCTTCATTAAATCTGTAATAGCAATACTATTAGCATAAGCCCAAGAAGTAGCAAGAGCTCTTACTTCATAAGCGGAAATCTTAAGCACAGACTGCTGAGAAGATAAACTCTCATAAGCAGTACGGATAGTTAATTGAATCCATCTAGCAATAGAATGGACCGAAATGTCCCTTCTATTAGGCATCAAAGACAGAAAGAAACGTTTCCGTCCCTTTCTGATAAACTGAGATCTCTGTTTATAGATACGTAACGCTCTAACAGGACAGAGTAAAGGCCTACGCCCGTCTGAAGACGGAAGAGCCTTAATAACAATAGGTTCCGGATATTTATTAGGAGCCTGATTCTTAGCTAAAAAACCCACATTAGTAGTGAAGTTGATAGTGTTCCCGACACTACGATAGTGAGAATCATCCACCGACAGTGCATGAAGCTCACTGACTCTTCTAGCAGAAGAGAAAGCTAAGAGAAAAGCTGTCTTATAAGATAAGAATTTGAAATCTACTGTCCCAAGAGGTTCAAATGGCTTTTCCTTCAGTTTAAGAAGAACCCAAGCTAAATTCCATTTAGGAATTAACCTAAGAGTTCTGGGTCTATTTATCGAGAAGTTTCTAACCAACTTAGATAAAGAGACATTAGATCCAATTTGTAAACTATCATGATGTGCATAGGTATCAGATAACATAGACCTATAACCCTTAATAGTAACAGGCTGCAGTTTGATTTCGTCAAACAAGTATACTAGAAAGTTTGCAAGGTCTGGTATAGAGGGATCGAAAATATCTACAGAATGATCCCTCACCAACGACGAAAAACCTTCCACTTAGCCGCATAGTTTAGCGAAGAGGAGGTCCTCCTACAGTTAGAAATCGCGTCCACTGCTCGTCCTGTAAAGTGCTTGCCATGCAAGAAGGACCGCACAACGGAAAAACGTGAAGGTTGAGACCTTGCGGGTTGTGATGGAGTTGACGCGATTTCCCCTGCGAAAGAAGATCCTCCCGTGGAGGAAGCTTTCGCGGTAGGTCCCACAACAGACACCTGAGTAGATTTATCCACGGTCTCTGTGGAGACAGAGATGCTACCAACAGAATCTTGCATTGAGATTGTTTTATCTTTAGCAATACTTGCTGAATTAACGGCGCTGGAGGATACGCATATCCTATCATTCCGTCCCAAGGGATCGACAGAGCGTCTACTGCAAATGCTCTTGGATCCGGACACGGAGACACATACATCTGCAACTGATTGTTGAGATGTGTCGCAAATAAGTCTATCATTGGCCGTTCCCATTGGTAGCAAATCTGATTGAATACTTGTTTGTTGAGAGTCCACTCCGACGGCAACAAGCGACCCTTTCGTGAAAGGGAGTCTGCTAGCACATTCAGACGACCCGGTATGTGACGGACCGAAAGAAGAACCTGATGTTCTAGCGCAAACAGAAGGATTCTTTCCGTTAGATTGAACAACGGAACTGAATGAGTGCCTCCCTGATTCTGTATATACGCCACTACTGTCGTATTGTCGGATAGGATTTGGACATGAGCATTGTGAATAATGTCCATCCAATGACGTAACGCAAGCCAAATTGACATCATTTCCTTGATGTTTATGTGCTTGCCCAGGAATTGCGGATCCCAAAGACCCTGGCATCTCGAATCCGTTGGGATCAATGATGCACCTCAACCTGTTTGACTGGCATCCGTCATAATGGTAAAACTCGGATCCGGCAACTGCAGCGGAACTCCCTGAATTAACCACTGAATGTTTGCCCAAGTCTGAATCTCTTGTTTCACTTGATCTGACAAGAGAACGTCTATGTCGAGCGAATGAATTTTCACACTCCAATTCTGAGTCAAGAAAGTTTGGAGAGGACGCGTGCATAACCACCCCATCAGAATGAGATCCGCAGCGGCTCCGCACAGACCTATCAGTCTCATAAATTCTCTCGCTGTGACTTTGTCTGCGTGCAGACAATAGCGAGCGTAACAACTGATTAATTTCGCTCTGGTTAACGGCAGACGAACGAGATTGTTGTGCGTCTCGAAGCTCATTCCCAGATGTGTGAATGACTTGGACGGCACCAGATCCGACTTCTCCTCGTTTACTATAAAACCGAGACGTCGGAGCAATAGAAGTAGATTCTGAACATCGTTCTGAAGCGTTAACTCGTTGCCGTACCTCTGAAGAATGTCGTCCAGGCAGGCCGACGTTACCGCAGACGAATGAGCTCGGAAATAGATCATTACCAAGTTCATTACCCGAGTGAAAGCCCAGGGTGCTAGATTCAATCCGAAGCACATCGCCCGGAATTGATACACCACTCCTAGGACTGCGAAGCGTAGATACTTTCTGAATGTCGGATGTACCATGACGTGAAAGTACGCATCTTTGAGATCTATGCTTGTTGCATAATCGTTCACCTGAATACTCACTCTGACTGACCGAATCGTCTCCATATAAAACTTCGGAGCGACGATCAGCTTGTTTATCCAGCTCAAATCTATGACTGGACGGAACGAGCCGTCTGGTTTCGGAACCAGAAACAGATGGCTGTAGAATCCCGGAGTCTCCTGGTTTTCTACGACCTCTACCGCGTTCTTCATTAAAAGAGACTGCACCTCTGATAATAGAGCGTCTCTTTTCTGCGGATTTGACGGAAGTTGAGTCCACTTTGGACTTCGAGTTAATGGAGGCTTTCGTTTGAAGGATATCTTTAGACCTTCCGAAGTCACTCCTCTCACCCAAGGGTCGTCCGTAATCGACGCCCATTCTTGTGAAAAGCTCGACAACCTTCCGCCAACCGGTACGCGATAGAGGTTTAAGCCATCACCTCCTGGACCTGCGAGGCCTGCGGTAGGAGAAACCACGTCCTCCACGACCCGCACCTCGTCCCGTCGACCTCGGGGCGTCCGACCGGTTGTCCCGGCCCGAAGGACGGCCCGAACGTGAGTCGCTACCTTGACGGTCTCACGAATAAGACCAAGAGGACGCACCGGAACCTCTATAGGAACCTCTCTTGGGCGCATTAGACCCAGAAGTGCCTGTCTTATTCTTGTCTGTCGTATCCGACTTCTTAGAAGCAGATTTGAACAACAGAGAATCCGAAGCTTTCTTTGTAATTTTATCATAAATAGCCGAAAGCTTGCCGTCAAAGAGAAGTTCTCCGGAGACCGAAGCGACTCTGAGAGAGTTCTTCACCTTAGTATCCACGAGTGTGGATGTAGCTAGGGCTGCATCACGTCTGACCAACTCCAGGTTTGCCACTGAAAGGGCGGAGTTACACGTGGAATAAGCTACTGCCCTTGAAAGAAGTCTTAAAGAGGATTGTATATCCTGAAATTCTTTCCCTTGAAGGCGCAGTGATAACGCCTTAGTAAGGTGATCTGCGTAAGATAAGGCATCTAAATTGGCTCTGTTAGATGAAATAGCTGTTTCCAACACCGCGGTTGGAATAGAAGCCGACGACGGTAATGATAGCTCTAAGTCTTCCGCCTCGTTGTCCATACGCAGAGGAACTCTTGGAATACCCTGTCCTGCCGTGTCGAATTTATTCCTTGCATTAATGAAAGGCAGGTTGAGAGTATTGGCGGACCCGTCTTGGAAGCAAGTTTAAAAATAGCGTCGTTCAATAATTCAAATGTTCTTGCAACATTATTGGACTGCGACGGAAACTCGGGAGCGATGTCCCTGAACCGCTCAAAAATTCAGAGTCCAATGACGCTATAATCCTCTTGTCCGGAACCGCAGCAGTCTGGCCCGACGGAACAACTTGAGGGAGAAAGTGCCGGATGAAGTCCACGGCAGCTTTATGTTGTTCCGAAAGGGATAGCTCCAAATCATCCGTATCCCTTTCACCATCCGGTCGGACCTCATGATGCTCCCGGTCGTCCGCCCCCGATGCTTTGGCGGAGCGTACCGACCCAGCGCCGTCGGATAATTCCCGATCCGACACCGTTTCTGTCGGCTGCTGGGATGCTGTGATAAGTTGTGCTATCTGCACAAGTACGTCCGGCATCGAGACCTGCGGAGGCGCAGTCTTTCGCTGCTTCGCCGAGGGCAGCTCCGCATCTGATGGCTCCCGCATACTTTTTCTATGCGAACATCCGGAGTCCATCGGCCTCGTGTCCCTGGCTGCCGGATGGTGTGACCTGGTCGCCGAAGAATCCTTGATCGGCGAAGCTGGTAAGATATCGGCGGTCACGCAGCCAAGGTGCGGTCGTGTGCGCTGACGAGAAGAAGAAGCCTGAGCAGTCTCCGCGGACTGCCTATACAATGGAGCGTCCCGAGCGACGGACGTATGCTCCGCTTGCGACACATTTTGTATCACAACATCTGGTCCCAGATGTTGTTGTACGAGAGAGGGGCCTCTCTCGCTCGCGGCCCGGCTGGACCTGGACGAGCTAGGAACCAGACTCAAAGGCTTCCTCCGATCTCGCCTACTATCCGCCGTCACTGGGTGTGCACGTAGAATGTTTATAGTGCTCGCATCACCCAACATTTCCTCCTGGACCGCATCGGACGAACCCGGCTGCCGAACCATTCGGTGAATGGACGCTACACCGGGCGAGCTAGCGGACGACATTTGTTTAATCTCCATGAGCACTTTTGCCGCTAGCTCTGTATTCATTTGTGACGACGGAAGCGCACTTGCGGAAGATAACATGGAAACATCACCCTGTTCTTGTTCCTCTGAAATAGAAACTGAGAGAGTAGAGTGACCTTGCGGAGAAAGAGCCGGCATAGCCCTTTCTCCAGTAACAACATACCGTGACACACGTTTCCAATGTTTGTCATCCCAAAATTGACATATAGAACAGGGATTAGTGCGAGAACACTGACTACAATTAATACAATGATCATGAAAGTCAGAGGAAGATTTCTTCCTATTACAATTTGAACAATATCCTTTCATTGTGAAAAGTCAACAACAAGTCCTAGTTACTCGCACAAACCCCTGACACAAAGATACATAATAACATGATCCATTAATAATGAAAAAACAATTGCAAATCAAAATAATTTTTGAAAAATATTTTTCAGCGAAGCCCAAGTTTCTGAAAAGTAACGTTGAGCCCCGATGGATCCGATGGCAAAGTGTGGTCAAAAATTTTAAATTTATATTAAATAATTAATGAGACACTTACGGATAATAGAAATGTATCTTATATTGAGATAAACTACACCAAAGGCAAACAGCCCCCCTCAAAAAAGGCTGTTGCCAATGTAAACAAACAGTGTAAAACACCAGAAAACATGACTCCAGGCACTGAAAAAACTGGCCCGAAATCAGTCATCAAAATTACACTCTATCTGATGCAAGACAGAGACTCCCAGGGGAGAATCTGCAGAACATCAGATGGAAGATGCAGAACACAACGTTTATACACCCATGGGTGAAAACGTAACTATGGGGAAAATAACAGAAAACATTCTGTAACCAAGCAACTCTCCCAAGAGAATTTTAGAAATGAACTTTATCAAAAATATGCCAAAAGCATGGGAGAATTGCAAGGGGGGACTTAGAAGGCCAGGGGAGAGGAAACACTGAATAAGCAGTGCAACTTTTTTTAGCAAGAATGACAACAAGAGGCCCATGCCTCGAAAATAGGCAACTTAACATAATTTCATAAAAAATTTTAGGTACAGCCCTGATTATTTTTTGTCACTCCTTTTTCCTCTCCTCCTTCTATATCCTCCTTAGAATCACCATTTCTCCAATAATTACGTGTCTGGCATCCTTTAAACTGAGATTTACAAGCACAAAGATCAGTGAGATGTTGACTGATGAAGGGCCAAACAGAGAATGATAATTGGCGCCAATTTCGGAACGTCCTTGACAATGCGCATGCACAGTAGGGGCGAAGTATGGAGGTCCTATAGGACATGATTTCTTTTGGTTTTGGATGCAAATTTTGGGGATTGGGGGGCAAAATTTGTGTTTGGCCCTGGTTTTTGTTAGAGTTAGCACCAGCTAAGTCTGGGTCATTGGTACAGTATAAAAATATTGATGTCCTATCTGGTCCTCTATACTTTTCAGATCTGGGCATGCGCAGTATCCAGTAAGACACCGAAATTGGTGCCAACCATCATTCTTTCTACAGATTGCCTATTAAATGTTATAAACAGCAGGGAGGTATGAGTGGCCACTCATGGGAGGGCCATACCCGTCTGGGCCATTGGTAAGTATAAACAAGAGGCCCCAGGGGGCCTGAGGGCACTCACCTGACATGGTAGTCTAAATATCAAACCAGGGACTTGACTTGAATAAGCTGCATATGCCCCTCCTAAGAAAAGCATATACCAACTAGATGAAGCAGTTGTGCCCACACAATACACAGGAGTTTCCTTCTATTTTCAGTTCCTGCACTTTAACGTCCCAAAATTGAGATAAACACATAAAAAACAGATTTTTTTCCATTTTTGTTTGGAAATTTTCGAAGTCCCGAACAAAATATTTTCAGCCTAAAATTTTTTTCTTCTTAAAATTGACCAAAACGCATAAAAAAACAAAAAACTATTTTCCGGATTTTGGTGCAACATTTTTGAAGTCCCACCCGGCCCCCAAATTTTCAGTGTAAAAAAAAAAAAATTTTGTCTTAAAATTGATTTAATTAAACGCATAAAAAAACAAAAAAAAAATTTCTGGATTTTGGTTCAAAATTTCTAAGTCCGGAACGGGACCCCAAATTTTCAGCCTAAATATGAACCCAAAGGACTTGGCTTGAACAAGCTTGAATCTCATCCCCCTAAGGATGCTGCATACCAAATATCAAAAGATTCTTATTGGTAGATCTGAAGAAGAAGATTTTTAAAGAATGTTCCTCATTTTGAACTAAGTTACAATTTGAGTTCCCACAGTGAGCCCAAATATGAACCTAGGGACATGGCTTGAACAAACTTGAATCTCACCCCACTATGGATGCTGCATGCCAAATATCAAAACATTCTGACTGCTGAATCTGAAGAAGATTTTTAACTGGTTGAGGGCTACATTATTTTTGGTGATCTGAAAATGTTTTCCAAGATTTGTTTTGTTACAAATTATTGAAGAATGCCCACAGGCACACTTCGGTAATTTGTGATAAACAAAATTTATATAAACAAAATTTTATTTGCGTTTGACTGAATATGAAACATGAGCAAGAAAAATGTGGGCATTTGCTCTGGTTCCCTCATTTTTTTGAAAGCCCTGATAGTGGCTTCTAGCACGCAACCAGTTAAAGAAAAATTCCTCATATTGAACGAAGTTATAATTCGGGCTCCCACAGGGAGCTCAAATATCAACTAAGGGATTTGACTTGAACAAACTTGAATCACACCCCCCTAAGGATGCTGCACACCAAATATCAAAACATTCCAACTGCTGGATCTGAAGAAGAAGATTTCTTAAGAAAATTCCTCATTTTGAACTAAGTTACAATTTGAGCTCCCACAGTGAGCCCAAATATGGACCAAGGGACATGGTTTGAACAAACATTTCTCAGGTAAAACTTGGTAAATAAAGAGGGCTGTGTCCAGTATGCAGCCTTCATGAGATCAGTAATGGTTATACAGTTAGAATAAGTCCAAGAAGTGGACAGTGCTCTAAACTCGTGCACTGATATCTTATTAACCAAAGGAAGATCCGAAGATAGATTTTCATAGGCAATGCGTATTGCCAACTGAATCCATCTAGCAACTGAATGAACTGAAATATCTTTTCTGTTAGGAATCAATAAAAGAAAGAAACGTTTTCTTTGTCGCAAAAAGATCTATCATGGGACGATCCCACTGGTAGCAAATCTGTCTGAATATTCGCTTGTTGAGAGTCCATTCCGATGGCAACAGGTGACCTTTTCGAGAGAGCGAGTCTGCTAGTACGTTCAGTCGACCCGGTATATGACAGACAGAGAGATGAACGCAATGATTCATGACATATAGGAGAATCTTCTCCGTTAATTCGCATAATGGAATCGAATGAGTGCCACTTTGGTTTCTGAGGTAAGCAACTACTGTCCAATTGTCAGACAGAATTTGAACGTGGACGTTTGCTATTAGGCGAATCCGATGTTGAAGTGCTAGCCATATTGACATCATCTCTTTGATGTTTATGTGCTTCTCTAGGAACCGAGAGTCCCAAAGACCCTGACACTTCAAGTCTGCAGGACTTAGGGTCACGCCCCAGCCTGTCTGACTCGTGTCCGTCATAATTGTGAAAGCCGGATACAGCAGTTGCAGCGAAACTCCCTGAGTTAACTACTGACGATCTGCCCAAATCTGAACCTCATGTTTTACGAGGTTCGTTAAAACAATACTGGTTTCGAGCGAATGTGTCTTTACACTCCAGTTCTGAGTAAAGAATATCTGGAGGAGACGCGTACGTAGACGGCCCATCGGAATAAGATCTGCAGCCGCTCCACACAGCCCCATCAGTCGCATGAATTCCCTCACTGTTAATGCATCTGGGTGGAGACAAAAGCGAGCATAACAACTGACTAATTTCGCTCTGGGTAACGACAGACGAACCAGATTGTTGAGTCTCGAAGCTCATTCCCAAGTGAGTGAATGACAGGGACAGAGCTAGATCCAACTTTTTCTCGTTTACGATGAAACCCAGACGTTGGAGTAATAGAAGCAGACTCTGAACATCGTTCTGAAGTATAATTCTGTTGCCGTATCTCTGCAGAATGTCATCCAAGTAAGCCGACATTACCGCAGATGAATGAGCTCGGAAGTATGACATTACCGAGTTCATTATTTGATTGAATGCCCAGAGAGCCAGGTTCAGACCAAAGCACATTGCTTTGAACTGATAAATCTTCCCTTGTACGGCGAACAATAGGTACTTTCTGAATGCCGAATGTACCAAGACATGAAAGTAAGCTTCCTTTAGATCTATGCTTACCGCATAGTCGTTCACTCGAATGCTCGCTCTTACCGACCGAATGGTCTCCATATAGAACTTTGGAGCCATGATAAGCTTGTTAATCCAGCTCAAGTCTATTACAGGTTGGAACGAGTCGTCTGGCTTCGGTATGAGGAACAGGTGACTGTAAAAACCCTGAGAATCTTGATTCTCAACGACCTCTATTGCTTCATTTAATAAGAGAACCTGTACCTCCGCTAGGAGAGACACTCTTTTGAAAGGATTCGCTGAAAGATTTGTCCAACGCGGACATCTCGTTAGTGGGTGCTTCGCTCAGAATGATACCTGTAAGCATCCGAGACTACACTTCTCACCCACTGATCTTCCGTGACTGCTATCCAGTTTCTCACGAAGTTTGATAACCTTCCGCCAACTGACAAGAAATAGAGTTCTTGAACAACACCTGATGACCTGCGAGGCTTACGGGAGGAGAAACTACATCCTCCCCGCGAAGAACCTCATCCCGTCGGCCTAGGGGCGTTAGACCGATAGTCCCGATCAGACCTACGGCCCTTTTCCGAGTCGCTATATTGACGACCTCCAGAGTAATTGTAAGAGGGTTTCTTGTACCCTCGTGAGGAGTTCCCTTTTGACATTTTAGATCTGGAACGTCCTCCTTTACTCTTGTCTGCTGAAGCGGGTTGTTGAGACACCGACTTCAATAGCAGGCTACTTTCTTAGTAGCCTGTTCATAAACTAATGAAAGCTTGTCATCAAAAATAGTATGTCCGGATTCTGGAGAGACACGGAGAGAGCATTTCACCTTGTCATATATAAGTGATGACGACGCAAGGGCAGCATTGCATCTGATTAACTCCATATTAGCCACTGTTAGGGCGGAGTTATACATGGTATACATAATTGCCCTGCAAAGAGCTCTAAGAGAGGTACGAACATCCTCAAATTCCTTCCCATTGAGACGTTGTGCCATACTCTGGTAAGGTGATCTGCCTAAGGCATTACGGCCAAATTCGCTCTACTTGATGAAATTGCCATTTCAATTGTGTCTGATCGAATAGTGAATGATGCAGGTAAGGATACATGCCTGCTCATCCAAATGCAGAGGAGCTCTCTGAACATCTTCTCCGACTGTTTTAAATGAACGTAGTGCAAGAAACGGTATGTTTATGGAAGATGTAGTTAAGAAACTGCCTTTTTTCCTCGCACTCGAGGCCTAGACTGAACCTGAAAAGAAAGAACTTCATCCTTTGTCCATATAAAGTCTGCGTCCAACAACGCCCGCGGTTTCTCTCTTGTTGTCGCAGCATTCTGATTTGTCGGAACAAATTCAGGGTAGTATTGATGGATGAAATTCATCGTAACCATGTGCTGTTCCGAAAGGGAAGAGTAATCCTTTTCCTTATCCCTTTCACCATCCCAGAGAATCAGTTGCGAATCTCGGTCCATTACATCTGGGTGAACAGTCGACAGGACCGACCCAGCACCGTCTGACAGCTCAGGTTTTGAGTCTGAGGGAGGCTGCACCTGCACTTGCCGGGATGCTGTGATCAGCTGCACAATCTACGACAGCAAGTCCATCATCAAGGCCTGAGGAGCAGTGGTTTTCTGTTTCTTAGCCGCTTGCTGCTCCTGGGACGGCATTCCGGAGATGGATCTCTTCTCCGAACATCTTGATGACCGAGGCCTCGGCTCCTTAGCTACTAGATGGTCCGACTTCACAGACGAAGAGTGGATCCTTCTTCACGCAGCAGGCTGGATATCCAAAGTCGGGTAGCTAGGATGCGGTCGTGTGTGCGTAATGATCGTAGCGGAAGAAGATGTGACTATAGCCGAGGCTGGCTGCAGTCTAAACGGAGCATCCCGAGCGGCAGGTGTGGACGTATGCTGCGGCCCGTGCAAGTTTTTCATAACATCTGGCCCCAGATGTTGCTGGGTTAGAGAGGGGCCTTTTCAGACCTCACTGAGCCTCCCGACAAAAAACTTGATGGCTTCCTCCCTAGTTCCATCGTTGCTGGGTGAGCTTGTTTTATTTTTAAAGAGCTCGCTCTACCCACTACACTTTCTTCGACAGCAATGGACATACCTGGTGTCAGGGCTGTTGGGAAAGGATTAAGACCACCACCCAGTGACCTTATCCCTTGCCTAATATTCAAGAGCACCTTAGCAGCTAGCTAGGTTTGCTCATCAGAGCACGACGACGGTAGCACACTTTTGGTAGGTGTCACATAACCGTCACCATGCTCTTGTTCCTCTGAAAAAGAAACTGATAAACTTGAATGACCTTGCGGCAAGAGTACCAGCATCGGCCTCTCACTGCTAACAACGTACAGGGACACCTGCTAACAACGTTTGTTACTCCAATCAACACATGTAGGACAAGAAAGGCAACATGCATGTAAATCTGAGGAAGACTTCCTCGCCTTGCATTTTGAGCAATATTTCATGATTAATCAAAACTAAGTCGATTTTACTCCCACAAACTCCACAATAAATATATGATAAAGATACATAATAATCAACAATCAAAATACAAATCAAAAAATTAATTTAACAAAATCTTTCGAAAAAATTTTGACAACAGCCCAAGTTCCCAAAGGGAACATGAAGTGCTCTAGGGTATCCCAATAGAACCTAAGTGTGGGCAAAAATCAGGCACAGAAAAAAAGGCTCAAAGTCAATAACAGATTTTTAAAGCTATCAGATGCAAAGCAAGATCTTCAAACGAAGAAAAAACGATACATCGGATAAAAGATGCATGACCCAAACGACCGAACACCCCTAGGGTGAGGTCGTAACCATGGGGATAAACAGAATAAACATTCTGTAATACACCTCAAACTCCCATGATGATAAAAAAGTGCCTGTATATTAGAAATCAGAAAATAAACACCGGAAACAAATGCAACAGAACTGCATATATGCCTATGAGGGCACCATCCAACACAACCCAAACTCGAAGTATGTATGTATTAAAATATATTTATCTGATAACCATAGAGTATAACAACCGTTGTATATACTTGAAGTATATACAACGGGTGTTGTATATAATTATAATTTATGTGAACGACCTCTGACCTCTTTCAATTCCATTTTCATTCATTCATTCATGAAACATCGTTATATCACAGGGCAGGTTTTAATTGTACGCTTATTGCACTTTGTCAAAATCCTCTGATGGTGTCATTTCTTATTTATTTTGCTTCAATAAAGGCAACCTAAAATTTTGCTTCAAAACATTGTAGAAATTACTTGAATGTTAATAGTAATTAGTATGCGGCGACTGCGAACTATTTATAGTCACGGCCTCGATCAAAAGTACTTGCGGAACTGCGCTAATTAAAAGTTTGTCTGCTCTACCTGAAAAAAAACCACTTCGTAAAAATTGTAAACAAACGCAAAATTATTTGTTATATTGGGACTACAGCATAAAACACGGAAGAAAACTGGAACTATGTCAAAAAAAGAATAACTCTACTAAAACACCGTTTTGTTACTGTTAATAAAATAGTTGAAATTTATTTTGTTCCAGCGCAGTTACATGATGCAAGAAGTGCAATCGCACTTTACAATCGCCGTCATCGATTTTGTAATGTAAGGGACACAACTCTATGCGTCTTGTCCTATTTCTTTTGTCTCGTAGACTGGTTTTCTTTGGAGGCCCGTGGGAAGCATATATAAGTCGGGTAGACGCACGAGACTGGTGTCTGTTTGTTATCAGATAAAAACAATAAACATATAGTGTGTTTTTATATCTGTGTTATACAACTCGTTGAAATATGGTTTATTTTTTCTCGGCGAAGCCTCGAAAAAATAAACCATATTTCAACTCATTGTATAACACAGATATAAAAACACACTATATGTTTATTGTCTATATACGCGACAGTGTGAGTGTGTGTGGGGGGGATTCGAATATATGTCGAAACCTCCTCACCCACATTACTTAATCATTGCTCGTCC
This sequence comes from Pictodentalium vernedei, assembly GCA_031216915.1. Taxonomy (NCBI): domain Eukaryota; kingdom Metazoa; phylum Mollusca; class Scaphopoda; order Dentaliida; family Dentaliidae; genus Pictodentalium; species Pictodentalium vernedei. The sequence continues at coordinate 689,034,033 of CM062295.1, forward strand.
AGACAGCAATAATATAGTGGCCACAAAGCTCTTTCATGTCTGACATACTCCGTAATGCCACTGAGAGCAGAGAATGACGTGAATAAAACTGCCTTTAAAGAAAAAAACCCTCTCGTGGGGAAGCTTCTGGCGAATGCTCAATAACAGACCCTATAATCTCAATGAAATCAATAGAAACAAATGAATTGAAGGATACACATATCCTATCATTAATTCCCATGAACACGGCTGAGCGTCAAATGTATGTACTCAAATGCCTTATACTAGCAACACAAATAATGGAAACTATTATTCCCATGCGCCGTAAACTTAACTATCCTGAAGTGATCCCACATGAGATCATGTACTAGCCAAACAGTTAGAATAAGCACAAGACGTAGCCAGCGCTTTACTTATGCGCTGAAATCTTAAGCACTGACTGCTGATTGGACGATAAAATAACCAAAGCAGAACGAATAGCTAACTGACTTATTTAACAATAGAATGAACATAAATGTCCTTTCGATTGGAAAATAATGACAAAAGAAGCATTACTTCTCTTCTGATAAACTCTGATCTGTGTCTATAAATACGTGAACGGAAATAATTCAATGATGTAACGTAAACAATGAGACATCATTGAATATGTGGTTTCCAAGAACCGAGGGTCCCAAGAACCCTGCATAGCGAGACCCTCGGACTCAGGATTGTAACGCAATATATGAACTCACGTCCGAAATAATTGAGAAAACCGTTAATATATGCCCAAACTTGACCTTATGTTAAAAGATTCTCCAAAACAAAACAGGCCTAGAGGGAAAAACATCTACCACTCCAGTTAATAACTGGAGTAGACATGTGTGTAAGCGACCCATCGAAATAAGATTCAAAGCCGCTCTGCACAACTCCATCCGGTGCATAAAACTTTCGCTGTTAATGCGTCAGATAACAGATAAAAGCGAGCCAAACAGATGGCTAATTCGCTCTGTGAAACAACAGATGAACCAGCCAAATGAATAGTGGGATATGTGTATCCTATCATAAATCCCATGAGACATTATCTAGTTCACAATACAAGTGATCTAAAGAACTATACTCACTACAATTGCCGAACGTTTGCTTTTCGACTGAAAGATAATCATAAATAACCTAATTATCCACTTCCAGTCAAAATCAGTCAGACCGAGCTTTTCATGTGGAAGTTCTGCGCAAAAATCTGATTGCCCCAAATTTTGAACAAAATGGCTGCCAGTGGCCATCTTGAATTTCGGACCGAACCCCAAAACACTCGTTCTCGTCCCACGGTGATAACAAAGGTACCCAAGAAGTTTCGTAAAGATCGGTTCATAAATGCGGCCTCTAGCCCGAGCCGTATTGGCATTTTCACTGACAGTGCTGAAAGTAACACTAAATAAATCAAAGTTAGTCTAATTTGCATAATTTAAGCATGAGAAAAAAAACCCGTATGATATGTGATGTATCTCATGGTATTAAACATTCATACAAAAATTATTCAAATCAGAGTTTTCATATGGAAGTTCTGTACAAAAAACAGATTTCTGCATGGTCGGTACAAAATGGCGGCTGGCAGCCATCTAAATTTTGGATCGCACCCAAAAACACTTGTTCTCGTCCCACAATCATAATAAAGGTATCCAAGAAGTTTCGTAAAGATCGGTTCATAAATACGGCCTCTAGCCCGAGCCTTATCCAATTGCTGACGTACGGACAGACGGACGATGGCCCATGGCAAAAGCTCAAATTTGGCTTCACCAAAGTTGAGCTAAAAATGAGATTTAAAAGCACAGATGTCAGTTCATTGTTGCTGACTTCAGGGCCAAACAAAGAATGATGGTTTGCGCCAATTTCGGTACCTTCCTGGATACTGTGCATGGGCAGATCTCAAAAGTATAGAGGACCAGATAGGACTTGATTTTTTCGGTTTTGCATGCAAATTTGAAGGATTGGGGGGCAAAATTTGTGTTTGGCTCTGGATTAATTTTTGAGTTAGTACCAGCTAGTCTGGGCCATTGGTTGTTGTATAAAAATATCCATACCAAGTTTCAAAGAAACTGACCCACAAACAACTGAGAAAATCTCCGGACAAAATTCTAGGCCTCCTTTTTAAAGTCGAAAAGGGACATAATTCTGGCAAAAATAATCTGACCAGAACTATAATCATAGAGGCAAAGGTTCCCATGGTAGTGAACATTCGTACCAAGTTTCGAGCTCATTGGTCCAAAAACATCTGAGAAAATCTGAGAGACAAAATTATGTCTACGGACGGAGAGATGGACAGACAGACAGACAGACAGATGTACAGATGGATGGATGGATGGATGGATGGACAAGGTGATTCCAGTATCCCCCCTCTACAACTCATTGCAGGGGGTATAAAAGTAAATGGTTTATGTCCGATATTTTACCCAACTTAATAAAATTGATAAATTTGTCACTTGAGTGCTTTAGCTCTTCTTGCTCTCAAGGAACAAAATACACCACCATTTGTATATATTGTGTTGATGTGTCCTATTACCTGTATCTCAGAGATGCTATGATGCTTTTTTTTCAAATCTTTAGCATTGGATCAGGCATTATGTAAATTTGATGTATATCATTTTCATTATTTCTTCTTTTTTTGTCTCAGAAACATAGCTTATGAGCCCTCTGATACAAGCTTGTTGAGCTTGTTCCAATGAGGGGTCATAACCTATGTTTTTGACACAAAAAATGAAAAAATTTAGTTATGGCCTAAAAAAATAAAAAATCTGTTTCTCAGGCCCTCCCACATGGTCCTTTTGGCTGCCGCATGCTCTCTTTTTATTACCAATTTAAACTTAAAAAAATAAAAATTAAATGGTTTTTGTCTGATATTTTACCCAAGTTAAAAAAATTGATGAATTTGTCCCTTGAGTGCAAGAAGGCTTTGCAATGCTTTAGCATTGCAAAGCCTTCTTGCACTGAAGGGATGAAATACACCACCACCCATGCTGTTCTGTAGATTATGAGGACTAAAACATGAAACAAACCAAGAATATGAACTTTTGATGGCCAAAAAATAATTACGAAAATAAACTAGAGGTGTGACTGTCCCAGATGGGCCTGTCCATACCTCCCGCTGCCATTATTGTAAGATGAAAAGGGGCATAACTCTAGCAAAAAAAGTCTGATCGAAACTATAATCGCAAGTGCACAAGTTCCCATGATAGTGAACATCCATACCAAGTTTTAAATGAATCAACCTGTAAACATCTGAAAAAATCTCCGGACAAAATTCATGCATTCTATGACAAAAAAGGGGCATAACTCTGGCATGAAAGGTCCGATCGAACTATAATCACAGGTGCACAGGTTCCCATGGTAGTGAACATCCATACCAAGTTTCAAAGGAATCAACCCATAAACCTCTGAGAAAATCTCTGGACAAATTCATGCATTCTAAGACAAAAAGGGGCATAACTCTGGCAAAAAATGTCCAATCAAAACTATAATTGCAAGTGCACAGGTTCCTATGGCAGTGAACAAGCAAAGCAAGTTTCAAAGGAACTGACCCATAAACTTCTGAGAAAATGCCCGGACAAAATTTGCACATTCTAAGATGAAAAGGGGTTAAACTCTGGCAAAAAAGGACCGATCAAAACTGTAATCACAGGTGCACAGGTTCTCATTGTAGTAAACATCCATACTATGTTTCAAAGGAATCGACCCTCAAACATCTGAGAAAATCTCTGGACAAAATATGCGCATTCTAAAATGAAAAGGAGCATAACTCTGGTAAAAAAAAAGGTCCGATCAAAACTATAATCGCAGTTGCACAGGTTCCCATGGTAGTAAACATCAATACCAAGTTTCAAAGGAAGTGACCCATAAACATCTGAGAAAATCTCCAGACAAAATTCTAGGCCTGCTATTTCAAGTTGAAAAGGGGCATAATTCTGGATAAAATAATCCAATCGGAACTATAATCGCAGGTGTGCAGGTTCCCATGGTAGTGAAAATTTATACCATGTTTCGAGCAGATTGGTCCATGAACATCTGAGAAAATCTCTGGACAAAATTATGTCTATGGATGGAGGGACAGATGGACGGACAGGGTGATTCCAGTATATCCCCCCTCCCCCACAACTCGTTGGAGTATAAAAATAAAATAAAACTATAACACCACCAGGTGTGGGCTATGTCCCCCGACAGCAAGTTCTTACATTTTCAAAGTTTTCAAAGCTTGACCTGCGTATTCTTGAGCCAAACCTATGTACAATATTTGGTCTTGATTCAATAACTCAAACTGAAGTTATCTGGACACCAAATTTCCAAAGTTGCGAAATTGGGCGGAAAAACGTCTAAAAAAGGGCATAACTCCAATAAAAATTATCGGATCCAGCCGGGGCGGGGTGTTTTGCGGTACCCGGTTCTCGTTAGATCACCGAAGTTAAGCAACGTCTAGCCCAGTTAATCATTGGATGGGTGACTGTCTGAGCAATCAATTGGTACTCCCACATTTTGTCCTTGGGCAAGGCACTTAACCCTGATTGTCTACATGGGCGCACGAAGATGCCGTGTAGTAAGGCGTACTGCACATCGATGGTACGCATGTCTTCAACTAATCTAACCGTGCCTGTGCTGCAGTGCGGAGTTACGATCTTGGGGAGCTGGCAGTTGCTCGTCGTTGCTCGGTGGTTCTCTACAGGTACTCCGGCTTCCTCCACCCGTAAAACCGTCATGGTCATGATTAGCAATTGTGCATAAGTATATGACCTTAAACACTAATAAATAAATATCAATATCGGATTCAGCCAATATTCGGAATTCACCTAATCATTGAGGTGAGGAACATCAACACCAAATTTGATTTTGATTCGAAAACCCAAACTTTAGTTATCACTCTGGACGGATGGATGTATGCACGCACACATAGACAGATGCAGCTGATTACAATAGTCTGTCAACAAAAGGGGTTTGTTGTGGATTTTCAATGGCGAATTATTAAAAATCAGGGAAAATGGATGCGTAAATTCCAAATTGGGCACATTAATTCGTGTCACTGGTGAATTGGATCGACAGGTGTCACGTGTATAAAAGAAAATAAGGAACGGAGCAACATACCGCATGTCCTTGATAAAAAAAAATATGGTATTAAAACATTTCTCAGATCTCGGAATGGCCACCGTTTTTTTTATCTAAACATGCGTGTTCGTTTTGTGATGGGAGTAAACTCTGGGTGTGTTGTCAATGTACAACCCTCTTACTGTTAGCGTGTCATGTGTGGATGTATAAGCGAACTACTGTGTGTCATGTTCATAACGACGGAAAGGAAATTGTTTGGAATTGTACTTTAAACGCTTCAAATTGTGAGTGATTCTTAAAAATTTCCCAACATCAAAACTTAATTGAATGTTTCTGTTGACGCAACTCAAAATAATGAAAACACGCCCAAGAATAGAGGCGAGAATTATTCGCACACCTTGGACAATTTTTGCGTGAGCGATGGTGCACGAGAGCGATCGTGTGCCTTTCCAATGCATCACTGCTTAAATCTGCTATTCATTTCAACACTCCACCATGTAAACTATTTGCAATTAACAGGTCATATTTCTACTAAATAAATGGTGTGGTGTTTGAAAGTTAAATGGAAATAACAGTGTTATTCTTTTGAGAATAATCCTGTCAAATGGGACATATTTTACTACCTGGGTAATATCATCTTGATGAGATTCTTGATAACAACCAAGACAAGTGCTCTTCCTTCTGTCCCTAAGAAAATAACATGCAGTCAGAGGTTCAATATTGATAAAGGTTTGTGCAATTCATAGATAGCAGATGGGCATAAATAGACGTAAATCTGATGCAAAATTGTTCCTGAAGCATGAAATATTTGTTAGTTCCTCTGAAACTATCCAGAAGACAAAAGAACTATAATCAGTTAAAAAGATTTTCTACTTTAAGGCCAAATAAAACAAGAGGCCCCAAGTGGCCTTAATTGCTCACCTGCCAAAGTGGTCACATTCAGTTAGACATGGTTCATCAACACTACAAAGGAATGAAATCATGAAAGGCAAATTTTATGGAAAAACACTGAGGAATGGATTTGAACAAACCTGAACCTAACATAGAAAGCCCAAATATTAAGCCAGGGACTTAATTTGAACATACTTGAATCGCCCCCCCCCCCCCCCCCCCCCCCCCCCCCCTCTATGGATGCTGCATACCAAATATCAAAAGATTCTGATTAGTGAATCAGAAGAAGAAGATTTTTAAAGAATATTCCTCATATTGCACTAATCTGAACATTTGGGCTCCAAATATTGACCCATTGATTTCATTTCAACAAACATGTGAATGAATCTTCCAAAGATGTTATATGTGAAGATTTTTTAATGTTCTTCCCATTACTCAGTGTTAAAAAATAATGAATCAGCATTTTTTCAAAGTCCTGGAAAAGTACCCTTTGATAAAACCGATGGCAATTTTTTTTGGACCATTCCTTTCTGCTGTTCCTGAGGAAGCTTCATACAAAATAAAAATTCTCAGTGCTGTGTAGTTTTAGAAATATGGGCGTTTTAAAAGTTTTCTATTCTTAGCCCCTGCAGTTCCAATGGGGTGACGAGAAAAATGTTTTGGGCATAAATTAGGTACTTATGACCCAATAAGCCCTCATATCAAATTTGGTTCAAATTGGCCTCTCAGTTTGGAAAATATAAATTTTGGTACAATTCAGGCTCCCACAGGAAGCCCACATATGAAACCAGGGACTTGGCTTTAACAAACTTATATCTCACCTCCCTAAGGACACTGTATACTAAATATCAAAAGATTCTGACTGGTGGATGTGAAGAAGAAGATTTTTGAAGAATATTCCTCATATTGAACTAAGTTATAATTTGGGCTCCCACAGGGAGCCCAAATATGAACCCAGGGACTTGCTTGAATTTCACTGCCCTAAAGATGCTGCATACCAAATATAAAAAATTCTGACTGCTGAATCTCAAGAAGATTTTTAAAGAAAATTCCTCATATTGAACTAAGTTATAAGTTGGGCTCCCACAGTGAGCCCAAATATGAACCCAGGGACTTGGCTTGAACAAACTTGAATCTCACCCCCCTAAGGATGCTGCATACCAAATATCAAAAGATGCTGATTGGTGGATCTGAAGAAGACGATTTTTAAAGAATATTCCTCATATTGCACCAATTTGAACATTTGGGCTCCCACAGAGAGCCCAAATATGGACCCAGGGAATTGATTTCAACAAATATGTGAATCAATCTTCGAATGATGTTATATGTGAAATACGAAAGCCTTTGAACCTGTGGTTTGGGAGAAGAAGATTCTTTAATGTTTTCCCATTACCCACAGTGTTATAAAATGTTGACTCAGCACTTTTTCAAAAGTCCCCAAAACGTACCCTATGATAAAACCGATAGCAATTTTTTTTTACCATTCCATTTTGTTAGTCCTAAGGAAGCTTCACAACAAATAAGAATTCTCAGTGCCATGCAGTTTTGGAGATATGAGCGTTTTAAATTTTTTCTATTTTTAGCTCCTGCGATTCCCATGGGGCGACGGGAAAAATTTATTTGGCATAAATTAACTACTTATGTCCCAATAAAACCTCATATCAAATTTGGTTCAAATCAGTATCTTGGTTTGGAAAATAGAAATTCTTGCCCCTCCCATATCGATGGCAAATATAGCCCCTAGAACTTCTCTTGAACAAATCTGAGTCTACACCTCAAAAGGAAGCTGCACACCTAATACCAAGTCTCTGCTACTGCTGGTTCATGAGAAGATGATTTTTTAAGATTTAGGCTCACTTTTTAGGCACGGCCCTACCAAGGGGCAGGACAACTTGATTTGAACAAACTTGAATTGACATATGATAGGGAACATGCACACCAGATTTGCTTGAGTAGTTTGTGAGAAAAAGTTGATAATGTAAAGTTAACGCCAGACGGAAAGTGATTGTTTGTTGTTTGTTGGTGGTTAATGTCACATATTTATGCACCATGGCTAATCGTGACACAACATGGAGATGAAGTCAAGTTTAGTCAATCATTGATCAACATGTTGCCCATTTTAGAGGACTTTCACCCCAAGCATTGGTGACTGGGTCCTATTTTACTAGTAAAGCAGAACTGGTTACCACAGTAAACAAGTGCTGCTTACTTCACGGGGTTCCCACAGGGAATGGAAAGTGATTAGTAAAGCTCCTCTTGAGCTTCGCTCAGGTGAGCTAAAAAATACATTTGGTTCTCAAGCAATTAATTTTTTCAAATCAATGAGGAAGGAGGCTTTATTTTAATTTTTTGATTTGTATACTTGTTAATTCGTTGAGTGTTGGAAGCCTATATTTGTGCCCTATTGTTATGTACCTGTACCACAATTTAACCCTTAACAAATCGTCTGCATCCGCCCATGTAATTTAGAAATTGAGCAGTTGAAAAACATTATTTTTCAATAAAATTCCAACAAAACCATATCATGTAACCCCCTCACTGGAACGAGCTCATTCCAGTGAGGGGTCACATGATATGGTTTTGTTGAAAAATGTTTAAGATTTGAAAACACAATAATTAAAATAATAAATTTTGATAGCTTCGGCATTGGGTAAAGGTTTCATATTCTGTGTACAGTAGAACCTGTCTTGAGAGACCGCCCTTTGGGCCACACAAAAGTGGTCTCTCAAGACAGGTGGTCTCTCATAACAGGTTTCAGGTTTTCTCAAGTCAGTGAATAACCAACCACAAAATTCAGAAATAGAGAAGAATGGATTTTTGTAATTACTTTGTAGTTGTTCTTTTTTATGAAGTTTTTGTAACAAATTGAAATAGACTGTTATAAAAATTATAAAAAAAAATTATAAAAACAAATTTATTTTTATTCCTATCTGTCACATTTCAGATATGTATGAAATTGTTTATTCAGCAATAATCCTAATCTTTTCACAGGGGTCCTATAAAAACATCTCAATCTTTAATGAGTTAGCAATTGAAACCCAATTAAGAGGTTTTAATACTTTTAATTGTGTTAGTATAACACAATGGATTTTCCAATTCCAGAAAAGGTAAGAAGTTTTGTCATGGTTTCAGTCTTCAAAGGGGCGGTCTCTCAAGACAGGTCAATTATGGCATAAAAATACAAGTTGGTACCAGGTTACAGTGGTCTCTCAAGACAGGTGGTCTCCCATAGCAGGTCCATTATAGAGTAAAACCAATCGGTGCCTGGCACATGTGGTCTCTCAAGACAGGTGGTCTCACAAGACAGTGGTCTCTCAAGACTGATTTTACTGTATGTGTGTCACATTATCTTTGAAGTGAATTTATTTCATGTATATGTTTTGTTTTATTTGGACTAAACAACACTCTTAAGCCTTTACCAAACCTGAAAACCAGACGACACTTGCAAACAAAATTCTTGAATAACTAATTTTTTTCATTTTTTGTCTCAAAAACATAGGTTATGACCTCTCATTGGAACGAGCTCATCGAGCTCGTTCCAATGAGGGGTCATAACCTATGTTTTTGAGACAAAAAATGAAAAAAATAATGAAAATATTAATTGGCGATTTTTGGCTGTTACGTTGGGTAAAGGGTTAACAGCCAGAGGCAGTTACACAATTTTACGGTTTGATTGCAATTCTCTAACACTGAGCCACTGCACTCCCATTTCATCTGTATGAATGTGTCTTGTTACAATATACAGGAGAATGTCTACAGGCACTCTTCCATAAACTGTAACAAGGCAAGACATGTGAACAAATTATGGCAACCAAGAAAAATTAAGTTAATAATGAAATATCACATACATTTGTGTTCAGTTATATTTATGCACCTGTTTCAAAAAATAAACACTGTTCACATGGTATTTGAGTAATTTTCTGCACAACATATATACATAGAACAACACAAACATGTGAATGGTTTAATCAATATGTGGCAAAAGTTTCAGCCTTCCATGATGGAACAAATGCCATATCGATTAACCCATTCACACATGTGTTGTTCCATGTTTATTACACGTCTATAAAAACAATTATTAGAAGAACACTCAGCAGTTCACTTGACAACTATCAACAAAAAGAACACATTTTATCGCCAAGCAAATTTGGGAGGTGAATCTGTGTTACTATTTCAGGCCACGAAATTTCACGCGAACGATCGTTTCGTTCGCAGGATGGTTACGCAAATCTCAAAACCCGCGAACGATTTTTCGTTCACGCAAAAAAATGACGTGAACAAAATTTTATAGTCCGAATTTTTTGTTGTTCATTGATGTGTCAGTGTGCCGCGGTACTCTGATCGCCAGATAAGAAATACAATGAATGAGTATGAAGTAGAAGTGGTAGTTAGTCCTGTTGCTTGAACTTATATAGTACTGTATTTTACACGTGCGATTCTAAACACAACATTTCAACATTTATTTTCACAGACATTATGTAAGTATAGTAACTGACAGCACGAAAGCACGAAACATATCAACCATTGTTGGTTTTTCCGTGGTTGTGTTCTATTTGATATTGGTGTAGATTCAGCGTGCTTTCCCCCTCATTAATGTTGCGTGCGAATTCGCCCCAGTTTTTTTTTCTTCATATCTTATGGATCAAACTAAGGGATGTAAAGGTTGAGATTGAAGACACTAATTTTAGAATTTGGACTTAAATTGTATTTGCAGTGGCGTTGATATGGAAATGCAGAAAAATATTCAAGGAAAAACTTGATCTAACGTTAAACATTTATGTGGGCCGAAATGGCATGGGCCTGGAACACCTATGGTTGTTTCACTAATAGACTTCAATTTTTTGGTAAACACGCATGCACTGGTGTTTGTTTTATTTTTTTATGAATGGCGCGGTGATCTGTCAATATTTTCTCAGCTCCAGTCCTGAGGTCTTGCATCCATTGATGTTTATCAGCGAAAGAATCTTATACTGACTCGAGCCTTCCTTTGCTGACATTGACAACACCAGCCACTGGTATTGTCTATGTCAGCAAAGGAAGGCTCTAGTCACATGTAATATTTATTGATTGCGGAATGGCTTCTACGTCACTATTCATTATTGCTCTAATTTATTACAATGAATACTAATCCCTTTAAATACTTTGTTTCTTAATGCTTTTATCATATTGGTATAAGCATAAACCTGTACAACTTATGTCAACCACTGAATATTTCATCTCATATCTTGTTTTAATCAAGTAACCTTTTGCGTAACCAATTGGTTGCGCAAAAATAATTAACGTGAACAAAACAATGGGTTATGCAAGCCCAAAACCCGCGAACGAAAAATGGGTTCCGTAAATCTTTTAAATTTCATGACCTGTATTTCATTCCCCGAGTTCCAATATGTTCTATGTGCCTACTGGCACACAGAACACATTGGAACTCAAGGGACGATTTTCAGCTATTGCTAGCGATTAAAATTGTAATTGCATTGCATGATTTGTAGAAAATTCCAGTGAACTTTTGCTTCTCTTTCAAAATAGCCTGACAACAATTTCCATTCCGCAGAACAGATTTTCATTTTCTGCATGGTTTAGTGTTGCTGTAGATGGGGATTACACTGAACAGATGTGTAATAAAACATAGCTAACTGGATGTTCCCGAGTTCCCACTAATATCAGAAAATCAAATTTAACTCTTTTGCTGCCATACAGCACCACAGCAGTACATGCCACTGCCATGTACCCAGTGGAATTACACAGTAATAATACATAGTTTGAATATAGGGGAATAACTTTTTTGTTTAGAGGAATATCTTGCCGAAACTTGATATGCTGATAGGTTTCAGTCCAGACGCTGAATTGCATATTAAACTTGGTGATATAAGGTCACATGACCATGGCAACCAAGATGGCCATCACACCAAAGTAAAAAAATATTGCCATATTCTTGTGTTTTGTGTGATGGAGTCAAACTATTTGTAGCCAAATAATGGATCTTTATGATAAATGTTGTACTACTATGGTGATTATAGTACAAATTGATCAGTAGATTTGAAAAAAATGTTACAGATATTATTTATTTATTAGGGTTTAATGACACTTTAACAAGGTCATACCATGTTGGTGACAGTTTTACAGGTGAAGGAAGCCTGAGTACCCAGAGAGAACCACTAAGCAATGAGCAGCTGCCAGCTCCCCAACACTGTAACTCTGCACTGCAGCACAGGCAGGGTTAGATTGGTTGAAGACATGTGCACCACTGATGTGCAGTGCATCTTAGTACACAGCATCATCGTGCCCCCATGTGGACAATCCGGGTTAAGTGGCTTGCCCAAGGAATCAACGTGTGAGTCCGAATCGATCGATCAGACGGTCACCCATCCAAGGATTAACTGTGCTTGACGTTGCTTAACTTTGGTGATCTGACGAGAACCGGTTACCACAATGCCACCGGCCCCGATAGACTTTATATTGATTCGGGGGTATTAAACACCAAGATGCTGAATCCAGCATGGATCAAACGGATCTTCTGAACCATAACTTTGCCAGTCAAAACTAATTGGGCCATTTGCTGACTCTGACTACTCTTCTATTTCGAATTCTGCAGAATTTCCGACTGCACCAACATTTCGAACCAAATCTTGGCCATGATGGGTTAATATGTCCATATTTTGGAATGGGGTGGGGGGGGGGGGGTTAATATGTCCATATCAATGGCCACATCATTGAGAGATTCCCCACCTTCAGTTTAAGAACCACATTCGCTATCCGAGTCTTGAAAAACATGCTCTATAACCTCACTTGTCTTGAAACGTTGCCGAGTAGAATTCCTCGCAGACATTTTGTCTGAAAGACGTGCCAAAACAAACCAACATATGTTTTGATCCAAGCTGTATTCCTATTGTGGGTGGTTGTGTTGCAAAATTGTACTTGACTTTGACATTGAACATAAATAGAACACCACAATATTGTAAATCACAAAAAAAATAAGAGAGTTACTTCCCCTAGAACAGTCGCTATCTGGTTTCAAATTTCAACTTCAGTTGCGATCAGCAGCTATCGGGTAATTCAGCTTTAGTAGCGTTTGGCAGCGAATGAGTTAAGCACTATTCAAGGACGCTGACCATGATTTTCAAGGACTCTTATAATTTTGATATGAACTTACGACATCATAGCAACACAAAGAATTTCAGTCTCAAGGGCCTGATCTTTGGAAAACCCACCTAGTAAGATATATATCGTTCCCTGAGTTCAACAAGGAGCCACCTGCAATGCTTTAGCATTGCAGATGATGCCTTGTTGCATTCAAGGGACAATACAGAGATCAAATAAATATAATTCCTGACCGATTTTGTGGCATAGTCAGTAAAAGGGGTCAGGTTTATCCTAAGAGTTATTTTCTCTGAGGTTATAGGTAAACTGAATTTAAGTACTTTTCAAAGGGAGTGATGGAAAATCAAGTACTTTTCAAGGCTAGAAACAATTTTAAGCACTTTTCAAGGAAGGGGCCAAAATTCAATGACTTTTCCTTTGAGTGGGAACCCTGTGTTTACAAAACTAGAGGCACTCAAGGGCCTGTGATAGAGCTGTAGGTTTTTAAATTTCTTGTTCGGTTTCGGTTTTGTTTTTTTAGGTGGAGAAAAATCTCAGTTCGGTTCGGTTTGTTCATGAGGCCAAGTAAAATTCAATAAAACGCATTCTTATGTCCAGAGTCATAACTGAATGGCAGTGAAAGTGAGCAAAATAAGCTATAATACATGAAGAATCAGGAAGGCCAATATAATAATTACATAAATATACAGAACTTTTATTGTGCTTGGCCATTTTTCGAGGTCTGACACCTACACGCAACTTGAGGAAAGCTGCAAACACAACTAAACTGAAATGTCGGAAATTCACAGAATATAGCCTTCCCGGAGTAGTGAGAGTACCTAGACACTGCCATTGGCAGTGTCTGGGTACTCTCACTACTCTGGGATGGCTACATTTTGTGAATTTCTGCAGCAAGAGAGTATTTAATAAAAAACGAAAAACCTTAGATAACGGGATGTCGACTGTTTCGGTTTCGTTTTTTTTTAAAAACTAAAAACCTCGGTTTGGTTTCGGTTAACCTACAGCTCTAGCCTGTGATCGCTCACCTGGCAGAACTACATATAAAAATGTGATTTCCATAGTAACTATGAGCCGCAATTGCGTCAATATTTTCAACCCACTCAATATTACATGAGGATCGTTCGCAGAGGGTATCTCAGTCATCAATCAGGTGAAGTTTCAAAACATTTGGCCTTATAGTTTCAGAGAAGATTTTTGAAAATCCACCAATCAGAATCAAAGAATGCCTCTGGCGGATATGTTTTCCATCCGATGGGAACAAAATGAGGATCATTTGTAGAGGACCTCACATAGACCATTCCTGCCAAGTTTTGTTCACATTGGCTCAATAGTTCCAGAGAAGAAGATGAAAATGTGATTTCTCATAGGGTTTATATATAACTATAAGCCACAATTGCAGCAATGTTTGTAACCTGATCAACATTAAATGAGGACTGTTGGTAGAGGGGGTCCCAGTCATCAATCATGTGAAGTTTCAAAACATTTTGCTTTATAGTTTCAGAGGAGATTTTTAAAAATCCACCAATCAGAATCAAAGAATGTCTCTGGCGGTCATGTTTTTCAAATGACGGACAACAAAATTTGAATCATTTGTAGAAAGCCTCCCATAGACCATTCCTGCTAAGTATGGTTCACATTGGCTCAGTAGTTCAATAGAGAGAAACTCAATGAAACAAGTGTAGTTGTCAAAATTTCAGTGAGTAAAAGCCAGCAAATTACTTTTGTTTTGGTGCATATCATGACAGGCAATTATCAATGTTGGTCATGCGAAACGATAAATTTAACAACCATTTTACAAGTGTGTTCAAATCAGCTGACAAAACTTCACCAGTTTTTCTACGATGTCAATACCTCTAAATTAGCTCTCTTGATGTGGACCAGTCATTTTTCATAATTATCTTCCACAACCTTTTTTGTTCGGGAGGATCAATTTGAAAACTGCTGAATGAAAGTTTAATTATCAATTGTAAGGGCATGTCTTGATCACTTACTGATGTATTCATTTTTCACAGCCATCCCACGGAATAAGGTTTCTATAGCTTTTTAGGTATTTGGTTAAGGTTAGTTGTCATGATCATCAGATGACTACTTACCTATTTTCGTCATAATTACCAGTACCTGTGACTAAAATAGGAACAGTGGGGCCCACTTAATTGGATATCTCTTAACTGAATAACCCTGTTAATTGAATATAATTTCCCAACACAAAACCATTTACCATACCTCCAGTACAAATTTGACCTGTTAATTGAATATAAGTTATAGAGTAAACTCCTGTCATTTGAATAAAATATTTTGTAACCTGTCGAGAAGTTACCCTGACTCTCCCCAGTTTTCACTTGTTTATAGACCTGAATGGCCTCAATATATCCAATACAGGCATTTAATCTATTATATCTTGTTTGACAGAGCTCATGGAGCTCTGTCAAACAAGATATAATAGAATAAATGCTAAGTTTATCTCTAGACTACAGAAAAGTGACAATCCCTGTTAATTGAGTACTTCTGTTAATTGAATAATTTCCAGTGGCACAGTGGATATTCAATTAACAGGGTTCCACTGTACTTATTTTTCACTGCCATCCCACGGGATAAGGTTTCTCTAGCTTTTTAGGTATTTGGTTAAGGTTAGTTGTCATGATCAGCTGATGACTACTTACCTATTTTCGTCATAATTACCAGTACCTGTGACTAAAATAGTTACTGGTAATTAATCACATTCCATTCTACTTTGCTCCAATAAGGTGTCATAAGCTATGTTTGTTTAACAAAAGTAGAAAACTAAATAATAAAATCTGAATGGAATGTGAATATGCTGGCTAGTTTTGACCAATTTGTTAGGGAAAAGGTTAGGCAGAATTCCAATTAACCCTTTACCTAACAAATCGCCCGCATCCGCCCGCGTAATTTGCAAATTTAGCAGTTGAAAGAAATAAATGTTTCAAAATATTTCAACAAAACCATATCATGTGACCCCTCATTGGAACGAGCTCATCGAGCTCATTCCAATGTGGGGTCACATGATATGGTTTTGCTGAAATTTCTGGAAAAGTTTAAAAAAAATAGTAATTAAAATACTAAATTTTGATATCGTCTGCATTGGGTAAAGGGTTAACCCTCTGCACACTGATGTCAAAATATCAAACTTTTAAGGGGTCTTTTTTTCCATAATGCAACTATTAATTAAACCAATCAAATCTTGTTTGACAAAGCATGATGAGCTCTGCCAAACAAGACTGAATCGGTTGAATTCCTAGTTGTATTAAGGGGTCGTCCAACAAAACTTGGGGAAATTTTTTTCAATTTTCACCAGTGCCCAAAATACTGATAAAAGAATTAAAGTCATTTTATATATCAAATAATGATTAGAGCACAAGGAAATGGAATATATTCTCGTTTTCATGGGAAAATTTATTTTAGGATTTTGATGACAGACAAGCTTCCATTGGCATTAGTAACAAACTGCAAACTGCAAAAATCACAAATAGATCAGTAATTCCAATGACAGGGTTTTAAATAAATGGCTTCGGACCTCAGAGAAAGCACATTTTACCATTTCGTCTCCATTGTGTTACAAATGCCCGAAAGAAAAATGCACGAAAAATAAATAAGTTTCAATTTCAAAACCATGTGGGGAATTCGGTCACATCATGGCCTGTAACCATACACGGCAAATAATAATCTCTGGCAAAATGTTAAAAAATTTATAGTAATTTATATATTTTTTATACTTACCAATGACCCAGACTTAGTTGGTGCTAACTCTAACAAAACCAGGGCCAAACACAAATTTTGCCCCCCAATCCCCAAAATTTGCATCCAAAACAAAAAGAAATCATGTCCTAAAGGACCTCCATACTACGCCTCTACTGCGCATGCGCAGTGACGCAGACGTCCCGAAATTGGCGCCAATTATCATTCTTACTGGCAGTGCCTGGTCAGCGCTATGTACTCAGCGGGGAGGCAAGAGTTCCCAACTCCAGGGAGGGCCATCCCCGTCTGGGTCATTGGTAAGTATAAAAAATATATAAATTACTATAAATTTTTTAACATTTTTATACTGTACCAATGACCCAGACTTAGCTGAATAGTAAACAGGCTGGAGGGCCTAGGACATAGAGGAAAATCCAATAAGCTCAACTATATAGTAAAGAGGTAGCCCCTTAAGGAGAAAAGGAGTATTAGGCTTTACATGTATCTTTCTTATTTAATATTAAATTAGAAAGATACACTACCCTTAATAATTGAGCACAATAACATTCATGTTCTCTATTAACATCCAGTATATCCCTTATACTAATTATTTTTAAAGTAAGCCAATAAATAAAGTAGTCCAGAGAATTTAGACTCTTTATAGTCATTTAAAAGTGTCCGAGTATTGTATATTAAAGCCCGTTTGACACTTGACATATACAAATGCTTCACACCGAGCTACACTTTAAAAATAAGACATGAATGAATTTAAACATTAATATTACACTTTAAAACCATCCCGGAAGCGACTCAGAAATACTGACTTGGAGGAGGCATTCCCTTGCTTTTCACTATAAAGCAGGTGACCTAAGAGAACACCCGCCCCCCCCCCCCCCCTTCCCCTTGCCCTGGGTCAAATAGCCCAGAGCGAAGAGGGCAGCCGGACGGAGTCACTGCCGGAACAGAAAGCCTGCATAACTATAGTTGCAACTGTTTAGTGGACGACATTCTGAGCAACAGATAACGGACCTAAACAATGCAGGTCTCCAGAAATGGACTCAATATTTCTGAGATAAAAATTCGTAAATGTGGATGGCTGAGACCAATAAGCAGCCTTCATTAAATCTGTAATAGCAACACTATTAGCATAAGCCCAGGAAGTAGAAAGAGCTCTTACTTCATGAGCAGAAATCTTAAGCACAGACTGCCGAGAAGAAGATAAATTTTCATAAGCAGTACGGATAGTTAATTGAATCCATCTAGCAATAGAATGGACTGAAATGTCCTTTCTATTAGGCATCAAAGACAGAAAGAAACGTTTCCGTCCCTTTCTGATAAACTGAGATCTCTGTTTATAGATACGTAACGCTCTAACAGGACAGAGTAAAGGCCTACGCCCGTCTGAAGATGGAAGAGCCTTAATAACAATAGGTTCCGGATATTTATTAGGAGCCTGATTCTTAGCTAAAAAACCCACATTAGTAGTGAAGGTGATAGTGTTCCCAACACTACGATAGTGAGAATCATCCACCGACAGTGCATGAAGCTCACTGACTCTTCTAGCAGAAGAGAAAGCTAAGAGAAAAGCTGTCTTATAAGATAAGAATTTGAAATCTACTGTCCCAAGAGGTTCAAATGGCTTTTCCTTCAATTTAAGAAGAACCCAAGCTAAATTCCACTTTGGAATTAATCTAAGAGTTCTGGTTCTATTTATCGAAAAGTTTCTAACCAACTTAGATAAAGAGACATTAGATCCAATTTGTAAACTATCATGATGTGCATAGGTATCAGATAACATAGATCTATAACCCTTTATAGTAACAGGCTGCAGTTTGATTTCGTCAAACAAGTATACTAGAAAGTTTGCAATGTCTGGTATAGAGGGATCGAATATATCTACAGAATGATCCCTACACCAACGACGAAAAACCTTCCACTTAGCCGCATAGTTTAGCGAAGAAGAGGTCCTCCTACAGTTAGAAATCGCGTCCACTGCTCGTCCTGTAAAGTGTTTGCCATGCAAGAAGGACCGCACAACGGAAAAACGTGAAGGTTGAGACCTTGCGGGTTGTGATGGAGTTGGTGCGATTTCCCCTGCGAAAGAAGATTCTCCCGTGGAGGAAGCTTTCGCGGTAGGTCCCACAACAGACACCTGAGTAGATTTATCCACGGTCTCTGTGGCGACAGAGATGCTACCAACAGAATCTTGCATTGAGATTGTTTTATCTTTAGCAATACTTGTTGAATTAACGGCGCTGGAGGATACGCATATCCTATCATTCTGTCCCAAGGGATCGACAGAGCGTCTACTGCAAATGCTCTTGGATCCGGACACGGAGACACATACATCTGCAACTGATTGTTGAGATGTGTCGCAAATAAGTCTATCATTGGCCGTTCCCATTGGTAGCAAATCTGATTGAATACTTGTTTGTTGAGAGTCCACTCCGACGGCAACAAGCGACCCTTTCGTGAAAGGGAGTCTGCTAGCACATTCAGACGACCCGGTATGTGACGGACCGAAAGAAGAACGTGATGTTCTAGCGCAAACAGAAGGATTCTTTCCGTTAGATTGAACAACGGAACTGAATGAGTGCCTCCCTGATTCCGTATATACGCCACTACTGTCGTATTGTCGGATAGGATTTGGACATGAGCATTGTGAATAATGTCCATCCAGTGACGTAACGCAAGCCAAATTGACATCATTTCCTTGATGTTTATGTGCTTGCACAGGAATTGCGGATCCCAAAGACCCTGGCATCTCGAATCCGTTGGGATTAATGATGCACCCCAACCTGTTTGACTGGCATCCGTCATAATGGTAAAACTCGGATCCGGCAACTGCAGCGGAACTCCCTGAGTTAACCACTGAATGTTTGCCCAAGTCTGAATCTCTTGTTTCACTTGATCTGACAAGAGAACGTCTACATCGAGCGAATGAATTTTCACACTCCAATTCTGAGTCAAGAAAATTTGAAGAGGACGTGTGCGTAACCGCCCCATCGGAATGAGATCCGCGGCGGCTCCGCACAGACCTATCAGTCTCATAAATTCTCTCGCCGTGACTTTGTCTGCGTGCAGACAATAGCGAGCGTAACAACTGACTAATTTCGCTCTGGTTAACGGCAGACGAACGAGATTGTTGTGCGTCTCGAAGCTCATTCCCAGATGAGTGAATGACTTGGACGGCACCAGATCCGACTTCTCCTCGTTTACTATAAAACCGAGACGTCGGAGCAATAGAAGAAGATTCTGAACATCGTTCTGAAGCGTTAACTCGTTGCCGTACCTCTGAAGAATATCGTCCAGGTAGGCCGACGTTACTGCAGACGAATGAGCTCGGAAATAGATCATTACCGAGTTCATTACCCGAGTGAAAGCCCAGGGTGCTAGATTCAATCCGAAGCACATCGCCCGGAATTGATACACCACTCCTAGGACTGCGAAGCGTAGGTACTTTCGGAATGTCGGATGTACCATGACGTGAAAGTACGCATCTTTGAGATCTATGCTTGTTGCATAATCGTTCACCCGAATACTCGCTCTGACTGACCGAATCGTCTCCATATAAAACTTCGGAGCGACGATCAGCTTGTTTATCCAGCTCAAATCTATGACTGGACGGAACGAGCCGTCTGGTTTCGGAACCAGAAACAGATGGCTGTAGAATCCCGGAGATTCCTGGTTTTCTACGACCTCTACCGCGTTCTTCATTAAAAGAGACTGCACCTCTGATAACAGAGCGTCTCTTTTCTGCGGATTTGACGGAAGATGAGTCCACTTTGGACTTCGAGTTAATGGAGGCTTTCGTTTGAAGGATAGCTCTAAGTCTTCCGCCTCGTCGTCCATACGCAGAGGAACTCTCGGGATACCCTGTCCTGCCGTATCGAATTTATTCCTTGCATTAATGAAAGGCAGGTTGAGAGTATTAGCGGACAAGAAACCTGCTTTCCCCGTCTTGGAAGCAAGTTTAAATATAGCATCGTTCAATAATTCAAATGTTCTTGCAACATTTTTGGACTGCGACGGAAACTCGGGAGCGATGTCCCTGAACCGCTCAAAAAATTCAGAGTCCAATGACGCTATAATCTCCTTGTCCGGAACCGCAGCAGTCTGGCCCGACGGAACAACTTGAGGGAGAAAGTGCCGGATGAAGTCCACAGCAGCTTTATGTTGTTCCGAAAGGGATAGCTTCAAGTCATCCGTATCCCTTTCACCATCCGGTCGGACCTCATGATGTTCCCAGTCGTCCGCCCCCGATGCTTTGGCGGAGCGTACCGACCCAGCGCCGTCGGATAATTCTCGATCCGACACCGTTTCTGTCGGCTGCTGGGATGCTGTGATAAGCTGTGCTATCTGCACAAGAATGTCCGGCGTCGAGACCTGCGGAGGCGCAGTCTTTCGCTGCTTCGCCGAGGGCAGCTCCGCATCAGATGGCTCCCGCATACTTTTCCTATGCGAACGTCCGGAGTCCATCGGTCTCGAATCCCTGGCTGCCGGATGGTGTGACCTGGTCGCCGAAGAATCCTTGATCGGCGAAGCTGGTAATATATCGGCGGTCACGCAGCCAAGGTGCGGTCGTGTGCGCTGACGAGAAGAGGAAGCCATAACAGTCTCCGCGGACTGCTTATACAACGGAGCGTCCCGAGCGACGGACGTATGCTCCGCTAAAGACACATTCTGTACCACAACATCTGGTCCCAGATGTTGTTGTACGAGAGAGGGGCCTCTCTCGCTCGCGGCCCGGCTGGACCTGGACGAGCTAGGAACCGGACTCAAAGGCTTCCTCCGTTCTCGCTTACTATCCGCCGTCACTGGGTGTGCATCTATTATGTTTATAGTGCTCGCATCACCCAAAATTTCCTCCTGGACCGCATCGGACGAACCCGGCTGCCGAACCATTCGGTGAATGGACGCTACACCGGGTGAGCTAGCGGACGACATTTGTCTAATCTCCATGAGCACTTTTGCCACTAGCTCTGAATTCATTTGTGACGACGGACGCACACTAGTAGAAGATAACATGGAAACATCACCCTGTTCTGGTTCCTCTGAAATAGAAACTGAGAGAGTAGAGTGACCTTGCGGAGAAAGAGCCGGCATAGCCCTTTCTCCAGAAACAACATATCGTGACACACGTTTCCAATGTTTCTCATCCCAATATTCACATATAGGACAGGGATTAATGCGAGAACACTGACTACAATTAAAACAATGATCATGAAAGTCAGAGGAAGATTTCTTCCTATTACAATTTGAACAATGTCCCTTCATTGTGAAAGGACAACAACAAGTCCTAGTTACTCGCAAAAACCCCTGACACAAAGATACATAATAACATGATCCATTAATAAATGAAAAAACAATTGCAAATCAAAATAATTTTGAAAAAATATTCTTTCAGCGAAGCCCAATTTGCTGAAAAGTAACATTGAGCCCCGATGGATCCGATGGCAAAGTGTGGTCAAAAATTTTAAATTTATATTAAATAATTAATGAGACACTTACGGATAATATAAATGCATCTTATAGTGAGATAAACTACTCCAAAGGCAAACTGCCCCCCTCAAAAAAGGCTGTTGCCAATGTAAACAAACAGTGTAAAACACCAGAAAACATGACTCCAGGCACTGAAAAAACTGGCCCGGAATCAGTCATCAAATTACACTCTATCTGATGCAAAACAGAGACTCCCAGGGGAGACTCTGCAGAACATCAGATGGAAGATGCAGAACACAACGTTATACACCCATGGGTGAAAACGTAACTATGGGGAAAATAACAGAAAACATTCTGTAACCAAACAACTCTCCCAGGAAATTTTAGAAATGAACTTTCTCAAAAATATGCCAAAAGCATGGGAGCATTGCAAGGGGGGACTTTAGAAGGCTAGGGGAGAGGAAACACTGAATAAGCAGTGCAACATTTAGCAAGAATGACAACAAGAGGCCCATGCCTCGAAAATAGGCAACTTAACATAATTTCATCAAAAAATTTTAAGTACAGCCCTGATTATTTTTTGTCACTTCTTTTTCCTCTCCTCCTTCTATCCTCCTTAGAATCACATTTTCTCCAAAAATTACGTGTCTGGCATCCTTTAAACTGAGATTTACAAGCATAAAGATCAGTGAGATGTTGACTGATGAAGGGCCAAACAGAGAATGATAATTGGCGCCAATTTCGGGATGTCGGCGTCACTGCGCATGCGCAGTAGAGGCGTAGTATGGAGGTCCTTTAGGACATGATTTCTTTTTGTTTTGGATGCAAATTTTGGGGATTGGGGGGCAAAATTTGTGTTTGGCCCTGGTTTTGTTAGAGTTAGCACCAGCTAAGTCTGGGTCATTGGTACAGTATAAAAATATTGTTTTCAAAGATCTGTGAATTACAGAAATGCCCACATTCTCCTCAAACCTGCAAGGTGATGGAATTGAAAATTCTCAATACATTCACGGGGGAAAGTTACATTGACAATCCCATCAACTGACAATCCCATCATTGTGAGATAAAGTCGAAATTGCAGGACAACTTTTCAATTTCCTTATCCAGGGATGCCTGTTTTGTAATATTTTAATTTGGTTGTTATCGATGCGTAAAATATTAAACTGGATAAATAGGTTTCAAAACAAAAATATATCCACACAAAGATTAATGTACCGTATTTACTCTATGTATTGGGACACTCTATGATTTGGGACACACATTTTTTCCAGAAAACTATATTTTTTTATGCTCCAAAGTTTGGGACATTCAGGAGATTTATTTCGAGTTGGCACGTCGTTAGTAGCAGACGACACTCATAAAAAAATTCTTGAGTAACTAAAAATTTTCATTTTTTGCTTCCAAAACATAGCTTATGATCTCTCATTGGATCGAGCGCAATGCGCTCGTTCCAATGAGGGATCATAAGCTATGTTTTGGAAGCAAAAAATGAAAATATAAAAAAAAATTGGACGGCCTTTTTCGTATACAGTGATGGAAAACGAATCACACACAACTTTATTCAGCATCAAATCAAGACCAGGCTGTGTTCTTTCCCCATTTTCTAACAATTGGGACACCTGTGAAAATAATTATTTTTAGCTGTCCCAATACATAGAGTAAATACGGTAAATTGTCATACTTCTTTTTGTATGAAAATATCATTTGACTGAAGGCCGAACCATATTAATCACAACTTCCTATTTCCACTTCCATGTTTGTCTGCAATCCAAATGATTTCAAAAGAAAGAGAACAACAACACTTTTAGATGTCCATCTTCAGTGAAAATTGGGAACATCGTAACGTTCAACTTTCTTTGGCACACAATTACGTTTAGTGTCAAATCGATCTACACCAATCTTATCGCTTAGGCCTTCTAATAGGAAATTGGTGGCACTGAAAAAGCATGTCAAGTTGTCAACATTCTCTCCTGACTAGATTACCAAAATGAGACCCAAAAGTTTATGAAATTACAAATAAATGAAATCATTAACTGAAATAAACAGGGGTTTTGAACGACAAAAAGATTTCTCCGAGTCTGTACTGGAAGGATTGCAAAATGCAACCATTCATTGTTTTAAGGTAGTTTATTGTCAAACTTTTGGTCTCTTACTTATGCTATAGCAGACTTTCAGGCAGTGCTCTCAACCATACGACAAGTTCCATAGCAAATTTCATTTTCCACCTGTTCTATGTTTCTTTCCAAACATTTTGGTATATAATTTAGCGGGGTTATTTCTTTCTAGCCATTTTTTGACTTAGGAGAAAATTTCCTGAAATCTGACCAAAGTTAGGTTGGATGTCCCCTTAACCCTTTGAACAACTGTGGTATCTTCCATGTCAGTTCAATGGCATCATTTGGAAGAGTCCATATTCATTATTTGGGAATATACCAATTAATATTTTCGGGATATACCAATTAATATTTTCAACGTGCAGCCTCAGGGCTACACGTTGAAAATGTTGATTGGTCTAACCCTCACATTCACTTACCAGCCATCCTACTTAACTCTTTACCCAACGTAATGGCCAAAACCGGCCAGCGCTATTCTCAAAAATCGCCTATTAATTTTAATTATATTTTCATTTTTTGTCTCAAAAACATAGGTTATGACCCCTCATTGGAACGAGCTCGTTCCAATGAGGGGTCATAACCTATGTTTTTGAGACAAAAAATGAAAAAAAATAGTTATTCAAGAATTTTTTTTGCAAGTGTCGTCTGCTTTTCATGTTAGGTAAAGGGTTAATGAATTTAGCATGTATCATGTCCTTGGGCAGGAAAAGCAGCCCCTCGGGTTCAAAGGGTTATTTATTTATTTATTTATTTATTTATTTATTTATTTATTTATTTATTGGTGTTTAAGGTCACATACTTTTGCACAATGGCTAATCATGACAACAACATGGAGATAAAGTCAGGCCAGTCAATCGTTTATACCCCATGTTGCCTATTTTAGAGGACTCGCACCCCAAGCATTAGTGACTGGGTCCTATTTTACCAGTGAAAAAGAGCTTGTTTACCACAGTAAACAAGCACTGCTTCACTTCCCGGGGTTCCCACGGGGAGTTCAAAGGGTTAAGAGAACAAGAAGAATGTTACTAAGGTAACACATGCCCCCCCCCCCCCCCCCACCTTGTGACCTTCACCTTGCAGATGCGGCAGAAACTATTATACACGACACACCTTCTGACTGTCCTTAACATTTGTAAAAAGTTTAACAATTGTACTATGATTCGTTTCTGAGTTATGGCTGAGACACGAATATTGACCAATTTTTAGTGTGACCTTGAAATGTGACCTTGACCTTGAAGGTACAAACCTGGCTATGGGGTGTGACACATCCTCCCATGGTCCTTTATAATTGTGTTAAGTTTGATGACTGTGGCCCTAACAGTTTTCGAGTTATTGGCTCTGACACACACAGATGGACACACGCACACTTCCAATCACTATATGCCACCAGACTTAAGTCAGGGGGCATAAAAATTTGTTTCTTGAAATTTTGATATTACAACATCAGTGTGCAGGTAAGTACCAGCACTACTGCACTAGACAGATAAAGCAGAATCACTCACCAGAACAGAATAAACACATCATCATTGTTGACCTCTGTACCACTACTCACTAATCTGTCTGTACAATTCACATCTACACATGTAAACAGCAAGTTATCTAGCTCTGTACCTACAAATTACAAATGTATATCTCAATGTAAACAATTTTTTTCTTACAATAAGTATGTACTGAACCGTAGTTACCCAAATACATCATGTATCAGGGGCCCTGATACAAATCTTGTATCATGCAACTGTTTAATTCAAGTGGGTGCTTGGTTAGGATTTGTTTATGTTATTTTATACAGAACACGACAAGCTTTTGAAATATGTTTTCATATACGAAAAGAGGGTGTCTTCCATGTAGACCAATTCTATTTAGACCAATTCCAGGTAGATCAATTCCTTTTAGACCAATTCCAGTTAGACCAACTCCAAGTAGACCAACATGACATATAGGGTCTTTTTTAGATCAATTCCAGTTAGACCAACAAGATAAAAACTTCGTACCGTATTTACTCTATGTATTGGGACAGCTAAAAATAAATATTTTCACAATGTCCCACATCTTAGAAAATGGGGAAAAAACACAACCTGGTCTGATGCTGAATCAAGTTGTATGTGATTCGTTTTCCATCATTATATATGAAAATCGCCATCCAATTTTTTTTTTAGATTTTCATTTTTTGCTTCCAAAACATAGCCTATGCCCCTCATTGGGACGAGCGCATTGCACTCATTCCAATGAGGGGTCATAAGCTATGTTTTGGAAGCAAAAAATGAAAATTTTTAGTTACACAAGAATTCTTTTTATGAGTGTCATCTGCCATTAGCGTTCAGTAAAGGGTTAAAGACTATCACAATGTAATATTAAATAGTCTTCCTCATGTCAGTCCAGACTGCAAATATTAAAACTTAGGAACAGATATAAATAAAAACAACACAAATCAGTATGTATTATCAATTTTTTATTATTTAAAAAGAAAAATTAAACACAAACTTTGCTTTAATATTGAGCATTTTACACCATTTTCAAACAAGTCTTCCGAGAGTCCCAAACATTGGAGCATAAGAAAAAAAAAAAAATTTCTGGAAAAAATGTGTGTCCCAAATTATAGAGTGTCCCAACATATAGAGTAAATACGGTATATCCCAAACATTTATGTTTTCTGGAAAAAATGTGTGTCCCAAATTACAGAGTGTCCCAACATTTTGAGTAAATACGGTATATCCCAAACATTTATGTGTTTTTACAAGCAAACATGTCTTTGAAGGTATTGTGAGATATCACAGTGGTAGTAGTTATTAGTTTGTATACTTGTATAAATTTTCCATGCAGAAAAATTCCAACGTTGGTCTAACTGGAATTGGTCTACCTGGAACTGGTATATGTGGAGTTGGTCTACCTGGAATTGGTCTAAGTGTAATTGGTCTACATGGAATAAATCAAAAAGAGATAAAACACTTCTCAAAAGTATAATTATTAAATTAGGCCCCATAAGGCCACACAAAGTAGATGTTCTGTTTCTCAGGCCAAGTTTTGTAAAATTGCATGCAGGCAGGTGGGCAGGCGGGCGGGTGTTTTTTTATTTTATATTTTATTTTTGCAATTATTTCTTTGCCATCAAAAGTTCATATTCTTGGTTTATTTTATGTTTTAGGCATCATAATCTACAGAAAAGCAAGGGTGGTGGTGCATTTCGTCCCTTGGGTGCAACAAGGCTTCGCATTGCTGAAGCATTACAAAGCCTTGTTGCACTCAAGGGACAAATTTATCAATTTTATTAACTTGTGTAAAATATCAGACACAAACCATTTAATTTTTATTTTTTCAAGTTTGCATTGGTCATAAAAAGAGAGCATGCGGCAGCCAAAAGGACCATGCGGGAGGGCCTGAGAAACAGATTTTTAATTTTATTAAG
Source organism: Pictodentalium vernedei (assembly GCA_031216915.1). Lineage (NCBI taxonomy): Eukaryota > Metazoa > Mollusca > Scaphopoda > Dentaliida > Dentaliidae > Pictodentalium > Pictodentalium vernedei. The sequence goes on from CM062295.1 coordinate 689,061,717, forward strand.
CCTAAAGTAGATCTTGTTTCTCGGATCATTTTTTGTAAAATTGTGTGTGGATGGGAGGTCTTTTATGTCATTTTTTATTTTTTACAGAGTAGCATGGGGTGGTGGTGTATTTCATCCCTTGAGTGCAAGAAGGCTTTGCAATGCTAAATGCAAAGCCTTGTTGCACTGAAGGGACAAATTTAGTGATTTTATTAACTTGGGTGAAATATAAGACATAAACCATCAAATGGTTATTTTTTTTAAGTTTGCACTGGTTATAAAAATTAAAATTTTTTAGTAAATTTTGTTTCTTAACATACCTACCACAATTGTTTACAATTGGCTGTAACATAAGTGCAAGCCCTACTTCGGAACTAACTCAAGCTTTTAGAATCTTTTCCAAACGAGTTGGAAAAGTACTAGAGTGCAAAAGCACGAAAAAGATCGAAAAAAGGGTCGAGCGAGACCAGCGCTCGAAATTACAGGTACTCTCTCTGCACACCTCTTGCGTTTACCGAGCGCATGCGCAACAAACCGTGACGTCAATTCCGTATTTCCGCCAACGAGAAGTTTGTGATTTAGCGGGGAGGCATCGATATCAAAGATATCCCCAAGGAGGGTGGGCCTCCGGTAAACAATTGTGGTAGGTATGTTAAGAAACAAAATTTACTAAAAAATTTTAATTTCTTTTCAACCTACTCACAATTGTTTACAATTGGCTGAATAAACAATAGGAGGAGGTGAATCACATAACCAATACCAACAAGAGTAGCAGTAACGAAAGCAAGGATGGCAGAGAACAAAAACTAAAACCTGTAATGAAGAAAGAGAGAAGGCACCTGAAAAGAACAAGGCTGAGAGAAGCGCAACCTCGACAAAAACAATTTAACGAGGGTGCACCACAGCCTGAGCAGCAACGAGAGGACCTAAAGAATAAAGGTCCTCAGATTGCTGCTGAAGGTGGCGGAGATAAAAGGAGGAGAAGGTAGAAGCATTCCTCCAGTAAGCCGCATTCATAACATCACGGAGCGAAACAGAATTGGAGAACGCCCAGGATGTAGAAATGGCACGAACCTCGTGAGCATTAAGCCGGTTCGAAACAAGATCCGATGCAGACAAGCGAGAATAAGCCAGCTTGATTGCAAGACAGATCCACCTGGAAATAGAATGGGAAGAGATAGACTGCCGCTTAGGAATGAGAGACAGAAAAAATCTCTTCCGATCCCTCCTAATGAACTGAGTGCGAGTAATGTAAGTCTTGACCGCACGAACAGGACAAAGAAGAGGCCTCCGTCCATCTACAGCAGGGAGAGCCCGAATGCAGATGGGAGGAGGTACCGAATCGGGGAGTTGATTCTTAGCCAGAAAAGAGCAATCAGTAGTGAATGTAACACTGTTAGCCTCATTTCGGAAGAAGGCAGAATCAACAGATAGCGCATGAAGCTCACTGACTCGACGAGCAGAAGCAAACGCTAGAAGAAAAGCCGTCTTATAGGTGAGAAAACGCATGTCGGTCTCAGATAAAGGCTCGAAAGGCGCCCCCTCCAAACAGTGCAACACCCATGCCAAGTTCCACTTGGGTGTAAGACGCAAAACTCGAGGCCTCTTCAAAGAAAAGTGCCGAATAAGTTTGGAGAGGAAAAGATTACGACCGATACACCGCTTTCCCACATAAGAGAAAGTATCAGACAGCATAGACCGATAGCCCTTAATCGTAATAGGCTGGAGGCCCTTGGAGTCAAAAAGAAAAACCAGAAAATCCGCAATTTGAGCGATAGACGGATCACGGTAATTCACATTGTGATCTGAACACCAGCGGCAGAAAACCTTCCACTTGGCGGCATAAGTCATTCCAGTGGAAGGTCGCCGCGATGCAGAAATGCACTCCACTGATCGTCTCGAAAAACCTCTACGTCGGAGACTGGACCTGATAAAAGACAGGCGTGAAGGGACAGGCTCGCCAGGTTGTTGTGATACTTCCTGGGACGACCCTGTGAAAGAAGATCGCGACGTAGAGGTAGACGAATCGGTCGATCGGCCAATAGAGGCCGCAGCAGATTGATCCACACCCTCTGTGGAGACAGGGGTGTGATCAGAATGATCCTGCAACTGCAAGCACGAATCTTCGCTAAAACTTGAGGAAGAATCGGTGCAGGAGGAAAGGCATAGCCGACCCAGCCTGTCCAGTCCAGAGACAGAGCGTCTACTGCAAATGCCAGAGGATCTGGACAAGGGGAGACAAAAGTCTCTACCTGATGATTCCAGCGAGTAGCGAAAAGGTCGACCTGAGGACGACCCCACTGCTCGCAAATCGCCTGAAACACCGACCGATGTAGCATCCATTCGGTTGGAAGGACACTGTCGCGTCGGGACAGGGAGTCTGCTAGGACGTTGAGACGCCCGGGAATGTGTCGAATGGACACCCGAGCGTTCACATCCCGCGCCAACAGAAGAAGATCCCGAGACAGCCGATACATAGGAATCGAATGAGTGCCTCCCTGATTCCGTATGTAGGCCACTACTGTCGAATTGTCCGAAAGAAGTAGGACAACATGGTCCGACAGATGAGGGATCCAAAGCCGAAAACTCAACAGAAGAGCAAGGAGCTCCTTCTGGTTGATATGAAGGTCCACCTGCTCGCTGTCCCACTCTCCGTGAGCAGACAGACCGAGAGGGTCCAACGTCGCACCCCAGCCCCGATCGCTGGCATCCGCAGTAAGGATGCGATCGGCCAAAGGAAGATCCAACGGAACACCCTGTGTCAGCCAGGGAATATTTGCCCAAGGGCGGAGGTGACAAAGCAGAGACCGAGGAATAGTGAGTTCCAGGTCCAGCGGATCTACATTCGGACGCCAATGATCCAACAGGAAGTGTTGGAGAGGTCGGACAAACAAGCGACCGAGCGGAATGAGATCGGTCACCGAACCGCAAAGGCCCAGCATCCGAAGGAAAGTCCTGGCCGAGACCGAGGAAGATTGAAGCAGGTCCCGAGTCAAGGCGGAAAGAATCGTCGCCCGAGCCTGGGGAACCGACACTACATTGTGAAGAGTGTCGAAATCCATCCCCAAATGACGGAATCGCTGAGAAGGAAGAAGATCCGACTTCTCGCGATTGACTCTGAAACCCAGCGACGCTAGAAGGCAAAGAAACTGCCGGACATCGAACTCCAGAACAGCAGCATCGTGGTGCCGTTGGAGGATGTCGTCTAGGTAGGCGGACGAAGTCACCGCCGACTGAGTGCGATGGAAAGCAAGCACATGTGACATCAGTCGGGTGAAGGCCCAAGGAGCCAGGTTCAAACCGAACGGGAGAGCTCTGAATTGAAAAACTCGATCCCGAAACGAGAACCGAAGGTATTTCCGTGACGCCAGATGAATGGGTACATGGAAGTAGGCATCCTTCAGGTCGATACTGGCCGCAAAATCGCCCTGATGAACTGAACGTCGAACCGACCGGAAAGTCTCCATACTGAAACGAGGAGCAATTATGTACTCGTTCAGGGTACTCAGATCGATGACAGGACGAAATTGGCCGTTTTTCTTCGGCACCAAGAAAAGTCTCGAGTAAAACCCCGGTGAAAGGGTGTTCCTGACCACCTCGATCGCCCCTTTGGTGAGGAGATTGTCGATCTCCTGCACCAGAAGGTCCCGACGCAGAGAATCTGAAGGGACCTGAGTCGGAAGGGGCACCCGAGATAAACTGGGGTGCCGATGGAAGGACAGTCGCAGACCGGAATGAATGACGTCGAGGACCCAAGAGTCCGACGTTATCTCTGTCCAACGGTCGTAAAACAGCGACAGCCTTCCTCCGACTGGAGGCGAATCGAGGTGAGAACCTTCACTTGCGGCCTCGACGAGGCCCCCGAGAGGAGAAACCACCTCGGGAAGTGACAGAGTCCTGAGACTTTCCAGCCTGAGGCTGCCAGCGGGCCTGGCCACGTCGGCGCTTCTTATGAGCAGAAGGAGCAGACGGAGCCGAAGGCGTAGCCGACGTCGCCGACGAGGCAGACGCAGCAGCACGCTTGGCGGGCCTGGAACGACCCCCACCCGCAGCAGCAGGTGGGTCAAGCTGTCTCAGCAAAAGCTGGTCCTTCGAATGACGAAGAACTTCGCCACGAACAGCTTCCACGGAACCATGGAACAACTGAGGTCCTACCAAAGAGGCAGACCTCAGAACAGCACGTTGCTCAGAAGGAAGGGATGGTAAAGAATCCAAAACCGCATCCCGGCGTGCCAGCTCCAAATTGGCCGTGTTACAGGCGTGAGCGTGAGTCAAGTTCATAAGAGCCTGTGACAAAACGCGAAAAGGCGCCTGAGCGTCATCAAACTCCCCTGGTGGAAAATATTCAGCCAGAGCAGCGACAACATGGTCCGCGAGAGATAACATACCCAGCATCTCTCGGGACAGGCCCACCATAGACTCAACTACCGACATCGGGAGAACTGCCGACTTAGGCTTAGTCAACCCGAGGGAAGAAGAATCCTCATCCACAGTAGTCATCCCTTGGAAGACTGGTGGAGAGACGGAATCGTAAACACGAAACCGCGATGGAGGCAGGAAGGCATCAGCTCTAGAAAAGAAGGAACCCTTAAGGGCCTTAGAACGCATTTTGGCGTCTAAGCCCTGGAAGGACTCAACCACCTGAGCCGATTGCAGAGGACGCAAAGCCCCGGAGCTAGAAGGCTCAACAGGGTTACGGCGCTCCACAGTGGACCGCGGCCGGACGGTCACAGAAGGCTGGTCGGAAGGTAGAACGTCCGGCAATAAGCCAAAGACGAAATCCAAAGCCTGCCCCAAGACTGACGAGGGGGGACCATCACCTTCAAGATACTCGTCATCCTCCGTAGCAGAGGAGACGTAGCCCAACTCGGGCTGACCAGCAGAAACCTCCTGTGAATACTGTGCAGTATCCAAGGGGCCAGGCGAGACATCTCGGCGACCGACCAAAGGAGGTTGTGCCTCAGGAGGCACAGGGAGGCCAACTTGAGGGTTGCCAGAAAGCAACCGGGTGAGCGCCAAAACGGCCTGGCGTAGGTCACCCTGAGAATCCGTCGCAGCAGAAACGCCCGACGGAGTGTCCTCCCAATGGACCCTTCTGGTAGAAGAACCCAAATCCTCAGAAGAGACCGACGGCGAACGTCGATCGGCAGACAGAATAGGAGCACGGTGAGAAGACACCGGAGGATAGTCCCGATTGTGACGCCCAGGAGCCATCACTGGCCTCTGCGAAACAGAAGGCCCTGCCTGCAAATCCTCGAAAGGGACCGACGGCGCACGTCGATCGGTAGCTGGACCTAGGACACGGTGAGAAGACACCGGAGGATTGTCCCAAGAATGACAGGAACCTGTCATTGACCTCTGCGCAGCAGACGGCCCCAACTGCCTATCCTCTGAGACCGACGGCAAGCATCGATCGACACCCAGACTCGGAACACAGTGAGGAATCACCGGAGGAAGGTTCCGAGAGTGACAGCTAACCGGGGCTGTCACTGACCGCTGCCGAACAGCAGGCCCTGGATGCCAACGTCCCAACAGCATCCCGCTAGTCGGCACACTAGCAGGCGAAGGTGGAACAATAAACGATTCACTCGAGGGACGAGGAATCGCTGCCGAAGCGACCGGCCGGCTCAACCGACTAGGAGCAAACCTAGCCAGATGAGACGGAGCAGACAGCAAACCCGCACAGCCTCGCCGCGAGGCTGGGGGAGGCTGAGAACACACAGACACACCAGCAGATACAGCCTCGGTCCCCCGAGACTGTAGACCATCCCCAGAAGAGATGGAAGAGCCACCATCAGACAGAATAGGATCTGGAGTAGCAACCCCCTCAACAACGGTGGACGGTGTTGGAGGCAGATCGGAGAGGGTTACCGAGTTGACCTCGGAAAAGCTCTCAACGAAAACAGACGCCTCAATAGTGACATCCGAAGACAAAGAGACCGCGGTCTCCTCATCAGGTATCACAGAACAAACACCGTCAACAGTTGCAGAGGAGCTCGCCACAGAAGTCAGATCCGAATCCTGTGTGACAGAGTCACCACGTGCACCAGCAGAAATGTCTGCAACGGCACGGCTACCCTTACCCCGAGAACGAGGGGTTCTAGCTCTGGAAAGAACCACCTTGTTAACAGAAGCCCAAAATTTAGAGGACCAAACCCCACAGATACCACATGATTGGGCCTGAGTGCAATTGTTGCAAGTGACACATGTGGTATGGGAATCGTCCACATGTTTCACCTGCAAACAAGAGGTACAAGGAATAGTCTTAGGCATGATATAAATACAACAATCAAGCTTCCCGCCGACGGAAAACAGAACGAAGGTCGTGTTCACACGTGGGGGAAAGGCAAGATAAAGTGTGAAAAGCACAGCAATAATAATACAAATTAACATTAAATGTAGAGTAATAATTTGGTAGCTTGAAAAAGGATACAATCCAGTAGCACACTAAAGACGATTAATAAGTTGTTCACGAAGAATTAGTATCATAAACAGCACAGTCACAAAAATTTCCGACCATGAACAATGGCGGAAAATAAAGGAATTGACGTCACGGTTTGTTGCGCATGCGCTCGGTAAACGCAAGAGGTGTGCAGAGAGAGTACCTGTAATTTCGAGCGCTGGTCTCGCTCGACCCTTTTTTCGATCTTTTTCGTGCTTTTGCACTCTAGTACTTTTCCAACTCGTTTGGAAAAGATTCTAAAAGCTTGAGTTAGTTCCGAAGTAGGGCTTGCACTTATGTTACAGCCAATTGTAAACAATTGTGAGTAGGTTGAAAAGAAACAAGAGGCCCCAAGGAGCCTTAATTGCTCACCGGCCAGAGAGGTTCAAAGAAGTATTTGGGGGTCACATTCAGTTAGACATGGTTCATCAACACTACAAAGGAATGTAGTCATGAGAGACAAATTTTATGGAACTAGGGCCATGGTTTGAACAAACTTGAATCTTACCTCCCTAAGGATGTTGCATACCAAATATCAAAAGCATTCATCTGCTGGATTTGAAGAAGAAGATTTTTAAAGAAAATTCCTCATTTTGAACTAAGTTATAATTTGGGCTACCACAGTGAGCCCAAATATGAACCCAGGGACTTGGCTTGAACATACTTGAATCTCACCCCCCTAAGCAAGCTGCATACCCAATATCAAAAGATTCTGCCTGCTGGATCTGGAGAAGATTTTAAAGAAATTTACCTGAAATGCACTAAGTTCGAATTCGAGCTTCTATACTGAGCCCAAATATGAATTCAGGGGGCCGATTTGAACAAACTTGAATCAGATCCACCCCACAATGTTGCATGCCAAATATCAAAAGATTCTGCCTGCTGGATCTGGAGAAGAAGATTTTTTAAGAAATTTGCCTGAAATGCACTAAGTTCGAATTTGGGCTTCTATAGTGAGCCCAAATATGAATCCAGGGGGCTGATTTGAACAAACTTGAATCAGACCCATACCAAGATGCTGCATACCAAGTATCAAAAGATTCTGCCCACTGGTTCTGGAGAAGAAGATTTTTTAATAATTTTTCTATAATTCATACGGTGCTATCCGAGTTATGCCCCATACAGAGCCCCCAAGGGACGTGGCCATTTCATTTGAACAAACATGAATTGCCATATAGTAATGAACATCCACATGAAGTTTCGTGAAAATCGGACCAGTGGTTTCAGAGGAGAAGTCGTTTGAAAAATGTTCACGACGCCGGACGGACAAAGACGACGACGGACGGCAAGTGATAAGTTTAGCTCCCTTCGGTGAGCTAAAAAAGATCATGTGGCAGCCAAAAGGACTGAGGGAGGGACTGAGAAACAGATTTTTAACTTTTTTAGGACTGATGGAATCACATTGCTTTTATATCTGAATCATGCAGTGATTACCAGTCAGAGCCACATTTACCGCCCAAGTGTACGCGACTGGTAATTTTACTGCGACTCCAGTCAACAAAGTTTAACACTTTGAAAAATGTTCAGTTTAATGTAATTCTTTCGAGCCTCGACTTGTCTTGTAGTGCACGGTATTACAATCGGAATCGGCATCAGAATCGGCCGATTGTGGGCTCAAATAACCGGTAATCGGTCAGCGACCATTTTTGGTAATCGGTTAGACACTAATCAATATGCTAGTTAACGCTTTCCTATACGATATCACAATTTAGAATTTTAATTATTTTTTGTAAAACATTTTCCAAACATTTCAACAAAACCATATCATGTGACCCCAATAGGGTTAACTGGTTGAGTGCTAGAAGCCACTATCAGGGCTTTCCAAAGAAAAGTGTCAATGACACTGTAGCTTAACTTGACTGTGTGTGGTGTTTGATGAAAAGGATAAAGTTCAATGTTTATGAAAGGATTATGAAATAAGACAAGAATTGTGATAATTGAGAATATGTTAATTTCTGTTCCCTGTGTAAGAGAGTTGTAAATAGGAATGGGTTAATGCTTGGGTTGCTATTTTATATTTCCATTCAGAATTAATGCTTTCTTTCCTTTTACTCAATCTCGAATTTGCTGATTACAGTAAATTACATTGTCAGCGGGGATTGTTGAATATCGCTGTCACTGTACGAGAGTTGTGAAGAATAACGGATTAATGCTGGGGGTTGTTATTTTAACTAAAGTTCCATTATGTGTCTGTGAAAACTCATCAGGACTGTTGACTTAATGCACCATGACTTGAAGGCATTATTCACGCAACAGTTCAGTAATTTTTATGAATAATCACATGGATAGTTTTCTTTGACCGGTGCAAAGAATCACACATTCAGTTTTGGTCGAACAGATATGCACAAGAAATTGGAAATGTTTCGTGTTGAATTAGGAAAATTTTGATCCCATAGATCAGGTAGTAATTATTTAATTAGTTAATTATTTAATGAACATTAGCAATTGCTAATGTGTTTATTACTTTTGTGTAAAGTGTGCTGTGCGATGTTTTGTCAGGTCTAACTTTTGGTTGGACTTGGCAGAGCGGAGCACGACCCGCTAGAGCAAGATATAAAAGTCGAATTCAATATTTCACATAAAATTAAACAGAAATTGAAGTTTGTTGTGCGATGCTTTGCCAAGCCAAACTTTTGTTTGACTTTGCGGAGCAATGCACAACCCGTTTGGATCAGCTGTAACAGACGTTTCGCGAACATAACTTGTTGGAAATAACACACTTGTTGATGTTCGGTCAGCAGTGCTATCTCACATATGTGCAGCCAGAACAAGCTCTACATGCTTGACTTGGTCGTGGTCTTTTTAATTGTGATATTTCTGTTTGATATAATTTCGGCTGGCCAAGCAGCTGTTTTGCCTGCTTTGTCCCGCAAGTGTCGCTGAAGAAATGATTTCGCATGAGACACTGCCAGGGCGAGCTCTGGGAGCTCGACTTGGCCGTGACTCATGCAAACTAATTATTGATATAGTTTGACGGTAAACGCAGTTTGGTTAGCCGTTATTTTGGCAACACTTAATTTAACGGGAGCCATTTGTAATTACCATTGTTTTAAAATTCACACTGAAGGACACGTGTTGGGGGCGCAGGTTACTTGTAAATCTGTGCGACTGCTTACGTATCTGTGAATGCGTACGTGCGTGTATCAGAGTGTGTGAGAAGCAAATCATGTAACATGAGAATGAGAGCAGGGACCGACCTGGGCATGCACCAGTGCGTATTTGGTTCTGAAACATCAGGACCTGGCTCTTAAATCTCAGAAATAGGCTTCTCAGTTGGCGCGTAACTTCTCAGATCATATTTTGATATTTTTTCGATGGATAATCGAGAGAGACACTCTTACATGTATTATATATATGATTATCATTTATCATTGTTGTAGAGTGCTCAAGTTAATACTTCAAGTCTTAATTACCAAGCATTAATCTTCAATGTGGTTTCTGATCAAGTCTTGGCTGCCTAAATAGGCAGCCAAGACTTGATCAGAAACCACAGTGAAGATTAATGTTTGCTATAGTGTACTAAATGAAAATGATGAGAGCTATTACACACTTGCTGTGTGTGTTACAAACAGCAGTGTGACTCTGTAAATTGAAATCTGGCGCATGAATTGAAAAAATAGGCTCCGAGGCTAGAGCGTATTTTAAATAGTCCTGATCAGTCTCTGTGAGGGGGAGTGTAATTCTGTACGCATTAAGGTAGTGTGATTGAAATATTTTATTTTTTATATTTTAGAGTTGATCATTATGAAAGAACCTGAATAAAATTATTTGGTTGCAAACAAGAGTTCCGGGTCATTTTTCAACCCTGCTACACCTACATGTTATGTTTTCAATAAGAATAATCTGAGGTGTAGACTGAACTAAAGAATTGAGGCCTGGGTTAATGTAGCCTTCACAGTTAATGTATGTCAACCAAAGTTACCAAATTACAGTAAAATGACTCCAAAACGAGTCATCCTGACAAGTTACAATGAAATCCCTTCATAAATATAACTTGCAGACTTTGGATAAGGAATTTAGGTCATGGCTGACCGATCATGACCAAAATACGAGTCTCATCTAGATATGCTATCAAGTTATCCTACCAAGTTACAATGTAATCCCTTCATAAAAACAACCTGTAGACAGTGCTAAAGGAATCTAGGTCACATGACCAGGCAGAGGTAACTGCTGACTGATAGTCACCAAAATAGGACAGTCTCATCCAGACATCATACCAAGTCATCCTTCCAAATTACAATAAAATCGCTTCATAAATATGAACTGTAGACTGTGTTAAACAAATCTTGGTCACATGCTTGTGCGGCCATCATGGTTGACTGATCATGGCCAAAATAGGAAGTTCTTATCTAGACATTATACTGAGTCATCCTATAAATTTGCAATGAAATCCCCTCATGAATGCAAGCTGTAGATTGTGCTAAAGGAATCTGGATAGTGTGCTCCTGCATCCATCACAGTTGACTGAACCCGACCAAAATACGTCGTTCTTATCTAGACATCATACAGAGTCATCCTATGAAGTTACAATAAAATCCCTTCATAAATACAACCTGTAGACTGTGCTAAAGGTTTTTGGCATGCGCAGCCATCACGGTTGACCGATCAATACCAAAATGGGACGTTCTCATCTAGACCTTAAACGGAGTCAACCTACCGAGTTGCAATGAAATCCCTTCATAAATATGACTTGTAGACTGTGCTAAACAAATCTTCATAAATACGACCTGCAGACTGTGTTAAAGATTTTTGGTTTTCAGGCTCGCATACCCCTCATGGTTGATTGACCATGACCAAAAGGGGACATTCTCATCTAGACATGACCTCGAACCTGCATATGAAATTTTCTGATGATCGGACAAGAACTACAGGGTGTAGCCTGTGCTAAAAAAAAAATGTGAACAGACTCACAGACTTCTGCATGCGTGATGGCAATAGCTTATCTTGACTTTGTCAAATTAACCCTTTACCCAACGTAACGGCCAAAACCTGCCAGCGCTATTCTCAAAAATCGCCAATTAATTTTCACTATTTTTTTCATTTTTTGTCTCAAAAACATAGGTTATGACCCCTCGTTGGAACGAGCTCGTCGAGCTCGTTCCAACGAGGGGTCATAACCTATGTTTTTGAGACAAAAAATGAAAAAAATTAGTTATTCAAGAATTTTTTTTGCAAGTGTCGTCTGCTTTTCACGTTAGGTAAAGGGTTAAGATAAAAATGAGAGTACCAGAGCAAAAGCAGCATTTTTCTTGCTCATGTTTGTTCTGTGTTCATGTGTCAGCACTCTTCAATAAATTGTAATAAACAAATTTTGATGAACAAATTCAGACGACCCAAAATAATACAGACCTCAATGAGTTAATCAGGTTATTACAGTTGATAATTGTAAGATAAATTTTTCATCACCAACATGTCTCATTCTTGTTTCTAAGACTACGTTGACGCATCTTTTATGCATCGAGATGTGGCCTCCGAAACAAGAGATTGACTCTGATACAACAATTTGTCCTCAAACATAAGGGTGATGATATACATGTACCCCAAATACAAATCTGAAATGTCAATGTAAGCTCTTTCCAACAAATCTGCAAAGTATCTGCTGTAAGCTAGCTGCCAATCTAAGTACTTTCGACTGTACTTACAAATCTGAAAGGTTCATTTTTAAAGATTGATTGAATTCCTACAAATTTAAAACTTGTCCCAATGCATGTGTAAGCATTTTGTACTATACCTACAAATTTGAAAAGCATCTTTATCTAAGCAGTTTATACCATATATGCAGATTTGAAATGTGTCTCAATGTGTGTTTTTTTAACCATAACTACAAATTTGAGATGTATCAAAATGGGAGTAGTTTGTACCATAAGCACCAATTTGAATTGTAGTCAATTTGTACCGGCCATACTTATAGTACAGGCGCCATGGATTGATCGTAACCCATGTGTGGGCTGGGTTGTCCATGCATGCATTTACCAGGTAATAAAAATAATCATCAACAAAATTTTAATTAACCCTTTACCTAACCTGAAAAGCAGACGACACTTGCAAAAATAATTCTTGAATAACTAATTTTTTTCATTTTTTGTCTCAAAAACATAGGTTATGACCCCTCGTTGGAACGAGCTCGTTCCAACGAGGGGTCATAACCTATATTTTTGAGACAAAAAATTTAAAAAATAATGAAAATTAATTGGCGATTTTTGAGAATAGCGCTGGCCGGTTTTGGCCGTTACGTTAGGTAAAGGGTTAATGAAGCACCAGGTTGAACCCGGTGCTTCATTAATTAAATTTTTGATGATTATTCCTATAATTTGTGTTTCGAATCTAATATTACTGCATCTGTGGAAATATTGCCCAGCCGTGGAAAGTGACCAGTCCACGGTGGCCGTACTGTACCTCTTCATGCAAAACAAGTTGTAAACCATAGTTTACAATTTCCAAAAATAACTAACATACTGGTACTTTCTTTTTTCATTTTAATCCATATTTTATGAAACAATGTAATAGGCATTGGAAGCTGGTTCCAATTAGGGTTCATAAGCTATGGTTTTGTTGTTTAAAAAAATCGCGACATCGACGCCGTAGCTGCAACGGGTGGTGCAATCTGCAAGTCCAAAAAATATTCTCAGGGGCAATTTACAGGTGATGGTGAAAAAAAACCAAGAAAAATATTTGGAACAACATTTGCATCAGACATGGGCTAGACATGAATGAGATACACATGCATATCAAATATGAAGTCATTCCACCAGGTAGTTTGAAAGTTATTCTTTTAGAAACTCATTAGTCACAAAATTCTAAGTTCATCAAGGGCCATAACTCCAAGAAAAATATTTGGAACAACACATGCATTGAACAGTGGCTAGACATCAATAAGATACACTTACATGCCAAATATAAAGTCATTCCATCAAGTATTTCAAAAGTTATTGAGTTTTGAAACTCGTTGGTCACAGACAGACCGACAGACAGACCGACATTGCCACTTATAGAGCTGCTAGTCGCAGCTAAAAACTGAACCAATGCCGATATCATGGGCATACCGAAAAACCGAACCTTTGTTACTACAGTAGAACCTGTCTTGAGGGAAGACCCTTTTCACCAGCCATAAGTGGTCTTTGAAAACAGGTGGGTGGTCTCTCATGACCGGTTCATTAGAGTAAAATAACAAAATGGTACAAGGCCACAGCAGTCGCTCAAAACAGGTGGTCCTTCACAACAGTGGTCTTTCAAAACAGGTTTTACTGTAGTGGCCTTGACTACTGTAATTCCCTCTAAAAACTCCATTCTTGAAAAGCTACAGTACATCCAAAATTGTGCAGCATGTGTCATCACTCAATCTACAAAGTACTGCCATATTACACTGATCCTTTTAGAACTCCACTGGCTTCTGATTCAGCAGAGAATTCAATTCCATTTTTTTCTTACGTTGAAATGCACCAACAGATCAGCACTGCACCCTACTTGTCTAATTTACTTAACAGTCACAAGTCACAGAGGTCTCTTTGGTGCTAACAAAACTAATACAAAAGGAATTGGTTGCTTGAAAAAAGGTAAGGTTACCTTTTTTATTTATTTTAATCTTTTTTTATCTTTTTTTTTATGGGGGGGGGGGGGGGGGGGGCTTTAATTTCTAATCTGCACAGCTTAGAAAACTTCTACTAAAAATGCTTTAAAAATGATGTAGAGGCATATAAGTAGTTTCATAACAAAACACTATCAAATCAAGTATCCAAATAACCTGAAATAAGCGATAACTCGTAATTTAACTTGAAAATTTGTGAAAAGTTAAAAAATTTATAGTAATTTATATATTTTTTATACTTACCAATGACCCAGACTTAGCTGGTGCTAACTCTTAAATATCTAGGGCCAAACACAAATTTTGCCCCCCCCCCCCCCCCCACAATCCCCCAAATTTGCATCAAAAACCGAAAAATAGATGTCCTATATGGTCCTCCATACTTTTACTCCTCTGCACATGCGGAGTGTCAAGGAGGTCTCGAAATTGGCGCCAAATGTCATTCTTATAACCAGTGCCTGGTAAGCTTTATGTACTCAGCGGGGAGGTTTGAGTTCCCAACTCATGGGAGGGCCATCCCCGTCTGGGTCATTGGTAAGTATAAAAAATATATAAATTACTATAAATTTTTTAACATTTTTATACTGTACCAATGACCCAGACTTAGCTGAATAGTAAAAAGGTTGGAGGGCCTAGGACATAAAGGAAAATCCAATAGGCTCAATTACATATAACAGAATTATCCCCTCAAGGAGAAAAGGAAAGATAGGCTTTACATGTATCTTTCTTATTTGTATCAAAAAAAAAAGAAAGACACAACACCATTCTGTAATTGAGCACAATAACATCAATGATCTCTATTAACATCCAGTATAACCCTTTATACTAATATTTTTAAGGGAAAGCCAATAAATAAGGGAAGTCCAGAGAAATGAGACTCTTTATACTCAATAAAAGTGTCCGAGGATTGTATATTAACGCCCGATTGAGACGTGACATATACAAATGCTTTATACTGAGCTACACTTTAAAAAATATTACATTGATGAGTAAACATTAGCTTTACACTTTAAAACCATCCCGGTCCCGACTCGGAATTGCTGACTCCAAGGGAGGTTTACCCTTGCTTTACACTATAAAGCAGGTGACCTAAGGGAACACCCCCCCCTCCCCTTGCCCTGGGTCAAATACCCCAGAGCAAAGAGGGCAGCAGGACAGAGTCACTGCCGGAACCGAAAGCCTACATAAGTATAGTTGCAACTGTTTTGTGGACGACATTCTGAGCAACAGATAACGGACCTAAACAATGCAGATCTCCAGAAATGGACTCAATATTTCTAAGATACAAATTCGTGAAAGTGGAGGGCTAAGACAAATATGCAGCCCTCATTATATCTGTAATGGTAACGCAATTAGCGTAAGCCCACAATGTAGAAAGAACTCTTACTTCATGAGCTGAAATCTAAAGCACAGACTGCTAAGTTGAAGATATTTATCATAAGCAGTACAGAAAGTTAATTGAATGCATTTAGGCATAGAATGGACCGAAATGTGAAGGAAGCTTCCATGGCATATCCCACAACAGACTCCTGAGTAGATTAATCCACGGTATTTTGTGGAGATAGAGATGCTACCAACGGAATTTTGCATTGAGATTATTTAACTTGAGCAATGTCTTCTGAATCAACGGCACTGGAGGATACGCATATCCTATCATTCCGTCTCCCTAGATCGTCTACTGCCAACGCTCGAGGATCGGAACATGGTGACACATACGTCTGCAACTGATCGGTGACATGCGTCGCAAACAAATCCATCATTTACCGCTCTCATTGGTAGCAAATCTTGATTAAATGCTCGTTGTAAGTCCATTCTGATGGCAACAAGCGGCCTCTCCGTGAAAGGGAGTATGCTAATACGTTCAGACGACCCAGAATATGACAGACCGATAGGAGAACTTGATGTTCTAGCACAAACAGATGGATTCATTCCGTTAACTTGAATAACAGAATGGAATGAGTGCCTCCCTGGTTCCAAAAATACGCTAATATCGTCGAATTGGTGGAAAGAATTGCACGTAAGCATTCTGAATAACGTTCATTCAATGACGTTATCGCAAGCCAAATTGACATCATTGTTGATGTTTATGTGCTTGATCAGGAACTGCGGATCCCAAAGACCCTGGCACTTCAAATCCGTTGGGCTCAATGTTGCATCCCAACCTGTTTGACTGGCATCCGTCAAAACTGAAAAATTTGGTTCCGGAAATTGCAGTGGAACTACCTGAGTTAACCACTGAATAACTGCCCAAGTCTGAATCTCTTGATCACTTGATTTGACAAGAGGATGTCCGTATCGAGCGAATGAATCTTCACCCACCAATTCTGGGTCTGAAAGTTGGAGAGGACGAGTGTGTAGCTGCCTCATTGGAATAAAATCCGTGGCAGCTCCGCACATTCTTATGAAATCTCTCGCTGTAACTTTGTCTGAATGAAGACAATAGTGAGCATAACAAGTGATTAATTTCGCTCTGGTTAATGGCAGACAAACGAGATTATTATGCGTCTCGAAGCTCATCCCCTGGTGGGTGAATGACTTGGACAACACCAGGTCCGACTTCTCCTCATTTACTTATGAAACTGAGACGTTGGAGCAATAGAAGCAAATTCTGCACATCGTTCTGAAGTGTTAACTCATTGCCATACCTCTGAAGAATGTCGTCTAGGTAGGCCGACGATACCGCAGACGAATGAGCTCAGAAATGAGTCATAACTGAGTTCATTATTCGAGTGAAAACCCAGGGCACTAGATTCAGACCAAAGCACATGCTTGGAGCTGATACACGACTCCTATGACAGCGAAGTGAAGATACTTTCTGAACGCCTGATGTACCATGACGTGAAAGTACGCATCTTGAGATCTATGCATGTAGCATAGTCGTTCACCCGAAAAACTCGCTCTG
This sequence comes from Pictodentalium vernedei, assembly GCA_031216915.1. Lineage (NCBI taxonomy): Eukaryota > Metazoa > Mollusca > Scaphopoda > Dentaliida > Dentaliidae > Pictodentalium > Pictodentalium vernedei. The sequence goes on from CM062295.1 coordinate 689,078,622, forward strand.
AACGATTGGATGGTCTCCATATAAAAAACTTGGAGCCACGATCAGCTTGTTAATCCAGCTCAGATTTATGAGTGGACAGAACGAGTCGTCTGATTTCGGAACAGAAACGGATGGTTGTAGAACCTGGGGATTCCTGGATTTCTGCAAACTCTATCACTAACTTCACCAGAAGAGACTGGACTTCTGATGGAAGCGAGCCTCTTCTCTGCGTATTTGACAGAAGCTGAGTCCATCTTGGACTTCGAGTTTAGCGGAGGTTTTTCATTCGAAGGACAGTTTAGTCCTTCCGAAATCACCCCTCGAACCCAAGGGATCTCCGTAATCGACTCCCAAATGGTTGAGAAAACTTGACAGTCTTCCGCCCACTGGAACACGATAGAGGTTACACCATCACCTCCTGGTCCTGCGAGGCTTGCGGAAGGAGAAACCATGTCCTCCACGGCCCGCACCTCGCCCCGTCGACCTAGGGGCGTCTGACCGATTGACTCGACCAGAATTACGGCCCCTATCTGAGTCGCTATCCTGACGGTCTCTAGAGTAAGACCTAGAGGACGCAAAGGAACCTCTATAGAAACTTCCCTTGGACGTATTCATCCCAGAAGTACCTGCCCTACTCTTCTCCACTGAATCCGACTTATGGAAGCGGGTTTGAATAGCAGAGAGTCTGAAGCTTTCTTAGTTATCTGATCATAGACTGCGAAAAGCTTGCCGTCGAAGAGAAGCTCTTCGGAGAACAGAGCGACTCTTGAGAGAATTTTTCACTTTACTATCCATGCGCTTGGATGAAACCAGGGCCGCGTCACGTTAACCAACTCCAGGTTGCCACTAAAAGGGCGGAGTTAAACGTGGAGTATGCTATGGCCCTCGAAAAAGAACTCTTAAGGAGGTAGATACATCCTAAAATTCTTTTCCATCGAGATGTAATGATAACGCTCTAGTAAGGTATCTGCATACGATAATGCGTCTAAGCTAGTCCTGTTAGACGATATTGTCGTTTCCAACATCGTGGTTGGAATTGACATAGACGACGGTATAGACAGTACTTGGTCTTCGGCCTGGTCGTCTAGACGCAGAGTAACTCTCGGAATGCCCTGTTCTGCCGTTTCAAATTATTCCATGAATTGATGAAAGGCAGATGTAGAGCATTTGCCAACAAGAAACTGGACCTGCCTGTTTTGGTAGCAAGTTATATATAGCATCATGCAATAGTTCAAATGTCCGTGAGACATTACTGGACTGTGTTGAAAACTCAGGGACAATGCCCCTAAAACGATTAAAGAATCCTGTGTCCAGTGGCGCTATCAGTCTCTTATTCGGCAACGCAGCATTTTGGTCTGGAGGAACGTGAGATGATAATGCCGGATATACATATATAATATGTTGTTCCGAAAGGGAAAATTACGACTCCTTCGTATCCCTTTAGCCATCCTGTCGGGCCACTTGTAAATCTTGGTTGTCCATGCGTGAACTTGCAGCGGAACATACCAACCCAGCTTCCTCGGTTAATTCCTGATCCGACAGAGTTTCTGTCGGATGCTGGGATGCTGCTATAATTGTGCTATCTGCGATAGCACGTCCATAACGGAGGCCTGTGGAGCTGCGGTCTTACGGGATTTAGCCGCTGGGAGCTCCTTGGACGTTGACATGTGCATACATTTTAATGCGAACGTCCGGAGGATGAAGGCCTCGTATCCTTGGCTACCAGATGGAGCGACCTAGTCGCCGTGGAATCCCTGGTCGGCGAGATAAGTTGAATATCACTGGTCACATAGCCAAGGTGTGGTCGTGTGTGCTGCCGTGCGAATGAGGAAGCCGATGGAGCAGTCACTCCAGACTGTCCATATAACGGAGCATCCCAAGCGGTGGACGTATGCTCCGACTGAGGAACGTTATGTACCACAACATCTGGACACAGATGTTGTTGTACGAGATAGGGACCTCTCTCGCTCGCAGTCCGGACGGACCTGGACAAGCTAGGAACCGGACTAAAAGGCTTCCTCCATACCATCCTCGTATCTGTTGTCACTGGGTGTACACATTGTATTTTATAGTGCTCGCATCACCCAAATCTCCTTCCTGGACCGCAATGGACGAACCCGGTTGCTGAGCCATTCGATGAATGGTCACTACACCAGGTGAGCTAGCGGACACCAACGCCCTCGATCCTACTTGGGCCCTCTTAGGCAATTGACGTATCTGCATGAGCACTTTTACTGCAAGCTCTTCATTTGACTGTGACGATGGAAGCACACTTACGAAGACATCACGGTAACATCACCTTGTTCATGTTACTCAATGAGACCTGTGGAGCCGCGGACCTACGTAATTATCCGCTGGAAGCTCCACTGGGTGTGCACATTGTATTATATAGTGCTTGCATCACCCAAATCTCCTTTCTGGACCGCAACGGACGAACCCGGGTGCCGAGCCATTCGGTGAATGGTCGCTACACCGGGCGAGCTAGCGGATGCCAAAGCCATCGATCCCACTAGGGAACTCCAGGCAACTGATGTACCTGCATGAGCACTTGCCGCTAACTCTTCATTTGACTGTGACGACGGAAGCACACTTTTTCTAAGACATCACGGTAACATCACCCTGCTATGCTCCTCAATGATTAGCCGCTGGAAGCTCCAGGGACGTTCATTCCTGCATTTATATAATATGCAAACGTCCCAACTGGAAAGGCCTCGTGTCCTTGGCTAGCAGATAGAGTGACCTGGACAACGTGTATTCTCTGGTCGGCGAAGCAGAAGCTCCAGGGTCATTCATTCCTGCATTTATATAATATGCGAACGTCCCCTGGAAATCTGTGGTCACATAGCCAAGGTGCGGTCCTGTGTGCTGACATTAGGATGAGGAAGTCAATAGAACAACCGCGTCTGACTGTCTATGCGACAGAGCGTCCCGAGTAGGAGGAGTGGACGTATGCTCCGACTAACAAACGAACATACAACAACAGCGACGCAGATGTTGATGTAAGAGAGAGGGGGCCTCTCTCGGTCGCGGTCCGGATGAACCTGGACGAGCTAGGAACCGGACTAACAGGCTTCCTCCGTACCATCCTCTGATCCGTCGTCACTGGGTGTGCACGTTGTATTATTATAGTGCTCGCAACACCCAAATCTCCTTCCTGGACCACAACGGACGAACCCGGGTGCTGAGCCATTCGGTGAATGGTCGCAACACTGGGTGAGCTAGCGGAGGCCAAAGCCATCGATCCTACTAGGGAACTCCAGGCAATTGACTATCTGCATGAGTACTTTGCCGCTAACTCTTCATTTAATTGTGACGACGGAAGCACACTTCTGGACGACATCACAGAAACATCACCCTGTTCTTGTTCCTCTGAAAAAGAGAGTGAAAAACTAGAGTGACCCTGCGGAGAGAGGTCCGGAAAGGTCCTCTCCCCGCTAACAACATAGCGTGACACACGTCTCCCACATGTGTCATCCAATTGATACACACTGAACAAGGGTTAGTGCGAGTACATTGACTACAATTAATACACAGATCATGAGAATCAGAGGAAGATTTCCTCCCATTACCATTTGAACAATAATCTTCATTGTGAAAAAAGTAAACAGTCATTGTACTCGCACTAAACCTTGAAACAAAGATACATAATAAAATAATCCATTATAACATTCAATTCAAAAAGAAAAAATTTTTTGAAAAATTTTTTTCAGAAGAGCCCAAGTTCCCAATGGGAACAATGAGCCCAAATGGATCCCAAAAAAGCCTAAGAGTGGACAAAAATTTTAAATCATTTCAAAAAATTAATGTAACATTTACGAACAATATTAATGTATCTTGCTATAAACTGAACTAAGCAGAAGACAAGTAATCACTATCAGAAGTAACCGTTGTCAACCTAAACAAAAAGTGTAAACAAACCGGAAACATGACTCCAGGCACTGGTAAACATGGCCCGAAATCAGTTACCAATTTAAACACTATCTGATGCAAAACAGAGGCTTCCAGAGAAGAAACTGTAGAACATCAGATGGTAGATGCAGACCAAAACGCCTAAACACCCAGGGGTGAGGATGAAAACATGGGGAAAAAACAGAAAATAATTCTGTTTCCAAGCCAAAACTCCCAAAAAATTTTAGTAATAAACATTACAAAAAATAAGCCAAAAGCATGGGAGAATAGCTAGGGGGGAATAAAGGAAAGGGAGAGAGGAAACACAGATCAAACAATAGAACATTCATAGCAAGAATGACCACAACAGGGTTATGCCTCGAAAATAGGTAACATGAAATAATTTCGTAAAAAAATTATAAGTTACAGCCCTGAACATTTCCTTTCACTGTTTCTTCCTCTCCCGCTTCTATTTTCTCCTTATATCCACCATTTCTCTCATAATTATGTGTCTGGCATCATTTAAACTGAGATTTACAAGCACAAATATCAGTAAGATGTAACTGAATTGAGGGCCAAACAAAGAATGACATTTGGCGCCAATTTCGAGACCTCCTTGACACTGCGCAGGCACAGAGGAGTAAAAGTATGGAGGACCATATAGGACATCAATTTTTCGGTTTTTGATGCAAATTTTGGGGATGGGGGGCAAACTTTGTGTTTGGCCCTAGATATTTTAGAGTTAGCACCAGATAAGTCTGGGTCATTGGTACAGTATAAAAATTTATGTTTCTTCAGAAAATAAGAGGACACATAGTTAAAGTACAACTTGGTAGGCATTTTGTATATATAAATCTGAGAGACCATTTTCATGTAGATTTATAGAAAATAAGATTTTAACAATACGAGTATAAGGGAACGTAGTGGCTCAGTGGTTATGGCACTGGACTTCAAACTGAAAGGTCCAAGGTTCAATCTCCACAAGGGGTAACTGTGTTGTGTCCATAGGCAAGGCACTTTATATCCTGGTTGCCCCTGCAGAGGATTGGTGGGGGTCTGTGTGCTATGGTGTACTGAACATCGATGGTGCACTTGTTTTCAATCAATGCAAACCCTGCTTGTGTGGAGTTAGTATGTTGGGGAGGCAGACAGTTGCTTGCCACTGCTCGACGGTTCTCTCCAGGTACTACAGCTTCCTCCACCCATAAAACTGTCTGACATGTGGTGACCATGGCTGTCAAAAGTTTTGTTAAACAAATAAATGAATAAATAAATAAATTTGAGGATAAATTATCTGAAATCAGCAATCTCTCGTCACCCGCACCTCACCCCTGGTCCACTCGTGAAAAGTTCTGAATGTATAGGCCACTCCCAAGTGCTGTGCAGCCCATCCTAAACCTTGGGATGATCCACCTCACACCTGGCTAGTCAGCTCGATTTCAAATTGCAGCTGTCCCAAGTTTAGGTTGAAAGCAGCCTTATTCATTTGTTCACCGACCCAAAAATGAAACCATCAAATAATTAGGTCACTAGCTCCCCACTTCCTCTGCATGAGCAAGTACTTGCAAATAGCACTGTCAATCTATCCCTAGCACCCGGCAGGCCACATTTATAAACAAAACGTCAGCTTGGAGACTATGTAAATAAAAAAAAGTTGTTTTCTGACTGAGTACGGCCTCATCAGGAAATGTTTCGATTCGGCCAGTCCATCACTGTCCTTTACCTAACAGCAACATCAGAAAAACCTTTGCAAATTCTTGAATACCTGAACAATTTAATATTTTAACTCAAAAACAGTCTGTTCATAAGCTAGGTTTTTAGGGCAAATATTGAAAGAACAATAAAATCCTAATGACAGTTTTTGTGAATAGTGCTGGCCAGACATACCCATAAAGTTACATAAATGATTGAGTTATAGGTCTGTCAAGGGATTATATTTTCTATTCAATACATACGAAAAATCACGCACTTTCATATATTTGAGCAGCTGTCTTTGAATCTGTTCTCAGGTCCCAGCACCTAAAATAAATTTTTAAAATCAGTTAACTTTCTCTTCACCAAGCCTGGAGATAAGCAGACTGGCATCTTCAGAATGAGGTTCCTAGAGGGTGAATTTGGTGATGCTATCCTGCACAGCACTGACAGCAGGGTAGCATTATGAAATTTACCTGCTGTGAACCTAAATTGGAATCAAGGTCTTAGGCCTAAACAAAGAGGTACCCAGACTGTAAATTGTGGGATTCTAGCCCAATGTATAGAATAGCATCAGAAAATTCACCCTCTGGGGACCTCATTATGCAAATGACAGATTGCTTATTTCCAGGCCTGCTCTTTCCACCTCCAAGTTTTAACAAAAGTGTTAAAATGAATTGATTATTAGCAAAACTGTATTAAAATAATTAGGACTAAGGAGGCATTCAAAATTCAAATACTGTGGAGTCTGTTAAAAAATAGCCCTTGTGTGAGTGAAAAATATTCATTTAACAATATTCATTTAACAGGAATTTGTGGATTTTCTTATATCTTAGTAGCACACTGAGCGTTCATTCTATTATAATTACATTGTTAATGTAGTTATAAGTTATTGGTCCAAATAGTCAATTCCCATTGGTCAGCTGGATGAAAACGTCATGACCAAATGTAATTCATTTTCCAATGAATACATTTGGTCGAACTTTGACCCGCATTTACGGTAGAGCGCAGTTGACAGAATGTAATTTGGGCGGTGTTTGGGCGGGGGTTTTAACTTTAGTGCCTCTCGCAGTGGTCAACTCCGCTGCTGTTTCTTTGGTGACATTTCCCAACTGTGGCATAAAGCCATTACTAAAATACCCATTTCCATTTCTAAAGTTGTGAAAATTAAAAATCAGAGTTGTGCGTTTTGTCTTTTGTGTGAGGGTGGTTTTTCGCCTCGTTCGTTCGTACATGTTTTATTTCGTCTTTCTGCTTTGTTGTTTGGTAAAAAGTAGTTTAACAGTTACAAGGGATTGGAGTATGAACGTGTGGGAATGGGTACAAATTGTATGAATCCCTTTGGGATTCATACACAATTTGTATCCATTCCCACACGTTCATACTCCAATAAAGATTATAAAAATTGCATTCAATTCTTAAATATCTTGTTTGACACAGCATACAGAGACCTGTTAAACAAAACAGATAAAATACCTTTTCTTGATGCACCGAGGACAATCCCAAGAGTCGATTTGCACCATCCCCAATAATCAATTTGCACCATCCCTGAAGTCAATTTTCACCACCCTAATGGTCGATTCGCACCATTGGGCTTGGTTGATTTGTACTAGGAAGGCTTTATATTCTATCATTATTGGGGTAAAGAAAACTGAGAGACAATACTTCTTTTTCATCCATGTAGGTGTGATCATACAAATGTACATATTCTGCTGTTGGTAAGAACAAACAAGAGGACCCACAGGGCCTGAAGCACTCACCTTGAACAGAACACGATATAAGTCCAAGAATGAGTCTACATTAAGCAATCCATCTCTATAGGATACATTGTCAATCCCTGAGCCTCTCAGGAGTAAAAAAAAATAGTCCGGACATCATGCCTTTTCTTCAGTTGATCATAATGTAAAATGTGGATATTCCCTATGAAGCCCCTTGATACAACCTATGTGGATTAATCTTAGTTACACACCTGTAGAGGGTATGGAATACAAAATTTCTAATTCTTCAGCTACATGGCCAATTCAGGTTCCCATAGGGAGCCCAAATATTAACCCAGGCTCTCGATTTGAACAAAGTTGAATCTCACCTCCCTGGCAATGCTGTATACAGGGACCGATCAGGACTATTTAAAATACACTCTAGCCTCGGAGCCTATTTTTTCAATTCATGCGCCAGATTTCAATTTACGGAGTCACACTGCTGTGTGTAACACACACAGCAAGTATGTAATAGCTCTCATCATTTTCATTTAGTACACAATAGCAAACATTAATCTTCACTGTGGTTTCTGATCAAGTCTTGGCTGCCTATTTAGGCAGCCAAGACTTGATCAGAAACCACAGTGAAGATTAATGCTTGGTAATTAAGACTTGAAGTATTAACTTAAGCACTCTACAACAATGATAAATGATAAACATATATATAATACATGTAAGAGTGTCTCTCTCGATTATCCATCGAAAGAATATCAAAATATGATCTGAGAAGTTACGCGCCAACTGAGAAGCCTATTTCTGAGATTTAAGAGCCAGGTCCTGATGTTTCAGAACCAAATACGCACTGGCGCATGCCCAGGTCGGTCCCTGTGTATACCAAATATGAAAGCATTCTGACTAGTGGATCAGAAGAAGAAGATTTGTAAAGAAATTTCCTCACATTGCACTAAGTTAAAATTTGAGCTACCATAGGGAGCCCACATATTTAACCGAGGGAACCAATTTGAACAAAAATGAATCTGATGCCCCTAGAGATGTTGTAAACCAAATATGAAAAGATTCTGACAGGTGAAACTGAAGAAGAACATTTTTAAAGAAATTTCATATTGCACGAAGTTAAAATTTTGGCTACCATAGCGAGTCAAATATTAACCTACAGGCCTGATTTGAACAAACTTTAATCTGAGCCCCCCTAGAGATGTATACCAAATATGAAAGCATTTTGACTAGTGGATCTGAAGAAGATTTTTAAAAGTTATCCCACATATTGAACTAAGTTAAAATTTGGGCTATCATAGCAAGCCGAAATATTAACCTAGGGACTTGGTTTGAACAATCTTGAATCTGACCCTCATAACAATGATGTATACCAAATATTAAAAGATTCTGACTGGTGGTTCTGAAGAAGATTTTTAAAGAATATTCCCCATATTGCCCCAAGTTAAAAATTTGGGCTCCGAGCCCAAATATTAACCAATGGGCTTTATTTTAACAAACTTGTATTTGACCCCCCTATGAATGTTGTATCAAATATCAGAGGATTCTGACCTTTGGTTCTGGAGAAAAGATTTGTTTTCAATTTTTGCAAATGTGCTGACTCAGCATTTTTTGATGCCCTCTACAGAACACCCTAACATAACTGATGGCAATTTGTTTTACCATTCAATTCTACTGGTCCATAGGATGCTTCATACCAAATAACAGCTCTCTGTTCCATGTGGTTTGGGAAATATGCAGGGACCGATCAGGACTATTTAAAATACACTCTAGCCTCGGAGCCTATTTTTTCAATTCATGCGCCAGATTTCAATTTACGGAATCACACTGCTGTTTGTAACACACACTGCAAGTAAGTAATAGCTCTCATCATTTTCATTTAGTACACTATAGCAAACATTAATCTTCACTGTGGTTTCTGAACAAGTCTTGGCTGCCTATTTAGGCAGCCAAGACTTGATCAGAAACCACAGTGAAGATTAATTCTTGGTAATTAAGACTTGAAGTATTAACTTAAGCACTCTACAACAATGATAAATGATAATCATATATATAATACATGTAAGAGTGTCTCTCTCGATTATCCATCGAAAGAATATCAAAATATGATCTGAGAAGTTACGCACCAACTGAGAAGCCTATTTCTGAGATTTAAGAGCCAGGTCCTGATGTTTCAGAACCAAATACGCACTGGCGCATGCCCAGGTCGGTCCCTGAATATGGACGTTTGAAAATATTTATATTTTTAGCTCCTGGGGTTCCCATGGGGATGCAGGAATGGTTTTTTTTCACGAGTCAAGTACTTATGACGCAATAATACCACATACTAAATTTGGTTCAAATCGGACCATTGGTTCAGAAAATAGAAATTTTGGGCGGGTCCAAAAATCTTACCCCTCCCATTACAAAGCCAAATATTGCTTCACGAACTTCATTTGAACAAACTTGATTCTACACTTCAAAGGAAGCGCCATAACAAGTATCAAGTCACTGTACCCACTGGGTCATGAGAAGAGGATTTTAAAAATATTTTGGAGCATTTTCCCCCACCCCCTTCCTATGGGGCTGGGCATGTTGAGTTGAACAAAAATGCAATGCCCTTTTTGGACCATCATTCACACAAACTTTCACTTGAATTGGCCCAGTGTTTTTGGAGATGACCAAAACATGGCGTTGATGGACAATGGACAGATGGACGGATGGACAGACAGATAGCGATGAGATTAGCACAGCTTGACTTTGTCAAGGTGAGCTAAAAAACTCACAATGATAATGATTTTTGATGTGTTGATGTTGAAACAAACCTAAATCCACTCCAATTAATACAGCTGTGAAAGAGTGATGTAAACTATGAATTACATGTACAGTGTTTGGTAATAAACCCATTTGACAAGAGAAACATAGTTCATGTATATCAATATACTTTCCTCATTTTCAAAAATCATATTTTGTGCACAAAAAAAATACAACTGTTAAAATAGAACTGCAGCCTTTACCACCCATTATGGGTAGGTGGTGAAGATCAACCAATGGTGGAGCAAATCGACCGAACATACGGGGCATATCATCTGAAGCCAAGGTGTGAATCAATTTTTGAGATGGTGCGAATCATGTTTTGAGATGGTGCGAATCAACTTTTGAGATAGTGTGAATTGACTATGAGATGGTGCGAATCAACTTTTGAGATGGTACAAATCGGCCTGATGTGAATCGATGGTGTGAATTGACTTTTGATGTGGTGTGAATTGACTGGTGTGAATTAACGGTGGTGCGAATTGACCAAGATTCTTCTATTCCATGATAGATCACAATGTTTTTTATTCAATTATCATTCCTTTAAATTAATATGAGAACTACAGTGGAGCCCACTTAATTGGATATCTCTTAACTGAATAACCCTGTTAATTGAAAATAATTTCTCGACACAAAACCATTAACCATACCTCCAGTACAAATTTGATCTGTTAATTAAATATAGGTTTTAGAGTAAACTCCTGTTAATTGAATAAAAAATCTTGTAACCTGTTGAGAAATTACCCTGACTCTCCCCAGTTTTCCTGTTTATAAACCTATTTGGCTTCAGTACATCCATTACAGGCATTTAATCTATTATATCTTGTTTGACAGAGCTCATGGAGCTCGGTCAAACAAGATGTAATAGAATAAATGCTAGGTTTATCTCTGGAACACAGAAAAGTGACATAATCCCTGTTAATTGAATAATTTTGATTGGCAAAGTGGCTATTCACTTATCAGGGTTCCACTGTATTACATATTCTGAACAGTGTCTGTCGAGTTCATGCTAGTGAGTGGTCATGCGTATTCTTCTAGACAGACAGTAGCTAAACTACCCAGGCAGTTGTTAACAGGTAGCAATTAAAACTGGGGTGCATTATTTTAAAAATTCAAGGCAATTTTAGGAGGTTTAGAACATAACACATGATTCATGAGTTTACAGGAATTCACAGAGGTGTGGAAATCCTGAGGAGGGGCAATACACCAATGATAGAGAGCATACCACCCAGGGCAGCCTGTCCAGCGTGGAGGCAGTCCTATGTGGTCTGGGCAAGCCATATGCGTTTTGATTTTCTTGTTGGACAAGTCCAAAATGGTCCAATCCACGCCTAAGTAAAGAAGGAGAAGGTAATGACCGAAGGATCCTATTTAGGACTATGAAATTTCACACCTCGGCCTATTTTGAGGTGTTATTTTTCGCATCCCTTATGTTTTGAGAATCTAAGGACAGGGTGCACAAGATATTCATGCAGTGTATGGGTGAAGTTTTACTACTGTCAGCAGATTAACACTTTCAAAGTCAGTAGCAATAGATTTCTGAATGTGTTCCAGGTCACAGGTTGTTGGCAGCGACTGATGGCTTAACCCATTCAAATACTGCAAACTGTACCAGACTGCCAAGAGTGGACTGGTACAAAACAGTTTGATCCTGGCAATCCAGTCCCAAGTCTGATCCAACACATGATCATGGATAGGGTCCTGCGAATATTCGAGATTCGATTCGATATCGATACCATACGTATGCTTCGAGATCGATCCCGAATCAGTCTCAGGATTCGAGTTTTTCGAATCTCTCGTACTAACTTCAATTTGTTACATTTCCAACAAAAATAGGATAAAACTGTCATTAGAAAATTCATTCATGTAGGCTCAATTCCTATTTATTTGAGTAATTGACAATGTTTAATTGTTAGGTAAGGTGTGAATTTGGCCCAGAACATTATCCATAGTTTTGGTTTTTGAAGGCTTAACTTGTTACTATTCACCTTCTTAAGAACGTGAATAGTAACAAGTAAGGCCTTCAAAAACTAAAACCTTGGACAATAGCCTAGCTGTTTCAGCGACGGTGCGACAGAGAATATTTAGTTATTGGAGTTTAAGGTGTTCACTCCGTCGCGTAAGGGTCATCACAGTGTTCCGTAACTTCCGTTTGATGCAATATGAAATAACTTGTCTTTTAAGATTCGGGATTCGATTCGATGTCGTTATCAGAGACACGATTCGATTCGAGATTCGATTCGAAAAGAAATTTGTGATTCGCAGATCCCTAATCATGGACCAGTCAAAGGCAGTTCAATCTGCATCCCCAGGCTACATCACACAGCAGAACTCCACTGAACAAGGGTTCCCCAAAGCATGGGCCACTGTCCCCGCCCCATAGGCATGTTCGAAGTAGCCTTAAAGGTATTGTGGGGGCAGAAAAATTTTCTACGTCAAAAGAGTGAAAATAAAAAAATCCAAAAAGTGAAAAAGGGCCATAACTCTTGAGAAAAAGTATTGGATAGTATCCATCCGATTACCAAAAATGGTCGCTGACCGATTACCGGTTATTTGAGCCCACAATCGGCCGATTCTGATCCCGATTCCGATTGTAATACCGTGCACTACAAGACAAGTCGAGGCTCAAAAGAACTACATTAAACTGAACATTTTTCAAACTGTTAAACTTCGTTAACTGGGGTCGCAGTAAAATTACCAGTCACGCACACTTGGGCGGTAAATGTGGCTCTCAGAGCCACGTTTACTGCCCAAGTGCGCACGACTGGTAATTTTACTGCGACCTGAGTCAATGGAGTGCATCCTTCACTTTTCCGGTATGAACTGGCAATTGCTGCAAGTGTGCTCAGTTGTAAGCTTTACATTCGTTTAACACGTATATCCCGTAAAGGGTCTTCTAGAGAGATTAGGAATACACATTGTGGTTGTTTCTCAACTTTATTGAATGGTATCATCAACATCATTTTACATTAACAATTGAACAATTGCAGAAGATAATAAAATGCGATTCAGAAAAATCACAAATTGCTTGGCAACAATCGGTTGAACCAATGTTCCAGGAGCCGTTGCCGTTGTCATCCGATTGCCCATAATCGGCCGATTGTGGTGGCCGGTTCCGATCATCGGTTGAACACTAGTATTGGACCCATTCCATGCGCATATCCATTCCCCCATGCGGGTCTATCATCATACCAAAGGAGATCCAAATTCGACCAATGGCTTTGAAATTACAATGCAAAACATTTGTATGGACAGGCAGATGGAGGGCTTCACTAGATACCTCCAAATCCTCCTTCGGAGGTCGGGGGCATAATAAGTATGTTCAATCCACACATAACACTGTAGAGGAACCCTGTTAATTGAATAGCCACTTTGCCAAGTAAAATTATTCAATTAACAGGAGTATTCAATTAACAGGAATTGTTACACTTTCCTGTATTCTAGCGATAAACTTGGCATTTATTCCATTTTATCTCACAATCGGGGCGTTTTTGCACTGTTACGCAATTAAAGTTTAATGTATCTGGGCCCTTGTTCCGAATCCGTATCAAGGGCAGCCTGATACAAGCGTGTGATTCTGCTGTTGTCAAAACAATGGTATTAATATCATTTTTCGATCGCTTCACATTTTTCCCTTCAGAGAAAACAATATTAGGTGAGGCGAAGCCGAACCTAATATTGTTTTCTCTGAGCCATACATGACACTTTATCTGCCAACTAAACGCCCTGTAACGTATTTATTATGCACGGCATGCTAACATGTCACTGGAGTGGGGAAGTTAACTCAACGAATAGTTAAATTATGCACACTTTTCGGCATCTTGGACTGGTTTGTAGCCTATTATTGGGATTTTCCTGAACGTTCGAGTCGAGGCTTCTCTCTTGAAGTTAAAGGATTAGCTTTCGCTATGAAATGTGGAAAACTCCACCTCAATAAACAATGAACGGCATATTTCAAAATATAATAAACCTTTACACCGAGAGGGATATTTAATTCACCAGTAATTATTGCAAAAGTAACAACCAAATTCACGTTGACGAAACACACAGTTGCTCCACTTCGCAAGACAGTATTCAATAAAGTGAATCCCAGTGACGTAATTTTCTCTGAAGTGTAACGTCATCATTGACCTCAATATGGAGATCAATGAACGCTATTCTAATTTTCAATTTGCGTCTTTCCATCGATAAGGCAAATGAAAAAATTCCTCTTGAAATAGTTTTATAACACATTTTGTGGTCAATATTGTGAGATAAATTTATCATCATCCCAGTGTGTGTCTCCGGGAATTCTGATCAAGTCTCATTGTAGGCACAAAGTTAAAAAATTTATAGTAATTTATATATTTTTTATACTTACCAATGACCCAGACATAGCTGGTGCTAACTCTTAAAAATCTAGGGCCAAACACAAATTTTGCCCCCCAATCCCCAAAATTTGCATCTAAAATCAAAAGAAATCATGTCCTAAAGGACCTCCATACTTTGCCCTTACTGCGCATGCGCAGTGTCAAGGACGTTCCGAAATTGGCGCCAATTATCATTCTTACAAGCAGTGCCTGGTCAGCGCTATGTACTCAGCGGAGAGGTAAGAGTTCCCAACTCCTGGGAGGGCCATCCCCGACTGGGTCATTGGTAAGTATAAAAAATATATAAATTACTATAAATTTTTTAACATTTTTATACTGTACCAATGACCCAGACATAGCTGAATAGTAAAAAGGCTGGAGGGCCTAGGACATAGAGGAAAATCCAATAAGCTCAACTATATAATATAGAGTGAACCCCTCAAGGAGAAAAGGAGTATTAGGCTTTACATGTATCTTTCTTATTTTATGTTAAATAAGAAAGATACAATACCCTTCATAATTGAGCACAATAACATTCATGTTCTCTATTAACATCCAGTATAACCCTTTATACTAATTATTTTTAAAGTAAGCCAATAAATAAAGCTAGTCCAGAGAATTGAGACTCTTTATATTCTTTAAAAGTGTCCGAGGATTGTATATTAACGCCCGTTTGACACTTGACATATACAAATGCTTCACACCGAGCTACACTTTAAAAATATGACATGAATGAATTTTTAACATTAATATTACACTTTAAAACCATCCCAGAAACGACTCAGAAATACTGACTTCGGAGGAGGCATTCCCTTGCTTTTCACTATAAAGCAGGTGACCTAAGGGAACACCCTCCGCCCCCCCCCCCCCCCCCCCTTCCCCTTGCCCTGGGTCAAATAGCCCAGAGCGAAGAGGGCAGCCGGACGGAGTCACTGCCGGAACAGAAAGCCTGCATAACTATAGTTGCAACTGTTTGGTGGACAACATTCTGAGCAACAGATAACGGACCTAAACAATGCAGGTCTCCAGAAATGGACTCAATATTTCTGAGATAAAAATTCGTGAATGTGGATGGCTGAGACCAATAAGCAGCCTTCATTAAATCTGTAATAGTAATACTATTAGCGTAAGCCCAAGAAGTAGAAAGAGCTCTTACTTCATGAGCCGAAATCTTAAGCACAGACTGCTGAGAAGAAGATAAATTTTCATAAGCAGTACGGATAGTTAATTGAATCCATCTAGCAATAGAATGGACCGAAATGTCCTTTCTATTAGGCATCAGAGACAGAAAGAAACGTTTTCGTCCCTTTCTGATAAACTGAGATCTCTGTTTATAGATACGTAACGCTCTAACAGGACAGAGTAAAGGTCTACGCCCGTCTGAAGACGGAAGAGCCTTAATAACAATAGGTTCTGGATATTTATTAGGAGCCTGATTCTTAGCTAAAAATCCCACATTAGTAGTGAAGGTGATAATGTTCCCGACACTACGATAATGAGAATCATCCACCGACAGTGCATGAAGCTCACTGACTCTTCTAGCAGAAGAGAAAGCTAAGAGAAAAGCTGTCTTATAAGATAAGAATTTGAAATCTACTGTCCCAAGAGGTTCAAATGGCTTTTCCTTCAGTTTAAGAAGAACCCAAGCTAAATTCCACTTAGGAATTAACCTAAGAGTTCTGGGTCTATTTATCGAGAAGTTTCTAACTAACTTAGATAAAGAGACATTAGATCCAATTTGTAAACTATCATGATGTGCATAGGTATCAGATAACATAGACCTATAGCCCTTAATAGTAACAGGCTGCAGTTTGATTTCGTCAAACAAGTATACTAGAAAGTTTGCAATGTCTGGTATGGAGGGATCAAAAATATCAACAGAATGATCCCTACACCAACGACGAAAAACCTTCCACTTAGCTGCATAGTTTAGCGAAGAGGAGGTCCTCCTACAGTTAGAAATCGCGTCCACTGCTCGTCCTGTAAAGTGCTTGCCATGCAAGAAGGACCGCACAACGGAAAAATGTGAAGGTTGAGACCTTGCGGGTTGTGATGGAGTTGACGCGATTTCCCCTGCGAAAGAAGATCCTCCGTGGAGGAAGCTTTTTCGTGGTAGGTCCCACAACAGACACCTGAGTAGATTTATCCACGGTCTCTGTGGAAACATAGATGCTACCAACAGAATCTTGCATTGAGATTGTTTTATCTTTAGCAATACTTGCTGAATTAACGGCGCTGGAGGATACGCATATCCTATCATTCCGTCCCAAGGGATCGACAGAGCGTCTACTGCAAATGCTCTTGGATCCAGACACGGAGACACATACGTCTGCAACTGATTGTTGAGATGTGTCGCAAATAAGTCTATCATTGGCCGTTCCCATTGGTAGCAAATCTGATTGAATACTTGTTTGTTGAGAGTCCACTCCGACGGCAACAAGCGACCCTTTCGTGAAAGGGAGTCTGCTAGTACGTTTAGACAACCCGGTATTCGACGGACCGAAAGAAGAACTTGATGTTCTAGAGCAAACAGAAGGATTCTTTCCGTTAGATTGAACAACGGAATTGAATGAGTGCCTCCCTGATTCCGTATATACGCACTACTGTCGTATTGTCGGATAGGATTTGGACATGAGCATTGTGAATAATGTCCATCCAATGACGTAACGCAAGCCAAATTGACATCATTTCCTTGATGTTTATGTGCTTGCCCAGGAATTGCAGATCCCAAAGACCCTGGCATCTCGAATCCGTTGGGATCAATGATGCACCCCAACCTGTTTGACTGGCATCCGTCATAATGGTAAAACTCGGATCCGGCAACTGCAGCGGAACTCCCTGAGTTAACCACTGAATGTTTGCCCAAGTCTGAATCTCTCGTTTCACTTGATCTGACAAGAGAACGTCTATGTCGAGCGAATGAATTTTCACACTCCAATTCTGAGTCAAGAAAATTTGGAGAGGACGCGTGCGTAACCGCCCCATCGGAATGAGATCCGCAGCAGCTCCGCACAGACCTATCAGTCTCATGAACTCCCTCGCTGTGACTTTGCGTGCAGACAATAGCGAGCGTAACAACTGACTAATTTCGCTCTGGTTAACGGCAGATGAACGAGATTGTTGTGCGTCTCGAAGCTCATTCCCAGATGTGTGAATGACTTGGACGGCACCAGATCTGACTTCTCCTTGTTTATTATAAAACCGAGACGTCGGAGCAATAGAAGCAGATTCTGCACATCGTTCTGAAGCGTTAACTCGTTGCCGTACCTCTGAAGAATGTCATCCAGGTAGGCCGACGTTACCGCCGACGAATGAGCTCGGAAATACATCATTACCAAGTTCATTACCTGAGTGAAAGCCCAGGGTGCTAGATTCAATCCGAAGCACATCGCCCGGAATTGATACACCACCCCTAGGACTGCGAAGCGTAGATACTTTCTGAATGTCGGATGTACCATGACGTGAAAGTACGCATCTTTGAGATCTATGCTTGTTGCATAATTGTTCACCCGAATACTCGCTCTGACCGATCGATTCGTCTCCATATAAAACTTCGGAGCAACGATCAGCTTGTTCATCCAGCTCAAATCTATGACTGGACGGAACGAGCCGTCTGGTTTCGGAACCAGAAACAGATGGCTGTAGAATCCCGGTGTCTCCTGGTTTTCTACGACCTCTACCGCGTTCTTCATTAAAAGAGACTGCACCTCTGATAACAGAGCGTCTCTTTTCTGCGGATTTGACGGAAGTTGAGTCGACTTTGGACTTCGAGTTAATGGAGGCTTTCGTTTGAAGGATATCTTTAGACCTTCCGAAATCACCCCTCTCACCCAAGGGTTGTCCGTAATCGACGCCCACTCTTGTGAAAAACTTGACAACCTTCCGCCAACCGGCACGCGATAGAGGTTGAAGCCATCACCTCCTGGACCTGCGAGGCCTGCGGTAGGAGAAACCACGTCCTCTGCGAGCCTCACCTCGTCCCGTCGACCTCGGGGCGTCCGACCGGTTGTCCCAGCCCGAAGGACGTCCCGCACGTGAGTCGCTGCCTTGGCGGTCTCTTGAATAAGACCAAGAGGACGCACCGGAACCTCTATAGGAACCTCTCTTGGGCGCATTAGACCCAGAAGTGCCTGTCTTCCTCTTATCTGCCGTGTCCGACTTCTTAGAAGCAGATTTGAACAGCAGAGAATCTGAAGCTTTCTTAGTAATTTTATCGTAAATTGCAGAAAGCTTGCTGTCGAAGAGAAGTTCTCCGGAGACCGAAGCGACTCTGAGAGAGTTCTTCACCTTACTATCCATGAGTGTGGATGTAGCTAGGGCTGCGTCACGTCTAACCAACTCCAGGTTTGCCACTGAAAGGGCGGAGTTACACGTGGAATAAGCTACTGCCCTTGAAAGAAGTCTTAAAGAGGATTGTATATCCTGGAATTCTTTCCCTTGAAGACGCAGTGATAACGCCTTAGTAAGGTGGTCTGCGTAAGATAAAGCATCTAAACTGGCTCTGTTAGACGAAATAGTCGTCTCCAACACCGCGGTTGGAATAGACGCAGACGACGGTAATGATAATTCTAAATCTTCCGCCTCGTCGTCCATACGCAGAGGAACTCTCGGGATACCCTGTCCTGCCGTATCGAATTTATTCCTTGCATTAATGAAAGGCAGGTTGAGAGTATTGGCGGACAAGAAACCCGCTTTTCCTGTTTTGGAAGCAAGTTTGAATATAGCGTCGTTCAATAATTCAAATGTTCTTGTGACATTATTGGACTGAGACGGAAACTCGGGAGCGATGTCCCTGAACCGCTCAAAGAAATCAGAGTCTTGTCCGGAACCGCAGCAGTCTGGCCCGACGGAACAACTTGAGGAAGAAAGTGCCGGATGAAGTCCACGGCAGCTTTATGTTGTTCCGAAAGGGATAGCTCCAAGTCATCCGTATCCCTTTCACCATCCGGTCGGACCTCATGATGTTCCCGGTCGTCTGCACCCTATGCTTCGGAGGAGCGTACCAACCCAGCGCCGTCGGATAATTCCCGATCCGACACCGTTTATGTCGGTTGCTGGGATGCTGTGATAAGTTGTGCTATTTGAACAAGCACGTCCGACATCGAGGCCTGCGGAGGCGCAGTCTTTCGCTGCTTCGCCGAGGGCAGCTCCGCATCTGGTGACTCCCGCATACTCTTCCTATGCGAATGTCCGGAGTCCACCGGCCTCGTGTCCCTGGCTACCGGATGGCGTGACCTGGTCGCCGAAGAATCCCTGATCGGCGAAGCTGGTAAAATATCGGCGGTCACGTAGCCAAGGTGTGGTCGTGTGCGCTGGTGAGAGGAAGAAGCCTGAGCAGTCTCAGCGGACTGCCTATACAATGGAGCGTCCCGAGCGATGGACGTGTGCTCTGCTTGTGACACATTTTGTACCACAACATCTGGTCCCAGATGTTGTTGTACGAGAGAGGGGCCTCTCTTGCTCGCGGCCCGGCTGGACCTGGACGAGCTAGGAACCAGACTCGAAGGCTTCCTCCGATCTCTCCTACTATCCGCCGTCACTGGGTTTCTGAAAAGTAACGTTGAGCCCCAATGGATCCCAAGGCTAAGTGTGGTCAAAAATTTTAAAATTATATTAAATAATTAATGCAACACTTACGGATAATAAAAATGTATCTTATAGTGAGATAAACTACTCCAAAGGCAAACAGTCCCCCTCAAAAGAGACTGTTGCCAATGTAAACAAACAGTGTAAAAACACCAGAAAACATGACTCCAGGCACTGACAATACTGGCCCGAAATCAGTCATCAAAATTACACTCTATCTGATGCAAGACAGAGACTCCCAGGGGAGAATCTGCAGAACATCAGATGGTAGATGCAGAACACAACGTTTATACACCCATGGGTGAAAACGTAACTATGGGGAAAATAACAGAATTCATTCTGTAACCAAGCTAACTCTCCCAAGAGAATTTAGAAATGATCTTTCTCAAAAATATGCCAAAAGCATGGGAGAATAGCAAGGGGGGACTTAGAAGACCAGGGGAGAGGAAACACTGAATAAGCAGTGCAACTTTATAGCAAGAATGACAACAACAGGCCCATGCCTCGAAAATAGGCAACTTAACATAATTTCATAAAAAATTTTAAGTACAGCCCTGATTATTTTTTGTCACTCCTTTTTCCTCTCCTCCTTCTATATCCTCCTTAGAATCACCATTTCTCCAATAATTACGTGTCTGGCATCCTTTAAACTGAGATTTACAAGCACAAAGATCAGTGAGATGTTGACTGATGAAGGGCCAAACAGAGAATGATAATTGGCGCCAATTTCGTAACGTCCTTGACACTGCGCATGCGCAGTAAGGGCAAAGTATAGAGGTCCTTTAGGACATCATTTCTTTTGGTTTTAGATGCAAATTTTGGGGATTGGGGGGCAAAATTTGTGTTTGGCCCTAGATTTTTAAGAGTTAGCACCAGCTATGTCTGGGTCATTGGTACAGTATAAAAATATCGTATTTCGACTCGCCCTCACAGGCTTGTCGAAATACTGTTCTGTGCCTACAACTCGACTTGATCTGAATTCCCAGAGACACACACTGTGGTGATAATCTGTATATATCTTGTTTGACAGAGCTCCTCAGCAGGTTGCAAGATTTTTTATTCAATTAACAGGTGTTTAATCTATAACCTATATTTGTACTGGAGGTATAGTAAATGGTTTTGTGTTGGGAAATTATATTCAATTCACAGGGTTATTGAGTTAAGAGTTATCCAATTAAGTGGGCTCTAGTGTAAAACAGAAATAAGTATAAATGTATTCAAATGTAACTTAATTTTCTTTAATGATATTCGATTTGCACGTATATGATTGGTCAAGGTCAGTTTCTCATAACTCAATGAATACTTTTCCTATCGGATGAAGGTTTTTGCTTTGTGCTGTCCATTTCTCAAATTGAAAAATGTTGGCATATCAAACCTGCAATTAAACTGCAATTGCTGCAAGTGGCACACCTAATGACCACCTTCCAAAGGACCTCACCAAAACATTCAACAAGTGTTTTTAAAAAACTTGAATAAAAAGTTCTGAGGTCGTCATAAAACATACTTCAATGAAAAACTCAATTTTTTTATCACTTCAAAACTGAAACCAATCCAAAATATTACAACCACACAGCTCAAATTAACTGGCAGAGTGCTGGAAGCCCATATTTGGGCTTTATTTGAAAGCGCAGGGACTGTAGTTAAAGGTTTCATATTCTGTGGATGTGCTTCATATTATCTTTGAAGGGATATTATTTTATCTTTGAGAATTCGCCTGGTTACATTTTATGGGAGAGTTCCTGTAGGCACTCTTCCATAAATTGTAACAAGGCAAAGCCCCACAAAGATATTTTCAGGACCAAAAATAATACAGCACTCTACCGGTTAACCCTTTACCCAATGTAATGGCCAAAACCGGCCAGCACTACTCACAAAAATTGCCATTCAATTTTCATTATTTTTTCATTTTTTTAGTCAAAAATCTAGCTTATGACTCCTCATTGGAACGAGCTCGTTGAGCTCATTCCAATGAGGGGTCATAAGCTATGGGTATGTTTCAGTGAACTATTCCAGTTTACTTAGTTTACTATTCCATGTGAACCTAAACTAGGTTTAGAAATCCCAATGGAATTATATGTTTAATGAGCATACTATTCCACGTAAACCTTGGTGTGATGTCGCTAGGAAACGTGAAACAGGGACGCATTTTTAGGAGGGGCGATATCCAGAGTGTGGGAAACATATCCCCGCTTTCATTTTTAAACAATCTTTGAAAACCATCTTTGAAAAGGCCCACATAAGAGTGATAAGACACTTTACAATGATAGTGTCAGAAATTGCGTTACTGCTACCATAGAAAGAAAATGACTAAAAAGGGTCTTCTGAAAGTTGCAAAACAAATTTTTCCGATAGAAAAACACTCTTTCAATTGAGAATCGACTATTTTTGAAAAGCCACTTTTGTGGGAAAAATAAACGTTATTAACATTTTTTTATCGTTTCTCTCTCTTTATTTATTGCTTTTTTCATGAATCCGGCATTGTTTATTTTATATCTGACACACGATATCAGAATATTTTTTATTGTTGTTGTGCGAGGCCTAGAACCTTTATGTGCACCCCAATGTGCATGTCAGGAATAGAATGATAAACCAGATAACCCTTCTCTCCAGGAGGTTTAGTTGGTTTAATCCAGAATGATAAACCAGAATATAAACTGCTCAATAAAACGACCTGGTTTTTATTCCATGTGTCTACGCATGCTCACAATAAACCAAGTAAACCGGCATAGTTCACTGAAACATACCCTATGTTTTTGATGCAAAAAATGAAAAAAATTCATTGTTCAATAATTTTGTTTGCAAGTGTCATCTGCTTTTCATGCTAGGTAAAAGGTTAAATATTTTCAAGTACAGTAGAATCCTCTTAATTGAATATCCATTTTGCCGGTGAAAATTATTCAATTAACAGGAGTATACAATTAACAGGGATTTGGTCAGTTTCCAGTGTTCTGGAGGTAAACTGAGCATTTCTTCTATTATATCTTGTTTGACAGAGCTCATAGAGCTCTGTCAAACAAGATATAATAGAATAAATGCCTGTATTGGATGTTGTGAGACCAAAAAGGTTGATAAATAAGGGAAATTTGGTGCCTGTCACAGTTATTTTTCCGACATATTATAAAAATTTATATACATTTAACAGGAGTTTACTCTACAACCCATATGCAATTAACAGATCAAATTTGTACTGAAGGTATGGTAAATGGTTTTGTGTTTGAAAATTATATTCAATTAACAGGGATATACAATTAAGAGATATCCAATTAAGTGGGCTCCACTGTACAATATTTTCAATTGCTAATGTATATTGATCTTGACAACTAGACATGTCATCAGGGGTCCTAAAGAAGACCAATAAGGGGAGGGGGGAACATACACCTGATTTGTTCGGACTGTGACAGCTCAAGTCTCGGCAGACTAATATTCCAACTGCACAATAAAGGCATGCCATGGTGATGTAGTTGGAATATTAATGAGTGAGGATTACAGTTAAAAGAAACTCCAAGACCTCTTGAAAACTTAATAATGAATAAATAAACTAGAAAAACTGTGAGCACTACTCACTAAATGAT
This sequence comes from Pictodentalium vernedei, assembly GCA_031216915.1. NCBI lineage: Eukaryota > Metazoa > Mollusca > Scaphopoda > Dentaliida > Dentaliidae > Pictodentalium > Pictodentalium vernedei. Next base: position 689,102,193 of record CM062295.1, read on the forward strand.
ACCACCCACTCCCACCAAGAAACATTTTACAACAGTAAAAGTGTGTTTAATGTAGAGAGCACAAACACCGACACCAAAGTTTGAAGGTTTCATTGAAATCCATTCACCAGTTTAAAAGAGGTTGTGGATAGCAAATGTAAACACCCCACCACACAAGCTTGAATTGACAAAGCCCATTTTTAAATATGAGAAACCCTAAAAATGAAAATATCTGAAAACGAACAGGAGGTGCACATCTTCAATATATGTAAAAGAATGTCTGAAAGTTTCAATGTACAGAATGTCAATTGAATTTGACAAAGTTCATTTTTCAATATAGGAAATTGTAAAAAAAGAAAATATCTGAAAAGAAAATAGGAGGTGCACATCTTCAATGTATGTAAAAGAATGTCTGAGAGTTTCAATGAAATCCGTTCACTGGTTTAAGAGGAGTTGCGGATAGCAAATGTGTACCCCCAAAGCGTCACGGACGTACGGACGTACGGAAGTACGGACACCATGAATGCTATATACCGCCCACTTTTCAAGTGGGTGGTATAAATATACATGTAGTGGTCATGATGTAACTTATTTAATTAACACGTACTGTAGTCAGGCCTGGCATTCTTTAGAAGTGCAGGAGTGCTGCACGCCTACCGCACGCCTAGAAAAAAAATGAGGAGGGCAATTTTTTGCACCCCTTAATTTTCTGGAATGTCAGTCCTGTTTGGGACTGTCATTAAAATCTTTTATCATTTTGTCCCCTGAGTTCAAAAGTGTTCTATGTGCCTACTGGCACATAGAACATATTGGAACTCAGGGGACAATTTGTCAATGTTGCACTGATTCGCAATAATTCATGACCCATTCTGTGTTGCATTTCGATACATTTTGAGTGCAGAAGACAGCCACGTATGATTTGAATGCATCATTTTGAATAATGAGAAGATGTGTGTGCCAATTTTTCCCACTATGTAGCTGAACATAGTACAATTTTTCAGTCAAAATGTTAAAAAATTTATAGTAATTTATATATTTTTTATACTTACCAATGACCCAGACATAGCTGGTGCTAACTCTTAAAATATAGGGCCAAACACAAATTTTGCCCCCCAATCCCCAAAATTTGCATCTAAAACTAAAGAAAACATGTCCTGAAAGGCCCTCCACACTTCGCCCCTACTGCGCATGCTCAGTGTCAAGGACGTTCCAAAATTGGCGCCATTAATCATTCTAATAACCAGTGCCTGGTAAGCGCTATGTACTCAGCGGGGAGGCAAGAGTTCCCAACTCCTGGGAGGGCCATCCCCGTCTGGGTCATTGGTAAGTATAAAAAATATATAAATTACTATAAATTTTTTAACATTTTTATACTGTACCAATGACCCAGACATAGCTGAATAGTAAAAAGGCTGGAGGGCCAAGGACATAGAGCAAAATGGAATACGCTCAATAAAATAAAATAGAGTCATCCCCTGTAGGGAAAAAGAAGTAATAGGCCTTACATGTATCTTTCTTATTTATGATAAATTAGAAAGACACAACACCTTCCAAAATTGAGCTTCATACATCCATGTACTCTATTAATATCCAATATAATCCTTATACTAATAATTTTTAAAGTAAGCCAATAAATAAAGTAAGTCTAGAGAATAGAGACTCTTATACTCCTAAAAGTGTCTGAGGATTGCATAATCATGTCCGTTGACATATGCAATATTCAAAAGCTATACTTTAAAAACTAAGACTTGAATGAATTTTAAAAACCTAAACTTCTCACTAAACAACCATCCCAATAACAGCTCAGAATTACTAACTCCGGAGGAGGTATCCCCTTGTTTTCATAGTAAAACAGGTGACCCAAGGGAACACCCTCCCCCCCCCCCCCCCGCCTTTTTCTTGCCCTGGGTCAAATAGCCCAGAGCGAAGAGGGCAGCCGAACGGAGACACTGCCGAAACAGACAGCCTACCTAGCTATAGTAGCAACTGTTAAGTGAATGACATTCTGAGCAGTAGATAATAGACCTAACAATAGAGGCCTCCAGAAATGGACTCGATATTTCTGAGATAAAATTCATGAATGTGGATGGCTGAGCGCAATGAGCGGCCTTCAAAAATCTATAATAGCGACACTATTAATGTAAGCCCAAGAAGTAGAAGAACTCTTACTTCATGAGCCGAAATCTTAAGCACAACTGCTAAGTCAATGATATACCATAAGCAGTACCGATAGTTAATAGAATCCATTAACAATAAAATGGAGCGTAACGTCCTTCTACTAGACATCAAAGACAGAAGAAGCTTACACCCTTTGTAATAAACAGATATCTGTTTATAAATACATAAACTGTACCCGGAAAGAGTAAAGGCCTATGCCCATACGAAGACGGAAGGACCTTAAAACAATAGGTTCCGGATAATAGGAGCCTAACTCTTATGCAACAATCCAACCTAAATAGTAACGGAAGTATTGATTCCGAAACTATGAAAGTGAAAATCATCCATCGATAGTGCATGAAACTCACTGACTCTACAGTAAAAGAGAAACCAACAGAATTACTGTCTAAAAGGTCAGAATTTGAAAACTACTGTTTCCAGAGGCTCAAATGATTACTTAGCTAAATAAGAACCGATGTTAAAATCCGTATAGGAATTTAATCTAAAGATTCTAAGTCTATTTATCCAAAAGTTACTAACTGACTTAGATAAAGAGACAAAAGACTCAATTGTAAACTATCGTAGAGTGCATAGGTATGAGGTAACATAAACCTATAACCTAAATAATAACAGGCTGCATTAGATCTTGTGAAACAAGTATACTAAAAAATAGCAATGAGTAGTATGGAGGGATCAACAATATGAACATAATGATCCCTACACCACGACGGAAGAGCCTCCACTTTAGCCGCATAGAATAGCGAAGAAGAGGATCTCCTATAGTAAGAAATCGCGTCCAAAGCTCGTCCAGTACAGTGCTTACAATGCAATACGGACCACACAACGGAATACATGAAGGTTGCGACCTTGCTGGTTGTGATAAAGATGACACGATTTACTCAGTGAAAAAGATCCTCACATAGAGGAAGATATCACGTTAAGACCCACAGTAGACAAGAGAGTAAATTACTCATGATCTCTGTGAAGATAGAGATGCTATCAACAGAAATGTATTGTGGTTGTTTATCTTAGCAATACCTGCTAAAACAACAGCGCCGGAGGATACGCGTATCCTATCATTCCGTCCTATAGATCAATAGAGCGTTAACAATATTAGCTCAGAGATCTGGACAAGCCAACACATACGTCTGCAATTAATTAGCAAGCTGTGTCATAAATAAATCATCATTGGGCGCTCCCATAGATAGCAAATCTGATTGAATACTTGTTTGTTGAGAGTCCATTCTGACAGCAACAAGCGACCCGTAAGAGAACGGGAGTCTGATAAAACAATCAGACGACCCGGAATATGACGGACCAAAACTGAACTTGGTGTATAATAACCAACAGACGGATTCTTTCCATTAAATTGAATAACGGAAACGAAAGAGTGCCTCCCTGGTTCCGGAGATACGCCACTACTGTCGAATTAAAGGACAGGAATTTGGGCATGCGTTTCTGAATAATGTTCATGCAATGACACAAAGCAAGCCTAAAAAACATTATTCCGCGGAAGAAAACTGATTGCTAAAAGACTGCGGAACCCAAAGACCCTGGCACTTCGAATCCGTAGGGATCAGTATTATATCCCAATCTGTTTGACTGGCAACCGTCATAACAGCCACACTCGGGTCCGGCAACTGCGGCGGCACTCTCTGAGTCAACCACCGAATGTTTGCCCCAGTCTGAATCTCTTGTAACACTAGATAGACAAGAGAACGTGTAAATCGAGCAATTCATGGATTGCCGAAAAGTTGCCGTCGAAGAGAAGCTCCTCCGAGAACGAAGCGACTCTGAGAGAGTTCTTAACCTTACTATCCACGCGTGTGGATGTAGCTAGGGCTGCGTCACGTCTAACTAACTCCAATCAGCCACTGAAGGGCGGAGTTATACGTGAACAAACTACTGCCCTCAAAAGAAATTACATTGAGAATAATATCCCGTAAATCTTTTCTTGAAGACGTAATGATAACGCCTCAGTAAGGCGGATTACGTATAATAAAGCGTCTAAGTTAAGTCTACTATACATAATGTCGTTCCCAACATTGAAATTGGAAAAGACATAAACGGCGAAAAAGAATATATGCAGTCTTTAATCACACCGTCTAGACGCATATGAACTCTCGGTATGCCCTGCTCTGCCAAAATAAACTATTTGTATAAATGATAAAATGGCAGAAATGAGCAACGCGGACAAGAAACTAAACTATCATGCTTAGTAGCAGGCTTGTATATATATATATATAGCGTCGAAAAATAAAACACATGTTGTAATGACAATATTGGACTGCGTCGGTAAGTCAGGGACAATGTCCCTGAACCGATCGAAAAATCCGAGTCCAATGACGCTATAAGTCTCTTATCCAAGATCGCAGCAATGAAGTCCGAAATAATAATCACTGGAAGATAATGCCAGAAGATATGAAAGGCATCTTCCGATACTACTAAAGGGAAAACTCGAAATCTTTCGAATCCCTTTCGCCATCCTGTCGGACCCTATAAAGCGTTCGGTCGTCCGTACCTGATGCAACCGCGGACCGCACCGACCCAGCGCCGTCGGATAATTCCTGATTCGACCGAGAAACTGTCAATTGCTGGGATGCTGCGAAACAACTGTGCGAACTCGGATAGCACGTCCGTCACTGAGGCCTGAGGAGAAGCGGTCTTACGATGCATTGCCGCTGGAAGCTCCGTGATCGTTACCCCGTGCATACTACCAATATGCGAGCGAACGGAGTGTATAGGCCTCGTGTCCCTTGGCTACCGGATGGCGCGACCTATTCGCCGTGGAATCACTGAATGCCGAAACTGATCGGATACTCGAGGTCACGTAGCCAATGTGCGGTCGTGTGCCCTGCTGTGAGGATGAGGAAGCATTAAAGACAGTCTCTCGGACTGTCAATATAACGGAGCGTCCCGACCAACGGACATATGCTCCGAATGTAAAATATCTGAACCACAACATGCGGTCCCCTATGTTGTTGGGCGAGAGAGGGACCTCTCTCGCTCACAGCCCGGACGGACCTGGACGAGCCAGGAACCGGACTAACAGGCTTCCTCCGATCTGTCCTCAATCTGCCGTCACTGGGTGAGTACTAAAGTAATTAAAGTGCTCGCATCACCCAAATCTCCTTCCTAGACCGCAACGGACGAACCCGGCAGCCGAACCATTCGATGAATGTACGCTACACCGGGTGAGCTAGCGAATGTCACTCCGTAGGCGATAGACATATTCCATGAGCACTTATTGCCGCTAACTCTTCATTAACTATGACGACAGAGGCACACTTTTGAAAGACATCTCCATAACTCTTCGAACAAGAAACCAGAAATGCTTGGTTAGCAAGCATAAAATAATAATATATATAGCGTCGTTCAATAATTCGAAAGTTTGTGTGACATTATTGGACTATGTCGGAACTGAGGGACGATGTCCCTGAACCGAACCAAAAATTTCTAAGTCCACCGACGCTATCAGTTTCTTATCCGGCATCGCAGCATTCTGGTCCGACGAAAGAAGCTGTAGAAGACCAAGTCAGATGACATACACAACAGCATATGTTGTTCCGAAAGGGAAAGCTCAAAATCCTCCGAATCCCTTTCGGTATCCCGTCGGACCGGATGAAACTTTCGGACGTCCGTACCCGCTTCCGCGGAGCGTCCCGACCCAGCATCGTCGGATAAAATATATGCGACAGATTCAGTTGATGCTGGGATGCTGCGATAAACTGTGCTATTAAGGAAAGCACGTCCGTTCCCGAGGCCTGTGCAGTAGCGGTCTTACGATGCATTGCCGCCGGAAGCTCCGTGTACGTTGACTCCCGCACACTTCCTATGCGAACGTCCGGAGTCTGCAGGCCTCGTGTCCCTGGCTACCGGATGGTGTGACCTGGTCGCCGAAGCTGGTAATATATCGGCGGTCACGCAGCCAAGGTGCGGTCGTGTGCGCTGACGAGAAGAGGAAGCCTTAGCAGTCTCAGCGGACTGCCTATACAACGGAGCGTCCCGAGCGACGGACGTATGCTCCGCTTGCGACACATTTTGTACCACAACATCTGGGGCCAGATGTTGTTGAACGAGAGAGGGGCCTCTCTCGCTTGCCGTCCGGATGGACCGGAACGAGCTATGAACCGGACTAAAAGGCTTCCTGCGTTCTCCCTCCGATCCGCCGTCACTGGGTGTGCATTAGGTTAATTTATAGTGCTCGCATCACCCCAAAATTCCTTCTAGACCGCAACGGACGAACCCGGCTGCCGAACCATTCGGTGAATGGACGCTACACCGGGCGAGCTAGCGGACGTCAAAGGCCGTCGAACCTACTAGGGTCCTCTTAGGCAATTGGCGTATTTACATGAGCACTTTTCCGCTAGCCCTTCATTAATTGTGACGACGGAGGCACACTGTTGGAAGACATCACAGATACATCACCCTAATCTTGATCGTCTGAAATAGAAATTGATAAAGTAGAGTGACCCTGCGGGGAAAGGACCGGAGTGTCCAAATCCCCAACCACATACCGTGACATACGCTTCCCATATTGTCATCGAAATCATACGATACAGAACAGGAGTTAATGCGAGTACACTGACCACATATAGAATGATAATAAAGTCAGAGGAAGACTTCCTCTTAAAACAATTGATCAATATCCTTTCAGTGTGAAAAGAAAACAAGTCCTGGTACTCGCACTAACCCCTGGCAATCAAAATACATAATAATAATATGATCCATTAATATAGAAAAAATAACTGAAATCAAAATATTTTGAAAAAATATTTTTTCAGAACAGCCCAAGTTTCTGAAAAGTAACGTTGAGCCCCAATGGATCCCAAGCCTAAGTGTGGACAAAAATTTTAAAAATATTTTAAACAATTTATTCAACACTTACGAACAATAATAATGTATCTAGTTATGATTAAAATAACATCAAGAGATTATTTTTTAGAAATCCCCCCCTCACACAGAGGGCTGTTGTAAATGTAAACAAGGAGTGTAAAAACACTAAAATAAGACTCCAGGCACCCAGGCCCGAAATCAGTTACCAAAAATACACTATCTGATGCAAAACAGAGACTTCCAGGGAAGAAACTGCAGAACATCAGATGGTAGATGCAGAACAACGCCTAACCACCCCTAGGTGAAGACGAAAACATGGGGAAAGAACAGAATTCATTCTGTTATTCAGCTAAAACTCCCAAGAAAATTTAGTAATAATAATTACAAAAACTATGCCAAAAGCATGGGAGAATAGCAAGGGGGAACTTAAAGGACAGGGAGAGAGGAAAACACTTAAAAAACAGTGTAACTAAATAATCAGAATGACAACAAAATGGCTGCTGCCTTGAAAATAGGTAACTTAACATAATTTCATTAAAAAATTTTAAGTTACAGCCCTGATAATATTCTGTCACACATTCTTTTCCTCTCCTCCTTCTCTATCCTCCTTAGAATCACCATTTCACTAATATTTATGTGTCTGGCATCATTTAAACTGAGATTTATAAGCACAAAGATCAGTCAGATGTTAACTGATGAAGGGCCAAACTTAGAATGATTAATGGCGCCAATTTCGGAACGTCCTTGACACTGCGCATGCGCAGTAGGGGCGAAGTGTGGAGGGCCGTTCAGGACATGTTTTCTTTAGTTTTAGATGCAAATTTTGGGGATTGGGGGGCAAAATTTGTGTTTGGCCCTATATTTTAAGAGTTAGCACCAGCTATGACTGGGTCATTTGTACAGTATAAAAATATTAATACCTTGAAGTGAATGTAACCAAAAATAGCATACAAGTTTTTGCATTGAAAATTTCTGGTGCAATTGCATTCCCAAGCTATCTGAGGAGGGCTACTGTTTTTGTAATGCTGTGTGCCCAACAGTCTGACTCATGTACTACAGACCTCCATTTGTATGATCAACATAAGTCCAGGTATCCTATCAAGTCTTTTAACCCTGTCTCTGTCACCGTGGTCAATTTGAACCGTCTTTGTCTGTTTCTGTCTCTCTGACCTCTCTCTCTCTCATATTTCTTCTTTTGCTGTTTACAGGTGGAAAACTTTGATTTATTTGGAATTATCAATCTTTCTGTCTGTTTGTCTGCAGGCCTGGCACCCCTTGATTTTCTGGAATGCCAGACCTGTTTGATTGCATTGATTCGCAATAATTCATGACTCATTCTGTGTTGCATTTCAATACAATTTTAGTGTAGAAGACAGTCACATAATTATTGAATGCAAAATAATGAGAATATGTGTGTGCCAATTTTTCCACTCTGCAGCTGAATGTAGTACAATTTTTCAGACACAATAGTAATGCCTTGAAGTGAATATACAGTACATAGAGAGTGTATTGTCAATAAATCACCTCTGGAATGATGATTTCTCTCAAACAATAAAATGCTAATTTAATGCAAAGCGTACTTTATGTAAGCAAAGTTTCAGCCAATGGACCTACGGGTTAAACCCAGAGGTCCATTGTTTGAAACCTGGCTTGTGCTTCTTGTGTTTCTGTAAGAAATTTGAGAGAAATAACTCGGACGATACCTCCACTCCATGGGTGATTGGATGACAATCCATCCTCCACGTACTGTAACGAAAATAGCATACAAGAAGATGAATTGAAAATTCCACATGCAATTGCACTCCCAAGCAATCTGAGGAGGGCAATTATTTTGCACTCCTTGATTTTCTAGACTGCCAGGCTTGTGTCTGTCACTTTCCCTCACTCTCTTGAGAGAGAGACAGAGACAAAGGGAGAAAGAAAGAAAGAAAGAAAGAGAGCGAGTGAGTGAGAGGGACATTGGGAGGGACAGAGACGTAGGGTTAATGAGATACACAGAAACATAGAAACAGACAGAAAGGGTTTGAATCAGCCGTGGTGACAGAGATAGGGTTAACCCTTTACCCAATGCAGACGATATCAAAATTTATTATTTTAAATAACATTTTTTTAAATTTTTCAAAACATTTCAACAAAACCATATCAAGTGGTCACATGATATGGTTTTGTTGAAATTTTTTGAAAAATAACATTTTTTCAACTGCTGAATTTGCATATTACGCGGGCAGATGCGGGCGATTCGTTGGGGAAAGGGTTAATAAAGTACATGATTACAAGCAAGAGAGAATTGATGTCTTAAGACTCCAATACTGGTGAAGATGTGCCATATAAAATAGTTATTGAGGGAGGGTGGTGTCAAATGCCGCCCCACCTGCCTGCATCCCACCATCTCAGAAAAGCCCCTGCATGACTTGCAATGGACAGGCCAGTTAGGGCCATTTGGTCTAGAAGAGCCAATCACTCACCGAACTGTTTTGTCCAGAGATGATGAAAATAACAGATTACTCTCTGTAAAACCAAACTTAACACCAGTGATTACATTTTCATGTCCTGAAAAGAAAAAAAATTTTTTTTAAAAATTCCTTAAGACCAGAACAAACTTTGAATTAACCTCTCAAATTTCCTCAAATGATGAAATAAAGCACACGATGCCAATATATAAAACATAAAACAAACCAAGAACATGAACTTTTGACGGAAAAGAAATAATTACAAAACTAAAAAATAAAATAAAAATTGCCTGCACAAATGCAGTTTTACAAAAAAAATGGCTTGAAAAAGAAGATCTACTTTGTGGGGCCTTAAAGTCACATATTTCTGCTCAATGGCTAATCGTGACCAAAACATGAAAAAAATGTCAAGTTTAGTCAATCATTTATATCCATGTTGCCCACCACGCATTGGTGACTGAGTACTATTTTACCAGTAAAACAGAACTTGTTTACCACAGTACTTCCTCAGTACTTCTTCACTTCCTGGGGTTCCCACTATGGACAATAAATCTCAGGAAACATACTAAATCTCTTTGAAACCTAAGGGTTTGGGCAATTTTCCACACTTGTGAGTCAAGTGGCCAAGCAGTGTTTTCTTATTTATTCATTTACTGGTGTTCAATGTCAAATCAGCATCTAAGGCTATATTGAGACAGTGGAAGTGTGATTTACTAACCAGAAACAATAAAAATTGAAGGTCAAAAAAGTAAAAAAGGCTCATAACTCTAGAAAAAAATTATTGGACAAAACCTGTTGTGGATCCTCTTCCCCATGATGGTCCAAAGATCATTCAAATCCGACATGTACTGACTGAGATACAGCGGACTAAAGTTCTTATCCCCCTGCACACTGATGTCGAAATATCTAAAGCTCAGGGTGAAATATTTCCCTTAATGCCACTAGAAATTTAACCAATTCAATCTTGTTTGACAGAGCTCAATGAGCTCTGTCAAACAAGATTGAATTGGTTAAATTCCCAGTTTCATTATGGGAAATATTTGCACCCTGAGCTTTAGATATTTCGACATCAGTGTGCGGGGGGATAAGAACTTTAGTCCACTAATACATGATCCACTCTCATGACAAAGCCTAGGTCAAAAGATTTTAAAAAATCAATAATTTGACCTTGAGATCAAAGGTCAAGGTCATGTGGGTCGAGGTCAAAGGTCAATGTCATGTGTGGGTCATGATGGTACATCATCTCATGGTGATATATCCACATGCCAAATATCATAAGCCTAGGTCAAAATATTTTAAAAAATCAATATTTCGACCTTGAGGTCAAAGGTCAAGGTCATATGTGGGTCATGATAGTACGTGACACATCATCTCATGGTGATATACCCACATGCCAAATATCATAAGCCTAAGTCAAAAGAAAAAAAAATCAATAATTTGACCTTGAGGTCAAAGGTCAAGTCATATGTGGGTGGAGGTCAAAGGTCAATGTCATATGTGGGTCATGATGGTACATCGTCTCATGGTGATACACCCACATGCCAAATATCATAAGCCTAGGTCAAAAGATTTTTTTAAAATCAATAATTTGACCTTCAGGTCAAAGGTCAAGGTCATATGTGGGTCTTGATGGCACGCAACACATCGTCTCATGGTGATACACCCACATGCCTAATATCATAAGCCAAGGTGAAAAAGTAAATAAATTCTTGCCCGGTCAAGCTTACTTGCAAAAAAATCAGTAATTTGACCTTGAGGTCAAAGGTCAATGTCATATGTGGGTCATGATGGTACGTGACACATCGTCTCATGGTGATCCACCCAATGTCAAATATCAAAAGCGGAGGTGAAAAGGTAAATAAGTTCTGGCCCGGACACGGTTGTAGGAGAAGAAAAAGAACAAAAACGAGGAGGAGAAGAATTTAGGGTAAAACAATATGTCTCCCTTCAGTGAAGGGGAGACATAATTAACAAATCAAGGGCCATAAGGAGAAGAATTCAGGGCAAAACAATATGTCTCCCTTCAGTGAAGGTGAGACATAATTAACAAATCAAGGGCCATAACCCTGCACAGTTTGGCCAAACCCTTCAAAACATTAAGAATGTCTCACATACCAAATATTGACCGAATTCATTAATATTTTTTCAAGTTCTCCTGCTTGTGAACTGAAAATGGGCAAAAATTAACTTATGGGCCATAACTCTGCTTAGTATGGCCAGAACCATACCAGATTTGAACTCATTGAAGACACTGTTCAGAAAGTCTCACATACCAAATATTGACCAAATCCATAGATATGTGTTCAAGTTATCATGCTAACTAGCTGAAAAGAGCCAAAAATTAATTAATTAACCCTTTCAACACTGGTGGTATCTTCCATGCCCGTTAAATGGCAGAAATCGAAAGAGTCCATATCCATTATCTGGGGGTAGAGCAATTAATATTTTCAACGTACAGCCTTCAGGCTGTACGTTGAAAATATTAATTGTTCTGCACACACATTCACTTAATAGACTTCCTACTTCATGAAATTATGATGTATTGTGTTCCTGGACTGGGAAAGCAGCCTCTTGTGTTGAAAGAGTTACAGCCCCTGACTCTGCTCAGTATGACCAAACTACCCTGGTTTTCAAACCCATCAAAACATTAAAAAGTCTCCATCACCAAATCTTGACCTAATCCATTAATATTTGTTGAAGTTCTCACACTAACAAGCTGAAAACAGGCAAAAATTAACTAATTAAAGGCCATAACTCCACCCTGTATCGCTGAACCATACCAGTTTTCCAACTCATTGTTAAGAAGTCTCACATACAAATATTGGCCAAATCCATTGACATTTGTTCAAGATATCGACCTAACGAGATGAAAACGGGCAAACATAACTAATCAAAGGCCATAACTCAGTTAGGCATGGTTGAACTGTACCAGTTTTTTAACTCATTCAAGACATTGTAAGAAAGTTTCACATACTGAATATTGATGAAATCCATTGAAAAGTTATTGTGCTAATGAGAAAGATGATGCACACCCATCTGCTCAAAATGCCCATCCACCCACCCACCCATCCATCTGCCTGCCTACCCTCCCACAACGCTGGAGTATCGACTTCATCAAACTACAGGTTGAGTTTTTGAAAAAACTTGACCTAAAATAACAAGAGCTATTGCTGAAGGCAACTATACCCCACAGCAGTGCTTGACCGATGAAGCATGAATGAATTTTAAACAAACAGCTGCGTCATGAGCGCATGATACGCCCATTATTAATTACAAGAGGGAAGCACACAATATGAGTTTACATGTGTACTTATCAGGTTTGAAAATTGCTCTTAGCATTTTCAAGTTATTGTTCGACATGTGGAAAATTGCTTATATTTTGATGAATAAAGTCCCATAACTCTGGAATGACATATCAGACAGCGACACAAATAGAAAGGGACAGTCCTTCCATCAACATGTACTTGCCACCAAAAAATCATGAAAATTGCTCAAAGTCTGACATGTGGAAAATTGCCTATATTTTGACGAATAAAGTCCCATAACTCTGGAATGACATATCGGACAGCGACACAAATCGAAAGGGAGATTCCTTCTATCAACATATAGTTGCAACCAAAAAATCATGAAAATTGCTCAAAGTATTTTCAAGTTATTGCTCGACATGTGGAAAATTACTTATATTTTGACGAATAAAGTCCCATAACTCTGGAATGACAAATCGGACAGTGACACAAATCGAAAGGGAGCTTCCTTCCATCAACATATACTTTCCACCAAAATATCACAAAAACTGCGTTTTCGAGTTATTGTAAGACGTGTGGACGGATGGACAGACAGAAAGATGGACGGAGGGACGGACAGCAGTATACCATAATACAACCGTTTTTTTCAAAACGGGCATATAAAAAAACAGTAAGGACCAAAAAATCATGAAAAATTGACAATGTAAGGATCGTAACTCTGATGAAAAAGATGCTGACAACTTTTTTATAACATGTGCTGGTGCAGCTTGTCACAAGGATCACTCATACCAAATTTTATTGAAATCCATCCATTCACTGCTGAGATATTGCTGTAGAAGGATGAATGGACGGATGAATGCATGGATCGAATCCATTACACCCCCCATATTCTCATCAAGAGTGGGGATATAAATGGTGAGTTAAGTCTAAAAACTCTTTCGTTGACCACCCCACACAAGAAACATCCTGCAGTTTATGCTTGTCCTTTTCTCTGTTTATGGAACTTCGAGTTATGGTAAGACGTGTGGACGGATGGACAGACAGACAGAAACTTTTCCCAGAACACTGAATACAGTAAAACCTGTCTTGAGAGACCACTGTCTTGAGAGACCACCTGTCTTGAGAGACCACTTCTGCCAGGCACCGATTGGTTTTACTCTATAATGGACCTGCTATGGGAGACCACCTGTCTTGAGAGGCCACCTGGCTTGAGAGACCACTGCGATCTGGTACCAACTTGTATTTTTATGCCATAATGGACCTGTCCTGAGAGACCGCCCCTTTGAAGACTGAAACCATGACAAAAACTGTTTTGTTTACATGTTCTGGAATTGGAAAACCCATTGTGGTTATACATGTACTAACATAATTAAAATTATTAAAAGCTCTTAATTGGGTTTGAATTGCTAACTCATTAAAGATTGAGATGTTTTTATAAGACCCCTGAGAAAAGATTAGGATTATTGCTGAATAAACAATTTCATACAAACCTGAAATGTGACAGAGAGGAATAAAAATAAATATTTGTGTTGAAAATCTTTTTGTAACAAATTGAAATGGACTGTTATAAAAATTATAAAAATAAATTATTGTTGAAAATCTTCAATGAAGATTTTCAACACTAATTTATTTTTATAATTTTTATAACAGTCCATTTTAATTTGTTACAAAAACTTCATAAAAAAGAACAACAACAAAGTAATTACAAAAATCCATTCTTCTCCATTTCTGAATTTTGTGGTTGGTTATTCACTGACTTGAGAAAACCTGAAACCTGTTATGAGAGACCACCTGTCTTGAGAGACCACTTTTGTGTGGCCCAAAGGGCGGTCTCTCAAGACAGGTTCTACTGTACCTTTTATGGAATGAATGTTGGCAAGTGTGTTTCTGTTGTATAGTCTAATGGTGTAGTTACTACTTGTTGCTGCTAGAAGGCAATCTTCACTTCCAGTTGATGCACTGAAAAAAAAAAGATTTAAATAAAAATATACAGTTGAACCCACTTACCAGGACAATTTTTAATTGAACAACCCTATCAATTCAATATAATGTTCAACACCAAAGCACAAGGCCCCACAAAGTAGATCTTCTGTTTCTCAAGCCACTTTTTGTAAAACAGGCATTATATTTATGTTATTTTGCCATCAAAGGTTATGTTCTTGGCTTGTTTTAGGCCTCATAATCTACAGAATAGCATTGGTGGTGGTGTATTTTGTCCCTTGAGCTAAAGCATTGCAAGCCTTATTGCACTCAAGAGACAAATTTAGCAATTTTATAAACTTGGGTAAAATATCAGACATAAACCATTTAATTTTTATTTTTTAAAGTTTGCTTTGGTTATAAAAAGAGAGCCTGTGACTGCCAAAAGGACCATTGCAGGAGGGCCTGAGGAACAGATTTTTAACTTGTTTAGGCCTAACCTTCCATATAAATTTTACCAATTCATTGCATATAGTTTATCGAGTAATCTACCAGTACTGTTAACTGAATAAAAAAAAAGTGTTTTTCAATCTGCTGAGAAATTACTCTGACAACCAATAAATATCTCAGGTTTTTTTTTACTTCTTTGGCCCCAAATGTGTTAAATCTTATTGCTGGAGTCAGTCCAAGCCTGTATGGCAAAGCCACAAGTTAATTTTTGGTATCATATATCCTTGGATTACCAAATCAAAAATGAACTAATGGCCTTCGTCGCCTTACAATGCAAATTTAACCCAGGGTGAAATATAAAAGAATAGCCCACAGCTGAGATGACTTAAAAGTTAAAAAATTTATAGTAATTTATATATTTTTTATACTTACCAATGACCCCGACATAGCTGGTGCTAATTCTCAAAAGCTAGGGCCAAACACAAATTTTGCCCCCCAATCCCCAAAATTTGCATCTAAAACCGAAAATAACATGTCCTAAATGGTCCTCCATACTTTTCCTCCACTGCACATGCGCAGTGTCAAGAAGGTCTCGAAATTGGTGCCAATTATCATTCTTACAAGCAGTGCCTGGTCAGCGCTATGTTCTCAGCGGGGAGGTACGAATTCCCAACTCCTGGGAGGGCCATCCCCGTCTGGGTCATTGGTAAGTATAAAAAATATATAAATTACTATAAATTTTTTAACATTTTTATACTGTACCAATGACCCAGACATAGCTGAATAGAAAAAAGGAGGGAGGGCCTAGGACATAGAGGAAAATCCAATAAGCTCAACTATATATAATAGAGATATCCCCTCGAGGAGAAAAGGAGGATTAGGCTTTACATGTATCTTTCTTATTTATGACAAATTAGAATGACACAACACCTTTCATAATTGAGCATAATAACATCCATGTTCTCTATTAACATCCAGTATAACCCTTTATACTAATTATTTTTAAAGTAAGCCAATAAAGTAAGTCCAGAGATTTGAGACTCTTTATACTCATTAAAAGTGTCCGAGGATTGTATATTAATGCCTGTTTGACACGTGACATATACAAATGCTTCACATCGAGCTACACTTTAAAAATATGACATGAATGAATTTAAACATTAGCTTTACACTTTAAAACCATCCCGGTACCGACTCAGAATTACTGACTGAGGAGGAGGTATCCCCTTGCTTTTCACTATAAAGCAGGTGACCTAAGGGAACACCCCCCCCCCCCCCCCCCCATTCCTCTTGCCCTGAGTCAAATAGCCCAGAGCGAAGAGGGCAGCAGGACAGAGTCACTGCCGGAACAGAAAGCCTGCATAACTATAGTTGCAACTGTTTAGTGGACGACATTCTGAGCAACAGATAACGGACCTAAACAATGCAGGTCTCCAGAAATGGACTCAATATTTCTGAGATAAAAATTCGTGAATGTGGATGGCTGAGACCAATATGCAGACTTCATTAAATCTGTAATAGCAACACTATTTGCGTAAGCCCAAGATGTAGAAAGAGCTCTTACATCATGAGCCGAAATCTTAAGCACAGACTGCTGAGTTGAAGATAGATTATCATAAGCAGTACGGATAGTTAATTGAATCCATCTAGCAATAGAATAGACCATAATGTCCTTTCTATTAGGCATCAGAGACAGAAAGAAGCGTTTTCGTCCCTTTCTGATAAACTGAGATCTTTGTTTATAAATATGTAAAGCTCTAACCGGACAGAGTAAAGGCCTATGCCCGTCTGAAGACGGAAGGGCCTTAATAACAATAGGTTCCGGATATTTATTAGGAGCCTGATTCTTAGCCCAAAATCCAACATTAGTAGTAAAGGTAATAGTGTTCCCGACACTACGATAGTGAGAATCGTCCACAGATAGTGCATGAAGCTCACTGACTCCTCTAGCAGAAGAGAAAGCTAAGAGAAATGCTGTCTTATAAGATAAGAATTTGAAGTCCACTGTCTCAAGAGGCTCAAATGGCTTTTCTTTTAGTTTAAGAAGAACCCAAGCTAAATTCCATTTAGGAATTAATCTAAGGGTTCTAGGTCTATTTATCGAGAAGTTTCTAACTAATTTAGATAAAGAAACATTAGATCCAATTTGTAAACTATCATGGTGTGCATAGGTATCAGATAACATAGACCTATAACCTTTAATAGTAACAGGCTGCAGTTTGATCTCATCAAACAAGTATACTAGAAAGTTTGCAATGTCTGGAACGGAGGGATCAAAAATGTCAACAGAATGATCCCTACACCAACGACAAAAGACCTTCTACTTAGCCGCATAGTTTAGCGAAGAGGAGGTCCTACTACAGTTAGAAATTGCATCCACTGCTCATCCTGTAAAATGCTTGCCGTGCAAGAAGGACCGCACAACGGAAATACGTGAAGGTTGAGACCTTGCTGGTTGTGATGTAGTTGACGCGATTTCCCCTGCGAAAGAAGATCCTCTCGTGGAGGAAGCTTCCGCGGTATGTCCCACAGCAGACACCTGAGTAGATTTATCCACGGTCTCTGTGGAGACAGAGATGCTACCAACAGAATTTTGCATTGAGATTGTTTTATCTTTAGCAATATCTGCTGAATCAACGGCGCTGGAGGATACGCATATCCTATCATTCCGTCCCACGAGATCGATAGAGCGTCTACTGTATATGCTCGAGGATCCGGACATGGTGACACATACGTCTGCAACTGATTGTTGAGCTGTGTCGCAAATAAGTCTATCATTGTCTGCTCCCATTGGTAGCAAATCTGATTGAATACCTGTTTGTTGAGAGTCCATTCTGACGGCAACAAGAGACCCTTCCGTGAAAGGGAGTCTGCTAATACATTCAGACGACCCGGAATATGACGGACCGAAAGTAGAACTTGGTGTTCTAGTACAAACAGAAGGATTCTTTCCGTTAAATTGAATAATGGAATGGAATGAGTGCCTCCCTGGTTCTGAATATACACTACTACTGTCGAATTGTCGGACAGGATTTGGACATGTGCTTTCTGAATAATGTTCATCCAATGACATAGTGCAAGCCAAATTAACATCATTTCTTTGATGTTTATGTGCTTGCCTAGAAACTGCGGATCCCAAAGACCCTGGCACTTCGAATCCGTTGGGATCAATGTTGCACCCCAACCTGTGACTGGCATCCATCATAATAGTAAAACTCGGATCCGGCAACTGCAGTGGTACTCCCTGAGTCAACCACTGAATGTTTGCCCAAGTCTGAATCTCTTGTTTCACTTGATTTGACAAGAGAACGTCTATATCGAGCGAATGAATCTTTACTCTCCAATTCGGAGTCAAGAAAATTTGGAGAGGACGAGTGCGTAACCGCCCCATTGGAATGAGATCCGTAGTGGCTCCGCACAGACCTATCAGTCTCATGAATTCTCTCGCTGTGACTTTGTCTGAGTGAAGACAATAGCGAGCATAACAACTGATTAATTTCGCTCTGCTTAACAGCAGATGAACGAGATTGTTGTGCGTCTCGAAGCTCATTCCCAAGTGGGTGAATGACTTGGATGGCACCAGATCTGACTTCTCCTCGTTAAAAACCGAGACGTCGGAGTAATAAAAGCAGATTCTGCACATCGTTCTGAAGTGTTAACTCGTTGCCGTACCTCTGAAGAATGTCATCCAGGTAGGCCGACGTTACCGCAGACGAATGAGGTTGGAAATGCATCATTACCGAGTTCATTATTCGAGTGAAAGCCCAGGGCGCAAGGTTCAAACCGAAGCACATTGCTCGGAACTGAAATACAACTCCTAGGACTGCGAAGCGTAGATACTTTCTGAATGTCGGATGTACCATGACATGAAAGTACGCATCCTTGAGATCTATGCTTGTAGCATAGTCGTTCACCCGAATACTCGCTCTGACTGATCGAATTGTCTCCATATAGAACTTCGGAGCGACGATCAGCTTGTTTATCCAGCTCAGATCTATGACTGGATGGAACGAGCCGTCTGGTTTCGGAACCAGAAACAGATGGCTGTAGAAACCCGGTGATTCCTGGTCTTCTACGACCTCTACCGCGTTCTTCTCCAGAAGAGACAGTACTTCTGATAGAAGAGTGTCTCTTTTCTGCAGATTTGACGAAAGCTGAGTCCATTTTGGACTTCGAGTTAATGGAGGCTTTCGTTTGAAGGATATTCTTAGTCCTCTGAAATTACCCCTCGAACCCAGGGGCCGTCCGTAATTGACGCCCAATTGTTTATAAAACTCGACAATCTTCCGCCTACCGGAACGCGATAGAGGTTCATACCATCACCTCCTGGACCTGCGAGGCTTGCGGAAGGAGAAACTACGTCCTCCACGACCTGCACCTTGCCCCGTCGACCTAGGGACATCGGACCGGTTATCTCGGCCAGTATAACGTCCCCTATGTGAGTCGCTGCCTTGACGGTCTCTAGAATAAGACCTAGAGGACGCATAGGGACCTCTATAGGAACTTCCCTTGGGCATACTTGTCCCAGAAGTGCCTGTCTTACTCTTTTCTGCTGTATCCGACTTTTTAGAAGCGGATTTGAATAGCAGAGAATCCGAAGCTTTCTTAGTTATCTGATCATAGATTGCCATCGAAGAGAAGCTCTCCGGAAACCGAAGCGACCCTGAGAGAGTTTTTCACCTTACCATCCACGCGCGTGGATGTAGCTAGGGCCGCGTCACGTCTAACCAACTCCTGGTTTGCCACTGAAAGGGCGGAGTTACACGTGGAATAAGCTATGGCCCTCGCAAGAACTCTTAAGGAGGATTGTATATCCTGGAATTCTTTCCCCTGAAGACGTAATGATAACGCTTTAGTAAGGTGATCTGCATATGATAAAGCGTCTAAGTTAACTCTATTAGACATTATTGTCGTTTCCAACGTCGTGGTTGGAATTGACATAGACGATGGTATAGACAATTCTAGGTCTTCAGCCTGGTCGTCTAGACGCAGAGGAACTCTCGGTATGCCCTGTCCTGCCGTTTCGAATTTATTCCTTGAATTGATGAAAGGCAGCAGGGACCAGCCTAGGGGGAAATTTTAGGGAGACTCCATGTCTCCCTCCAGAAAAAATAGGGAGACTGCAGAGTCATGTAGGGAGACTTCATAGGCAAGTGGGGAAAATTAAGAATATTCATGTACCACCCCCGCCGCCCCTTCATATTTTCAATTTGTGGTCCTCCATTAATGTCCCAATAATCCAGGTCCAGTTGTCTATGAGGCATCTATGCCAGGTTAAAAAATCACAAAGTAATTATTGACTGAAAATCCCCCACTGCTACCCTCTCCTTCATGACCCCCTCCCCTCTTCTTCATGCCAATCCCCCAGCACCCTCCTGTGGTTGCCTTTCACCAAAGTCTACTAAGCTAATAATTTCCTAAGTCTGAAAGTGTGAACAGGACCAGATGTAAGAAGGTTGCTTGGGAGGTACTTTGTTAGTTAATAAACAAAATACATTCTGGGGTCGAGTATTTTGCAAAAGAAATGTCATTCCGCATCATTTTTATGGCATTCTGGTGTCATTCCGCGTCATTTTGTGTCATTCCGTTGTTTAGGAGGACCCTTTTTCAAGATCGTCCACATGCACTCTTGTGTCCTGTACAAAGCTTTTCTTGTCATCACTAAAGCTTTTTTCATGTGTTTCAATTCCATTCGTGTTTTTGTGGGAATAGACGGCCCAACAGTTAACAATCGTCAGCAAAACGAAATAAAAATACTGTGTTATAAAATACATCCGTTGTGTATACATTTTCGGCATCCTAAGCGACGTAACCTACTTTCAAACAGAGTTATTTTGTTGAGTCGCGTAAGTCACCTATTTTCGTTTCGACATTTGAAGCTCCAACTGAAACGCAACAAAATAGAAATAAAAAAATCCTCCAAAAGAGACAATGGACAATTGATTGTCGTGTGATTTCATTAAATGGACGTTTATTTGACAAATTAAAATGCCCATTTATCACACTCAAGCACATTCGATTTTTGAAAATAATCGTTTTCATGCAAAGCTCGCATCACTCAGTTCAGCCTTTCCTCATTTTGGCCAATTTTTAGAGGGCGACTTGTAATCGCCCCGACTATTTTTCTAGGCGACTTTGGGCTTAGAAGGGCGACATAATCGCCCTAGTCGCCCTCACGGCTGGTCCCTGAAAGGCAGATGTAGAGCATTTGCGGACAAGAAACCATACTTGCTCATTTTGGTAGCAAGCTTATATATAGCGTCATTCAATAGTTCAAATGTTCTTGTGACATTATTGGACTGTGTCGGAAACTCAGGGACGATGTCCCTAAATTGATCAAAAAATTCTCTGTCCAGTGACGCTATCAGTCTCTTATCCGGCATCGCAGCATTCTGGTCCGACGGAACAACATCTGGAAGATAATGCTGGATAAAATCTACGGCAGCTTTATGTTGTTCCGAAAGGGAAAACTCCAGATCCTCTGAATCCCTTTTGCCATCCTGTCGGCCCATATGAAGTTCTCGGTCGTCCGTACCTGATGCTTCAGTGGAGCGTACCGACCCAGCGTCGTCGGATAATTCCTGATCCGACAGAGATTCTGTCGTCTGCTGGGATGCAGCGATAAGTTGTGCTATTTGTGATAGCACGTCCGTCACTGAAGCCTGTGGAGCAGCGGTCTTATGTTGCTTTGCCGCTGGAAGCTCCCTGGACGTTGACTCCTGCATACAGTAAAACCTGTCTTGAGAGACCACTGTCTTGAGAGACCACCTGTCTTGGGAGACCACATCTGCCAGGCACCAATTGGTTTTACTCTATAATGGACCTGCTATGGGAGACCAGCTGTCTTGAGAGACCACCTGTCTTGAGAGACCACTGTAACCTGGTACCAACTTGTATTTTTATGCCATAATTGACCTGTCTTGAGAGACCGGCCCTTTGAAAACTGAAACCATGACAAAAACTTCTTACCTTTTCTGGAATTGGAAAATCCATTGAGTTATACTAACACAATTGAAAGTATTAAAACCTCTTAATTGGGTTTCAATTACTAACTCATTAAAGACTGAGATGTTTTTATAAGACCCCTGTGAAAAGATTAGGATTATTGCTGAATAAACAATTTCATACATACCTGAAATGTGACAGATAGGAAAGAAAATAAATTTGTGTTGAAAATCTTTGTGTAACAAATTGAAATGGACTGTTATAAAAATTATAAAAATAAATTAGTGTTGAAAATCTTCAATGAAGATTTTCAACACTAATTTAGTTTTATAATTTTTATAACAGTCCATTTCAATTTGTTACAAAAACTTCATAAAAAAGAACAACTACAAAGTAATTACAAAAATCCATTCTTCTCTATTTCTGAATTTTGTGGTTGGTTATTCACTGACTTGAGAAAACCTGAAACCTGTTATGAGAGACCACCTGTCTTGAGAGACCACTTTTGTGTGGCCCAAAGGGCGGTCTCTCAAGACAGGTTCTACTGTACTTCTTTTATGCGAACGTCCGGAGTCTACAGGCCTCGTGTCCCTGGCTACCGGATGGTGTGACCTAGTCGCCGTGGAATCCCTGATCGGCGAAGCTGGCTGGATATCCATGGTCACGTAGCCAAGGTGCGGTCGTGTGCGCTGCCGTGAGGATGAGGAAGCCATATTGACAGTCTCTCCGGATTGTTTATATAACGGAGTGTCCCGAGAGGCGGACGTATGCTCCGAATGCGAAACGTTTTGTACCACAACATCTGGTCCCAGATGTTGTTGTACGAGAGAGGGACCTCTCTCGCTCGCAGCCCGGATGGACCTGGACGAGCTAGGAACCGGACTAATAGGCTTCCTCCGTTCTATCCTCTGATCCGTCGTCACTGGGTGTGCACTTTGTGTTATTATAGTGCTCGCATCACCAAAATCTCCTTCCTGGACCGCAATGGACGAACCCGGCTGCCGAGCCATTCGATGAATGGTCGCTACACCGGGCGAGCTAGCGGACGCCAATGCCGTCGATCCTACTAGCGACCTCTTAGGCAATTGACGTATTTCCATGAGCACTTTTGCCGCTAGCTCTTCATTTAACTGTGATGACGGAGGCACACTTTTGGAAGACATCACGGAAACATCACCCTGTTCTTGTTCCTCTGAAAAAGAGATTGAAAAACTAGAGTGACCCTGCGGAGAAAGGACCGGCATGGCCTTTTCCCCGCTAACAACATACCGTGACACACGTTTCCAATGTTTGTCATCCCAATTGACACACAATGAGCAGGAGTTAGTGCGAGTACACTGACTACAATTAATACAATGATTATGAAAGTCAGAAGATTTCCTCTTATTACAATTTGAACAATATCCTTTCATTGTGAAAAGAACACAAACAGTCCTAATACTCGCACCAACCCCTGAAAACAAAGATACATAATAACATGATCCATTAACATATAGAAAAAATAAATGAAATCAAAAAAATTTTTGGAAAAAATATTTTTTCAGAAAAGCCCAAGTTTCTGAAAGTAACGTTGAGCCAAAATGGATCCCCAAAAAAGCCTAAGTGTGGACAAAATTTTTAAAAATATTTCAAAAAAATTAATACAACACTTAAGTATAATAATAATGTATCTTGTTATGATTAAACTAATACAAAGACAAGAAATCACTCTCAACAGAAACCGTTGTCAATGTAAACAAGAAGTGTACAAAAACCGGAAACATGACTCCAGGCACTGATAAACATGGCCCGAAATCAGTTACCAATAACAACACTATCTGATGCAAAACAGAGACTTCCAGGGAAGAAACTGCAGAACATCAGATGGTAGATGCAGAACACAACGCCTAAACACCCATGGGTGAGGACGTAAACATGGGGAAAAAACAGAATTCATTCTGTTACCAGGCTAAAACTCCCAAGAAATTTTAGTAATAATATTACACAAAATATGCCAAAAGCATGGGAGAATAGCAAGGGGGGACTAAAGGAAAGGGAGAGAGGAAACACTGAACAAGCAGTGTAACTTTATAGCAAGAATGACAACAACAGGCCCATGCCTTGAAATTAGGTAACATAACATAATTTCATAGAAAAAATTTCTGTTACAGCCCTGATCATTTCCTGCCACTAATTTTTCCTCTCCTTCTATTTCCTCTTTAGATCCACCATTTCTCTAATATTTATGTGTCTGGCATCATTTAAACTGAGATTTACAAGCACAAATATCAGTCAGATGTGAACTGATGAAGGGGCAAACAAAGAATGATAATTGGCGCCAATTTCGAGACCTTCTTGACACTGCGCATGTGCAGTGGAGGAAAAGTATGGAGGACCATTTAGGACATGTTATTTTCGGTTTTAGATGCAAATTTTGGGGATTGGGGGGCAATATTTGTGTGTGGCCCTAGATTCTGAGAATTAGCACCAGCTATGTCTGGGTCATTGGTACAGTATAAAAATATCTTATTATGTGCAAAGGTGGATTAATACAAAATTACTGTAGTGTAGTTTTTCCACCGAAGGCATTATGCCCTGTGGTCCATGAGCTGAAAGTAATTCAAAGTATGCTGTAATTTTTTGTGCGCGCTGGCTCAGTGGTTACCTCATTGAACTTCAAACCAAAAGGACCACAGTTCGATCACTGCCATGGATAACTGCATTGTGTCCTTGGGTAAGGTACTTTATCCTGATTGCCCACGTGGGGCATGGTGGAACCGTGTACTAAGCCATACTGCACTTGAAGATGGACTTGTCTTCAATCAATACTAACCCTGCTTGTTTGGAGGAAGTACATTGGGAGTCTTGACAGTTGCTCAACGCCACTCAGTGGTTCTCTCTAGGTATTCCCGCTTCCTCCACCCATAAAACTGTCTGACATGAGGTGACCCTGGCTGTTGAAAGTGCCGTTAAACTCCAATATATAAATAAATAAATATTATCTGTGAATGTAAACAAATTTAGTTACAGTGGCTGAAAAAATCCATGTTCATCAAGTTTCAGTTTGATCTGTTTCTTCTACTTCAACCAACTTCAAGGCTAGCCTTCTGGTTGGAAAAAGGTTGAAATTGAAGAAATAGATAGAGCTGAAACGGTTAACTGATTAATTGATTAATCAATGATCAACATCTTCATCGATCCAAAAAGTAATTGATCAATTATCCATTACTTTTGAACTACTGTATTATTTGGGTTAACAAAGGAACAAACTTGTTCCAAAACGGGCAAACATTGTCACACTGACTGACATCAATTATATGAGACAGAGTAAAGCATGCAAGTTACTTGCTGACATACTTGTTTACTTGCATGATCATCATACTGTATCAGTGGCTGGAAATGGTCATTCTTAACCCTTACCCACTGCGGGTAGCAGACGATACTTGCAAAATAAATTCATGAATTACTAAAAAATTTCAATTTTTGTCTCAAAAACATAGCTTCCATGTATGACCCCTCTCAACAAGCTCATTCCAATGAGGGGTCATAAGCTGTGTTTTTGAGACAAAAATTGAAAACATAACAAATTTGAATGGATATTTTTGTATATAGGCCTAGTTGGTTTTGTTTGTTACGTTGGGTAAAGGGTTCATGCTGTAAATCATCAATGGTATGGCATTTGTTCAGATATCTATATGGACAAGTGATTAATCGGTTAACCAAGGTTAATCCTCATGATTAATTGATCAAGAAAACCCCTTAACCGTTTCAGCTCTATTGTATGTATATATGTATATATGTATATAGGTAATCGCAACTCCTCCGATTTGGTTTGCACGAGGCTGAAATTGTCAAGAGTTGCAGGGGCTATCTCTACCATTTCAGCTCTAGAAATAGACTGGACCATGATCAGACCATGGTATGAGAAAGAGAGACTGGCAGGTATTCATACATTTGTAGATACAGTGGAGTCAACTTAATTGGATACCTCTTAATTAAATAACCCTGTTAACTGAATATAACTTCCAAAAACAAAACCATTTATCATACCTCTAGTACAATTTTTAATGGCTAATTGCATTTGGGTTATAAAGAACATGTAAATTCCTGTTAGGCCACACAAAGTAGATCCTCTGTTTCTCAGGCCATTATTTGTAAAAGTGCATGCGAGCATGCGTTTTTTTATTTTATTTTTTATTTCTGTACTTATTTCTTTGCCATCAAAAGTTCATGTTCTTGGTTTATGTTTTAGGAATCATAATCTACAGAATAGCATGGGTGGTTGTGTATTTCGTCCCTTGAGTGCAAAAGCATTGCAAAGCCTTCTTGCACTCCAGGGACAAATTTATCATTTTTTGTAACTTGGGTAAAATAACAGACATAAACCATTTAATTTTTATTTTTTTAATGTTCACATTGGTTATAAAAAGAGAGCATGGGCAGCTAAAAGGATCATGCGTGAGGGCCTGAGAAACAGATTTTTAATTTGTTTAGGCCTTAATTGTAAGGCTGTCACGATTTTTTAAATTAGGAATCGATTAATCGTCGCCAATAATCGATGATAATCGATTAATCATACCTAAATGCCCCTCCCTCTCTTTGAAGTCGATAAAAATGAAGTTCAAGTCAGTTGACCTACCTCAAGGAAACAACGAAGACGATTCTTTTTTAGGTACATTCAAAGCTTTGATGTTCTGAACTTTTGAACCGTCAGTGTAACAATCAAGACCGGTCGGCAGTTGCGAACTTCGCAACTGCCGACCGGTCTTGAATATTACACTGATGGTTCAAAAGTTCAGAACATCAAAGCTTTGATGAATGTACCTGAAAGACAATTGCTTCCAACAGCTTCTTGGGGGGGTTTAACATCGATGTTCTTAACTCTTTACCTTTAGAAACAATAGTTTTTTCATCAAATTTTCTTTTAATTATTACACGTCTAAAACGGGATACAATTTACCAATTATTCGACAACGAAAAATACTAATCGATTTCGCCGTGACTGATCAACAGTCGATTAATCGATTAATCTTGACAGCCCTACTTAATTGAATAAAATATCATGCAGTATATTGCAAAATTAATAATCACTGAACCCCCCCCCCCCCCCCCCTGTTTATAAATCTATTTGAAATCACAATATTCAATACAGACATTTAATCAATATATATCAACTATGTCAAACAGGAATTCCACCAGGCATTGTCCTAACACCGCGCCACTGGATTGAAAACTGTGAAGTGTTTTGGAAGGTGGCCTCGACGGGAGTCGATCCTGGGTCTACGACACCCAAACGCCTGGCCATAAATGCCCTGCCACCATACCAACTGAGCCAACCCCAAAAAAGTTTGCAATTGACTCAGCCAGTATGTTAGTTTACATTTACAACAATTATATCCTGTTTGACAGAGCTCCATGAGCTCTGTCAAACAAGATATAATAGAATAAATACTCAGTTTATTTCTAGATTACAGGCGTCACACGCAAAACACTATTAACTGAATACTTCTGTTAACTGAATAGTTTCTACTCATATCTTGGGGCAAAAATAGAAATGAATCTCTCTATATATACTCAAAATAGTTATATGTGGTGTTAAGCTTCTGCCATCTGCAGTGGCATAGCCACAGGGATGGGGGAGGGGAGGGGGGCTAAGGGCCCCCAAAATATTTTGCTCCTCCACCCCCCCCCCAAAAAAAAGCATTGACCCAATGAAATTTCACACACCACAGAGCCTTGAAATGGTCTCCAATAGAGGGCTACACAAGGGAATGAACGATGGGTCCTTGTTAAGGACTAGGAAGGTGCCAAAACTCCACACAGAGATTCTTCTGCCAGGCTATCATATTCTGTACATATGGCCTGTGCACAAGCAATGTTTCAGCCAATGGACCTCCACGTAACCCGGAGGTCCATTGGCAGAAACATTGCCTGTGTTTGCTATGAGTAACCAGGAGAACCTGCCGTGCTTTGGATGCCATTCGATATGGCAATTGCACGCAATTCCTACGCGCAATTAAGCCTAGATAAGCGCACTATTTGTGACAGGACTTCTAGTTTTAACTGTAATACATGTAAAGTACATGGAGTAAGTTTAATAACAGTTGCTTGAAATAATGATCAGTCTCTATAATCTCTATTAAATAAATTGTTCTTATAGTATTAACCCTTTACCTAACCTGAAAAGCAGACGACACTTGCAAAAATAATTCTTGAATAACTAATTTTTTTCATTTTTTGTCTCAAAAACATAGGTTATGACCCCTCGTTGGAACGAGCTCCTTCCAACGAGGGGTCATAACCTATGTTTTTGAGACAAAAAATGAAAAAAATAATGAAAATTAATTGGCAATTTTTTAGAATAGCGCTGGCCGGTTTTGGCCGTTACGTTAGGTAAAGGGTTAAATAATGAAGATATTTATGCATATTGCTACTCTTCAACAGTCAACATTCTGTGGCTTTGTAGTTGTGTCTAGGCAAGTCTTGGCTGCCTATTTAGACAGCCAAGACTTGCCTAGAAACAACTGACAAGGTTCTTGGGATGTAACTTGCAAATGTATCTAAAACTGCCTGTTGAGGCACTTGTTTTGTTGCAGTAAAAAGTGACGAAAGTCAAAATTAGTCCTTCAAGAGTTACAGAAGGATTAAATTTTTATTGAAATGAGGACTGTATTGGGAAATTTGGAGTTTGAATTGGGAAAAATCATGCCAAAATGCCACTGGGAATGGGTCCCATATCCAACCCCTGTAGGCACCCAAAAGAATCCCTGCCACACAATGGCCTTTCAAATATAATCTTTGTCTCCCGCACTAAAACTGGCTGGGGCACCCCTATTATAGAATACTGGCAATGCACCTGGCCGTCCCTGGCCATGGGTACTGTTACTTTAAACTGAAAATCTTGAACAATTGGTCACTGATAAAATTTGTTTCTCAACAACAAAATGGATGGTTATTCAAACTCAGTGATGGAGACTTGCTTGTTTGATTCCATGAACCTCGGACAAATCATCACAACATTCATTTCTACTTATTCACATGAACTTACATACACATACCTCCTCTGAGCAGCAAAATCTAAAACATAGTCAGAACCAAGCTCATCAACAGAGAGAGAACATTTCTCAGTGACTTGTACGGCTCTGAGAGCTTTCGTTATCTCTTCCATTCTGTTTAACAGCACAACTTCATATACAAATCACCAAAACTCAGCTATATTCCATAATTTTTCTAATGTAAGAGAAAAAATACATAGTCAATTTGAAATCCACAAACCCCTAGAAAAATGAAATTGAAAAAACATAACAAAAATATGTCTTGTGTAGTTCAGGAAATATAGGCATTTCAATTTAGTGTTTTTTGGTCTTGATGTTTTTTACACAGGGACACAGGAAATATTTCTTCCCCTTTATCATTATATGCAGGGATGTGCAAATTGGATAACTCTACATTAAGTTTTCTGACTCGTCTAAAATCACCTGGTTCAAATTAAGAGTTTCAAACAAATTTATCATAAACCCTTTCCCTCTTGACCCTCTGTAAGGCCTGACATTTTCAGGAGAGTGACTTATTCGTTTGCCTACTGCTTGCCTTAAAAAAATTACAGTTAAGTTGGGGGGGGGGGGGGGGGGGTGGAGGAGCAAAATATTTTGGGGGTCCTGTCATGAAGTGTGCACAAATAGCCTGTCGATCTGTGCGTTATGACCACAGTAAGGCTATCAAATTATGTACATATGGCCTGTGCACAAGCAATGTTTCAGCCAATGGACCTCCGGGTAACCCGGAGATGCATTGGCAGAAACATTGACTGTGTTAGCGATGAGTAACCAGGAGAACCTGCCGTGCTTTGAATGCCATTCAATATGGTGATTGGGCGCAATTCCTACGCGCAATTAAGCCTAGATAGGCGCACAGTTCATGACAGGACTTCTAGTTTTAACTGTAAGGAGCGTGAACTAGCCCTCCTGGATTTAGAAAATTATGATTACCATAACAGCCTATTCCTAAATCCTCTTTTTAGATCTCTGCTATGTTAGTCGTCTCTGTAAGACAGCTACATTGCCCCTCCCACACATTCGGGCCTGGCCAAGGCCCAGAGGTGTGGGAGGGACAGTGTAGCCATCTCAAAAAGCCCATTAGACAGAATTCATTAATAGTAAAACTTCATTTTGCCACTTTTAACTTTTGTAAGCTTGAGGAGTGCTAATCGCTGCCCTAGGACATGCGAGGGGAGCAATTTTTAGCCCTCCTGCATTTTTAACAATGCCAGGCCAGCTCTGTCAATTGTTATCTTTCTGGGGTTTTTTTTCTTGGTTAATATTTATTGACCGTCATAAGATGGGGATTGCACTCTTAAAGCAGGGACCGACCTGAGCATTAAAAAATAAGAGCCAGACCTGGAGCCTAGTTTTGAAATGCAGAAGCCAGATTTACTTCTTAACTATAGAGTGTTAAATTATTGTTGGTTGTCAAAACTTGTTCATGTGTTTTGCCTTGTTACAGTTTATGGGAGAGTGCCTATGGGTACTCTCCCATAAATTGTAACAAGGCAAATCCATACAGATAAAATAATTTCACTTCAAAAATAATATGAAGTACATGTACAGAATGTGAAGCCTTTAAGTTTCTGCACCTTCATACCAGCATAAAGCCCAAATATGGGCATCATGCACGTTGCCAGTTCACTGTTGATATATTACTTTTTGATAATGATCTTTTTGGAAGACTTTGGCTGTGTAGGACATACAATTGTACATTTAATTACATCCTTTTTTTTATAATTAAAGCTGTTTCTCAAATGGTTGAAAAATAATTTATTACTTCACAATAACCATTTGTTTTCACAATAGTACCAAAGTCAGGTTTTGGCTGCCTAAGTTACTGACGGAAGAAGTGGGGTCTTATTGTTATACGCCAACTTTGAAGCCTACAGTACGTGGCAAGTGTATTATCACTAAATCACCTGCAGAGTGGAGATTCCACCCAAGCAATAATTGCAAATTTGTTGCAAAGCATAACAAGCACAAGCAAAGTTTCAGCCAATGGACCTCAGGGTTAAACCCGGAGGTCCATTGGCTGAAACATTGCTTGTGTTTTTAGTCGATATATACAAAATATGAAAGTTATTGTTTGGGTGATAACTCCACTCCGTGGGTGATTCAGTTACAATCCACTCTCCACGTACTGTATATTTAAGATTCAGGTGCCAAATCAGAATTTTAGTAGTCAAATTCACACTGGCTACTTACTAGGTCAGTCTCTGCCTTACAGGTGATGTATTTTGTAGATCCGAGATATACACCTCTCAAGTTATAAACTTAGCCAATAAAGGTTTATGTGGGTAGGTGGTGGAGACATCGCAATGGACTCACGGAAGGATGATCAACTGAACAGTTCTACATGGTTTTTATTCTGATGTGCGGATGTC
This sequence comes from Pictodentalium vernedei, assembly GCA_031216915.1. Taxonomy (NCBI): domain Eukaryota; kingdom Metazoa; phylum Mollusca; class Scaphopoda; order Dentaliida; family Dentaliidae; genus Pictodentalium; species Pictodentalium vernedei. The sequence goes on from CM062295.1 coordinate 689,133,581, forward strand.
ACAAACTAAACGCTTCAAGTTTATATTTTGTGGATGCGCTTCATATTATCTTTGAAGTGAAATTATTAAGTCTGTGTGGATTTGCCTTGTCACAATTTATGGGAGAGTGCTATTAGGCACTCTCCCATAAATTGTAACAAGTCAAAATGTCTGTATTGAATATTGTGAAGTCAAATTTTGATGCCCAGTAATTCAGCATTCTGCCAGTTAAAAAAAAAACAGACAAAAGAGAGTGCTATGGGATTGGAGTTATCTTGGATAAAAAAGGGTTATGCAAGTTTTTTTGCATAACCTTTATAGGTTTAACTTAACTTGCCTAGAAACAACAAACAAGATAATTAAAATATAACTTATAACTCTATTTAAAGGGTGCCTGCCAAGGCATCTATTTTGTTACAGTAAAAAGGTGATCAAAGTCAGAATTAGCCCCCCCCCCAATGCCATAGTGGCCTGGGGGTGGGGGGGGGGGCTAGTAAAGTTGTATCATCCACCCCACCCCCCATCACCACACAAATGCCACTATCAGATGCAACCCAGCATCCTTGTACCCTGAACCTTTCTTCCAATAATGTACTGCGTTATGAATGTAAGCTTCAGTTTTGGAGAGAGCTTGTGTCAGCACTCGCTACAGATTCCATCAGCATATTCATGTCAGTCTCTGCACCCCCCTCCCCTGACATTTTGGTCTTCTGATGGCCCTGAAGGGGCTAGTAGAGTTGGGTCCTCAACACCACAGAAATACCACTACTGGATGCAACCCAGTTCCCTTGTACCCAGGAACTTCTTCCAGCACTGTACTGTGCTATGAATGCAAACTTCAGTTTTGGAGAGGAGGGGACTCAAGGCACCGGAGCAGGGGGGGGGGGGGGGGGGGGGCGGGGAATGCCCTATGGCAGCTGGTGTCATCAACACTCACCATAGATGCCTTCAGCATTTTGTGCCAGTCTGTGCCCCTACCCTATGCTTTTGATCTTCTGGAGGCCTGAAGGGGCTAGTCAAGTTAGGTCCTCCCTCTCCCGACCCAACCCTGACCACAACCACCACCACAGAAATGACACTATTTCAGATAACAAAGAATATCAATTGAACTGCTATATATTTCTGAAGTCTGAAGCTCCAAAGTGTTTTTAATAGCAGTTCTGTTGGTTAAAGGCAGGCATGCTAGGATGCCAATGTGATATCCCCTTTCAGCCCCAAGGGTGGGGGCAAGAGAAATAGCCCAAATAGGACATTTGTCTATTCAAAGGCAAAACATGTCATGTTTTTCATTTCCCCAAGTAAAATATTTTTCCAGGGGCTGGAGAGCCTCGTAAGAGAGGGTTCATTGCTCTCATGCCGGTGTCCTTTTCCCTTCCAGTATCACTGGTTTAATAGTCACATGAAGTGCACGACATCAAACAACAATCAACAAGTGATGACTGTACTTCTAATTTGCAAACGGTGTCTAGTAATACAATTTGTTGGTGCCCATACAAGGTTCATACCTTTTCGAAATGTACAAAAAATGCTGGTTCTGAACAGGTCAAATCGGCACTTTGCAAAAACACTTCAGTAATTCAGAAATAAAGCCACTCAGATTGTGGCTTTTTTCTGATTGAAGAGTTTAATCAGTTTCAATAAGGTTTTCGTGGGGAAAACCATTTGGGAAATGGTGGGGCTGCCAAGTATAACATACGGTACGGAAGTGGTACCCCTAAACCAGATGGCCGTAAAGAGCTTGGAAATCCTACAGAACGATGCAGGCCGATGGATAATGGGGGTCGAGTAATGCCGCAGCGCTAGAAGCAATCAGGGGTGAGCTTGGATGAGGATCAAGGACAGGATAGACCTGTTGAAACTCGGTTATCTTAATTATTTGGTAAATCTCCCCAAATAATGTTCCTGAGAATTTTCAACTCAAATATCAAAACGGGGTGGATGGTCCAAGTGAGGGAGCTAGTAGAGAACTACTCATCAGAGATCTCGGACCTGGACGTTGGGGCAAACCAGGGTAAAAAAATGCCGCTCAGGATCACCGATCCAATGTCGAGTTGTGACAACAGTTCCTCGCACCAAGGCCAACACACCTATGAAGTTTCATGACTCTAGGTTGAACCACTATCAAGTTCTCATCCGGAAACCAATTGTTGCGATATACTATGTTCAAGGTCACTGTGACCTTGACCTTTGACCTGGTGAGTCCAACATCAATAGGGTTCTTCCTCGCACCAAGGCCAACACGCCTGTAAAGTTTCATGACTCTAGGTTGAACCACTATCAAGTTATCATCCGGAAACCAATTGTTGCGATATACTATGTTCAAGGTCACTGTGACCTTGACCTTTGACTGGTGAGTCCAAGATCAATAGGGTTCTTCCTCGCACCAAGGCCAACACACCTATGAAGTTTCATGACTCTAGGTTTAACCACTATCAAGTTATCATCCGGAAACCAATTGTTGCGATATACTATGTTAAAGGTCACTGTGACCACCGATCCAATGTCGAGTTGTGACAACAGTTCCTCGCACCAAGGCCAACACACCTATGAAGTTTCATGACTCTAGGTTGAACCACTATCAAGTTCTCATCCGGAAACCAATTGTTGCGATATACTATGTTCAAGGTCACTGTGACCTTGACCTTTGATCTGGTGAGTCCAAGATCAATAGAGTTCTTCCTCGCACCAAGGCCAACCCACCTATGAAGTTTCATGAATGTAGGTTGAACTACTATCAAGCTATCATCCGGAAAGGAATTGTTGCGATTTACTATGTTCAAGGTCATGTTGACCTTGACCTTTGACGTAGCGAGTCCAAAATCAATAGGGTTCTTCCCCTCACCAAGGCCAATCTACCTATGAAGTTTCATGAATGTGAGTTGAACCATTATCAAGTTATCATCCGGAAACCAATTGTTTAAGATTTACTATGTTCAAGGTCACTGTGACCTTGAACTTCGACGAAGCATGTCCAAAATCAATAGGGTTCTTCCTCCCCCCCCAAGACCAACCTACGTATGAAGTTTAATGAATGTGAGTTGAACCACTATCAAGTTATCATCTGGAAACCAATTGTTTACAAAGCCTGCCTGCCCGCCCGCCCGCCCGCCCGCCCCGCCCACCCACCCGCCATTCACCAAACTATAAGTCGAGTTTGACTTCGTCACAACTCGACTAATAATCATCAGAGGAAGGGTCATGGAGGATTGTAACCGTAATTGGCGAGAGGGGGTCAAATCAAAGAGGTCTTTGGGTGGCCTGCGTGATAAAGAGAAGCCAGGTTTTGAAGAGTATCTTGATGGCACCTTTGGGGGTCACTGTTGTTCAAGCTGAGGTCGCGATTCCTGGAGCTGAGGGGAAAATTTGGAAAGACGGTGAAAGGGAGTGCCAGATGTGTAACTTGGGCATGGTGGAGATCCTGGAACACTTTCTTCTAGAATGCCCAAAGTACCAGTCTAAAAGAACGAGATTCACTGGGAGTATAATGGGGAAGTGGGATGGGAGAATGAAGGACATGTGGTTAGGAGGATACTCAAAGGAGAGGGTTAATATGCTAATCGGAGAGATTGGGAAGAATGGGGCAAGGGATGTCATCAAGCAGTTCGTCTCTGAGTGTTGGGAGGAGAGAAGCATGGGAATAGGGAGGCAGTTGGGAGTACAGTGGTAACCAAGGCCTTCTCATCCGAGAACCGCGACAATTCAGCGGCTGGCCAAAGTGTTATTATTATTATTAATCATGTGACAGTATGAATATAAGAGAATTGACTTACAACCACTTCTTTATTTTAAGTATTCATTGTTCTAATTATTGCAAATGATGTTTAGTTACCACAAATTTGGGACACTTCACAGTAAAAGTTCAAAAAAGTAAAGAAAACTTCACAATGCAATTCGTTTAAAGTAACTCCAGATTATTGGACTTTGGAGCCAAATGAAATGGCCAACTTATATGCATTGAATCATCAGAAGAAACTTACTTTTTCTATTTTAATGAGAATGATGTTTACTTGTCGACTCGGAACTGGTAAAAAATTCAGTACTGGCCAAACAACTGTTTGTGCCCAATCCCCCCCACCTCCCAACACTGCTCGGGTGGTCTCTCTCTCCCTACCCCTACCACCTCAGCCATTGTCTGTAATGTCAACAGTACACAAAATATACAGTCCTATCCGCAGATACAGCCTTTTGAAAAGTTGAATGGTTCACACTCACAGGGAAATCATTTTTCGACGGTCAACAGTTCGAAATTCTTTAGATGATTTTATAGATTTTGAGTGGATTTTCGCAAGCTATTAGGCAACAAGTATGTACCGTTTGCATGAACTCAAAGCCAAGCTCATCTCAAAGGCATCAACTTCAAAATTTTTCAACGGAAGTGGTACACAAGGACGCTGACATGTTTGCGCATGGCAGAAACTGACATTCGCAATTGAAGAAATGAATTATTTACGTAGGAAGTAGTTAACAAGATGAGACTTCACGAGAATGACTCTGGCTGATTAAACTTTTAGGGATTTTCCCAAAGGAACAGGGGACAAATGAGGTTACATTTTGGCAAGGATACTTGGAAGCTAGAACAAGTGATGGCTGTCCACCATTGCTTTCACCCTCATTGGGTCAAGGGATCCTTAATATATTGGTGGTGGTGTGGGGGGGGGGGGGGGGGGGGCGATAAGGGGGTGGGGGGGGGGGGGGGGGGGGGGGGCTAATGGGTCACTGATTATGTCATGTGACATCCATAGCAAGTAAAGCACACCCCTAGCAACGGGCAAACTACTGGGCCAATTTTGACCAATTTTGATACATGGACCCAATATGCATTGCAAACGAAAACAGACAGGTCAATGGTGTCGTCGCGTGACTTCCCTAGCAACCAGAGTGCCCCCCTTAGCAACGGGCTAACTACTGGTCCGATTTTGACCAAATTCGGTATATGGACCCAAAATGCCTTGCAAATAAAAACAGACATATCAATGTTGATGTCTCGTGACTTCCCTAGCAACCAGAGCGCACCCTTAGCATTGGGCTAGTTACTGGGCCGATTTGGACCAAATTCGGTATGCAGACCTGAATGCATTGAAAATGAAAACAGACAGATCAATGATAACATCACATGACTTCCCTAGCAACCAGAGCACCCCCTTAGCAACGGGCTAACAACTGGGCCAATTTTGACAAAATTCGGCATACGGACCCAAAATGCATTGCAAATGAAAACAGACAGATCAATGTTGATGTCACGTGACTTCTCTATCAACCAGAGCACCCCTTAGCAACAGGCTAACTGCAGGGCCGATTTTGACGATATTCGGTATACGAACCCAAAATGCATTGAAAATGAAAACAGACAGATCAAAGTTTATGTCCCGTGACTTCCCTAGCAACCAGAGTGCCCCCTTAGCAATGGGCTAACTACTGGGCCGATTTTGACCAACATGCATTGCAAACGAAAACAGACAAGTCAATGGTGTCATCGCGTGACTTCCCTAGCAACCAGAGCACCCCCTTAGCAACGGGCTAACTATTGGGCCAATTTTGACCAAATTCGGTATACGTACCCAAAATGCATTGCAAAAACCGAGAAGCACAGGATTAGCTGTTTCATAATTACTCTCAGAATTATCTGTTGTGATAACTACAAACAATACCGGTACGTCGGTATTTTTTTCAGTGAAATTAATGAAAATGGCTTATTGAAATTGGCACATAAAGCTCTAGGCTTATTTAATTCAAACGACAAGTCTGTGCTGTCTTGTGAAGTGTGTATATCTGTGCTGGCTTGTGTAGTTTTTGTGTCTGTTGGGCAAATCGCCCAGAAACCTGGTCCGAATCGTCCAATAGTTTGGTCCAAATCGGCCAGAAATATGTCAGAATCGTCCATAGATCTGGGGCCGAAACATCCTATATAAAAATCTGGTCCGAATCATGAAACTACATTTGTGATACTCAGTCTTATTATTTTAAAGACAATTGCGATCGAATTTCCGATTCTGCATCGATAAAAAGGTCTATTCGTTTCGGCGCCATTACCGGGTTATTGTTTTTACTGTTTTATATTTATACAAAAACATGGTCGGTTTCGAAATCTCCGTTGACGCCTCACGAGTACTCAAATGACGACAATTAAAGAATAAAACATAGTTTGGATCAATAAACTCTGCCCAAATGTAAGGAAATTCGTGTACTATCGATTGCAGCTGGTATTATGGGCAAAAGCTTGATATATATTCCCAATTTCGAGTTTCCATAAAAACTTGATGGGAACTTTTGTCTATAGGATTGAATGGGAAGAATCTGAACGTAGAGTGGTAGCCACTACGTTCGGATCGCTGAACTACTTTACCAGTAAATGTAGGCCTATGCTACAGCACTTTAGTTTATGCATCACTTTCGCTCGCTTTTAGGTTTGCCTAAATTTCATATTATTTTATTAGGACCGCATACAGGCTTTTTAGTGCCCTCTTATTTGTATAATATTTAAGAAATCTGAGAGGTTATCCGAAGTTCATTGTGGTTCCTTCCGTTTGGAATGTGCTTCTTTTGGGTGAATCGTTGTGCCGAATTTCAGAAACAAAACATTTTGGGGAAATTTTATTCTTGATATTTGAATTTCAGTATCATGATTATTGCAATCTGTTTCAAGTTTGAGGCATATACAATATAATGTTTTAACAACCACGAGTTGTTACTTTGCGAAAGATGAATTATTCACATTTGCGCTGAATTCACGTGTATATAATTTCGTGTTTCCCCGAAAAGAGTTACCTCCCATTATTACGTACGGGAACGGGACAGCCAACCTCTGGCAGTAATCCGGACAACTCGGCCTCGGGACAAGTCGACCTCGGGACAATCAACGGTGGACATGTCGGCCCGGGACAATAATAATAATAATAACTCTTTGGCCAGCCGCTGATTTGTCGCGGTCCTCATAAGAGAAGGCCATCATTCCCCCTGCACCCCACCCCCTCTTCCCCTCCTCTCCTCCCAGCATTCAGATATAAACTGCTTAATAGTGTCCCTCACTTCCTCTTTTTCAATTTCTTCAATAAGCATTCCTACCCTCTCCCTCGTGTCCCCCTTCAGCCATCTATCCTTTGTTTCTTCACCCCACTTCTGCATTATTCTTCCAGTAAATTTTACATGTCGTGTACGCTGCCCATATGAACACAGAAATTGAGACCCCACTAATTACACTACGAGGTGGGGTCTCAAAACCCCACCACGTGACTTCAATTTGTCTATAATTAACTTGTGTTTTTTGCAAGTGCGGTAATCAGGTTTATTCTTCCACTAAAAATAGTTTCAGTTCATTGTTATTTAGTGATTGTTAGGTATTGCACTTAAGTATAAATTGAATACGTATGCTCCATACATGTTTTTTATAATAAAAAGTATTAATATGGCAGAAAAAAAAAAAAATATGGAGTTTGAATCGTGTTTTTAATCTCGCATGAATATGTCAAACTGTGTGATGGGATGTTCGGCTGACGTCGGTTTATCTTTTGATCTCTCAGTCACCGGCTCTTAATTAGATCAAATTTTTTCACAGTCAGTGAAATATTACTTTTACTTTACTTGAAATATTAAAAAGATAGTTCAATATTTGAAAATGTTATTGAAAGCTATTGCGATTCGGAATGTTGTTCATCAAAATCGATTCAGAACTAGAGGAATTACGAAAAAATAAATATTATAAAATCATGGATGTGAGTTGAAAAAAATATAACTTGACCAGTACAATATCTGGACATTTCCCCGGCGGTCTTTTACCTAACTGTAGCTATTGACGGGGAGAAGGATCATGTTACTGGTACTGAATTTTGAATAAATTGTGAGTTGTGGAGGAAGGGAATCCGATTTACGATTTTAAAAGTTAAATTCAGAGTGGAATGTTAAAATGTAAATGTTGAGAGTGGAATTAACATAAATAAACTACATTAACGAAAAAGGAATGCTTGTGGTGGCCCTGAGACGTTTCAGCCCAAGACGCTTCGGAATCCATATATTGAAGCGCCTGCATGCACTAGCAAGGAAAACTGGCCAAGATGGGGGGGGGGGGGGGGAGGGGGAGGGGGATGGGCAAGCAATCAATGATATAGGCCTATTTGTGCATGTGGGTTTATGGATCTGGGGCCCAATTGCCTCGTTTCGGGATGGGGAGGGCTATTTACTTCACCATTTAGGAGTGGTATGGATGACTGAATCTTACACTGCCAAGACACTGAAATTTTTGATGTGCTGGCTGCACGCAAAAATCAGGGGTGGCGTCAGAAAATCTCCGATAGAGGAACTAAAATCTCCTGTCTGAAAGACCTATTTTAATTTTTTGGGTTTCAAGACACGTGTGAGGGGACAAAACAAAAAAAAAATATAATACGAAATTTCGGGGCATGTTTGAGCTAAGGTTACGATGTATGGTGGTCTGGCTTGTCGATCGGCATGTCATTATTGGAAATAAAAAAAATATTATTTTCTATTGATTTTATTTACATATGGTTATAATTATGATTACTGAATTAATAAAAAGTAATTGAAAATATTGTTTTGTCTCTTATTTTTTCTCAAGCTTGTCATGTGCAGAGGTGTTAAAACAGATGTTGGTTTGAAGGACAGCCCTGTGCTTTGTCGCACCACTCAAATGTCATTTCACACCTTGTGCAAGTGGTAGTTTAATCAAGGGATATCATCAAGCAGTTCGTCTCTGAGTGTTGGGAGGAGAGGAGAAGCGTGGGAAGGCAGTTGGGAGTACAGGGGTAACCATGGCCTTCTCGTCCGAGAACCGCGACAAATCAGCGGCTGGCCAAAGTGTTATTATATTATCTACTGTACCTAATTAATCACTTCAATCCCGACTACTTTTATGTAGTAGCCGTAGAATAATATTTTATTTAAGTGAAACATTTCAGTAAACATGCATAATATTCATACATGTAGAGTATTTTCAAAATTATTTATAATGAAATCCAGCCTATGGAGGCTTATGAGACACATTTTCATCAGATGTAGGTCTTTTTTTACAGTAGTTTTCATAAAAAAACAAAAAAAAAAACAACAAACCCAAACCCGAAAGACCAAAACACATGCACGCACACCAAAATACACACCCTTGCGCACCCCCCCCCCCCCCACACACACACACACACAAACCACCACAGAGTAATATGCAGACATACGCCCACATGCACTTGCGTATAATTTCGTGTACTAATTTTCTTTCACTTTTTCTTACTCCCCCCCCCCCCCCCTCATCACGTATATCTGTCTCTCTCTATCTCTTTCCCACTGAAGCATACTCTCTCTTAGAATGGCACATTCGCAGATATTTTAATTCGGCATCTCCCTTATATTCACCCACGTATTTTTACATATACACAGGCTAAGCTATTTCAATTGATAATACAAATAACAACAATGTAGAGGAACGTTGAAAAATCCGCAAATGCAAAGAGTATAAAAGTATGTACAAACCCCTACAGAATTGGATGAAGGATATTTATTTCTGTATGCAAATATCTCCCGTCCACCCCCCCCCCTCCCAGCCCCCCCCCCCCCCCTGTGAAATAATCATTAGTTTCAGTCTCGAGTGAGATACTTTTTGCTATCCATTCAAAAAACACTATATTTTCTTTTACTATATCCTTTTTATAAGAATCTTTAATTGCGATGCCCGAGAAAGAGGATGTGCTGGTCGAGTTGACTCAATGTCGTGGACTGGTATCACTTCGATCATTAGCCGTGCGCCGTGGGCGCTTTCGTGGCGCAAGAGGCTTTTTCACCCCCCACTTCCCACCCAAGAAAAAACCACGGTTCATCACGTGTTGGCCTACAGCTGTAAACAAAATGTGAAATTGGGAACTTCGCGAATATTATTTGTTTTCTCAAGTCTGGTTTATTTATTTCCTCGATGAAATCGATCGCGTAAACACAACAGTTTAGTTTCGAAAGTGACGAGGACTTTGTACTTAACCAAATGGAACTGACTGTTCTAGGTGGCGTTTTTGTTTCAATCCACGTTGAACGTACTGGAATGTTAGTTATAAGAAACCAAATGAAGTTAAAAGATTAAAAAATGACAACTCATTTATGTAAATATCAATGTGCAAAAAACAAACTTATTTATGTTAATATCTATGTGCAGTGTAGTATGTTTCTATAGTTTATTGCTCGTTAAAAGTTAGAACACTTGAATGAAATAAAATATATCAAAGCCAATGTTCTTGTTATTGTTGCTCTGTTGTCAATGAAGATAAGTAATTAATTATACACGCCCACTCATAAATAGTTCCTCTATAAATAGACAGCACTAATCTAAATTTAGCATCAATAACTGGGGTATTTATTGACCAGTCTCATATGGGTACTGTACACGTAATGTATTCTATAAGGTATATACTGTGGGCATTCCAAGAGAAAATGTTCCAGGGTCTCCACTACTCCAGAGTGGCACATTTGGCATCCCTTTTCCCCATCTCTCCCAATCTTTCCCCGAAGCTCCAGTGATCTTGATCTCAGTTTGAACAGCAGTGACCCTCCAAAGGTGCCATCTAGGTACTTCTCAAAAGCTGGCTTTTCTTTATATTGTAACCCCTGCAGTGATCTTTTCACGCTAACCCCTGCTCGCCAGTTTCGATTGCAATCTTCCATGACTCTCTCTTTGACAAACCTTTTGCCTTCTTTCATTCCTACTTCTATGTTTGTGACCTCTATAGAGTAATTGTCCATTAGTTCCCTCACATGTTTTGACCACCCCGTTTCTATATTAGAATTCCAAATGGTATCGAGCATCAATTTGCACCACCGGTTGTCAGGCAGGTTTCTCAAGTAGTTAAAGTAACACAGTTTTCCCAAATCTACCCTGTCCTTGATTTTCATCCACCCAAGCTCCCCCCTTACTGCTTCCAAAGCTGCAGCATTACTCGACCCTGTTATCCATCTGCCGGCATCATTTTGAGTATTTTCCAACTTCTTAATAACGGTTTGGTTTAATGGAATCACGTCCGTGCCATACGTTATACTTTGTAAACCCACCCTCTCCCACAGTGTTTTCCCCACAAAGACCTTGTTGAAACTATTTTTCCCTAAAAGTTTTAGTTGGTTCAGAATTCTTTTCCCCTTCAGAATCAGTTTGGCTGAGTAATTTCTGTACACCCCTCTTCCCGTTATATTTATGCTTACCCCTAGATACTCATACTCTCCCGTTTCTCCTACAGTGATTTGTTTGCTTTCCCCTTCGGGGATTGAGAACTCCCCCACTCTCCATCTCTTCGTCATATCTACCTTGCGTCCAACGGGTATTACCTTGCTTTTATTTTCATTTAGTTCGAGCCGCCAAGTGTTCCCATATCTACCAACAATTTCCAGCAGTTTCTCTAGCCCCTGTTCAGTTCTAGACATTAACACCATGTCGTCCGCAAAGAATAAGCCTGGTATCTTTATGTCTCCAACATTTACCCCCTCCGCACTCTGAATTAGTTCGTCCCCTAAATCTTTAACATACAATGCAAACAAAATCGGTGAAAAGATACACCCCTGCTTGAGGCCTATATCCATAGGGACTCGTTTTGTAGTGATACTCCCTAGACTGAGTTGGCTTTGCACATCTGTATACAGTGCTTTCATGATTCCCACAAAGTCACCCCCCAGTCCGATGCTCTCGAGCTTTCGCCACATACCTTCCCTCCACACTCGGTCGTACGCTTTTTTCACATCTAGAAATGCCAGAAACATCTTTTTCTTTTCAGCCTTTGTTGATTCTATCAGTTGGGTGAGTGTAAATAGGTGATCAGTGACTCTTCGTCCTTTCCTGAAACCATTTTGAATTTCTCCTAAAAAACCTTTCTCTTCAATAACTTCCTCTAGTCTACCGTATATGACCTTACAGAATACTTTTCCGATGTTACTACTAACTGATATCCCCCTATAGTTATCTAGAACTTCCTTATCCCCCTTTTTGTGTATGAACGACACCTTACTTTCCCTCCACTCTCTGGGGACCTCTTGCTTTCGCAGAGCCAGGTTGAAAAGGTTTGTCAGGACTTCAATAAGTGCCTCCCCTCCATTTTTGAGGAATTCGTTCGGAATTTCATCAGTCCCTCCCGCTTTACCATTTTTTAATTTCGAGACCACGTTCCGCACTTCTTCTGCCGTTATTTCGCTACATACACGATTGGATAGGTTCTCCTCCACCAGTGTATTTCTTTTTGGTGGGGACCCACTGCCCCATCGCCTATCGTTTATCTTTTCCCAGTGCTTGACTAACTCTGAAGCGATACGGCCTTTATCTTCTGTACTTTCCCCATCCACTTTGATACTCTGCACACTACTTTTCCCCCGTTTATTTACCCAGTTCCAAAATACGTTTGAGCTCGAACCCCCCGTTTTGTTTATTGTTCTGGCAAGACTGCAATTGCGCTCCTTCCTATTATTATTTTTTTATCTCATTCACCTTTTTCCGTGCCAGTTCATATTCTCCTTTCATTAGTCTCGTGTCATTGTTATCCACCCCTTTAAGCTTCCTACTTCTTCTGTAAGCAGCGCATTTTACCTTCCTTTCTTTTATAGCCTTTTTCAGTCCCTCGTTAACCCTGTATCCAAGCTCTCTCGTTGGGACCCTCACCCTTCCTATACACTCCTTCCCTACCTCTGTTAGGCTATTTACTATGCCATCTGAAATACTCTGGACATTTGCATCCCTAGGTATACATTCAAGATTTGGTTTTAGTTTTTCCCGAAACTGCTTCCAGTCGGCTCCTTGTTTTAGTCCCCAAACTTCCTTGAAGGTATTTCTGTCTCTATTCGTCTTTTTGCCCATAATCTTAACTGTTATCAGGTTGTGATCACTACCCAAGTCATTTTTTCCCTCGTCATCTATTTCTACATCTATAACCTCCCTCCATACGCTAATGTCAGTGAGTATATAATCAATTATTGTTTTCTTATCGTTCCTCTCCCAGGTCCATTTACCCTTACATTTCGCATCCCTGTTCAGGATCTTTAAACCAAGCTCTTTTGATAGGTCCAACATCTTCCTCCCATTCGTGTTAATTTTCCTATCACCTCCCTGTATGCCCTCCTCCTTATCCCCGATGTGCCCATTGAAGTCCCCCATTAGGACAATACTGAACCCTCTGCTCCCAAGCTCTGTGATATTCGATCTAAGAGTTGTATATATTGAATCATTCCACTCGGGCTTACTTCCCTCCACTGCTAAGTATACAACACCAACGGCAACACTCCTGCTTCCTAACTTGATTTTTGCCCAGACTATTTCGTTGGATACTGGAAACTGAGTCCTTGCTTCTGTGAGATCTGTAATCAATGAGGGCTGTAATTCCTCTTTAGCGTAGATGCCAACACCCCCACCCCGTTTCTGACCCTCAGTTCACCCAGCTCCTATCCACACGCAACCCTTCATCTGATCAACCCGCTCATCCCGTCGTATCCACGTCTCACTTAGACCCATTATATCGAAGTCTCCTTCGTCCATCATTGTTGATATTTCGCTTACTTTCTTGTGCAGACCCTGGATGTTGCAGTACCCAAACTTAATGAATCTTTGTTTTTTTGTCATCACTGGCACATTATTATAACCCTGGTATGTCCCAAGTCGGCCCATTTTCAAATTTATATTGAAAATTGATTATGAAAATTGAGAGATGTTAGTTATTAACGAGAAACGAACAATGAAAGTGTTAAGCATAATTTTATTAACGTCCAAACCATTTTGTTCTATTGTTTACAATACATTTATATTGTTTACAACAGACACACCACATCAAGATAAGAACTGCAACACATAGAAATCTAAAATAAATAGCACATATTATATTATTTTCCGTGTACCTTTATATCATTTACAACACATACACCACATCAAGATAGAGAATTGCAATACATGGAAATCTAAAACAAATAGCATATATTATTTTATTTTACGTGTAACTTGTAAACATTATAAAATACACTACAAGCAAAGAAATTATAGCATTTGAAAGAAAAACATAAAATATGATCATGTATTTTTATATTTCAGAAAAAAGTTACAAACAGCACAAAAGTACATATTTAAAAACAACATATCATTAATTATTAACAGTAATCATTTCAGTTAAAAAAGCGAAAACAATTAGTGAAGTCATATCAATGTTAACCCTTTACCCAACGTAACGGCCAAAACCGGCCAGCGCTATTCTCAAAAATCGCCAATTAATTTTCAAAATATTTTCATTTTTTGTCTCAAAAACATAGGTTATGACCCCTCGTTGGAACGAGCTCGTCGAGCTCGTTCCAACGAGGGGTCATAACCTATGTTTTTGAGACAAAAAATGAAAAAATTTAGTTATTCAAGAATTTTTTTTGCAAGTGTCGTCTGCTTTTCATGTTAGGTAAAGGGTTAAGCAAATGTTGTATTTTCAAGACATTCCAAATTAGAAAAATGGTATGAAATAAATGACATTTTAAATATGAAAATCTGTGACAAAAATGTACGACAATAATCCGAGTTTACCGCACACAGCAGTAAATACCGCACACAGCAGTACAAAATATCTAAACACACAGTCAACAAAATAGGTGCTTACAGCTGAACATTCACATTACTAACTGACCAGGTGTTGAACTCTCACATCAATCAGTCAAAAGGCGATCGAGCGTCATGGTGAATACAACTCCCCACCTGAAGCTCCTCTCAGCTGGAGCGATTCTACAACACAAACATAAACAACACTCAAGTAATTGTTAACAAAGATCATTTCAATGCAATTGAAAACAAACAAGTACCAAAGACATGTTTCAAGAAACAAGAAGTTAAAAAATAATCCTGAAATTGAACACATATTTTCCAGCCAGTTTATCAGTTCGTAGTGCTGGGTGGGTGTATTCTTGCTTATTGTGGATATAATTCTTGATAATTTTCGAAAATTGCGGGGGATTATACAGGCCATTTTCACCATGGAATTTAATTCAAACAAACATGTAAGTACTTCAAATTTTGTTAAAATTTAAAATAAATATTTTAAAATGTGTCTAAAATATATCACAAACATATTAATAACACAATCAGTAAATTAATTTTTAAATTCTTGATATTAAAAAAAAAAAACCTTAAAAATGTTTCAAACAATCGGGACAAGTCGGCTCCCAAAATGGGGACAACTCCGCCCAAGACGGCACCAGTTGTCCCGGAAAATCGGCTCAGGCTACCTATATACCATAATCACCGGTAAATACCGGAGTCACTCTAAAAGGTTATGATATGAATGAATGTATACCTTTATTTTATCACCGTTTCCCTTTAAATTACCATTTTATTCCATGACAGTGGGTTTTGTGGTACTTGAAGGTCACAAATATGAATTACAATTTTTAAGGTGATTCAGGTATTTATGAATGATTTCGTTTGAAGTCATGATCCGAAAATTCCATCAAAACTTTTAAAAATTATATTAACAACAATGATCAAATGCTTATTCATTTATTTTCTTTAAAAGCCTCATTACATACTGAGTCAAAAAAGAAAGTATAATAAACTTTGAGGAGTAATTTGTTTTAGTATTATCGACTTAAATCCCAAACAAATTATTGTAAATTCATATTTCGAGTCTAGCTGTATGAATTTGCATAATTTCATGTTCTTGCTGTTGCCAGCGTCAAGTCAGGACGTCGCAATTCAGGCATGGGATGGCAAGACATCGACGGCGTATGGACCTGATAAGTCTCTGGATGTCACCCTGTGGTATTGCGCTCCGCTCCTGCCTTAGAACATTACGTAAATCGCCTAACGTCTGAAGATCATGAAGTCGTACCCGACGGTCCAATTGATCCCAAAGATGCTCGATTGGCGACACATCTGGCGAAAGGGGGATCCAGGGAAGAAGTTCGATGCTCTGCTCCTCAAGAAAGTCACGACAGATACGCGCCGCGTGACATCGGGCATTGTCTTGCTGGAATAACTGCAGTCTGACGTTAGCGTTGAACAACGGGACAACAACAGCGTTAAGAATTTCGTCCCTATATCGCTGTCCATTCAGATTACCATCGATGAAGATCAACTTCGTTCGATGGTGCAAGGAAATTCCTGCCCAAACCATTACACTACCCCCGACGAAACGGTCGCATTCCTGCACGTAAGCATCCGAAAATCCATCTCGTTGGCGATACACTCTTGCCCTATCATCAGCGCGTCGTAGCCAAAATCGTGATTCATCACTAAAAAGAACTGTGCTCCAACGCTGCCGAGTCCAGCGAACACGCTGAAGTACCCATTCCATTCTGACGGTACGATGACGTTGGGTAAGGATTGGTCCGTGGTATGGACGCCTACTTAGGATGCGGTGTTCAGCGAGTCTGTTGCGGACAGTTTGTGCACTGATTCTATTGTTAGTTCTACCAGGAGTAATTGCTGCTGTCCTCGTCGCCGGAAGGAAGCGATCCCGCAAGTTAGACGTCCTGATGTGTGGGTCTTGTGCAGGGGTCGTAACTCTTGGTAAACCTGAACGCGGTCGGTCGGCAGTAGATCCAGTGGTTCTATACATTCCAATGAGACGATAAATAGTGGCCACAGTGACTCCGAACTCAGCAGCGAGCTCATCTGGAGGTACCCCAGCCTCATGCGTTCCAATGGCACGCAACCTCTGATTTTCGGTTAACCTTGGCATTTTTTAAAATGTCGGAAAACAAAAACTAGCGTGTTTTCTCAATAACTCAGGCTCTATGGCACAGCATAACACAAAGAAAATCGTCAGTCACCCATTCAATTTGACAATCTTGGGTAACACGTGCTATTTTGAAAACCGTAGCAATATTGTATACGGTTGTGTGGACAACAACAACATGTTATTAAACTCTTTGCACGACTTCTTGTCCACAAACATGCAACATTAGAACTATTATATTTCATCCTTTATGCTATTTTTTCACATTTGTTTCTATTATACTTTCTTTTTTGACTCAATATACAGTGATGGTCTTGCACTTTTACTGTGCAAGGTAAAATATAATGGGATTTTATGAGGTGATTCCTGTAGGCTCTTTAAAGGTGATTCCGTTTGAGTGTCGAGCATAACGAAATCAACAAAGTGATTCACGCTTATTGGATATGAAAACACTATGTTGATCAAGAGACTGAAATAATTATGATGTTGCGCTCAGCCAGTTATTGGACGGATGATGCTTGAGCAATGAGGAACGCCATTGATCACGCCTTCCCTTCTGGCTCCAGAATAACGTGAACCAGACATTTAGGTTCCGCTCTACAGTTTGTGAAATTCTAAACATAGGGCATATGTTGAAACTAATGCCATGTAAACTGGAGATATCTTTTTATTATCAGATATATGATTACATTGGGCTATTTGCAGGACAAGAGAATTTGAAGGTTTGGTCCCTAAGTTGAGGTCTGCTGCATAGGGGTAAATTACCAGATGAATTAAGGGAAACAGTGGCTTCGAAAATTTGGCTATTTTTTAAAATGTCATTTTTTACACGGGTTTGTTACAAGGCATGGAGAGTTGGAGAAGTGGTATCTGGATAACTATCCGAAGCGAACATGTACATCTCCTACCCCCAAAAATGACGGCTGTATTCACAGACGTTGGACGCTTGGATAATAAAAAATACACCCAGAATCAAATATATAAGACCATTATCAAATATTACCTAGGCTAGGTATATAGCCTACAGTTAAAACTAGAAGTCCTGTCATGAAACGCGCACAAATAGCACGTTGATATGCGCGTTAAAGTGCGCGTTATGGCCCAATTAAAGCTATCATATTATGTACATATGGCCTGTGCATAGGCAATGTTTCAGCCAATGGACCTCCGGGTAACCCGGAGGTCCATTGGCAGAAACATTGCACGTGTTTGCTATGAGTAACCAGGAGAACCTGCCGTGCTTTGGATGCCATTCGATATGGCAATTGCGCGCAATTCAAACGCGCAATTAAGCCTAGATAAGCCCACTATTCGTCTTATACATTTGATTCTGGGTGTACTTTTTATTATCCAAGCGTCCAACGCTTGTGATATAGCCTAGATAATTTTTGATAGTAGCCTTATACATGTAACAGGGGTTGGGGAGTACGACTTCCCATGGGCTAGAACCCTGGCCGAAATCTCCATGTTGTTCTTCAGATTCGTGAGGATCTGGGCCAACTAGCAAACCATGGATGCATGGGTAAAATATAACTCCACGCTGGAGGTAGAATAAACATTAAGTTATTTGTTTTGGTCTGGATGAACACACAATAAAATAGGAACAACAGTTTATACATGGTTTATTACGAAGCCAAAAAAAAACCAGTATGATATGAAATGGACATGAATATGAATGACGGATGAAAAACCACGGGCCATCTACACTTTAACCCAAGAGGTTTAAATTCCCCCAACATATTTTCAGTAAATGCAGATGGTTCCCACAAAACTTGGACCTGGAGAGAATCACTGTCAGAAACGTTGATTCTCACCAGGGCCGAGTTGAACGGGTCCAAAAAAATACCTTTCCCATTATTGTTAACTTTTTTTACGAGTTATAATGTGTCCCCATAACTAACCTAGTGTATAGGTTTAAGGTTTGGCCAGGTAGACCAAAGCTTTATTGCCAAACATAAAGTGGACGACGAATTACGAGCGAGACCGCTCTTATATTGGATAGAAGAAACTTACACGGTACTGGTAAATGGAAATGTGTCCTTTTCATGGGTCTGTTCATCGTGCGACCAATCTAACTACTCGCAGTCACCCATCCAAATGACCCTATCTGGTTCCTCTGAAAATAGCTTTTCACTACTATCAGAACCTGGTGACATACCTCACGCACTACAAAAAGGCACACATACAGCATCAATACCAACTCAAAGGACAAATAAAGTTTTCAGACCTAAAATTAAATTAATTTACACAAATTTCCAATCCATTTGAAATAAAAAACACGAATTTCATTTAAAGCTGGAAGACCACAACCCAGAAATAGTTGTAGGTACAGAGTCGTGGTTAATCAAAGAACATCTCACTAGCGAAATATTCCCCAGTTCCCTTGGTTACACATGTTTCCGCAAAGATACAGCAAATGCTAAAGGGGGCGGTGTATTCATCCTTGTTATAAACTGTCTCATTACCACAGAACAGAAACAACTGAACACAGACTGTGAATTATTATGGGTAAAAATTGAAATTGCCAAGTGTAAGCCCTTATATTTAGCTGCATACTAAAGGCCCAAGGAAAGTGATGAGGACAGCATATTGCAATTTGAAAAATCAATGAAACTCGTTCAAGCGAAAAAGGGTACAAAATGGGTCCTTGGAGATTTTAACTATCCTAAAATATCATGGGACACAGAACACATACCATCTCCCAAGACTGGCTGTGACTTCAATAAAATATATAACATCTTTATAAACATGTTACATGATCACAATTTCACTCAGATGATCAACGAAAACACTAGATACAACAACATACTGGACCTGTTCCTGACATCAAATGAAACACTAATAAATAAGATTGACATTTATGCAGGCCTATCAGATCACAACATCATCATTGCTACTGCAAATCTCAAACCACGGGTCAACAGACAAAAATCCCGTTCCATCTCTCTGTATCAGAAAGCTGATTGGAAAGGTTTTAAAAAATTCATTCAGGAATCGGAGAGTAAAATTCTGGAAAATTGTGACACCACCTCTGTCGATGATATTTGGGTAAGATTCAAAAACACCATTCATAAAGGCATCAACAAATTCATACCCTCAAAAAAACTGAACTGCAAACCAACACTACCATGGGTTACTCAGGACATAAAAAGGTTAATTCGGAAGCGAGACCATCTCTTCCAAAAACTGAAAAAAAACAAACAAAACAGATAAAATTAAGTCCCATTTTAAAGAAATGAAGAAATTAATTAAAAGTAAAGTTAAAACGGCATATGCAAATTATATTGAGAATATCTTAGATATTTCACAGGACAACAATCACTCAAAATTCAAGCCCAAAAAATGATTTAACCTAATTTAGAACTCAAGACAGGACTTACAGGCCATTGCGCCACTCGAAGACGCAATTAGTCAAACACTCAAGTCGTGTAATGTAGATAAGGCAAATATTTTAAACAGACAATTTCAATCAGTATTTTCACAAATATCACCTCTCAGACTCGACCAATCATGTAGGAATAAACTTAACATCAGTAAATTCCCACAGATGCCAGACATAGAGGTCAGTAGAAATGGTGCCCATAAATTACTCTCAAACTTTAAGCCAGACAAAGCACCAGGCCCTGATAACATCAGACCTATCATCCTGAAAGAACTTTCAAATGAAATAACTAACATTGTGCAAACTATTTTTAACCGGTCCTTAGAGAGTGGCAAACTACCATCTGATTGGACGAATGCAAATGTTGCTCCCCTATTCAAGAAGGGTGACACTAGCAATCCAGCTAACTATAGACCCATCTCTCTAACATGTATTTTATGCAAACTCTTAGAACATATTATTGCATCAAATCTTGTTTCACACTTCAACCAGCACAAAATTCTTTATAATCTCCAACATGGGTTCCGGGGAAAACGATCATGTGAAACCCAACTAATCGAACTGATTGATGACCTGGCACGTAGCCTCATGTATGGAAAACAAACTGATATGATACTACTAGATTTTAGTAAGGCTTTTGATAAGGTAAACCATCTTAAACTTCTCTACAAACTGCGGGAACATGGTGTATCACCATGTATAATTAACTGGCTAAAATCCTTTCTCATAGGCAGAACCCAAACTGTTGTTCTTGATGGTGAGGCCTCCTCTGTTGTGCCTGTGACGTCCGGTGTCCCACAGGGGTCGGTTCTCGGTCCTCTGCTCTTTCTGCTCTACATAAATGATCTTCATGACTCGCTGACCTCACAGGTCAGACTATTTGCAGACGACACAGCAGTCTACCTTACTGTACAAAATCCCACTGACTGCCAAGCCTTACAAGCCGATTTGCTCCGACTCGAGGCTTGGGAAACAAAGTGGGATATGGAATTTAATCCAAGTAAATGTCAAGTGATACATATATCGAGAAGTAAAAACATCTTAAAACACAACTACATACTTCATAACCACATATTAGATTCTGTCCCAGATGCAAAGTATCTTGGAGTTGACATCTCGCATGATCTCTCCTGGAACAAACATATCAGCAGAATCAGTAACACCGCTAACAAAACTTTAGGCTTTATTAAACGAAACATTCCTTCCAAAAACAAAAAGGTACGCGAATTAGCATATAAGACGCTTGTTCGGCCCCAGCTCGAGTACGCCTCAGCCGTATGGTCCCCATACACACAATCAAACATACTTAAATTGGAAATGGTGCAAAGGCGAGCTGCCAGATGGGTCATGAATATTTTTTCTCCATATGAAAGTGTAAGTAAAATGCAGTCTGACCTTGGGTGGAGAAGCCTTGAAGAGAGACGTATGTGCTCCAGGCTTGTTATGTTCTATAAAATAATTCACGAACAAGTAGCCATACCACTCCCACCCTACGTTCAACAACCCTCAAGACTTACCAGACACATGCACCCTTTCCACTTCAGACAGATCCACACAGGAGCAAATTTTTACAAATTTTCATTCTTTCCACATGCCATTGTTTTATGGAATGATCTTCCATCAAACACTGTAACACTGCCTGACAAAGAGTCCTTTGGTAAGGCAATGAGAGATTTAACCTATCCCTGAAGCCAGAATCGATTGTTTTTAACCTGATTTTATCTTTTTAAACACTGTTAATAAAATACTAGTCTATCATCTTTTTTTCAGACCTTACTATTCTTATTTTCATCTCTTTTCACACTAACCCCCCGACGTTGCACCTTTTCCTGCTCATAATACCCGCAAGGGGTGTGCAGCAGTATTTAAAGAAAGAAAGAAAGAAAGAAAGAAAGAAAGGATAATTTCGCGCGGAAAGATTTCGAATACTGGAATCTGATTGATCCCTCGACGAATGAAACAACACCACAATACACTACGGCGTGAACCAATAAGTTACATTGATTCATTTTGAACATGGCAATGACAATAAGCTGAAACGATTCAGGCGTGGCAGGGTCGGTAAAAATAATTCTCGGCTTGGTTCAGTAGTTTGGGACCGATGGTAGTGGCCGTGGAAGAGTTAAATGTTATTACTTGCCTTCGAGGAAGAGTTGAATCATAATTCTCGGAGACGGGTAATTCAAACATCATTAGCTGCACGGATTTCCATAATCATAGCGATAATTACGTGAAGAATGTATCGCTTTGATGCGTCTCCATGTGTAAATATCGTTTCGCTATGACTGACTTTGGAATTTTGAGAAGGCAGCTGAGGTTAATATTAGCTACATTTATTTGGAAAAATATTATTGCTTCTATGTCTTGCTAGTAGGAATTTGGGAAGGATTATGGAATTTCCTCTCCCGGCGGATCTGGCGAGTCTATAGGCAAATTTATTATATTTGTTTTGCCTTTTTATATATTCTGTGCTTGAGAGTTGTGCGACCCGACTGAGACTTTCTTAGTGGGGCCGCACACTTCTCAGCCAGTGGCAGACTCAACCGGAGAGCCGAGGGCCGAGGGCAAAGTAGTCCGAACCAACCCTAGTTTTGACTGGCCGAGATACTGCCCCCTCTCCCTTAGGCAATCTTTGGCAACATTATAGTCTAATTGTAGAGATTATGCCATAGTTCTGGGATGTAATTAGTACATCATGGACGGAACGCTTTAGTGGGGGACACAGTTTGGTTGTAGGCGGGGGAGACTTTTGCCCCTCCCCACCCGTGAAGTACAGGAGCAGTTAAGTTTTATAAGCAGTTTAGCTTGAACATGGTTAGGATTGGGATCCGGTATATGTAGGCCAGCTCACCTCCGTAGAGGTCTGCACTGGATAAAATAGTTAATGATTGGGATCCGATTTATGTAGGCCAGTTCACTTCCGTAGAGATCTGCGCTGGATAAAGTTAAAGATTGTGTCGCTATAATCATGGTATTTGTTTGTGGTACTCCCTTGAGTACGAAATTTTGAACATGATTTGGTCGCGGAGTTTTGGAACGGAACTCACATGAATACGTAGAACTGAAACTATTTGCAGCCCACCTTCTCCCGACGGGGATATGGTAAGGGTAGTAGCTTATTTATTGTTTCGGGCATTGGTTGAGCGTTCGCGACTGGTATTGGGCTGAAGGTAACGCGTTAGCTTTAATGTGGAGTAGTGCTTGTTTACACATGTAAACAAGCCCTGCTCGTTTTGGTAACCCTCCTTAAGGTTGTTGGTAAAGAAGTTTTCTTGGATGGCCCGTTGGCCAATTTAAATAAGAGAATGATGCAAGTCCCCCAACCCCCCCCCCCCCCCCCCCCCACGTGAGTAAGGAGTACAATAATGTACTGAAAAGTGTTGGAAATGGATTGTTTATATTAAATATTATATCATATTTTCTTGTTGTTTAGTCGTTGGAAACCCCGCTAGGAATGAGAACCCGCTTCTTAACCCCCAGTTTTTCCCAAACTGTGGACCTCTGTGGGACCCTCTTGTTGTTTTGATCGGTGCACGGCATTTCTCTTTGGGGGTCTATAGGAGGCGCTGCCTTCGATTAGAACCACACCAGGCGCTAGTTGCGTGTAAATTGAGAGGAACGGGGCTCAGGTTTGTTACAAAGCCAACAAAAACTGAATTAAACTTCTGTTATGAGCAGACGAATAATAACAGAGAAATTTAGAACTTTTGTTGTATATTATATTTGCTGCTGTTACCAAATCCGTTACATATATATTTGATTTTGGGCGTATTTTTTATTATCTAAGAGTCCAATGCCTGTGCCTTATTCCACTTCGCACTTTATTGTGAATACTACTCACCAAAAAGAGGGTAGTTCGATAGATCTGTTTATCGGTATTTTTAGTTCTTGTGCTTTATTTCAGGGTGTTTTATGTATATATATGGTTTGGTAGTTGTTTAAGATTTACTGTAGGGAAAATGTGGTGGAAATAAATCCAGGGTTTTCGAGAGAATTAGGGGAGGTTAGTTTGTTTCCTTTTCTTTTTTTGGCTATGTTGTGGTTTGTAAATTGGATGGAAAGTGTCCTAGTGCTGCTCAGGTCTAGTCGTCGTTTGTGATTAGTGGGGAGGGGAGGGGGACTGCTGTAGGTTCGAAATGGAAATGGTCAGGGGTGAGTCGGGAGAACCAGGTGGAGTTGGAGGTTTGTAGGCAGTGTGACGGTGGTGTATCTGAGTGGCCGTGGGATAGACTGGCAAGGGGTCTGTGCGAATTGTTGGGGGATACTATGGTTCTTAGAGGCGTCCATAAATGGTATGGGCTGACGGACATGGACTATTGTCTTGGACATGGAACTTGCTCTTTCCCTTGTGAAGACTGATGAAAACCGCTTGATCGGGTTCTGTGCTTTTTTCTTATCTGCTTTTCACTAGTTGATCTTTGTCTTTAAGAGGTGCTTCTCCAATGTTATCCGGTTTTCTTGATTTTAATTTTTTCCAGAAAATTTGAAAAGAGCTTACGACAGAGTATGGAGGGAGGGAATGTGTCCGAAACTTGAGGCTTCGGATGTGGGGGAAGTGTTGTCGGAATCATGAAGGCAGTGATATGCAGGATGAACTCAATCCGGGAAACACCACAACAAAAAGGGCTCCAGTAGAGATAGGGTAGGGTTCTAAGACAGCAGCTATCAGCAAGAGTATCTCTGATGCTGGTCACCAAAACGGTATTACCACACAGCGGTCTAGTTGTCTACGGTCCTACTAAACACCCAGGGATACCAAGGTATACCGAGAGATACCGAGGTGAAGAAAAATAAGTTAGTAAAGGTCGTTTAAGAAGTTTAAATATATGCGCAGACATATAATTTAGTCCTTTGAAGTGACATACGTGATATAACCATTGATTTGTTTGAGTTGATGCAAGATATATAAACCGAGCCGTCTACAAAAACTGTCCCTCAGTATTCAGTAATTAGCTTGGTAATTAATAGACTACCTCAGTGTGTGAATCAAGCGTACAAGTGCTAATTGGGTATCACAACACAGATCATTGTAATATTTGATAAAAATAATACTCCCAGCTGTTTTTATCCGGGCTTTGAGCCAGCAGAACTTTTCAGTTCTGGCGGCTCTAAAGATTTTTTGATTTGATTTTTTTTTAGTGTTTTGCCGTTATTGGCTGCCGTTATTAGGCTTTTGTGGCGTGTCGCGATAAGTACCGCTCGGCTGTGCCCGATACACCCAAAAGCTACAGCTTGTATTTAGTATATGTATATATACAATATATATTTTAGCCACTTCGGCTCAATGTCAAGGGCTTTAATTTAGCCTTGTTTTTTTTTTTTTTTTTTTTTTTGACACTTTTTGTTTTCGAGGTTTTCACCCTCTTTACCTGACCAGGCTTTTTGCAATTGACGCCGTTTTATGGGTATAGTCAAACGTCCGTCCGTCGAAGTTTCATTTTTAGAATTGTCGGAAACGTAAGTCGGTAACCTTTTAACCTGTCCGACCCGTTGGTCAGCCGTGAGTACTGACCACGTTTCTTATCTTACGGTAAGGTTTTTTTTTGCATCATTGGCGAGGGAAAAATCACCACTACCGAAAATACTATTCCTGATGTCACGATATTGGTCTATAACAATTTTACTGTCACAACAAAGTACAGCTGTAGGTTAACCGAAACCGAACCGAGGTTTTTAGTTTTTTAAAAAAAACCGAAACCGAAACCGTCGACATCCCGTAATCTAAGGTTTTTCGTTTTTTATTAAATACTCTCTTGCTGCAGAAATTCACAGAATGTAGCCATCCCAGAGTAGTGAGAGTACCCAGACACTGCCGATGGCAGTGTCTGCGTACTCTTACTACTCTGGGAAGGCTACATTCTGTGAATTTCCGACATTTCAGTTGAGTTGTGTTTGCAGCTTTCCTCAAGTTGCGTGTAGGTGTCAGACCTCAAAGAATGGCCAAGCACAATAAAAGTTCTGTATATTTAGATAATTATTATATTGGCCTTCCTGATTCTTCATGTATTATAGCTTATTTCGGGCATTCATTGAGTGTCACTCAATTTCTCTGCCATTCAGTTATGACTCCGGACATAAGAATGAGTTTTATTGAATTTTATTTGGCTTCTTGAACAAACCGAAAACCGAACCGAACCGAGGTTTTATTCCACCTGAAAAATCAAAACCGAAACCGAACAAGAAATTTAAAAACCTACAGCTCTACAACAAAGAAGACAATTGCCGACAGACACAAAGAGAACTAATTGAGAAATCACCATGTGATTAACAATTCACACTGTCGCTTACTGAGGTGCTACCTACTAAGTACTGAGGGGAAGATTTTTCACCGAATATTTATTACTTTAGCGCCCATAATTTTCAAATATGACATTAAAACCATGCACATACTGCTTAAATATATTTACATACTCATAGCACACCACCCCATATCCTTTTCACTCCATTCCCACCACTATTTCCTTCACTTCGGTATCCATCGGTATACCTCGATACCCCTCGGTGTTTAATATGACCGGGTTGTCTATGGTGGTTCCCAAACTCCCATATGTTTATGTTGTTTTGTTCCAACCCCCTTTGTATCACCGAGTTTATACAGTTCCACTCTGCTTTGTGCATTTCTCTCTGACATTCCTTTTGATTGTGTTTGCAGTTTGACTACTCTTTTGTTCTCCATGCTTGCTTGTATAGATTTTGTTTTTGCTCAACATGTTTTTTTAATTCTGTATTCGAGCCATGGCAGTCTATTACTTGATTTGATGGATTTAGATGAGATGTGTTTGTCAACATTTTTTATCAGGTGTTGCTTGACCGTGTTCCAGATCTCATTTATGTTGGACCCGTTCCTTTCCATTTCTTGTATAATTGGGGGTCAGTATGTGTATTATTATTTACTTAGTGGGGTTCAACTACACTTTTGACAGCCAGGGTCACCTCGTGTTGGACAGTTTTATGGGTGGAGGAAGCCGGCGTACCCGGAGAGAACCATCGAGCAACGGCGAGCAACTGTCAGACTCCCCAACGTACTAACTCCACACAAGCAGGATTAGCATTAGTTGAAGACAAGTGCACCATCGACGTGCAGTACGCCTTAGTACACAGCGCCACCGTGCCGCCACGTGGGCAATCGGGATTAAGTGCTTTGTCCTAGGACACAACACAGTCACTCATGGTCGGGATCGAACTGTGGACCTTTCGGTTTGGAGTTATATGCCGTAACCACTGAGTCACCGCACACCCGTCAGTATGTGTAGGTTGTGATTCTGACATTTGAAAGCAAACTGGGGGCACTTTGGGGAGAATTTGAAATCAAACCTAGAAAATGTACCAACCGTGGATAAGATTCTGGAGTTGGCGGACGCAATTGTGAGAAGTCTAAAACATGATGGTAGGGAGCACACACAGTACGTGGAGAGTGAATTATCACTAAATGACCCGCAGAGTGGAGATTCCACCCGGGTAATAATTGCAAATTTGTTGCAAAGCATAACCAGCACCAGCAAAGTTTCAGCCAATGGACCTCCGGGTTAAACCCGGAGGTCCATTGGCTGAAACATTGCTTGTGTTTTTTGTCGATATGTACAAAATTTGAAAGTTATAGCTTGGGTGATAACTCCACTCAGCGGGTGATTTAGTTACAATCCACTCTCCACGTACTGTAGGGATAAATAGAGAGTCTATAAAAGATATTTAGCAAATAATGAGCTCAAAAAGGCAACAAAAGGCAGGACGAAAACATTCACGGTATTTAAAAGTATAAAACATTTTCTTTATTGGAGTTGAACGACACTATCGACAGCCATGGTTACGTTGTGCCGGACAGTTTTACGGGTGGAGGAAGCCGGAGAGAACCACCGAGCAACGGCGAGCAACTGTCAGAATCCCCAACATACTAACTCCAAACAAGCAGGGTTAGCATTGATTGAAAACAAGTGCACCATCGACGTGCAGTATGTCTTAGTACACAATGCCACCGCTCCCCCACGTGGGCAATGGGACAGAAGTGTCTTGCCCAAGGACACAACGCGTTTGCTGCAGGTGGGATTCGAACCGAGGATCTCTCGGCTTGCAGCCTATACCTTTATCAACTGAGCCACCGCGCCCCCCCCAGTAGAAAACATAAGAGGGTGAATGATAATTTGCTAAAAGTGCCAAAATATATGAACAGGCAAGAAAAAAGTCAATACAATGTAATCAAGGACAAAATAGGAAAGAACGGAAGAGTAGTCTCATTAACCCCTAACAATTTAGTAGTGCAATAGAATTGTTTTCGATCACTATTTTTGTCTCTTTTGTTTAACTATGAATTTAACCAATTATATCTTGTTTGACAGAGCTCACCGAGCTCTGCCAAACAAGTTATATTTGGTTAAATACCAAACTGCATTATGGGAAATATTTGATGCTGTAAACTTTGCCATTTTGACATCAGCGTGTAGGGGGTTAAAGCGATAAGGACGACAGGGGATGGAGGGTCAAATTCCAATGCATCCTTCAATTACCTGTACCTCAATTCATGTACCTCAATTCATATACTCCTCTGTAAATAAATACCGTACTATTATCATCTGAAAATATACTTTTCCATAAGTAGACAAATTATCTAATTACCCCGAAGGAGTACAATCCAGGAATAAACATGCTGCAGGACCAACCGGCTACCGGCATTGTTTGAATCAGGGTTTAGTCTGACGCAAACAATGCAGGTACCCGGCAGATCTGCACATACAAGTACAATTTAACAAAATACACCAGGACTGCTTTACTTTTTATAAATTCAAATATATGTCAACAAATGAAAATAATTCAATCTCAGCCCTCTTTACAGATATATACATATTTATAGACTCTCACCAAAATGTGGTTCCAATTCCCACAAAGTGCATGTCATCAAAAGATATTCTCATCATCATAACCATCAATAAGGCCTCATATCATCATAACCATCATTCTTCATCACCATCACACACCATAACTATTCATCCTGTGCTGTGTTAGTAAGGCTGAAAAACAGAATCCCGTAACCAAATCATGCAATCTGCCAAGTTGTTAATATTATTTGGGTAATTTGATGAAACCAGTCAGTCAGTCAGTCGGAGATTGAATAATCGACAAAACGAGCAAAATAACGAACTACGAACAGTATGATCGAAAATCGAAGGCACGAAATAACACACTAATGATAAATACTGACCATTGTACCAGTAAAACTCCAAGAAATATAAAATATAATTCGACTGACAAACAATTTGAACAAACAATGAAAAGCGACATGAAACACAGAAATGGACGCCAATGTTGACAAAATCTAACCACACAGAAGTGCATTTTACTATCACATGACCAAACAGCGCGCGAATGAACTATAGAAGCCTGTAACTGCCTCAAGCAAGCGCAATACAACAAAAACGCGCACCACTAAGCTATTATCTGAAAAGGGCTGATAATATTATAAACATTTTAAAGTATATTAATAAATTTAAAAAAACATATTCCATAAAATCCGGTTCTGCTACATACTCCCCCTTGCTGAAAAAAATGAGTCCCATCATTTTTCATGGCATGAAATTCTACAAAGGAAGAAAAAAAGCTTACTTTTACTCACTAGGCACACATACCTCATAACACAGATGTCCTTAAACCCCATTATATTTTACAACACTAGATTAAGAATGTACATTTCACAAAATAGTTCATGAAGAGTAGCTTAGAGATGTCTCGTTGTAGGTGCTGGTATCATGTAGGTGATGAGTAGCAGTCGACTAGAATATTACGTTGGGCGCCAGTGTAACAGTCCACCCTCGACGGCCATGTCAGTGAAAACCAAAGACTGGGGATCTGTGCCACGACTAACTCGAACACATAGTTAGCAACATATATTTTTTATTCGCAGGTTCTGGTGTATGTCAACAGGCTCATACCAATACAAACAATCAATCAAACTATCGATTGAGCAATCAAACTATCAGGAATCTACAATATATAAATGAATAACACCTATTGTAGTGTTTATCGATACCAAATCATTTCCATCCAACAATATTATAATACATATAACATTTCACACATTTTACCTGTACCTCAATTCATATACTCCTCTTAAATAAATACCGTACTATTATCATCTGAAAATATACCTTTCCATAAGTAGACAAATTATCTAATTACCCCGAAGGAGTACAATCCAGGAATAAACATGCTGCAGGACCAACCGGCTACCGGCATTGTTTGAATCAGGGTTTAGTCTGACGCAAACAATGCAGGTACCCGGCAGATCTGCACATACAAGTACAATTTAACAAAATACACCAGGACTGCTTTACTTTTTATAAATTCAAATATATGTCAACAAATGAAAATAATTCAATCTCAGCCCTCTTTACAGATATATACATATTTATAGACTCTCACCAAAATGTGGTTCCAATTCCCACAAAGTGCATGTCATCAAAAGATATTCTCATCATCATAACCATCAATAAGGCCTCATATCATCATAACCATCATTCTTCATCACCATCACACACCATAACTATTCATCCTGTGCTGTGTTAGTAAGGCTGAAAAACAGAATCCCGTAACCAAATCATGCAATCTGCCAAGTTGTTAATATTATTTGGGTAATTTGATGAAACCAGTCAGTCAGTCAGTCGGAGATTGAATAATCGACAAAACGAGCAAAATAACGAACTACGAACAGTATGATCGAAAATCGAGGGCACGAAATAACACACTAATGATAAATACTGACCATTGTACCAGTAAAACTCCAAGAAATATAAAATATAATTCGACTGACAAACAATTTGAACAAACAATGAAAAGCGACATGAAACACAGAAATGGACGCCAATGTTGACAAAATCTAACCACACAGAAGTGCATTTTACTATCACATGACTAAACAGCGCGCGAATGAACTATAGAAGCCTGTAACTGCCTCAAGCAAGCGCAATACAACAAAAACGCGCACCACTAAGCTATTATCTGAAAAGGGCTGATAATATTATAAACATTTTAAAGTATATTAATAAATTTAAAAAAACATATTCCATAAAATCCGGTTCTGCTACAAAAACTAACAAAGGCAACCCAACACAGAGTAATAAGGTAGATGTCAAAATCATTTATGGCCAGGACAGTATTGCAGCAGAAATAGTCAAGCATTGGGAGACGGTAAATGATAGAAGATGTGGGGAGGAGTTCCACCAGAATGTAAGATGGAAAGTGGAAAAAAATATCTGACTTAGTGTGCAGGGAAATTGAGGAGGGGACGATACGAAATGCAGTCACTAGGTTAAAAAATGGAAAAGCAGCAGGTACTGACGAAATTTTTCAATGCGTTTTTTTAAAGAGAAGGGGATTCACTATATGGACATCTTACAGCACCATTTAACATGACAATCGCCAAGCATGAGGCGCTGAAAGAGTGGAAGAGGAAAAGCAGGGTAACATTCCTATACAAAAATGATGACGGGGAGATTTTTTTATAATTAAAGAGGGATATCCGTTAGCGCCAATGTTAAGAAGGCATTATGCAAGGTTATCTTTGGAAGGCTTGCGGAAATTGTCGAAAGCTACTTGATTACTCTTTCCCAACAAATAGAGTCAACAAAAGCCACCAAGAGAATGACGTTTATGGCTTTCGTAGACGTGAAATGAGCACACGGCAGAGTACGAGTGGGGATGTAACAGTAACATGGAGGCCTCGGATTTGGAGAAAAGTTTGTCGGAACCGTGAGCGGCGGAAGTAGAGGGGCACAAATGTACAATGCTACCATGGTTCGACCCAGTGCGAGAAAGGTTACAATCGTATATCGGTAAATGTACCATGACTCACTATAGACTCTCCTTTAGATGAATACGCCGCTGTGTGATCACTGCCTTGTCCGTTCTTCTACTTCAACCATCTTCCAACCCGAAGGCCAGCCTTCGGGTTGGAAGATGGTTGAAGTAGAAGAAACCGACCGAAGCGACCGAAGTGGGATTCTTCGGCCAAATATTGTTTGGATTTGCAAATAATGTTACAGGAATGAGCCCATTTAATTCATTGTGTAACTGCGAAGCATATCTGTGGAAAAATGTGGAGGGGCACGCCGCCTCAGAATGCACCACAGTATGACACGAACTTCCCCCAAACCTTTCCCCTCGCTCAAAAAAGTATGACATGCCACTCATATTTATAAACAGGGTTCCCCGCGGGAACCCCGGGAAGTGAAGCAGTGCCTGTTCACTGCGGTAAACAGGCTCTGCTTTACTGGTAAAATAGGACCCAGTCACCAATGCTTGGGAGGTGCAAACCCTCTCTAAAATGGACAACATGGCTTATTAACGCTCACCCCTGGCCTTGAGTTGATAGTCATGTTGTGGTCATGATTAGCCATTGTGCAAAAGTATGTGACCTTAAACACCAATAAATAAATTATAAACAGGGCCCAGAGAAGCTTCGCGATTCGATTCTATTCGAAAACCTGTCACTGATTCGATTAGATCTGTTGGCTTATGACAAAAGAAATCAGATCTCTGCAGAATTTCAAAAGCGTCTTAAAGGGTAATATTTTTGATTCTGAATCGCAATGCGCGGACCTGAAATCATATGAACTATAAATAGAGTTATTCCCCTTCAACCGACGTAAGGCTTGAAAAGACTACTTTTTTCCACATTGGCGACAGTACGAACCTCCCCCTCCCCTTTTAGGCACATTTCGGTTAAAAAATAACCCTATACCCAATTATATTATAACCTCTTGAAAAAGACACTGAAAAAATATAAGGTCGTCATGTGAGTTTTGTGTTAAAATTTTAAACGTTCCCCACTACTGTCCAGTTTCGCATTCAATAAAGAGACATACTTTTACACCCACACACTATTTTTATGATCCCTCATGGTTTTTTGGGGACAGTTATCGCCAACATTTTTGTAGTGTTTTTTCAAGACATGCACTGTAGCATTTTATTCAAACTTAAAAGCTCTGTAAATTTTTCACCAACTGATTAATCAGGGGAGTTTTTATCCTCTGTTAAATGTTGCTTTTGGATAAGTGCACTTAACTCATTGTTCCCCTCACACGTTCATACAAGAAAACGTTTTGTGCAAGCACAAACACGCGAGAAAGTGCTCACGAAACACGCTTATTTTGTGCATATATCACGCAGGACACCGTTTTAAAGCCAATTGGAATAATGCGGATCTTTTTTCATCCAGACAGGGAGCGCGGTGGCTCAGTGATAGGCTGTTGGACTTCTATGCTAGAGCTCTTGAGTTCGATCCCGGTCCGGGACGACCCGCGTTGTGTCCTTGGGCAAGGCACTTTATTCCGGTTGCCTACATGGGTGCACGATGACGCCGTGTACTTAGGCGTACTGCACGTCGATGGTGCACATGTCTTCAACCGCTGTAACCCTGCTTGAGCGGAGCTTGAACAGAGTTAGAATGTTGAGGAGCTGACAGTTGCTCGTCGATGCTCGGTGGCTCTCTCCGGGTACTCCGGCTTCCTCCACCCGTAAAACTGTCACGGCCCCGATTAGTCAATGTGCATAAGTATGTGACCTTCAACACCAATAAATATATAATAAATTTTCATCCAGGTTGCTCTAAGTTCATAAGATTTTTTTTTTTTTTTTTTTTTTTTTTAATTTTTTTATTAGGGTTTAACGACTCATTAACAGCAAGGGTCATATCATGTCAGTGACAGTTTTACGGGTGGAGGAAGCCGGAGTACCCGAAGAGAAACACCGAGCAACGACGAGCAGCTGTCAGCTCTCCAACATCGTAACTCTGAACTCTGCACTGCGGCACAGGCAGGGTTAGATTGGTTGAAGACATGCGCACCATCGACGTGCAGTACGCCTTAGTACACAGCGTCATCGTGCCCCCATGTAGGCAATCGGGGTTAAGTGCCTTGCCCAAGCACACAACGCGGGAGCACGAATCAGTCGCTGAAATGGTCACCCATCCAACTACTAACCGCGCTCGACGTTGCTTAACTTCGGTGATCTGACGAGAACCGGTTACCGCGACGCCACCGCGCCCCTAGTTCATAAGATTAAAAATTCCAATAAGAAGAAAGCAGAATATCCATTTATGAGAGAAAAAGATCCTTGTATGAAATTTAAATCTGTTTTGCCTATTGTTTGATGCACACTTGGCCTACAGTACTAGTCTGGATACATAACAAAAAAAAATATACTAAATTTAAGCCTTTGAATCCCAGCGGCCTCTCTTTCGTCCAGGGACATGATACGTCATAATTTCATTAAATTGGATGGATGCTAAGTGCATGTGTGTGGTAGACCAATTAATATTTTCAACGTGCAGCCCCAAGGCTGCACGTTGAAAATATTAATTAGTCTACCCCTAAATAATGAATATGGACTCTTCCAGTTGCTGTCATTTAACTGATATGGAAGATACCACCGGGGTTCAAGGGGTTAACCCTCTGCACACCGGTGTCAAAGTAGCAAAATTTCAAGCATCACTGCCTTCCCAACATGCAACTAGGAATTTAACAAAATTCAATTCATTGTTGCATTATGGAAGAAAATGCAGATGGAAATTTGGATATTTTAGTGTGTAGATGCTCAAGTGGATTGAGGATCTGTTATTGTGCAAACTGGTCCGGTTAAAACGATGCCCAAGATAATCTTTTCACCAGATTGATGTGTACCGATATACGCACTTAACAGTTATGTGGGGTCGCGGTGGCTCAGTTGGTAGAGGTGCAGGCTGCAAGCCGAGAGGTCCTCGGTTCGAATCCCACCTGCGGCAACCGCGTTGTGTCCTTGGGCAAGACACTTCACCCCGATTGCCTACATGGGGGCACGATGACGCTGTGTACTGAGGCGTACTGCACGTCGATGGTGCGCATGTCTTCAACCAATCTAACCCTGCCTGTGCTGCGGTGCAGAGTTCAGAGTTACGATGTTGGAGAGCTGACAGCTGCTCGTCGTTGCTCGGTGGTTCTCTCCGGGTACTTCGGCTTCCTCCACCCGTAAAACTGTCACGGTCACGATTAGCCATTGTGCATAAGTATGTGACCTTAAACACCAATAAATAAATAAATATAAATAACAGTTATGTGACATGAGGTTAGGTCGTAATATATACTTTCTCTTAGAATGTCCAAGTGATATATAAGACTCATATAAACATTTATTTACAATAACGGAATCAAGCAACAATTAATATAGCTGGTGTTGACACCGAGCTGTGCGGGACAGAGTGTCCTTTTGACTGGTGAATTCCAGAGTGAAGTCTCAAGCTCTTATCAAAGTATATATACACATCACGAGAAACAAGAGGTTTTAAAATCGGGCGGCGTAACGATTTTCAAAGTGTGTGTGTGTGTGTGGGGGGGGGGGGGGGGGGGGGGTGGATCGGGCGATGGATGGTCGTCGGTATGACGGACCGACCATGGTTCGGCACACTGTACAAAAATTTTAAATTCCACGATCCCAAAACCCCCATTTCCATACATCTGAGCGGATATTTTGAGATTTTTCAGGACATGTATTTGGAAGATTTCACACTTTGAGAGCCGTTAAAAAACGTCAGTTAAGCATACAGGTGAGGTCTGTTTATCAGCTTTGGTCGTAACGACCAAAGCTGATAAATAGACCCCACCTGTATGCTTTACCAGACGTTGACAGCAATTATACTGTCTGTGGATTATCTTGTCTGGGTGGATTTGGTACTTTTATGTCTGTACGATTACGATCTACTTCAGTTAACCGATTTTTAACAGAATGTATAGATTTTAGCGTTTGCTGCCACTTATTGCAAAAAATGATCCGAAATCCATCGAAACTGAACCAGTACGATAGAAACATAGCTGGCAAAAAATATGGGGGAGGCTCTGGATCCGCCCCTTGTTTCACCAGTCATTGGTTGTGTTGAAAAATATGCATACAAAAAAACATGGCCCGGCAAAAAAGTGGGGTGGTGGGGTTGAAGCCACCCCCAACCCCCCCCCCCTCCCTGGTTCCTCCGCCCCTGACAATACAATTTTCATATTTCAAACTGGATTCAAGTAACTGACCCATTCAAGATTAGACTCGCCACTTCCAAACCAAGCCGCGTATGTAGCTGACACTTGGACAGCAACAACAGCATTAAATGAACAGTTACTCCATATATGGGGTGTTTATATATACTGATGGAGATTTACCTTGTAGACAAAATGTCGCTACTTGAGTAAAAGGGACTTTTATATTTTAACCAAAAAAAGTTTCAATTCAGAAACAAAAAACAATTACGCTAGTTTACATTCCAAAACATAAATTTTTGTTTAACAATAAAATCATTTGTGGGTGTCCATAATGCCATGGTCATAGTTACACATTTTGTTCCGCTTGACTTGAGTACTGACGTGACTCATTCGGTTTCCCTCAGTTTATTCCTGTTCTCGTCATTTGACCTCAGGTGGGTGAAAGGAATGATATACCCATTTGTTCGCCGGAAAAAACATAACCACCCAGTTTGAAATGTAAATATGCTCCTTAAATGTAGGCCTAATTACGCGCTTAAAAAATGCTATCTGGATAGGTTAAGTTTATAAAACGTTAATCCAGCTTCACGTCCTTCAACCTTGCCTTGGTTGGATTTGGAGTTTGATGTTATGAAAATTTGAAAAATTCGTTTTATATTCAAAGCGTCGGAAAGCAGGCATAATTATAAATGCGCCCAAAAATGTCGGAAATAATGAATCAATAACTTTCCTGGCGTGCAAGGAGATGTTGGATTACTCCCCTTGCACTACATCACTAGCCGTCTACATTTTTAAACAAATGATGGCTGACAGAAAAATTTAACGAAACATAAAACGATTTGCAAACACAACTGACGAAATTGCGGAGAAAAAGGGTGGCATAATAAATACGTTTAGTTCGCGGGTACGGAGACACACGAGGCACAGTCAGAACAATATTGGGCTCAGTTAAATCCTCGCCTGATATTGCTCTCACTATATCCAAACGCCCTGTAACGTACAGTATATATGACGTCACCGTCAAGGTACACCGGACTGAAAGGGTCAACCCTTTCGACATCTAGCTCCTGAACGGTATCGCCTTTCTATACTACTCAAAATTTGCTAAGCACCAAATATCTGATACATCATTGTGAAATTTGCTTGTGACATATTTGCGATATTTTTGGTGGATATGATTGAGGGATGTATTGAGATGGTCCCCGGTGTTTTCATTAACTGTCTTGACAGGCAGACCTTTCGTGACAGCCATGGAAAGCGTGTACCCCTTGATTTTCATGATGTTTTCGTGTACTGTCTACATGTACATGACATGTGTAGGGTATTCAATCTTCATTTCAACACAAACCCTTGTGATTTAATGATTGAATATGGCAAATGCAAATGTAAGAAGACATTTGTCTGAAGCAGAAATGTGGCGGGCTGTAGGGATGGTGGATCAAGGGGCTGCCCATCGTCAGGCTGGTGAAGCCCTTGGTGTGCACCATACGCTGATCACCAGAGCCTGAGCAAGATTTCAGTAGTATGGCACACCAATAAGACGGCATGGTGGTGGCAGAGACAGGGCAACATCTGCAGCTGAAGACCGGTTTTTGATCATTCAGGCCCCTATGAACCGCTTTGCTACAGCAACCCAGCTTCGCAGTGACCTTCAGAATGCATCCGGGGTAAATGTTTCGACCCAGACTATCCGGGCAAGGTTGCACGAAGGTGGTCTCCAATCGGGAAGACCATGTATTCGCATTCCGCTTTCCCAGACCCACCGCCAAGCACGATATGAATGGGCCATGGACCACGTTGGATGGACCAGAGAAGACTGGCGACTTGTCCTTTTGACAGATGAGTCAAGGTACTGCCTAGACCACACAGATGGGCTCTCTAGGGTACGGAGAAGACCAGGAGAGCGATTCCATGCAGCCAACATTGCTGAGCATGACCGCTATGGCGGAGAGTCAATCATGGTCTGGGGCGGCATCAGCAGGGATGGACGTGCAGAGCTCTGTGTCCTTAAACGTGGTACATTGACTGTACAGCGGTATATTGATGAGATCCTGGATGTTCACGTCAGATTGTATGCAGGTACAGTGGGTGATAGATTCATTCGGATGGACGATAATGCCCGTCCTCATGTTGCCCATGCTGTCCGGGAGTACCGACAGAGAGAGGGGATTGAGCGTATGAACTGGCCAGCAAGATCCCCTGACCTCAATACAATCGAACATGTCTGGAATGAGTTACAGCTTGCAAGTTCAGCCCGTCCAGTCCAGCCAAGAAGTGTCCAGGAGCTTGGTGCCATGCTGGTCCAAGAATGGAACAACATCCCAGAAAGGACCACCAGGAACCTGATTTGGAGCATGAGAAGGCGTTGTTAAGCTGCAAATAACAGTAATGAGTCTCATACTCGATACTGAACCCACACCAGTTCGCTTCGTCAACTTTTTGGCAAATTTGAAAAAAATCCTCTTTTACCAATAATATCCATTTTCCATGGTTATCGTATTCAAAAGCTAAAAAATAACGTCAAACACAAATAAAATCTTAATTTCTGTACTTAAATCATTAAAGATATAATTAAATAAAAAAATATATACACTTTTCATTACAATATTTCAACTAAAACGTACAGCAGGTAGTTGGATATACTTGGTGCTTAGCAAACTTTGAGTAGTATATAATAAATACTATCCAGTTTTATTGGAGGAATCTATTTTAAATTCATAGGGGGTTTGGGAGAATCAGCAATAGTTTAATCCTCTTGGGTTCTAAAACTAGATTATTACTGACATGGACGTCGCGAAGATGACCAATTGGAGCGTGTAAACCTGATTTGACCGGAGTGTGATTCCTCAAGTCCCGATCGTTAAAGGCACACCTTGTTGATGTAGCTGGAATATTAGTCACCCCGGGAATACAGATGGAAGAAAAAACTCAAGACTTGTTGGACGTTTATTAGTAAATAATTAATATGCATGTAGCAGTTGTGACGTAACTTCTTATTCAATTAACCCTCTAATCAACGTAACGGAAAAACCGGCCAGCGCTGTTCACAAAAATCATCATTCAATTTTCATTATTGTTTTAATTTTTTGTCTCAAAAACATAACTTATGACCCCTTATTGGAACGAGCTCGTTGTGCTCGTTCCAATGAGGTGTCATAAGCTGTGTTTTGGACGCCAAAAAAAAACTAAAAATACTGAGTTATTCAGGAATTTTGTTTGCAAGCGTCGTCTGTCTTTCGTGTTAGGTAAAATGTTAACATGTACTGCCGCCATGCTCCAAATCGGCCAGGCCGGGCCCCCCAATATACCGAAGTGGACTTAGTAGATGGTATGCTTACTAGATTATTGTGTTTTGTTATACGCCCATATGAAGCCAAACATGTAGTGACTAATAGCTTTATAGCTGGACGTGTGATGGTACGCAATAGTCTAGCACACTTGTCCAAAGCCAACATTTAATGGATTAATGGAGGATAAAAACTTCCCTGATTATTCAGTTGGTGGAAAATCTAGAGAGCTTGTAAGTTTGAATAAAATGTTAAAGTATAAAATGTAGGCGATAAGTGTCCTCTAAAAACTATGAGGGAACATAAAAATAAGATGGTGGGGAGTAAAAGTATGTCTCTTTATTGAATGCGAAACTGAACAGTGGTGGGGAAAGCTTAAAATTTAAATAGAAAATTTAGACGCCGACCAGTGCCGACCTATATTTTTCAGTGTCTTTTTTACGAGTTTATAAACTAAGTGGGTATAGGGTTGTTTTTTTTTTACTGAAATGTGCCTTATGAGGTGTGGAGAGAAAAGGGGGGTTGTTCTGTTGTCAATGTGGAAAAGTAGTATTTTGAAACCTAACAACGATAAAACGACGGCGTCGGTGGAACTGTAATAACTCAGAAATATTACCCTTTTGCTTTTAGAATTTTGCAGAGATCTGCGTTTATGGACCAATCGGCTCGAAACTTGTAATGAATGTTCACCACCATGGGAATCTGTGCACCTGCGATTATAGTTTCGGTCGGATTATTGTTGCCAGAATTATGCCCCTTTTCGACTTGAAAAAGCAGGCCTAGAATTTTGTCCGGAGATTTTCTCAGATCTTTATGGGTCGATTCCTTTGAAACTTGGTATGGATTTTTACTATCATGGGAACCTGTGCACCTATGATTATAGTTTTGATCGAAATTTAAAAAAAAGAATTATGCCCCTTTTCGTCTTAGAATAATCATGGAGGCGGGTGCGGCGGGGTACATACAGGCCCACCTGGGACAGCCACACCTCTAGTTTTAACTGTTCTATTGAAAGCACATCACCGTCCTTGAATCCAACGGTAATCCAAATTTGTCATTTTTTCACGATCTACTTTCCACATTACAAATTCACACTGCAGAATTAGAACCACCGAAACTAAGAACCTGAGGAAAGGAAGTGGATTATATTTCCTAACTCTCTTTCCTCTTTACTAGCTTCACTCAACCCCAAATTGAAGAACTCCCTCAATCTGCAACTTCATGAAAAGTTGAATACTCTCATGTCTGACCAATATAATATCGTGTTTTGCTGGTTTCCTGGACAAGTTGGTACCTCCGGCAATGCCAGGGTAGACAGTGCAACGAAACAGGCTTTAAACAAGCCTATCTCTGATTTGAAAATTCCCTTCAGCCATTTTTAAACCACATGTCGGTAAGTACATCAGTTGAATGTGATAGGCGGAATGGCATGGGGCAACAAATAACAACCTCAATCGCTTCCGACCAGATGCCAATAATATATCGTCTCTTGAGTGCAACAACGCACCATCTGCAATGCTGAAGCATTGCAGATGGCGCCTTGTTACACTCAAGAGACGAAATATGCGCCTATAGTAACTTTTGTACAAACACTACGCAATATTGACACGATGTCTTATTGGCCACACATAACTTAAATATTCCTTTTTGTTAGAGGGTGATTGTGTTCCTTGCCGACAGGTGTTGACAGTGGAGCACATTCTGTCATACTGTACTGATTTTAATCGTGTTATAGGGCAGTATTTCACTGTAGGGTCTCTTAAAAATCTATTTTATCACACGAACCCGCACAACATTTTGTCATTTCTCAAAGTCATCAACCTTTTCAATAAATTTTAAAATTGCATAGCACTAGTATTATCACTCACTATTGTCCGCGGCCACAATTAGCCATTGTGCAGACATATGTGACTTTAAACACCAATAAATGAATAAATAGTACTAAGGGAGTGAGGTGGCTCAGTGGTTACGACATTGGACTTCAAACCGAAAGGTCCACGGTTCGATCCCCTGCATTGTCTTCGAGAGCAAGGCACTTAATCCCGATTGCCCACGTGGGGGCACGGTGGCGCCGTGTACTAAGGTGTACTGCACGTCCATGGTGCACTTCCTAACCCTGTCTTTGTGGAGTTAGTACGTTGGACAGTCTGTTAGTTGCTCGCTGTTGCTCGGTAGTTCTATCCGGGTACCTCGGCTTCCTTCACCCGTAACACTGTCCGATACGAGTTGACCCTGGCTGTCGAAAGTGTCGTTAAACCCCAATAAATAAATAAATAATATATTGTAATTATTACCTATTTTATATCATTCATTTTACTCCGAAATTGACAATGACATGTTTTACTTCCTACCGATTTCTCGCCATGATAGAAGTTTAGATTCTGTCGTGGCGTTAAGAACCAATGAATTAACCCTTTGAACACGAGATGACGCTTTACCGACCCAGGGACATGGTACGTCATACTTTCATTAAGTAGTGTGTCTGCTATATTAAGGGTGGGGTAGACCAATCAATATTTTCAACGTGCAGACTCAAGGCTGCACATTGAAAATATTGATTGGTCTATCCCATAATAATAAATATGGAGTCTTCCAATTTCTTCCATTGAACTGACATGGGAGATACCACCAGGGTTCAAAGTAAAATACAAATGAAGGAAAATCGGCGTCAAATATCGTCCCTACACTTGTTACCTTGACTTGCGCGCGTATCTACGGTGGCAGGTATAAGTAAAGCTTTGTATATTATAAAATAACCAAAAGCAAGTTTACCCCCCCCCCCCCCCCCCACACACACACACACACCCACACACACACGTATGCTGCGATGAGACAGTTCGGCTAAATAGCTGATTTCAGATAATTTATTAATTAAATTGCTGAAATATACAAAAAGCTTTATATATTATAAAATAACAGAAACAAGTTTGTCCCCCTCACGCAGGGATGAGAGAGTTTGGTTAAATGGCGGATTTCAGATAA
Organism: Pictodentalium vernedei; assembly: GCA_031216915.1. NCBI lineage: Eukaryota > Metazoa > Mollusca > Scaphopoda > Dentaliida > Dentaliidae > Pictodentalium > Pictodentalium vernedei. Next base: position 689,175,852 of record CM062295.1, read on the forward strand.
TTATTATCAAATTGCTGAAATTTTCTTTTCTTTAAATCTACATGAAAATGGTCTTTAAGACCATTTTCATGTACATTTATAGAAATAAAATGTTTGCGAGTTATACCTTAACTATAATATGTCCTCTTATTTTCTGAAAAATTATCATTTTCACACATTTTGAGATTATTTTATGAGAGTTTCAGCTTATTTCTGACAATTTAGATACCCTCCACTATCATCCCTGCTAACACTTAACCCTTTACCTAAGCTGAAAAGCAGACGACACTTGCAAGCTGGAATACCTGGAGAGAACACCGACCGGCTATCAAAATCCCCAACATACTAACTCCACACAGGCAGGGTTAACATTGGTTGAAGACAAGTGCACCATTGACGTGGAGTACGTTTTTCGTACACAGCGCCAACGCGCCCCCGCCGTTGGCAATCGGGATTAAGTGCCTTGCCCAAGGATACAACGCTGTCACCCCTGATGGGGATCGAACCATGGTCATTTCGGTTTGACATCCAATGAGCACCACCCTCCCCCCACCCAACGCTCTTGGTTAGAGAATCGCAAATTCAATATAACCTTCGGTATTTGAACATGCATGTGTAGATAGCAACTCTCAATCATTTTCAGGGGCAGCGGAACGATTTTCAAAGTGTGTGTGTGTGGGGGGGGGGGGGGGGGGGGGGGGGCGGGTGGGGGTGCTAGGTCGGGCGATGGATGGTCGTCGGTATGACGGACCGACCATACCATAGTTCGGCCCACCGTACGAAAATTTTAAACTCCAGGGTCCCAAAATCCCCATTTCCATGCATCTGAGCGGATATTTTGAGATTTTTCAGGACATGTATTTGAATGATTTCACACTTTGAGAGCCGTTAAAAACGTCGGTAAAGCATACAGGTGAGGTCTGTTTATCAGCTTTGGTCGTAACGACCAAAGCTGATAAATAGACCTCACCTGTATGCTTTGCCAGACGTTAACAGCAATTACACTGTCTGCGGATTATCTTGTCTGGGGTGGATTTGGTACTTACATGTCTGTAAGATTACGATCTATTTCAGTTAACCGACTTTTTTAACAGACTGTATGCATTTTAGCGTTTGCTGCCACTTACTGCAAAAATATGATCCGAAATCTATCGAAACTGAACCTGTACGAGAGAAACATAGCTGGCGAAAATATGGGGGTGGCTCTGGATCCGCCCCTTGTTTCACCAGTCACTGGTTGTGTTAAAATATATGCATACACAAAAACATGCCCCCCCCCCCCCCCGGTTCCGCCGCCCCTAATTTTTAAGTAGCTTTGAAAAGAAATGAGTAAAATATTCAGGATCTACTATAAATAAATACCATCTAATTGGTTTCTTATTGTTCGCAAAGACACAGTAGCTAATGATCCCTCTGCGGAACGATCTCGTCGAACTGTTTCCTTTGAGGGCTGTGAGCTCGGGCCAGAAAGAAAAATTAATTCTTTCCGCATGTCTCTTCAAACGAGAAACTGGGGCAACCCTGAAAAGTTAATCTTATTTTTCCAGGAAACCCTTCTTTGAATCTTATAGCAAGGGAAAGACATAGTAATAATACTCATTTGTTCCGCCAGTAGTGCAAGCCCAAAGGCTGGAACGAACAACCTGGAATATATAAGTTATTTCATTTTTTCAATGCACCAATTCTGTGCTGTGATGTCAAACACTGTGGGAAAGGGCTCTTACATCATATCTCTCTTAGAGATGGACAATACACCGAACCAAACCCATTATTGATTACCGAAACTGACTGAATTTTACAATTTTTTCACATTTGCTACTTCTAGTGCCTTGTTGAGACTGAGGAGCTGTTAACCCTGTACCTAACGACTGGTCCGCATCCGCCCGCGTAATTTGCAAATTGAGCAGTTGAAAAAAATTAACTTTTCAAAATATTTCAACACAACTATATCATGTGACCCCTCATTGGAACGAGCTCATCGAGCTCGTTCCAATGAGGGTTCACATGTTATGGTTTTGTTGAATTTTTTTTTAAATTTAAAAAAAATAGTAATTAAAATAATAAATTTTAATATTCTCTACGATAGGAAAAGGGTTAAATTGTTCATTTTCACGAAAGAAGTGATTGGTTTTCTTTTAAGTTTTGTTAACCCTTCAGAGCCTGGACAATTGTCCAGAATTCCCAATAGACGACAATCTGTACATGTTCAGTTGCTTATAGCAGTGTTTTCTCGTCAAGTCGTGGCTGCCTTAAAATGCAGCCAAGACTTTACTAGAAATTTCTGCTCAGGCGATTTGTGTATTGTCAGCAGGACCTTCTAATGATGACACGTTATCCCTTTACCTAACATGAAAAGCAGACGACACTTGCAAAAAAAAATTCTTGAATAACTAATTTTTTTCATTTTTTGTCTCAAAAACATAGGTTATGACCCCTCGTTGGAACGAGCTCGACGAGCTCGTTCCAACGAGGGGTCATAACCTATGTTTTCGAGACAAAAAATGAAAATATTTTGAAAATTAATTGGCGATTTTTGAGAATAGCGCTGGCCGGTTTTGGCCGTTACGTTGGGTAAAGGGTTAAGGGCACATGTTCTGTTCTTAGATCATAAAAACCTGAAATAGGTCTTTGAAGATTATGGTGTGTGTGGAACAAGTCACAAAATTACTGTACTTATGATTTGTGTTGGCAAAATAATGCAATTGTTGGGTTCTTTGGCAGTGACTTATTCTGTATTTTCCTGATAGGAATTCCCCTTTGGTATCATGTCAGCAAATCTAAGTCATGTCAGATACCGAATATCGAGTCGATACAGTGGTATACCCCATACAAATACCGAAACCGATACCGAACTAAAAGTTCCAGTAGCCCCCATCTCTAAGCAATTCATCTCTAAAGTCAAAGCTTCTTCATCATTATATAATTGCATACGTTGTTCTGGAAAATAACAAATAAACACGAAGGACAAGCCGAGAATAATGTCTTATTTGACGGTTCTTAAAAGAAGTGTTTGTGGATTACTTGCATGTAAGAAGGCCCAAAACGGCTTAACAAAATATGTCGATTCTGTTGTCAGATGTTAGACATGTTTGGGGGAGATAGGGGTGATTTGCCCCCACCCTCATTTCTCTTCTAAAAATGTCAACCTTATATACATTCACGCCTGAAATCACTAAAAATGGTGATGTACTCTTACCCTAAAATTTGTCGAGTCATTTATGTACAGTTATTTCTTCACTTTCTTGGTACTTAAGCCTTCAAAAAGTACCGAGTGTGCTCCAATTGGCATGACCCCCCCCCCCCCCCCCATCCCCCTATACCTTCACCTATGGGGGTGAAGCATATTCTTAACCCAGTATGAGCGAAATAAAGTAAGGGGAAACAGATTTTTCGTTGGCAGCGGAAAAATATTTTGTCCCATCCCGCCCTCACTCTTCATTTAACCTGGCATTGTCTCTGATTTTCGATCATCAGTTAGGGGAATTCCCGGGATGTTCGAACACTCCCTGACCGCCTGGCTCTGTCCCCAACTTTCGATCCTCGGTTAGGGAAATTCATGGGCGGTTCGAACACTCTCTGACTGTCTGGCTCTGCCCCTGACTTTCGATCATGGGTTAGAGAAATTCCCAGGGTGTTCGAACACTCTCTGACAGCCTGGCTCTGTCCCTGACTTTCGATCCTTAGTTAGGAAAATTTCCGAGGTGTTCGAACACTCTCTCACAGCCTGGCTTTGTCCCTGAGTTATTTCCAGGGTCTTCACCTTGCATTAAAAAAAAATAATCCAAATTTTTCAAAAAATTTTTTTTCTGCCGCTATGCGATGAGTTTTTCATGTATATATTGTGGAATAAAGACAGAATATTTAGGCCTAAAAAAGTTAAAAATCTGTTTCTCAGGACATCCCGCATGGCTCTTGTAGCAGCCGAATGGTCTCTTTATAACCAATGCAAACTTTAAAAAATAAAAATTAAATGGTTTATGTCTAATATTTTACCCAAGTTAATAAAATTGATAAATTTATTCCTGGAGTGCAACGAGGCTTTGTAATTTAGCATTGCAAAGCCTTCTTGCACTCAAGAGACGAAATACACCACCACCCATGCTATTCTGTAGATTATGAGGCCTAAAACCAAGAACGTGAATTTTTGATAGCAAAGAAATAAATAGAAAAATAAAAAATAAAATTAAAATCCGCCCACATGCAATTTTACAAAAAAAAAAATGGCATGAGAAACAGAAGATCTACTTTGTGGGGGCCTTATCGGAAGATTTATCACAGAAAACAGATATGAGTGAAACAATTTATCTGTTTTTAACCGCCGTTCCATGGCAGAAATTATTATTAATCCGAACCTGCCTTTAGATGCCATTTTTTTAATTGTCTGTCACCAAAAGGGCTAGTTATTTTAAAATTAGCATATCACCATTGAATGCCACGCCACTGCCAACAAAACAAAAACAAATTTAATTGCACCTTTCGGTATGAAAAGAAAATTGGCTGTTAGGTTTTTCCCTTCTTGTGGGTGACTAATGGAAACAATTATAACAAATTGGTTTCATGAGGAACAACCATTAATACTGTTGACAGCCAATAGATCCACAGCATCAGGCTAAAGACATCAGTCTGTTATTGGTGACAGTGACATGACTGTAATAATAATCGTTTTTATAGTACAGTACGTGGAGAGTGTATTATCACTAAATCACCCGCAAAGTGGAGATTCCACCCAAGCAATAATTCCAAATTTGTTGCAAAACATAACCAGCACAAGCAAAGTTTCAGCCAATGGACCTCCGGGTTCAACCCGGAGGTCCACTGGCTGAAACATTGCTTGTGTTGTTCATCGATATGTACAAAATTTGAAAGTTATAGCTCGGGTGATAACTCCACTCCGCGGGTGATTTAGTTACAATCCATCCACTCTCCACGTACTGTAAGAGGGGAGTGAGGAGAATCGATGGGAAAATCAGGTTGGAGTGGCACGGCAGAGTTTTTTTTATTATGTTAACGGGGATCACGCTGGCTCAGTTACGTCACTGATCTGCAAACCGAAAAGTTCACGCTTCGATTCCCGCCAGGAGTAACTGCGTTGTGTCCTTTGGGAAAGGTACTTAATCCCGATTGCTCACGTCGAGGCACGGAAGCCCTGTTCACTAGGGATCACTGCACGCTGAGGGTGTACTTTTCGTCACTCAATCCTAACCCTGCATGTACGGAGTCAGTACGTTGAGGAGTCTGGTAGTTGCTCGCCGCTGCTCGGTGGTTCTCTCCGGGTACTTCGGCTTCCTCCACCCGTAAAACTGTCCGACACGAGGTGACACTGACTGTAGAAAGTGTCGTTAAACCCCAATCAAACAAATTATGTTAATGCCAAAATAATGGGCGATGAGCACCGAGAGTTGTCCTGAAATAACAAAGGGTTAACCCTTTACCTAAAGAACCGTCCGCATCTGCATGCTAGGTTCTGCAGTTGAAAAGAAAGTTTCAACAAAACCCATATCATGCGACTCCTCACTGGAACGATCTCGTCGAGATCGTTCCAGTGAGGGGTCACACAATATAGTTTTGTTGATTTTTTATTCTTTTTTTGAAAAAATTGAAAACAAAGATTTCCGGCTCGTGAATATGATACGTCTTCATTTCATTAAGTAGGATGGCTGATAAGTGAATGTGTGGGGTAGACCAATCAATATTTTCAACGTGCTGCCCTCAAGGCTGCACGTTGAAACTATTGATTGGTCCACCCCAAAGTAATAAATATGGACTCTTCCAATTGCCGCAGTTGAACTGACATGGGAGATACCACAAGTGTTCAAAGGGTTAAAGTATGGATGCCACGTCTGGAAGTATCAAAGGAGTGTTTTTTAGAGATCCCTAGTTGATCAGTTATAGTTTTCGGGCATGGATTTCTTTGGATTCCTCCTCAGTGGTTTGTTTGGGTATCTTGATAGACGAGACAATGTCTGGCTGTTTAGTTACCCCCCACCCTACACACTAAAAACTAAAGTGTTAAAACTGACACTTTCAAGGTGTTAAACCCATTCTAACTCTTAGGGCTTGATTTTAACACTCAAAGTGCAATGCTTTAAGCACTTAGACATTGCAATCGTCAAAAATCTGAAACTTGAATGGATGGCACTTCCCATGTGTCTAGCATTGGTGGTTCTTCCAGAACCGTCCATAATTTGATTTACGCTTGGTGGGTACATAATTAAAAGGACACAACGCAGATGACGCGGATCAGGCTCGAGAGTTCGAGCCTGATCCGCGTCATCTGCGTTGTTTCCTTTTAAGTGTCGCGACATTACACTTGTCAAGTGGTATTATTGTCAACACATGTCAAGTTCTGGGATATCTACACTTGAACAAAGTGCTAGTTCAGCACTTAGTAATTGTTAAATACAGCACTTCAAGTGTAGTTTTTAACACTTTAGTTTTTAGCGTGCAGAGGCGGCGGAAGCTGCAAAAAAAAGAAAATACTGTTGGACAAACATTTGGCTGCCTTTTTTGTTATATTATTGGATACTTACCAATTTTTTAAACGATCCAGTGGTCTGCATAATCTTTCTTGTCATACCATATACCAGGACTCTCTGTTTCTAAAATTTTTAATATCAATGCAATGACTGATAATTTACGGCCGATATATGTTAGTACCAATTCCGAACTTCATACCTGAACCGATAGAGCTTGTATAATTGTACGGAAATGCCTAAACATTACTGTCATGTGATTGTCGTCATCTTGTCCGCCATGTTGGATTAGAAAGTCTGATTTTTGCACAAAATTAAAAAAGTTGTATCGGCTGGATAAGAAAGATGCTAGTTTGTTTCAATTAGCACTCCACGTTTGTTAAATTCTCCTGTTTGTAAAAATAGCCGCCATTTTGACCGCCATTTTTAAAAACCCAATATCACAAATTCCTCAAGGCTGACAAAATTGATTCTTCTAATGGGTGTTGTGGACAACCATAATTCGCTGAGAAAAAAACTTTAGACGCCAAAACACACAACGGTGCCTTGGCTACCGGACTATAGAGATCAAAGTGAGAATGTTATGGGGAATATTTATTTATTTATTATTTATTTATTGGTGTTTAAGATCACATACTTATGCACAATGGCTAATCATGACCGTGACAGTTTTACGGGTGGAGGAAGCCGGAGTATCCGGAGAGAACCACCGAGCAACGACGAGCAGCTGCCAGCTCGACAACATCGTAACTCCGCACTGCAGCACAGGCAGGGTTAGACTAATTGAAGACATGCGCACCATCGACGTGCAGTAGGCCTTAGTACACGGCGTCATCGTGCCCCCATATGGACAATCGGGGTTAAGTACCTTGCCCAAGGACACAACGAGGGAGTTCGAATCGATCGCTCAGACGGTCACCCATCCAAGGACTAACCGGGCTCGACGTTGCTTAACTTTGGTGATCTGACGAGAACCGGTTACCGCAACGCCACAGCGCCCCCTGTTATGGGGAAACAGCAGTGAATGACCATGTATCGAAATATCAGCGCTACCGTCTGCTTGACTAACCCATATTTACATAACACAGTATTTTTACAAAATAAATTAAATTTCACATTTTTCGAAAACAAATTTCACAATTTTTCAATAAAACCATACAACGAGCTGATCCTATTGATATGCATATTTGTATCGTTTTATTGAGAAACTACCGAGATATTCTAGGCTGTGGGAGGCTTGTTCTGGTTAATTTTCTGGCCGTTTTTTTTGCCGCTATGTTAAGTAAAGGGTTAAGGAGAGCTCCTTATCACCCTCCTTTTTTATGGTAAGGTCCCTCCATGACACAACTCAGTTACCGTCAACATTTCGGTTTAAGGTTCATTTCTCTTATCACTGGTCCACCGCGCACCCACGGCTTGATAGTATTCATCCTCACCCACAGGCCTTATGACCATGTCTTTTTAACCCCTTACCTAATGCGTCGTCTCAATCCACCAAGTGCTATATACGAGACTCGACCTTCTATTTATTTATTGGTGTTTAAGGTCACATATTTCTGTACAATGGCTAATCATGACCTCGACAGTTTTACGGGTGGAGGAAGCCGGAGAACCCGGAGAGAACCACCGAGCAACGGCGAGCAACTGTCATCTTCCCAACATACTAACTCCATACAAGCAGGGTTATCTTTGGTTGAAGACAGGGGTGCACCATCGATGTTCAATACGCCTTTGTACACAACGTCACCGTGCCCTCAGATGGGCAATGGGGGTGAAGTGTCTTGCCCAAGGACACAACGCGGTTGTCGCAGGTGAGATTCGAACCTAGGACTTCTCGGCTTGTAGCTTGCATCTCTCCCAACTGAGCCCCCGAGAATCGACATTCTAACTTTATTATCGATCTCACATTTTGCTTCCAAAATGTAGTTGATGACCATCTTTTGGAACAAGCTCATCTCCACTGAGGGGTAATAAGCTTTGTCTTTGACTCAAATAATGATGTCCATTTCTTTCAGATTGGAAAATTGTAAGTAAGTATCGTTTCCGACTGAGACTGTGTGTTGGGGAGGGGGTGAGCGATGATATGCTGCATGGGCATGATTTTAAAAAAATAGTTCCCTTGTGGGTGGAATGTTGAAAACAATTATGAACTATCGTTGCTACTTTAGTAGCAAAGACAGTACACAGTTCTTTCAAACATTCCACTCACACTTTAATTCGAGTGGACGCCATCACTGAGTGAAAGGCGAGGCAATGCGAAGTTGTGAGTAGCTGCAGGTAAACGGAACATCATAGTTTATACATGGTTGGAGATTTTCTTGAGACATTTTTCTTTGGTTCCACTTATTGCTGTAATGCACTGCCATTGTTATGAAAGTTCAATATTAAATTTATTTGTACTAGGAAAAACTTCGCGCAAGCGCGGAATTGACAAGAAGACGTTGACAATGAAGACATGAATATCTTTGTTTTGATATGCAGCGTCCTGTAATAGGAGGACCGCGTAAATTCCACGAAAGAGTGAGGAATCCAAACATAGCTAAGGCCAGTTTCCACTCGAGCTATCGCTTACCCGTGTTAAATGTATCGGGTATTCCTTATCAGTGCGCAAATTTTCAAAAATGACTCTAACCGACTGGCCGTTCCTGTGGTTTGGGGATGGCTAATCGAACGCTCGTTTTTGAAAATGATAGGGCCTACGTAGGACAACCCTCAGTTTGCACCAGAATTCCCCCAGTGTTTCATTCATTTCACAAAGAAATAAATAACATCATCGTCTGATACTTCAAAATTACTATCCACAGTAGGTGTGTGCTACCACTTGTAAAAACACTTTCTGGTGTGTATGGCCCCACAAAAGTGAAGAAGATTCCAGAAGAAATTCGGTCTATTCTTTTAGTATAATAGATTCATTGTAAAAACATCGACACCTTCAAGAAAAGTGCTGGTAGGGATACAACGGCCGACTCAGACACCCCGGCTCCGCAGATCCCGATTGCACTCACGGAAAAATGAAAGCTGATGATGCTGATGGGGCTTTCTCATATTGGTGTTTGAATGAATGAGAGTTACCTCCCTTCATCTGCAGACTGTGACAACTGAGGGACTTCAATTACTAATATCCACAGAGGCGCAGAGGCAGCGGATCCAGTGTGGGCGGGGGAGCATAGGGGACACGAAACCCTCCACTTTTTCCACAGATAAGTTGCGCGGTTGCACAATGAGTTAATATGACGCATGTAAATGTGTCAATATACAGGAATTCCTGTGATATATTGTTTGCAAATCCAAACAACATTTGGCCAAAGAATCCCACGTACGGTCGCTTCGGTCTGTTTCTTCCACTTCAACCCAGGGGTGGCGCCAGGGATTTCTCGACAGGGGGGATGACCTCTCCGACAGGGGGGCTATAACATTTGACCTCCCAAACGAAAGAAACTAAGTGAAAATTGGTAAATTGGAGAACCAAAATAGAAGCAAATTGAGTATGTTTGTTGATTATTTAACCCTTTACCTAACCTGAAAAGCAGGCGACACTTGCAAAAATAATTCTTGAATAACTAATTTTTTTCATTTTTTTTGTCTTAAAAACATAGGTTATGACCCCTCGTTGGAACGAGCTCGTTCCAACGAGGGGTCATATCCTATGTTTTTGAGACAAAAAATGAAAAAAATCATGAAAATTAATTGGCGATTTTTGAGAATAGCGCTAGCCGGTTTTGACCGTTATCTTAGGTAAAGGGTTAAAGTAAACATATTATAATAAGGTCGGGAAATATTTCATCTATAAAGCCAGTTTGACGAACGACATTAAGGAATTTCGTGAGAATCACTATTCTCTATCAAAGTTCCAGTGCTGCACGGGTTCGAGACTGACAAGACGAGATATCTACATTCGATTGTCGGAAATTTCTCGTGAAGTCGACCTCCCCCCCACCCGGCGCCACCACTGCTTCAATCATCTTCCAACCCGAAGAATAGCCTTCAGGTTGAAAGATGATTGATACAGAAGAAATGGACAGGCCAGTGACCACACAACAGTGTGTCATGATACATTCACCGATACACGATTGTAACTTTTCTCCCATGGGGAAGAATCATGGTCGCCTTGAAAATTTGTGCCCCTCCTCTTTTATTCCGGTTCCGTCGCCCCTGCACAGGCGTGTACAAATTGGAAATGAACGTAACCTTAAAATGGGTTACCTTGAATTTTTCGGACAAATGAATTTTTCAGTAGTAACTTTTTAAATTTTTAAGCAAAATTTCGGAAAATTATCACTAACCCTTCTGTCCAGTTTGCTGCTTATTGTGTTGTCTCCTTACGAACTAACAATTTATGCACCGTTTTTGAAAGGGTTAACCCTTTACCTAACCTGAAAAGCAGACGACACTTGCAAACAAAATTCTTGAATAACTCATTTTTTTTCATTTTTTGTCTCAAAAACATAGGTTATGACCCCTCATTGGAACGAGCTCATCGAGCTCGTTCCAATGAGGGGTCATAACCTATGTTTTTGAGACAAAAAATTAAAAAATAATGAAAATTAATTGGCGATTTTTGTGAGTAGCGCTGGCCGGTTTTGGCCGTTACGTTGGGTAAAGGGTTAAGACATAAACAGATACCAGAACAAAAAAAAAATGTTTTCTCTTCTAGACTGTTCCAAAACATGAATATGGAGAGAATGTGATTAATTTAAAAATAGTTCGCCAAAACAAAATATGATATGAATATGTTAAACTTTTAAATAAATGTTAACCTATAAAAATTTTTTTTAACTGTTATCAGTGTTATGCTATCTCGAAAGAAAATTAGGTTACTGGTGGAACTATATTTTTTAATTATTCATTTTATTATTATTTTTATTGCATCAGAAATAGCCATTGTCCGTATAATTAGAGACAAAATAAACTTTTTATGGGTTAGTATCAATCTTTTTAACTGGATATTGAAACAGTATTACATATCATTGGTAACTTTTCGGTGAATCCTTTCAAAGGCACTTGAAGGAAAAAAACGATTTCGTAAATTTCGTTCTTCGCCTCAAGAACTCAACTTCCGACTCCCCACTGGAACGAGCTTATTCCAGTGAGGTGTCATAAGCTTTGTTTTGAGGTAAAAAGTGAAAAAAAAAAAAAAAAAAATTTGAATGGCGATTTTTGTGAATACCGCTGCGGGTCGTTGTGGCCGCCACGTTAAAGAAACCCCAACATCCAGAGTTCTCAATCAAAGGACATTATAAGTTATTGTGATGAATTGACGATAACATGGTCTTGAGCTTTGCGGATCGGAGTTTATGTTCAACCGAGACGCGAATCGTCGAGGTTGAACATACGCTCCGAGCGGAAAACCTCTGACCACGTTACCGTTAACCCTTTACCCAACGTAACGGCCAAAACCGGCCAGCGATTTTCTCAAAAATCGCCAATTAATTTTCAAAATATTTTCATTTTTTGTCTCAAAAACATAGGTTATGACCCCTCGTTGGAACGAGCTCGTCGAGCTCGTTCCAACGAGGGGTCATAACCTATGTTTTTGAGACAAAAAATGAAAAGAATTAGTTATTCAAGAATTTTTTTTGGAAGTGTCGTCTGCTTTTCATGTTAGGTAAAGGGTTAATTCATCACAATAAAGTATATGTTCCAATACGACCATACCCATAACCTAAAACCCACATCTCGAAGTGAACAAGGCAATTTGAATGATCAAGGCAACTTTTAATGATAACAAATTTAGTAAGAAAACCTCTCGTACACCCCACGTGGTCACTGGACAACAAAAAAATCAATACGTCAGATAATGATTTGAACTGAGGTGGATTAACCTCGACCGTTTCAAAAGTGGGATGTGGGTATACATTCATAAAATGATCACTTGTCTTGAAAAATACGATTTTATAGGCAGTATGCACTTTGAATCTTCTCCCATTGTTATCGTCTTCTTCAGATGTTTCACTTGGTGACGTCAGACATTAACATATGTCACTGGAGCCGTAAACATAGAAAAAAAAGAAGCGAGCTCTCGTCCAATCAGAGGGCGGGGATTTTGGTCTTATTGGAACATTCCAAGTTATATGGCTAAAAATGAAGCGCCGAAGAGTTTTCCCCCCATATCTCCCATGTTTTATCTTTTGAATCATAGTTCAAAACAACTCACTATAGCAAGCTTTTATGGGGCAGGTACTTTATCTTTCATCTGGATCATGCGCTATACATGGGATATCGTCTTGAACGTTTGATTGCGAACGAACAAACAAATGGTCAAGAACAGATCAGGGTCGTAGCCAGAATAAATGAAGTGGGGAGGGGGACAAAATATTTTCTGTGCAAAAATATTCCCCCTTCCTCATTTCATCTCATACTGATGTGTATCCCTCATAGGTAAATTTCCAGATCTTCTCCGTGAGAAAGTAACTTCTCATGTTAATTGGAACACCCTGAATTCTTTTTCTTTGAGGCGTAAGTACTCAGAAAGTATAGAGTTATAACTACAGCAAAGTAAACCAAGAAATATAAGGGTGAGAGCACGTGGACCAATTTTGGGGATTCCAGGTGGCGCCGTTTGCTGACCCGTACTGTCGATGGTGCCCTTGTCTTCAACCAGCGATAACCCAGATTGTGCTACGTTAGTACGTTGAGCAGTCTGACAGTTGCTAGCCGCTGATCTGTGGTTCTCTCCAGGTCTTCCCGCTTCATCCACCCGTTAAGCTGTCCAACACGAGGTGACCCTGGCTGTCGAAAGTGTTGTTTGACCCAATAAAAAAGGAAATAAACAATAAAAAACTAAGCAACATTATCTGTGGAGTAGGTAGTGGTGAACCCCCGCCCCCCCCCCCCCCCCCCACCCCAAAACTGAAAACTTGTTGAAATGTTACTGTCTAAAAGATGTAATCTCCGTGCATTCTAAAACAAGTTGGGTTAATCAACCCAAATCAGTTGGGTTCATGGAATGGAATATGAACCTAATTTCCGATTTGTTTGTTTATTTTTTTGTTGTTGTTGTATTTCTTCGGGGTCGATGAGAGAGTGCAGGAAGTGTGTGTGGGAGGGGGGGGGGGGGGTGGCTGGGGGAGCAATCGTGTTGGAATGAAAGCTATCTGTCATTTACAAACGAAATGTGAGGGCCTTGTCCAGACTCTCAGTCTGGGAATTTTGTAGGAGATAAACGTTCCCGAATACGGATTCCGGTCCGGATTTATACGGATCCGGATTCCTAAAAATCACATCGGGAAAAGAGCCGAAATGATCTTTTCAGGGGTGTGTTTGCTACACACCTTAATTGGTTAGTTTTTTTTATAATTTTAGTTTACTACAACCACAACTACAAGAACAACTGCTACTAGTACTATTACACTACTACTACTACTACTACTGCTACTACTACTACTACTACTACTACTACTCTACTACTACTACTATACTACTACTACTACTACTACTACTACTACTACTATTAACTGCAACTACTACTACTACTTACTACTACTACTACTACATGTGCTTCTACCACTTCTACTGCTACTACATGTGATTCTTCAGTTACTTTTACCGCCCTTCCTTCTACTGCTGGTACTACAATAAATAAATAAATAAATAAATAAATAAATAAATAAATAAATAAATAAATAAATAAATAAATAAATAAATTCAACTTCTACTACTACTACTAATACGGCACTTAATTTAAAAAAAAAACTAAGGGTTTATCATCCATGTGGTTTATGACATTTAAATCAGGCACATTGGATCCTTCCCGATATGTGGTACTCCAGATTTATATACTATTAAAAAAAAAGTAGGGGATATCCAAACTGATGCAGATATTTTCGGAAAATGGTTTTGGATACTCGTAAGTGGACACATCAATATGTTATCAAATTTAGTGTGGATCATGAATGTCACCGGCCCACGAAAACGTCGTGCAGGTTTTCGCACGAGCGCCGCGTTAATGTCTGTGGGTACTTTTTAAAATTTTCATTTGTACTGGTCGAGCTTTTTCGGAGGTCTCATCGTTCTTTTCTTGGTATAAACTCGTTCATCAATAGTTTCTGGTCGAAACATAACTTTTGAGGCATTCCAAGACTGACACGTGGCGCACGTTTACATGTTGGCATGTTGGAAGCTGGCAACAGACAGACTGCAGTGGCTCAAATTCTAAACTTTACTCAATCGGTGATTAGCAGATTGTGGACACGCTAGCGTCAGACATGCAATGTTGATGACAGACGTCGGTCAGGTCGTCCAAGGGCGACAACCGCTAACCAGGATCGTTTCATCCGAATCAGAGCATTACGTAACCGCCATCAAAGTGCTTCAGAAATAGGACAGCAGCTGCACCGAGCGGCAGGTGTGCGAGTCAGTGGTCAGACTATCCGAAATCGCCTACACAGCTGGAATTTTTCGCTCGACGACCTCGAATAATTATACGTTTGATTGAACGTCACATCGTAGCAAGGCGTAATTGGTGTGGAGCACGACAGCGCTGGGACAATCGTCGGTGGAGCAACGTCATGTTTTCCGATGAATCGAGGTTCACTCTCGACTTCCACGACAAGCGAAACAGGGTGTGGCGGCGGCGGCGGAACGAACAATACCATGACGTAACCGTTAGGCAGCACGATCGTTTTGGTGGTGGATCGGTTATGGTGTAGGGAGGCATAACCATGACAAGCGGAACAGCATCACATGTCATCCAAGGGCATGTCACAGGGCAGTACTACCGTGACAACATGTTAGCAACTCATATGGTGCCATTTGCGCAACGACAACAAGATGACAATCAAGAGCACACAGGGCGAGGGTCGCTACAGAGTTCCTCCAGGAGCAGAACATCACTACACTGCCTTAGCCAGAACTATGTCCAGACCTTTCACCAATCGAGCACGTCCGGGATATTCTTGGTAGGCGCCTACGACAACGCCAACAGCAACCTACCACGGTCCAGGAACTCGCCGCTGCACTGCAGGAAGAATGGAATAACATTAGTCAAGCTGAAATTGGACGTTTGGTGACGAGCATGCCACGTCGGATTCGCGCTTGTTTCACGAACCAAGGAGGATTTACAAGGTATTGAGGTCTTGGACTGAATGTGGTTAATTCTTTGACTGACCGTCCATGTCTTCTACAGCTCAGTGCGTGGAATGTGTGCTTGTCAGACACCCAACTATCGCTGAAATCATTCACCAGATGTCAGTGCAATGCCTCAACTGTCTTTTTGTTGAAAATATAAATATATTTCTTCATATCTCACTTTTATCAAATATCGCCTACTTTTTTTTAATAGTATATTTTGGAGCTCTCCAAATAACAGTCTGTTGCGTTAAATAAAAATAAATTACTTCGGCGCGAATTCAACAAAAAAAATTGGATAAATTACTTTTTCCAAAATCGGATTTTATCTACGAATCTTGACCCCGGGGATGTGCTAAAAAGACAGCTTGCGCATGGATTCGGAAAAATGAGGACATTTGCCGACTAAATCAGGGGGGGGGGGGGTGCAAAAAAAATGCCAGGATACAAGGTCCGAGTGGGTGGGTGGGTGGGTCCGAGCCCCAAAGTGCAGTTTTTGCCGGTGTCATGCAATTTTTTGCCAAATATCATTTTACAGACAAGTTATTACAACCAAAGTGAATTCAAGTGCTCAGATTCATAACTTAGAGCAGAATAAAGCATTGATAATGTGTTGGGGGCTCCATGTTATAATTTTTCCCCATGTTTTACACTCCATTAGGGGGTGGGTCCTGGTCTGGGTCTTGCAAAAATTTGCAAAACAAAAAAGTGATTCCCAGCTATTTGGTAATGATTTCCACGCCTTTATATTTCTACTAAGGCAGTCTGCCTCTTATAAGTGCTTTGTAGCTCCTATTATTTGATTCTTCTGTAAGCCTCAGGGTGCCTCATGCCATTGGTCTAATGTGCTTCCATGTATGAAATAATTGGAAAGGTTGATAGAATAAAAATCTTGATTTGTGGAAAACGTGTATAATTTCAAGGTAAATATGATTCTAGTGACACTAAGATAAAAAATAAATAAGAGGCAATTCATCTCAGACAAGCCACCCTGGCATGGGTCAAAGAACTTCAGTATTAGGCCTCTCTCAGACCAGCTGTACAAACTAAACATTTAACCGAAAAGTAATGAAATGAAAAAACAACTATTTCTTGTGGACAGTTGGAGATATCCAGGTGGGAACAATATACTTTGGGCAGGGCTTCTTGGTGGTGGGATTCGACTGGTGTCTGAACAGCATGGACATGTTGTACATCAGGGTAAGGGTTGTGTTGCCTGGAACATGAATGGGTGTATATCTGCAATTCAGTTGGTGGAGGCGGGTTCCAGTGGTTACCTGGGGGTCTGATGCTGCATTTCCGTTGTGGCTATGCAGAGAGATTGTTTTGGGGCCATCCGTGGCTAGGGATGCCTCGGATGCCCAAGAACAGGGCTGGGATATCGGACAAGTTGGTTTACGGCACCTTTCATGTTTGGGAAAAGTATTTATTTATTTATTTTTTTTTTGATTTAGGTAATTTGAATACTTCGTTAAACAGATTTTATAAATTGGGGGTGGGTCCCCAATTGTCTTTGAGGAAAACCTGTGCGGGGGGGGGGGGGGGGGGGGGGGGGAGGTGTCCAAGACATGACTTGCAAAAATTTATATTCCGGGGGTGGTGGGTCCCAAAAATTGGAAATGTAAAAATTTCCACCTTGTATCCGTAATTTTTGACTGACCACCCCCCACGCCCCCCCCCCCCCACCCCCTGACTAAATTCGGAAAATTTCCCAAGATGCGATATCCCAGCATAATTTTCCGAATGTGGACTGTAAAATTCAAGATATCTCTCTCTCCACTCCCTGTCTCTCTCCGCCTTGTGATCATACCATATCTTTGACTCCATGAGCTCGACTATCAAATGATCTGCAGCTTGTAACAGAATTCGTACTGGCCCCGAAATTTCTATCACCGGACCCAGAGGCACCGGAAGCACTTCAGGGCAGGGGCGTCAGACCTAGAAATCTGCGAATCACAATTTTTTTCCGAATCGAATCGTGTCTCTGATATCGATATCGAATCTAATCGAATCTTAAAAGACAAGTTATTTCGTATTGCACCAAACGGAAGTTACGGAACACGGTGATGACCCATACACAACTGAGTAAATATTCCCTGCAGACTAGCACAGTCGCTGAAACTGCTAGGGATATTATCCATAGTTTTAGTTTTCGAAGGCTCAACTTGTTACTATTCACGTTCTTAAGAACGTGAATAGTAACAAGTTAAGCCCTCAAAAACTAAAACTATGGATAATGTTCGGGGCAAAATTCACTACTTACCTAACAATTAAACATTGCCAGTTACTCAGTTAAATAGGAATTGAGCCTACATGAATGAATTGTCTAACGACAGTTTTATCCAATTTTTGTTAGAAATGTAACAAATTGAAGTTATTGGGCCTACGAGAGATTCGAAAAAATCGAATCTTGAGACTGATTCGGGATAGATCTCGAAGCAGACGTATGGTATCGATATCGAATGGAATCTCGAATATTCATTCGCGGGACCCTAGCCAGGCCCCAGGAAAAGGGTACTTACTCGCCCTAGCAGCCCCGCCATGACATGCCGATGCATGCATGTCTCGAAGGCCGAAGGCTTTTGAAAGCTCCCAGTATACGGATGTGAGGTGTATTTTAGTTTCACTTCGGCAGCTTCCCGCTCTCCTCAGGGATGTGGCTACTGGTTTCAGCTGGGGGGGGGGGGGGGGGGGTGTGGCAGTGGTGTAAATTCCAACTGTGAGTGGTTTCGATAGGTGGTTGCACTGCAGCGCTGGGTGATATCTTTTAACCCTTTAAAAGCTAAACGAATCGCCCGCATCCGGCCGCGTAATATGAAAATACAGCTGCTGAAAAAATATTATTTTTCGAAAAATTTCAACAAAACCATATCATGTGACCCCTCTTTGGAACGAGCTCGTTCCAAAGAGGGGTCACATGATATGGTTTTGTTGAAATTTTAAAAAACATATTTTAAAAATGGTATTTAAAATAATGAATTTTGAAATCGTCTGCGTTGGGTAAAGGGTTATGAACCCTTCTGAAAATTTTCACTAGTCCTGAAACGGAAAAAGCAACATTTACAATGTATCTGGATCAGAAAATTTACCGGATTGATGTCAGAGTCGAAATTTTGAGACCATGTCAATTTTAGACTTGAAAATTTGAAACTCAAGTTTCCAGTTGGAAATAAAAGATCAAAATTTCTCATCATTAGTTGGAATTTTAATATTTTTCATGAACAATGTTAATTTATTGAATTTCCAACTATTTGATTTTTGACCTCGGAATTTCCAACTATTGAAAATAAATACTCCTAGCTGGGGGTTGAGACCCCCCCCCCCCCCCCAACAATCCCCCTCCCCTGTCGCCACACCCATGCCTCTGCCTCCGTGCTTCTGGCGGCTCTGGTCGGACGTGCATTTCTTCGTCTACTTGTCGTTACATTTTCGTTCTGCTCGAATTATCTTATGCTTCGTCTTGAAAAGGTCAACTTACATTGAAAAAAAATGAACTCAGCTTAGTCTCGCTGGATAATTAAAGTACACGGCAGTACTTCTTTTGTGAAATTTTACAATATATATTCCATATAATTTGTATGGAAATAACTACATATGAAAGATACAATTAAATTTGTTTGAAAACTGTGTTCAGAAATGACACGCTGCAGATAATAGGCATGTTGGGGACAATGCTTGCGCTCCAAGCAAATAATCAACATTCGAAAAGTTAATGAACTGCGAATGACATCTGTATTCGAACGCCGACCGCCATTAAATATCGGGACATAGACTATTACTCCCGTGCGTGTCTATTTCAGACACATACTGTGCGCACGCGCGACGCAAGTGCGATGGCTGTCGACAGGGTGATCTAGGTTGTACAGCATTTCAGGGCTCAGTGAATGCCATCATGCTTGATTTAACCACTTCTGAGAGTGTGGTGACCAAATCTGTGTCTGGCACTTGTGGTGACAGAAGTGTCTGAGGATAAACCGAAGTCTGGAGGACCAATAAAATATCACTTTCAGCTGTGAATAACTGCGAGATTTATTTGTTGAACTCCATTTTCACGGCATTAAGTAAAGTTTATGCTTAAATGTTACAATATTTAAATATACAGTGACAAAGGATAAAATTTAATTGTATAAATGTGATTCAGCTGGAATTGCAGTGACAATAGACAAAAGTTTTTTGCATGAGTGTGATTTGGCTGGAGTTGTAATAGTAATAGACAAATGTTATTTGCACAACTATGATTTGGCTGGAGTTTCAGAGGCAGTGCACAAAAGATCCAGGCGCGTAGCCAGGATATCAAAGTTAGGGGGGCAAGAGTAATATCTAGGGGGGGGGCTAGTTCAGCGATCTGAACGTAGCGCCCCCCCCCTCCACGTAGGGGGTAGCTGCTATGTTCAGATCGCTGAAATACTAGGGGAGGGGGCATATTGAATAGGATGTGCAGCATCATCTGGGCCGCGTAGCGGCGAGATGGGGGCGAGCACAAGCGGAGAACACGCCCTCTCGCTGGGGAGAGGGGCCTCCCCCGGGAAACAGTTTCAAATTCGATGAAACACAAGAAGCATCGGGGGCCCGAGGGCGCTCACCTGACATGGTAGCCCAAATATCAACCCAGGGAATTGATTTGAACAAGTTGCATCTGTCTCTCCAAAGAAAAGCTAATACCAAATATCAAAAGATTCTGACTACTGGATCTATTTTTAAAGAATATTCCTCATATTGAACTAAGTTATAATTCGGGCTCCCAAAGTGAGCCCAAATATGAACCCAGGGCCTTGGCTTGAACAAACGTGAACCTCAGCCCCTAAGAATGCTGCATACCAAATATCAAGTTTCTAATTGGTGGATCTGAAGAAGAAGACTTTTAAAGAATATTCCTCATACTTCACTAATTTAAACATTTGGGCTCCCATAGACAGCCCAGATATGTACCTAAGGATTTGATTTCAATAAACCTGTGAAACAATCTTCCAAAGATGTTATATGTGAAATTTAAAAGCTTTTGGAGCAGTGGTTTGGGAAAAGAAGAGTCTTAAATGTTTTTTTTTCCATTACCCACAATAATGTTACCCACAGTGTTAAAAAATGCTGACTCGGTACTTTTTCAAAGTCCAGGAAAAGTACCCTATGATAAAACCGATGGCAATCGTTTTTGGGATCATTCCTTTCTGTTGTTCCTCGTGAAGCTTCACACAAAATAAAAATTCTCAGTGCAGTGTAGTTTTGAAGGTATGGGCGTTTTAAATTTTTCTATTTTTGGGTCTTGCGATTCCCCTGGCGCGACGGGAAAAATGCATAAATTAGGTACTTTTGACCCAATAAGCCTTCATATCAAATTTGGTTCAGTTCTCTCAGTTCGGAAAATAAAAAAAAAATTGGTACAATTCGGGCTCCCACAGGAAGCCCAAATATGAACCCAGGGACTTGGCTTTAACAAACTTATATCTCACCTACTTAAGGATACTGTATACCAAATATCAAAAGTTTCTAACTGGTGGATATTTAGAAGAAGATTTTTGAAGAATATTCCTCATATTGAACTAAATTATAATTCGGACTCCCACAGGGAGCCCAATTATCAACTCAAGGACTTGTCTTGAACAAACTTGAATCTCACCCCCTAAGGATGTTGCATACCAACTATCAAAACATTCCGACTGTTGGATCTGAAGAAGATTATTAAAGAAAATTCCTCATTTTGAAATGTTATAATTCGGGCTCCCACAGTGAGCCCAAATATGAACCCAGGGACTTGGCTTGTACAAACTTGAATCCTACCCCCGCCCCCCCCCCCCCCCCCCCCAAGGATGTTGGACACCAAATATCAAAAGATTCTGATTGGTGAATCTGAAGAAGAAGATTTTTAAAGAATATTCTCCATGCATACTGCACTAATTTAATCCCAAATATGGAGCCAGGGATTTGATTTCAATAAACGTGTGAAACGTGTGAAACAATCTTCCAAAGATGTTATATGTGAAATTTGAAAGCTTTTGGAGCAGTGGTTTGGGAGAAGAGTAGTCTTCAATGTTTTTCCCATTACCCACAGTGTTAAAAATGCTGACTCAGCACTTTTTCAAAAGTCCCGAAAAAGTACCCTATAAAACCGATAGCAATTTTTTGGACCATTCCATTCCGGTGGTCCTAAGGAAGCTTCACACCAAATAAGAATTCTCAGTGCCGTGTAATTTTGAAGATATGGGCGTTTTTAATTTTTTTTTCTATTTTGAGGTCCTGTGGTTCCCATGGGGTGACGGTAAAAAACCTTTGGGCATAAATTAAGTACTTATGACCCAATAGGCCCTCATATCAAATTTGGTTGAAATCAGCCTCTCGGTTTGGAAAACAGAAATTTTGGGCGGGGCGAAAATTCTTGCCCCTTCCCTTAACGAAGGCAAATATAGCTCCTCGAACTTCTCTTGAAAAAATCTGAGTCTACACTTTCAAAAGGAAGCTGCACACCAAATATCAAATCTCTGCTACTGCTGGTTCATAAGAAGATTTTTTAAATTCAAGCACACTTTTGGGGGGTGGCCCTACCGAGGGGCGAGGCAACTTGATTTGAACAAAATCAAAATGCAATATCATAACAAACTATTATATCAAATTTTACTTAAATCGGTTCAGCGGTTTTGGAGGAGAAGACGCAAACACCATGTTCACGGACGACGGACGACGGACGGTGAGTGATCACTATAGCTCCTCTGACTGAAAGTCAGGCGAGCTAAAAACGCAATTTCCTTGACTCTGAGTCCGTTTGTGTCCATAATTTATAAGTTGTGAAAGGCCACATCACCTGGAGGAGGGGGGGGGGGGCATGAATGAAATTGGGGGGAGGGGGTGGCAATGTCCCCCCTCAGCCCCCTGCCTGGCTACGTCACTGGACTTAGCTGGATATGCAGTTTCAATGGACAAAAGTTATTTATACGAGTATGATGGCATGATTTAGCTTGGGTTGCAATGGCAGTTGACAAATGTTATTTGCATGAGTAGGATTTAACTTGGGTTGCAATGGCAGCGAACAGAAGTTATTTGCATGAGTGTGATTTATCTGGAGTTGCAATGGCAACAGGCAAAAGTTATTTGCATGAGTTTGATTTGACTGGAGTTGAAAGTGCAGTAGCAATGGAGAAAGTTATTTGCATGACTGTGATTTAGCTAGGGTTGTAGTAGTAATAGACACAATTAATTCACAGAATAGAATACTTTAACTCCCTTCACTCTGTTGTCAAAATATCCAAATTTCAAACAGCCACTTATCCCATAATGCAACTGGGAATTTAAGCAATTCAGTCTTGTTTGACAGAGCTCAATGAGCTCTGTCAAACAAGATTGAATTGGTTAAATTTCTAATTGTATTATAGGAAAAATTTGCACCTTGAACTTTAGATATTTTGACATCAGTGTTTAGGGGGTTAAAATACTTATTTCACTACTAGTATACATGATATGGTATGGCACAGATTCTGTTTAAACATGTGAAAATACAGGTGGTGTGATTTAGATGTGGAGTTGCAGTGACAATGAACAACCGTTATTTTCGCTAGAGTTGCAATGGCAATAGGCTCGAGTTATTTGCATGGGTGAGATTTATCTGGAGTGACAGTGGCAATAGACCGGAGTTGTTTGCATGAGTGACATTTATCTGGAGTAACATTGGCAATAGACCGGAGTTATTTGCATGAGTCACATTTATCTGGATTAACAGCGGCAATAGACCGGAGTTATTTGCATGAGTGACAATACACCTTAGTTATTTGCAGGATGACATTTATCTGGAGTAACAGTGGCAATAGACCGGAGTTATTTGCATGAGTGAGATTTATCGGGAGTAACAGTGGCAATAGACCGGAGTTATTTGCATGAGTGACATTTATCTGGATTTACAGCGGCAAAAGACCGGAGTTATTTGCATGAGTGACAATACACCGGAGTTATTTGCAGGATGACATTTATCTGGAGTAACAGTGGTTATAGATCGGAGTTATTTGCATGAGTGACATTTATCTGGAGTAACAGTGGCAATAGACCGGAGATATTTGCATGAGTGAGATTTATCTGGAGTAACAGTGGCAATAGACCGGAGTTATTTGCATGAGTGAGATTTATCTGGAGTAACAGTGGCAATAGACCGGAGTTATTTGCATGAGTGAGATTTATCTGGAGTAACAGTGGCTATAGACCGGAGTTATTTGCATGAGTAAGATTTATCTGGAGTAACAGTGGTAATAGACAAAAACATTATTTGCATGAGTGAGATTTAACTGGAGGCGCAGTAGGAAAGATAAAAGTTATTAGCATGAATGATTTAGTGAAAAAGGACAAACATTACTGTGAAGTTGGGGAAAAGAAAAAATTACCTCATTAGACGTTAGCTATAAAAATCACCTTCAAAATACGGTAGAAAGACAAGCGAAACTGGTGAAAAACTCCGTAGTTTCTGGAAATAGTGACCTTTTTGTCCGCACCAGGAGAAAAGCCACAAGAAACGGTATTATTTCAACAGCATCACACCAGGCAGCTGGTCAGTAGTAATGGCTGCGGGTTAAAACTACTAATTATTCTACATTAAGAACTCATCCAGGGCATGTCATCCTTTGGGGATATGCATACCATGATACAAAGGCTGCAATTCAAGAGTCTAATGGTTTCACTCTCAAATAAAAATTTGTTCCATTACTGGCGTTCACATAATTTTTATTTAGGGAGGGACAAATGCTATATATCAACCAAGCAGACCTGGGTTTTCCCGTTGATGGATATTGGTGATCTCTAAAGGAAAATCACTAGAAACGTTATCAGCCTTTCAGTCCATGGACCACCGGGTGATACCCGGTGGTCCATGAGCTGGGAGGTATCTAAAGCTTAGAACACTTTTTAAATGCCGATTAACTGTCTCAAAAAATACAACGAAGAGTGTTCAGCAGTAATAAATATACTAATTAGTGATTGTTTCAAAATATAGTTATTGTAACTTCGTGTGATGACACATCATGGGGAGCGCGGTGCTCAGTAGGTAGAGATGCAGGCTGCAAGCCGAGAGGTCCTCGATTCGAATCCCACATGCGGCAATCGCGTTGTGTCCTTGGACAAGGCACTTAATCCCAATTGCCCACGTGGGGGGGGGGGGGGGGACGGTTGCGTTGTGTACTAAGGCGTACTGCACGTCGATGGTGCACTTGTCTTCAACCAATGCTAACCCTGCTTGTGTGGAGTTAGTATGTTGGGGGAGTCTGACAGTAGCTCGCCTTTGCTCGGTGGTTCTATCCAGGTCCTCCGGCGTCCTCCACCCGCAAAACTGTCCGACAAGAGGTGACCCTGGCTGTCGAAAGTGTCGTTAAACCCAAATAAATAAATAAAAAAATAAATAAATAAACAAATAGATTACACATCATGCACGGCCAGTTGTTATTGTAAGATCGGGCAGGTACTCGATATCTAAAACTCCATATCAGAGATATCCAAAACTATCAGAGGTGTCACCTTCCCTATTACCCCCCTTAGATACGGCCCTGCAGCTGATACTAGGGTATGCTATTCTATTGTCAACACCTGTCTTTCGAATGGTCTCTCCAGATGTAGAATACAGCTATACTGATTGCAAGGACTTGAACACTGTTAGAGATGGACAATATATAAAAAAAAAACCCGAGCCGATACCGACATCACAGAGATACCGAAAAACCTAACCGAACCAATCGTTGAATACCGAGACCGTGTGAATTTTCATATTTTCCTACACTGGCTATTTTTTAGTCCCCGCTGAGGCTTGATAACAGTTGAAAGGTTCATTTTCATGAAAGAAGTTACTGATTTCCTTTTCAGTTTTTGTTAACCTTCAACGGACTGGGCAACTGTCCTGAATTCCCACTAGCCTACAGCCTGTAAATTTCCAGTTACTTGGCCGTGATTTCTAGTCAAGTTACGGCAGCCAAGACCAGACTAGAAATCACAGGGTCAGGTGTTTTGTCTATGTCAGCAGAACCTTCTAAAGATGGCATGGTCTGGGTATATACTCTGAGATCGCTGAAGCCTGAAATAGGCCTTTAAAGATTAAGGTACGTTTAGAACAAGTCACAAAATTATTGTACACGCTAAAAACTAAAGTGTTTAAAACTACACTTGAAGTGCTGTATTTAACCCTTTACCCAACATGAAAAGCAGACGACACTTGCAAACAAAATTTTCGAGTAACTGATTTTTTTCATTATTTGTCTCAAAAACATAGGTTATGACCCCTCATTGGAACGAGCTCGACGAGCTCGTTCCAAAGAGGGGTCATAACCTATGTTTTTTAGACAAAAAATGAAAATATAATGAAAATTAATTGGCGATTTTTGAGAATAGCGCTGGCCGGTTTTTGCCGTTACGTTGGGTAAAGGGTTAACACTTACTAAGTGCTGAACTAGCACGTTGTTCAAGTGTAGATATCCTAGAACTTGACAGGTGTTACAATAATACCACTTGACAAGTGTAATGTCGCGACACTTGAAAGGAAACAACGCAGATGACGCGGATCAGGCTCGAATTCTCGAGCCTGATCCGCGTCATCTGCGTTGCGTCCTTTTAATTATGTACCCACCAAGCGCAAATCAAATTATGGACAATTCTGGAAGAACCACCAATGCTAGACACACGGGAAGTGCCATCCATTCAAGTTTCAGATGTCTGACGATTGTTATGTCTAAGTGCTTAAAACATTGCACTTTGAGTGTTAAAATCAAACCCTAAGAGTTAGAATGGGTTTAACACCTTGAAAGTGTCAGTTTTAACACTTCAGTTTTTAGTTTGTAGATATGGGATTTGTGGTCGTAAAAGAATGCCACTGTCTATCTCATTGGCAGTGTCGTTTATAGCGTTGTGGTAGAACGACAACAACTTATTCTGTTTTTCCTCCTGTGAATTCCTCTTTGGAACTATCAGCAAATTTCCTTCAAGTCAGATACCGAGTACCGAACCGATACCGAAGTACCCCCCCCCCCCCCTAAAAATACAGAAACCGATACTGAACTTAAAATTCCAATACCGCCCACCTCTAAAAATTGAACTGCTGTTAAGCAACAGTAAAGATTTATTTATTTATTTATTTATTTATCGGTGTTTAAGGTCACATATACTTATGCATAATGGCTAATCGTGACCGTGACAGTTTTATGGGTGGAAGAAACCGGAGTACTCGGAGAGAACCACCGAGCATCGACGAGCAGCTGTCAGCTCCTCAACATTCTAACTCTGTTCGAGCTCCGCTCAAGCTGGGTTACAGCGGTTGAAGACATGTGCACCATCGACGTGCAGTACGCCCTAGTACACGGCGTCATCGTGCCCCCGTGTAGGCAACAGGGATAAAGTGCCTTACCCAAGGACACAACGCGGGTCGACCCGGACGGGGATCGAACTCGGGACCTCTAGCAAAGAAGTCCAACAGTCTACCACTTAGCCACCGCGCTCCTAAAGATTGATTGATTTATTGACGACTGGGCTAGTTGGTTACATGAAGTGTTCACGCTTTCGGGTGCCAAAGGTGCCAGTTGCACTAAAATAATTCGTGGAGCCTCACGCGAATACGCTGGATATTCGTTTTCCTTCTTCACCTTCGGTGCTCGGCACAAGCCAAGAACTAGAAAAAATTATACTTGATAATTATTTTTGATGGACCCTTTTCACAGCCTTAATAGATATATACATATAACTATTTTATTTATGAATCTATCAAGAGAGCAAAGAGTATCACTAAAAATAATTTTCAAATATAATTTTTCCGAGTTCTCAGCTTGCGTCGACGCACGTGCCCCTTGAGTCTTGACTCCCTTCGATTCGATGTTCTGGATGCTGAAAACAATAATAATTATTTTCCAGTTCTTGACAAGGTGGCGTCTCCGGTCATTATGCACTGTCGTTTTCAAATTAATTCAACTGTGGTATGTTTTCTACTATTTCTATGACCCCATTTGATGAAAAAAAGGAGTAAGACAACAACAATGAATATTGTTTTTGTCCCATCGACTGATTCTGTTGGCATTTGTCGGAGTTTTACGTTCCAAATTAAATATACATTTTCTGTCAACATTCTGTTTTCAATGTTGATATTACGATGTATATTTTATCAGGCATGCTATCTCCGCCCAAAATTGAAGAAACAGAGAAAAAAAGATGATTTTCTGTGCCCCCCCCCCCCCCACCCCTCTATATGTAGGCAATAGGCAGGTCAACAGTCGATTTCGTCCGACTTCGCTAAACTGTATACCGCGGTATTTTTTAGATACCGATATCGGTATTCAAATTCAAATACCGTGCAGCCCTACTCTTGTGTTTGGAATAAACATGCACGCATGTTTATTATTTTCCCGAAAATTTTCCACCCTGCACCATGCTTATTCCAGTCTGCACTTCTATTTAATTTTCGACAGAGTGGAACACATCCGAGGGAAAAATTGTGTATTTTGCCTGCAGCAAATAAATTATCGCATGCATTTACTTACCCGTACCTCCATAATAAACTGTACAGGTATGTTTATTTTGGCCTCAAGGGTAAGGAATCTAAAAACCGTACAATTAATTCAAAGTAAGTTGCAGGATCACCACTTGGCACCATATGGACTGTAAACATGTGTCCCGCTTTTCCTATATTGGTAGCACCAGGTTATATATGGGCTTCCCAAAAAATAATGCAAGAACGGTGAGAACCAGGTTTTAACATTGTAGGAAACGCAGTACACATACTGTGATATTGCCTATAGTGGTCATCTAACCATTATCTTACAACTTATTTTGACTTCTAATGTATATGTCGCATGCTCCGATGGGATTTCCTATCCTGCACTTATATTCCAGTCTGCACTTTTATTAATTATGGCCATTTTTTTACCCCGCACTTATATTGCAGACCGCACTTCTATTCGAAACACGAGAGTAGTGGTTACCGGGGTCCTATTCTTTCTGCTTATGCCAGCCTCCGTCAAACATTCACCAGAAGAAGAACGAAATATGTTAAAATATTATTGTAAAATATTATAAAACTCCAATCAATTGTATTTATTTTCGAATGAGTATTTTTTTTTAATTAGTTTTGGGCGTGGTCATTCATTTCTTTCTTTGTTCCACTTTAAGGGACGAATTTGTAGTGGAACAGAATATAACATCGAACATTCAGGGCTCTTAAGAAATGGTGAGTGATCACTCGCGCTCGCCTGATAATCGCCTAAATTTCTAAAGTGGTGAGCGATTGATCACTCGCCTCTTAACTGGTTGAGAGCTGGAGGCCACAGCACTGGCTTTTGTCTTCAGCAGTTATTTTACAGATGATTCAGCAATATTACAATGCCCTTTGTTCATAAATATTAAATTGTTTCAGTTTACTGGAGAATGCCGAGAGGCATTCTCCAGTAAACTGAAACAATTTAATACATGTAATTATGAACTATATACCTCATAATGTCCAGACTTGTTACATAGGTAAAATAGAGGTACAAACAATCTAGCCCTCTACCAGTTAAGTGCCTAGATATGTCAAAATCTTCATATCATGCATAACATTAAATTCAAAGAAATGAATATGCAGTTACTATCACTCGCCATCACTCGCCTGATCTAAATTACAGGCGAGTGACGTATCACTCGCCACCGATTTGCTCCTCGAGAGGCCTGAACATTTGCCCACATAGCATCTAAGAAGCACTCGTAATTTAGTTAATCATCTTTTTTATTATTTTTTCTTATCTCAAAATATGTTCTTTAATGATATTGTAATATTGCACCCATGGAGGAGGCACCAAAGATATCATATCATCATAACTTCAAAAAGGGGATCGGTGTCTGAAAGTAAGGCAGATATTTAATGAATGGTTCAAGGCGAGTGGGACCAAAAGGTCGGACAAACAAAAAAAATCTGACGTCTTAGTTGAAAGCAAATTGCATCTTTGCCAAATTCTTAAATTTGGGGCAGCAGTTCTGTTATTTGTTTGACCCTGTAAACGACTTTAATCACCGTAACCATTCCTGCCCTGATAGGAGATTCGATTAGCTTATTTTTGATCCCCTCAAAAATTCGAAAACTACAGCATCCATTTTCAATGAATAGATTTATTCATGGAGGAATCGTTCAGAATTATTTTACTGATATTGTATTCACGAAAAATTCAGTAGGTAGAGAATGGTTTATAACTGCAGCACGCGCATAATGGAGGTCCTACCCGATAATAGGTCTCAAACCTCACGAAAAAGCTTAAGGAGCAAAAGCGAAATTTCAGCTAATCGACCTCCGGGTTGACCCGGAGGTCCATTATTTGAAACTTCGCTTGTGGTTGGCTCTCATGCTTCTACCACTGTAGAAGACCGTCTGCATGCGTGGAAACTTCGGGTGTTTTAGTCTGAAACTTCTCATCGCAAGAAATACTGAGTTTTTAGAAAATGAGACTTGTGAAATCATCGTTAGGTAATCTGATGTTGTCAATCGATTCTATAGAAAAGAAGAAGAAAACGGGAAAAGTAGTCCCAAGCGACTCGAAAATATCAGTACAACAAAAGGCACCGTTCTGGAACAATGATATCTCAATTCTCATTGAGCCGCATACTCAGCCATTTGAAGGCGATGAACTCGAAGAAAACCAAAAACTCGCCCGAAGCAAATTCAACGAGCTAAATGGATTATTCATTGTTTTCATACGACAAAAACGAAATTATCACAAATTATCGAAAAGTGAGGGTTGACTAAAACATTGAAATACAATTAGTTTAATTTTTTGCTTGATTGCATTGCCGCAGTCTCCATTAATTAGTGCTCTCTTCACATCGCGTGCTTGTAAATATCACGATGCACCTGCAACGGAAGATAACGGGAGACATACGTCACCGACACGTGCCATATTTTAAAACCTCAGTTGGCGTGAAAATTGTCTAGAGATACAGATCGCTGTGTATTCATATCAACTATCGAGTTAATTTGAAATATCCGTGATGCCCATTTGCATATTTAACACAGATTACGGCAAGCATTTTAAAAAAAAAGTATCAGCTGAAAAAATGATTTTTCATAAACCAAAGTGATTTAGACAAAAACTGTGTTATCGGTCCAGAACAAAATAATAAATTACCCTTTTAAAAAAGCATCATGTTACACCATGTTATTATTTAAAAAAAAAACAACAAAAAAAACAAAAAAAAAAAAAACTCGTTCGCCATGATATTGTTTCAAAACACAGCAATATACAGGGGAAATAACTTATTATGCACCGCATAAAATTATCGTTAAAAATGCGATTGAAGTACCGACAACATTGAGGCGTTACCTCTCGAAAATATTACAGTAATGCCTGATAACCCTTTACCCAACGCAAACGATATAAAAATTGACTATTTTAATTAATGGGTTTTTAAAAAACTTTTTCAACAATTTCAAAACCATAGCATGTGCCCTTTCATTGGAACGTGCTCACCCGAGCTCGTTCCAATGAGGGGTCATATGATATGGTTTTGTTGAAAATTTTTTTTCAACTGCTTAGTTTGTAAATTTTGCGGACGGATACGGCCAGCTCGTTAGATGAATTGTTAATACTTAAAGTTACATCATATGAAAACTTAGAGAAGAATGTTCACATGGGCGCCGGAAGCACTTCAGGTCGCGGGGGGGGGGGGGGGGGGGGTGGTGGTTAGACCCTGGGGAAAGGGCATTTACTCGCACTAGTAGCCCCGCCATGACATTCCGAAGCATGCATGTCTCGAAGGTCGAAGGGCCGCGGGGGTGGGGGCGGGGTTGAGAAGAGGTGTCCCCTCCCATCAGGAGGGAGCACCCCCCCCAAACGCCCCCAACTCCACCATTGAATTCGGAAGCTCCCAGAACGGCTTGGGATGTATCTTAGCTTTACTTCGAGAATAAATTATTGAAACAAATCGGTAAGACGAACTTGAGAAGAGCACTGTCTGCTCCCTCTCGCTCCCGGGGTCCGAAGACAGGGAGTGCATCTGCCCTCTCTGACCCCGTGCATCCGGCGTCCCTGGATGTTCATCAACAGTGTAGCAAAGAATGGGAGACACCCCCTCCCAAACTCCCCCATTGAATTTGGAAGCTCCCAGAACGGCTTGGGGTGGATTTTAGCTTTACTTTGAGAATAAATTATCAAAGAAAATTGGTGTGATGAACCTGGGAAGGGCATTGTCTGCTCCCTCTCGCCTCCGTTGTCCGAAGGCAGGGAGGACAGCTGCCCCCTCTGACCCCGTGCTTACGGCGTCCCTGGATGTTCATGAACAGTGTAGCAAAGATTTTTATCAGAACGAACGAATCCAAATCTTTAATTCTTGCGTTTTCAAAATCCATCGAACACTTCGAAAGTTACCTTATTTTAGAAAAGTCAATTTTTGATGTAAACTAATTATTACCTTTAACAAGCAGCCGTACGGCTTCAGGTTAATGAGATAAACCGGTCTACTCTGTATGACAAATCAATGACCTTCTCGTACAGTTATTTATTTATTTATTGAATGGTGTTTAAGGTCACATATTTCTGCACAATGGCTAACCATGACCGTGACAGTTTTACGGGTGGAGGAAGCCGGAGTACCCGGAGAGAACCACCGAGCAACGGCGAGCAACTGTTAGCTCCCCAACATACCAACTCCACACAAGCAGGGTTATCATTGGTTGAAGACAGGTGCACCATCGACGTGCAGTACACCTTTGTACACAGCGTCACCGTGCCCCCACGTGGGCAATGGGGTGAAGTGTCTTGCCCAAGGACACACCGCGGTTGCCGCAGGTGGGATTCGAACCGAGGACCTCTCGGCTTGTTCTCGTACAGTGAAGAGAAACCAAGTATCAGTTCCTCGGTTTTGCTCTATGATACAACAGAATAGGTCGGCATTGCCAAAAGCAGTTTAATACGCCATTTACACCGTAATATTTTAGGTAGAATACCGGCTGCTGATTGTAAGTATTTTTACCATATTACAAGCCGTAAGTTTTAACAGTGTAATTTTTACAGAGTATACGCATATTTCGGTAAATTTATTTATTTATTGAGATTTTAACGACACTTTCGACAGCCAGGGTCACCTCGTGTCGGACAGTTTTACGGGTGGAGGATGCCCGAGTTCCCGGATAGAACCACCGAGCAACGGCGAGCAACTGTAAGACTCCAAGACGTACTAACTCCACACACAGGGACCGACCTGGGCATGCGCCAGTGCGTATTTGGTTCTGAAACATCAGGACCTGGCTCTTAAATCTCAGAAATAGGCCTCTCAGTTGGCGCGTAACTTCTCAGATCATATTTTGATATTCTTTCGATGGATAATCGAGAGAGAAACTCTTACATGTATTATATATATGATTATCATTTATCATTGTTGTAGAGTGCTTAAGTTAATACTTCAAGTCTTAATTACCAAGCATTAATCTTCACTGTGGTTTCTGATCAAGTCTTGGCTGCCTAAATAGGCAGCCAAGACTTGATCAGAAACCACAGTGAAGATTAATGTTTGCTAAAGTGTACTAAATGAAAATGATGAGAGCTATTACATACTTGCAGTGTGTGTTACAAACAGCAGTGTGACTCCGTAAATTGAAAACTGGCGCATGAATTGAAAAAATAGGCTCCGAGGCTAGAGCGTATTTTAAATAGTCCTGATCGGTCCCTGCACACATGTAGCGTTAGCATTGGTTGAAGACAAGTGCATCATTGAAGTGCAGTTGTTTATTTATTTATTTATATTTATTTATTTATTTGTTTCTTTATTTATTAATTTTATTAGGGTTTAACGACACTTTAACAGCCAAGGTCATATCGTGTCGGTGATAGTTTTACAGTGGAGGAAGCCTGAGTACCCGGAGAGAACCACCGAGCAACGACGAGCAGCTGCCAGCAACATCGTAACTCCGCACTGCAGCACAGGTTGAAGATATGTGCACCATCGAAGTGCAGTACGCCTTAGTACACAGCGCCACCGTGGCCCCACGTGGGCAATCGGAATTAAGTGCCTTACAACGATACAGCGCAGTTACCCCTGTCGAGTATCGAATCGAGGACCTTTCGGTTTGAAGTCCAATGCCGCAACCACTGAGCCACCGCCCTCCCAGTACAGCAGTCGACAAAAATATTTTTCAAATAATTTCAACCAAACCATATCATTTGACCCCTCATTGAAACGAGCTCGTCGAGCTCGTTCCAATGAGGGCCACATGATATGGCTTTGTTGAAATATTTTGAAAAAATAGGAAAAAAAAATATTTAAAATAATAAATTTTGATATCGTCTGCTTCGGATAAAGGGTTAATACTGCTGTAACTAAATGTTGCGTCGGTGAAAGAATATACACCATAAGCCCGTGCCCAAAATTAGGGAGAAACATTATGTAGGCTACGTAACTATTTTTATTGCGATCGAAAATTTTGGCGAGTCACAAAGCAAATCAAGTGTCGAATTACCTCTGTTCAAACAGAAGGCATCAATCAAAGTGTTTCATTGTCTGACAAAGCAGTGATTCTAACAAATACTACGTGACCATTTACGAGAAATTAATGTGATCGTAATCAGTGAAAGTTGGTGAATAAATATTGTGGTTCTGAAGAGACGTGACAATTGCACCATAAATCTCGTGTTTGCCTTACATTATTTCTGTTGACAAAACAGTTGACAGACTATAGCGTGGTGTCCAGGCATCAGGTCACATGATTCCACGAAGTACCAAAGGTCACGAAAAACAACAATGACCGACGTTCGCTGGGATGTGATAGTCTCGACGCACACGTGGCCACAGCGCATGTCATTGCTGGGCTTCCGTTTTTCTTCGAAACGAATAGAGAATAATCACGAAACCTGTCCATTTGATTCTTTAAATAAAGACAAAGGGATTTTTATGGCCACACAGAGGAGGTCGGTTTACCAAATAGTTTTTATCTTCCATTGTTTTAATATGACATTTGTTGTTAGTGGTGAGACACTGGCCTGTATTACGATGCCAATACATAATAGGTATGGGTTTCATAAGACTAATGGTGTCATAGAAGTGTTTAGGAATATCAATAACTCAACCCGCATCCCCAATGCTAAAGGCATTTTGTTTCACTTTAAATTCATGATTTCAGTTTGTTGGATGAACTTCCAGCATATTTTGAAAAATGGAATTAACTTATTTAACATTTGGCCATCTCGAGGTTTAACCCTTCACCTAACATGAAAAGCAGACGACACTTGCAAAAAAAATCTTGAATAACTAACTTTTTTCATTTTTTGTCTCCAAAACATAGATTATGACCCCTCATTGGAACGAGCTCGACGAGCTCGTTCCAATGAGGGGTCATAACTATGTTTTGGAAACAAAAAATGAAAAAATCATGAAAATTAATTGGCAATTTTTGAGAATAGCGCTGGGCGGTTTTGGTCGTTACGTTGAGTAAAGGGTTAAGTTTTTTTAAATCCCTGACACTTCTGAGAAATCATGGTTACCACTTGTTTGTCTTTTTCTTAGGAAAAAAGTAAGTTCTCAGACAATCCCTCATCGAAGCTAAACTCCATCGGTTAACGTTTGTATTGGCATGTACTGTCTTCCAAAATTTGTATAAAATCGTGAGAATAAAATTTTACCTCATACGATTGCTGTCTATTTATTTGCAAACATTTGGAAGGGTGGCGGCTCGGTGGCAACGGCATTGGACTCCCAACCGAAGGTCCACGGTTCAATCCCCGCCAGTGGCAACAGCGTCCTGTCATTGGGCAACGCACTTAATCCCGATTGCCGACGTGGGGCACTGTAGCGCAGTGTACTATTGCACATTCATTCGATAGTGCACTTGTCTTCAACCAATGCTAACCTTGCTTGTGTGGAGTTAGTATGTTGGGTAGTCTAACAGTTGCACGCCGCTTCTCGATGGTTCTTTACGGGTTCTCCTCCGGCTGTACAACTGCCCGACACGAGGTGACCCTGACTGTCGAAAGTGTCGTTAAACCCAAATAAATAAATAAATAAATAAATAAATAAATAAATAAATAAATAAATAAATAAATTTGCATACATTTCTAACAAAGCATGATTAAATTGCAGTGTCTGTTTTTAATATTGTTTTGTAAACATCAGGTTTGCTGTATTCTGCAGAAAATAACACAGATATTATGTGGACGGTATTTTTTCCAGCAGGATGCTTAACCCTTTACCCAACGTAGGGAATATCAAAATTTATTATTTTAATTACTATTTTTAAAATTTTTCCCAAAAAAATTCGACAAAACCATATCATATGAAAAAATTTTTTTTTCAATTGAAAAAAATTTTTTTTCAATTGCTTAATTTGCAAATTACGCAGGCGGTTGCGTGCGATTCGTTAGATAAAGGGTTAAATAAAACTGAAGACAAGTGTATTTCATACTCCTTGATGAAGTGCTACATTTTTCTTGATTACCAAATTTGTTCATATGGCTCTGCCTTTTTTGACTCCAAAACATAACTTACGACCTCTCATTTGAATGAACTCGACGAGCTCGTTCCACTAAGGGAACATAAGCTGTGTTTTTGGAGACAAACATTTAAAAGATTTCATTATCTTTTCAATTTTTTGCCTTTCAAAACCTAGCTTAGTATCCTTAATTTGAACAAGTTCTACGAATACCTTTCAAAGAGGGTCCATAAGCTATGTTTTGGAGACACATATTAAAAAGATCATAAAATCTGAAATAGCGATTTGTATGAATAGTACTTTAAGCAAAGGGGAATGCTACAAAAAACACATGCCTACATGATTAACCCTTTACCCAACGTAACGGCCAAAATCGGCCAGCGCTATTCTCAAAAATCGCCAGTTAATTTTCATTATTTTTTTCATTTTTTGTCTCAAAAACATAGGTTATGACCCCTCATTGGAACGAGCTCGTTGAGCTCGTTCCAATGAGGGGTCATAACCTATGTTTTTGAGACAAAAAATGAAAAAAATTAGTTGTTCAAGAATGTTTTTTGCAAGTGTCGTCTGCTTATCGTGTTAGGTAAAGGGTTACATTTCTGATGACCTTCACAGCAGCCATGGCTAGATTTGATGAAAGAAATATTGAAAATACACAGTGGGTAAGAGTTAAGGCTGGTCACATGCTTTCAGTGACAGCTGATGTCCATTACAAAATCCCATTTCACAAGTTTGTCGCCTTCAGCGTGACGTCCTGTGTGCGTAACCTATCGCAGATGGCCTTCATTTGCCGTCACCGATATTAATTCGGTATGCGACGTCAACAGAGCTAAATCCACTATCTGTGAAATATGCTTTTCTTAGCCCAAGACCTTTATATGTTTTGTTTCCAAAATCAAATCAGTGCACGTAACTGAAGACGAAAGCCTGCCATAAGCAATCTCAAAGATTCATCTATTTAAAGCATTACGTGTAACTTCACACGAAAGCCCTACAATTAGCCTTTTCCAGTATCCAGCCGGCTTGTAAAACTGAATAGAACATAGGGTCCTGCGAATCACACATTGTCGATTCGAATCGAATCTCGAATCGAATCACGCCTTTTATTCGCAATTTCGCAATCGAATCGAACCTCGAATCGAGTCAGTGGTGTCTTGAAGATGACCAAGATGGGCTTGGGTACTATAAACCTGATTTGTTCCGACTGTGATAGCTCATGTCCCGACTGATAAAATAATCCAACTACATCACCAAGGCATGCCTTCGTCGAAGGCCTGCCTTGGTGATGTAGTTGGAATATTACCCCGTAAGGATTATAATTTATCGACGACATTGCTTGGAAACCTTAAATTTGCATTTAACAGTGGTAGGGATTTGTGATATTGGAATTAGCATTGCTGCATTTGCCGGTGGCATGAGTACAGATGTTATTTATGTTAATCAATTGGAAGTTACACCCAGTCTTTTATTTCACCATTATTTATGTACGATTTCCATCTGAACAATACGTTTTGTGAGACGACGAAGATGACTGATACCAAGCAGTATTCCTGTGAAGAAGATTCGAAAGGAAACGAATCCGGCAGCCGATTTCGAATCGAACCGAATATCTATTTGAGATTCGAAATCGAATCGAATCTCGAAGCTTTGCAGGGCCCTAAATGAAAACACACGTGTGCTCATTCGTTATGTATAGTATATTGAAGATTGTTATAGATAAAGATATAACTATCATGCATTCATTCATCTTAATAATCTTCGCTTGGTTTCAGGTTTTGACACAAATTACTTCCAGCAGGTACGTCAGAGGGATAAACAGTGCACTCTAAAATCAGCTGGGTTAAAATCAACCCAATTGGTTTCATATTCACTCAACCCGTTTGATTTGGGTTATTTTTTAACCCAACTGATTTTAGAGCGTATTAGAGACAAATAACGTGTCCCCTTTTTCATATCTCACCCACGGACACCGACGAGTGGTACTCGGCGATCCTTTGCAGCGCAAATTACTCTCAAAAGTTTACGCAGCGTGGCGGCCAAAACCGGCCACCCCTATTCTCAAAAATCGCCAATTAATATTTCCATTATTTTTTTATTTTTTGTCTCAAAAACATAGGTTATGACCCCTCGTTTGAACGGGCTCGTCGAGCTCGTTCCAATGAGGGGTCATAACCTATATTTTTGAGACAAAAAATGAAAAAAAAATAGTTATTCAAGAATTTGTTTTGCAAGTGTCGTCAGCTTTTCGTGTTAGGCAAAGGGTTAAAGGATGCTACATAATACACACGGTGCGAGCAATGTGATAAAGTTATACAAATATTTCTTGTCGGTTGATATTTCGATACAGCACGATACCTCAAATTCGGGCATTCTTGTAAACAAACACTGCCATTAACTGCTTTGGGGCCTGCTGCGTGCAAGCGGAAACTCACAATCATTGATTATTATTTTGACACAACAAATCGTTGCGTCAAAATTATATTCAGCGGTTGCATGTTTTACTTCGGATATTAGACTCAGTTGAAATACTCATCTTTGTCCCACAAAATTCGCCTGTTATTCCTTCATCACTGGAGCTGTAGGTTAATCGAAACCGAACCGAGGTTTATAGTTTTTTTTTAAAAAACCGAAACCGAAACCGTCGACATCCCGTAATCTAAGGTTTTTCGTTTTTTATTAAATACTCTCTTGCTGCAGAAATTCACAGAATGTAGCCATCCCAGAGTAGTGAGAGTACCCAGACACCGCCGATGGCAGTGTCTGGGTACTCTCACTACTCTGGAAGGCTACATTCTGTGAATTTCCGACATTTCAGTTGAGTTGTGTTTGCAGCTTTCCTCAAGTTGTGTGTAGGTGTCAGACCTCAAAAAATGGCCAAGCACAATAAAAGTTCTGTATATTTAGGTAATTATTATATTGGCCTTCCTGATTCTTCATGTATTATAGCTTATTTCGGACATTCATTGAGTTTCACTCAATTTCACTACCATTCAGTTATGACTCCGGGCATAAGAAAGAGTTTTATTGAATTTTATTTGGCCTCATGAACAAACCGAAAACCGAACCGAACTGAGGTTTTATTCCACCTGAAAAATCAAAACTGAAACCGAACAAGAAATTTAAAAACCTACAGCTCTATTTATCACAAGGCTCGCAACACACTCACCACTTCCCACGCTGTGCGATCGATGTAGTAACTTTTAGCTATTTATGTAATGTAACGGGAGTAATCTGCTGGCGCTGCATATTCATTTAAAATTTTGTAACTTTTTTTAATTTTTCTCCTGTGAGAAAAAACAGTTTTTTTTTTACTGTTCACGAAATTGTTTGTCAAGTGTCACTTTCCGCATATCGGGAAAGGGGCTATAATAATCTCCCCATATCCCATTTGATGTAGAGCCTGTACCCAGTAGCGTTGAAACCGTGGGAGTGCAAAAAATATGGTTAATTTTTCGGTCTAGTTAAACATTCTTCCATCATCACGTTCAGCGAGCGTATGTTAAGTTTCTTTGACGGATATATCACTGCAAAGTTAATTCTATTAATAGGTGTTATCGAACGCAAAACGCACTGACGTACCAACTGCGTGTGGTACGACCGTTTCGCCCTAACTTTGCGTAACATTATTCAAGATCGAATGGGTTTGTGGTGTAGAGAAATCCTGTTTGAAACTACCGGGGAAGCCACCAAATTGCTTGTTTTAACAACAGATTTTGAAAAATTTTCCCGGGGGAGGTTCGCGGCCACCCCTTCTCGTGCTCTACCCCGGGCGACTTGGGGGGAGAGTACGAAAAGGCTCGTCGTGCTCTCTTGTGGTTTGCGATGGATACCCTGGATACCCCACTACAAAGTACTCCCCAAATATTATTTGCTTCCCACGCCCCTGCCTGTACCTCTCTTACTATCCCATCGGGAGAGGGGTCGTCAGTTTTTTTCCGAACACAATTCGGGGGTCGGTGGGTAGGTCAGCGGCTCTGAAAACACATTTTTCCATGCCTTCAGATTGTTTCCTATGAGCTCTTATCTTTCAAGTAACTGATGCAAATTGATCAGGGAAGTTTGTGCAGTCTTTTTGCCACTACTCGTTCTCCTCTGGGTTAACACGGGGTAGGGGATTAGTTGTGCATGATAGGGGCTAGTAGCAGGGGAATGTGGACAAAAGTTCACCGTTCCCCATCACACCATCAGTGATTCACAATTTTGAAAAAAGTTAAAGCAATTTAAACGACTTATCATTTATATGATCTAACATAATGCAATCGAACCAAATTTGACAACAAAAGGACTCTGCTCATAGCCAAATTTCTCACCATGAACAGTAGACATCATACAGTGGTATAATGCCTTTTCCCAATACGACTGACTACTTTCACAGACTCTCATAATGTAATTATGAATTTCAGTGCCATTTTCATGTAAGATCAAAATGCAGGGTTGTTATTGATCATTCAAGCCTTAGGCTTAGTGGTATCCTTCAAACAGTTCCCTTCAATTTGTAATGTACAGTACGTGGAGAGTGTATTATCACTAAATCACCCGCAGAGTGGAGATTCCACGCGAGCAATAATTGCAAATTTATTGCAAAGCTTAACAAGCACAAGCAAAGTTTCAGCCAATGGACCTCCGGGTTAAACCCGGAGGTCTATTGGCTGAAACATTGCTAGTGTTTTTAGTCGATATATACAAAATTTGACAGTTATAGTTTGGGTGATAACTCCACTCCGCGGGTGATTTAGTTACAATCCACTCTCCGCGTACTGTACTGTCAGAAAATACTGAACCATCAAATAGTCAGAACATTATATTTTATTGACAGAGAGTTTATTAACATGGAAACCGACTGCCCGTTAACAAAACTGTTTATAGGTATAAACAGTTTGTTAACAGGGAATCAGTTTAGTTAATATGAATATTTAAGCCAATTGCCACTGGATTATAATGTATAGCACATATTGAGGAAGAAAGTGGATGTCTGGAGAAAAACCTCGCATATGAAATCTCAAAAGTTTGCAAACAGATGCATGTAAGACACCTGGTTGGGTTATCTTATAATAGAAATAAAACTAACTTCTTTTAAAATAAAATACAATCTGCTGTAACAAAGAATAATGTGTGTTGGGGTCATCTGAGTCAGAAAGGATACGCATGTGTATTACGTTTCAGTGAGATTATTTATTTATTTATCGGTGTTTTAAGGTCACATATTTATGCACAATGGCTAATCATGACCGTGACAGTTTTACGGGTGGAGGAAGCCGGAGTATTCGGAGAGAACCACCGAGCAACGGCGTGCAACTGTCAGCTCCCCAACATACTAACTCCACACAAGCAGGTTGAAGACACGTGCACCATCGACGTGCAGTACGCCTTAGTACACAACGCCACCGTGCCCCCGCGAGGGCAATGGAGATGAAGTGTCTTGCCCAAGGACACAACGCGGTTGCCGCAGGTGGGATTTGAACTGAGGACCTCTCGGCTTGCAGCCTGCACCTCTACCTACTGAGCCACCGCGCTCCCATTTCAGTGAGATCAAGCCGAATGTTGCAAAAAACTTCTATGGAAGTGACTGTCCAGTCACCGGTCTTGTAACAGATTTTGAGCAAATACGTTTCGCGCATCTGAGTTGAATGAACAGCCGCCAATATATTGCAGGATAATACTGACATTCATTGAGTAAAAGGTAATATTATATAAATCACAGGTACGTCACTCGACACATCGGTGTCAAAGAAATTCTATAATGCATTCTTGCCAAATTTGGAGAGATATGGTAGACCTTTTTTAACTCACATGATCACCGTTTCTTTCTTATTTTCTCATCCGACCAGTTGAGATGAAACGACTTTGTGGAAATACAACTTCCTCTCTGACATACATCCTCCTTTAAGCCTTTACCCAACGTAACGGCAAAAACCGACCAGCGCTGTTCTAAAAAATCGCCAATTAATTTTCATGATTTTTTCATTTTTTGCCTCCAAAACATAGGCTGTGACCCCTCAATGGAACGAGCTCGTCGAGCTCGTTCCAATGAGGGGTCATAACCTAT
This sequence comes from Pictodentalium vernedei, assembly GCA_031216915.1. Lineage (NCBI taxonomy): Eukaryota > Metazoa > Mollusca > Scaphopoda > Dentaliida > Dentaliidae > Pictodentalium > Pictodentalium vernedei. Next base: position 689,217,793 of record CM062295.1, read on the forward strand.
GTTTTGGAGACAAAAAAAGTAGTTATTCAAGAATTCTTTTTGCAAGTGTCGTCTGCTTTTCATGTTAGGTGAAGGGATAAACACCAAAAATTAACAGCAACGATACCATGATTTTTTCACTTGAGAAGCTAGGAAATGAGCTCTCAGTAGTTCATATTTCACAAATTTTCCTGGCATCCCCCCTCCCGCACTCTTCCCTTGGTTTGGCTACGCAGAGCGGGCCGCCAATGGCGACTGTGCTGTCCCCTACAAGCTCCCGTTTACAATACCTCCCAATATTATAAGCTTCCTACGCCCCTGAATCAGACAAATTGGAAGTCCATCTCCCATAAACTTTGTACTGTTTTACCCTGGCCGATAAGAGTGGTGCTTCATTTGACTTTTGTCAGGCAGTAAGAGAAAATTCCAACCATGTGGACCATAAGGCCCATTTACTACCCAGGAAAAAACACCGGTAACGTGTATGTCTTAAAATATAATTTTATGTCACACACATTACCAGTGTTTTCCCCCTGTGTAGTAGTAAATTTACCACATGGTTGGAATTCTCTCTTACTGCCTGACTAAAGCTTACTAACCGCCCCATCAAATAATAATAATAACTCTTTGGCCAGCCGCTGATTTGTCGCGGTCCTCATAAGAGAAGGCCATCATTCCCCCTGCACCCCACCCCCTCTTCCCCTCCTCTCCTCCCAGCATTCAGATATAAACTGCTTAATAGTGTCCCTCACTTCCTCTTTTTCAATTTCTTCAATAAGCATTCCTACCCTCTCCCTCGTGTCCCCCTTCAGCCATCTATCCTTTGTTTCTTCACCCCACTTCTGCATTATTCTTCCAGTAAATTTTATTCTATGAGGTATATACTGTGGGCATTCCAAGAGAAAATGTTCCAGGGTCTCCACTACTCCAGAGTGGCACATTTGACATCCCTTTTCCCCATCTCTCCCAATTTTTCCCCGAAGCTCCAGTGATCTTGATCTCAGTTTGAACAGCAGTGACCCTCCAAAGGTGCCATCTAGGTACTTCTCAAAAGCTGGCTTTTCTTTATATTGTAACCCCTGCAGTGATCTTTTCACGCTAACCCCTGCTCGCCAGTTTCGATTGCAATCTTCCATGACTCTCTCTTTGACAAACCTTTTGCCTTCTTTCATTCCTACTTCTATGTTTGTGACCTCTATAGAGTAATTGTCCATTAGTTCCCTCACATGTTTTGACCACCCCGTTTCTATATTAGAATTCCAAATGGTATCGAGCATCATGAAACACTAATCATATCAGCTAAGGTGCAACAGCGCAGCGTTTATGAGGGATGGATTTCCGATACCAAAGAATAGTGTTCAACCGGTGATCGGAACCGGCCACCACAATCGGCCGATTATGTGCAATCGGATGACAACGGCAACGGCTCCTGGAACATCGGTTCAACCGATTGTTGCCAAGCAATTTGTGATTTTTCTGAATCGAATTTTATTATCTTCTGCAATTGTTCAATTGTTAATGTAAAATGATGTCGATGATACCATTCAATAAAGTTGAGAAACAACCACAATGTGCATTCCTAATCTCCCTAGACGCCCCTTTCCGGGATATACGTGTTAAACGAATGTAAAGCTTACAACTGAGCACACTTGCAGCAATCGCCAGTTCATACCGAAAAAGTGAAGGATGCACTCCATTGACTCAGGTTGCAGTAAAATTACCAGTCGCACGCACTTGGGCGGTAAACGTGGCTCTGAGAGCCACGTTTACCGCCCAAGTGTGCGCGACTGGTAATTGTACTGGGACCCCAGTCAACGAAGTTTAACACTTTGAAAAATGTTCAGTTTAATGTAGTTCTTTCGAGCCTCGACTTGTATTGTAGTGCACGGTATTACAATCGGAATCGGCATCAGAATCGGCCGATTGTGGGCTCAAATAACCGGTAATCGGTCAGCGACCATTTTTGGTAATCGGTTGGACACTACCAAAGAATCACCCCCATCACATTGACTGTTGACAGATTCAATACAACATTGAGCTAACTGCCTCTACGAATTCTGCATTTGATAATGCTTAATAAATTCATATTAGACTGATGAAATTGAAATTGATTGTAACAATAGGTAGAAACCGAAAGAAATCAGTAGAAATAGCAACAAATACAGTCCAGGTAAAACATCAAAACTTTCAACATATTTTTCACCTGTTTCTGCTACACCTGTCCTAATACTGTTCAGGTAGAATGCCAGTATATGCTGTATACTCTCCAGATTACCCATGTATACACTGACTGCCAGTGTCTGGGAGAAAGTTTGAATATACTCATAAACTTGCCAAGAAATGAAACCATTTGGAAACTGGAGAATTCTGTTTATCTCCATTGGCTGGTTGTGGGTAGATTTAAAAGTCGGGAATGGTCACTGCAACAATACAAACCATGTTTCAGCCAAAGTACTTGTTGAAATTGCCAATCAAAGTAGTTTATGTGCGATTTACTCTAATTTGGTGGGGGTGGGGTGGGGTGTACTAAGTTTGAAAATGGAAAAAAAAATTCCTTTTAAAAAGGAGTCGGAAAAAAAACTTTCTACGCCCTGTGACCGAAAATGCCCCCCCCCCCCTCCCCCACCCTGTTCCCATAAACCAAAAATGCTAGTGCAGCCACTGCTTTATAATCTGAACTCATAACAGAAAACTGCTGCTATCTTAGCCACTGGGTGCATGGAAAATCTGAACTGCAAGACTGACCACGTATGTTTTTTTTCTGTTTTTTTTTTTCTTATTCGGCGCTGTCAATAAGTTACCTTGTTTGTCATTTTGAACAAATCAATAAGTTGGATGGCGTGTATGATAAAAAATCGCTTCAGTTGCAAGTTTGCTCTTTATGTGTCATTGCGTCACTATAATTAATTTCTATAGACTTTTCAAAGTTCAACTTGATTTACATAAATAGACGCTGTGCATATTTTTGTGGTTCAATAATTATAAAATAATCTGATCTGACGGCACGTGCCTCGAGCATTGATTAACGAAACATACATGCGCAAGATCATTTCCACGGAACCGTTTATATCAGTGTTGGAGATATTCGTGTTTCGGCACGTGGCGTTTTGATTCGCTTAAACGGTGTATTTTAATAAAATCTTGACAGAAATTCGTTTGTAAAGCTGACATATTGAAGTGGAGACTTTTTTAATGAGTAGTTACAGTGATGGAAATTAGACTTCATTTCTAAAAAGAGAACAATATCCAGTTTTTCCTGAAAGCAAATTGATGTTTAAAATATGAGTTTGCCGTTTGTCTTGGTTGTATGCGTTTATCAATTGCATTTCCAGTAACACAAGGTACTGCAAAATATGCGTTAGTGTGTGGGTGCAAGGGGGGGGGGGGGGTGAGGGGACGTCGCCAGTATGACCGATTGGGGGATGTAGACCTGATCAAGCTATAAAATAAGCAGACAGTCATCTGCAAAATGAGGTCCCCAGAGGTTGAATTTAGTGATGCTACCCTCACTAAATTTACCCTCTGTGAACCTCAGTCTGAATTAAAGTTCCAAAACTAAACAGAAAGAGGTACCTAGAGGAAAAACTGGCCCACTGAATGGGATATTATTATTATTTATTTATTGGTGTTTAAGGTCACATGTTTCTGCACAGTGGCTAATCATGAGTACGACAGTGTTACGGGTGGAGGAAGCCAGAGTACCCGGGGAGAACCACGAGCAAAAGCGATCAACTGTCAGCTTCCCATCATACTAACTCCACAAGCAGGGTTAGCATTGGTTGAAGACATGTGCTCCATCGACGTGCAGTACGACTTAGTACACAGCGTCACCGTGCCCCCCCCCCCCCCTGTGGGCAATGGGGGGGGGGGGGGGGGTGAAGTGTCTTGCCCAAGGACACAACGCCGTTGCCGCAGGTGGGATTCGAACGAGGACCTCTCGGCTTTGCAGCCTGCACCTCTACCAACTGAGCCACCGCGCCCCACTGAATGGGATAGCATCATCAAATTCACCCTCTGGGGGCCTCATTTTGCAAATCTCAGACTGCTTATTTCCCGGCCTGGGCCTGATCTGTACCAACTGTAATAACAAGAAAAAAGTGTGTCAGCAACAGTGGTGTAGCTACAAGGATGGGGTCGGGGGGGGGGGGGGGTGGCGCGGTGGATCAGTGATTACAACACTGAACTTCAAACCGAAAGGTTTACGGTTCGAACCCCACCAGGCAAGGCACTCAATCCCGATTGCCCACGTGGGAGCACTGTGGCGCTGTGTACTAAGGCATACCGGTGTGACAGGAATGATAGTCCGTAGGAAAATTAGTCCCTCTGGACTATTATTCCGCGGAATTATAGTCCTAGGTCTACCATTTCTAGGAATAATAGTATTCCTAGAAATGGTAGACCTAGGACTATAATTCCGCGGAATAATAGTCCAGAGGGACTAACGTTCCTACGGACTATCATTCCTGTCACACCGGTACTGCATGTGGATGGTTCTAGTTAGAACTAGGGGAGGCCCCCGAAGCCCCACACAACGGCCTTTCAGATATCTTCTTTGGCATCCCTATTATAGAATCCTGGCTTCGCACCTGGTCAGCCGTATTGATGGCCTGGTGGTATATTTACTGGTCCCATGTCACCCACGCGCACACACACCTGATGTTGTCGGCCTTGTCAAGATCTGAGAATAAAGGAGATCGCATGTCCGTGGATTTCAAATTTTCTCCACCGAGCCAAACCATGGTTGGTCCAGTGCGTCGTGGGTATATATCTTCCAACCTTAATTGAGCTTCCTACGCCTCTGTGTGAGTGGAAGGGTGTGTGGGGATGTGAGTAATAAAGTAAGAATGCGTGTGGGTTGTTGGTGGAGTGTGAGTGAGGAATTGTATGTGTGCATCGATACATAATATCAAGTGGATATATAAATTTTATATATATATGTCTGGAAAAAACGCAGTCGAGAAATATAAAACTTCAATTCAATCACTCTATAAAAAACATCTCCTTCAGGGAGACGTTCGTCCCCAGCCCCACCCATTTTTTTAATTTTTTAGAACACTAAACTTCACATAGAATTCCTGGCGGCATTCAGTTTTTTCAATGCTCTCTCAGTTGTTTGCGAGATGTATCCTCAAATTAAGTGCCGTATTAACCCATAGCCAGGCCCCTAGTCTTTTAGGTACTTCGGGTTGGGCCCCCTCCGGCACTTCAGTCTTTCACCCCACTACAGCTGACAGTCTGACCCTGGTACGATAGGCACTATGCCGCAGTACATAGCCCTATATCCATTTTGCGGGTCTCCTGAAGAATTCTACCCACAACTTGACATATTATTTAAATAAGCATTAAAATAATATACTGTATATAAATATATATATAGTATACTTAGAGAGTATATATATGGATAAATGCATATGTACGTGTATCGCTACGGCGCTGAGTGCAAAGTGCCTTTAACCATTGGTGCCCTAAGGCGCTGGTAGCAGTGCCTCAGCAAAAAATGGGTCCCCCCCCCCTGTCCATGCGGGCTCCTAGGCTTCAGCATAGCCAGCCTTATGAATAATACGGCCCTGCTCAAATTTGATTAATTATACCCTGATAGAATTTATTGATAAATATTTCTCGTTGATAGTTTTGTCGCTTTACTGAGGATTATATACTACATTCATCATGGGTTTTTTTATTGCCCCCCCCCCCTCCCCCAGTTCAGATTATGATTCGTAACAAAATATTTCCTTCGAGTCAAACGGGCTTTTAGAATCTTTTAAATACTTTTCAAGCTTGGCATTCTCAAGGAGGGTTGGAGGGCTGCCCTCCTAGAGCTCTCGCAATTTTTTTTAGGAGGGCTATATTTAGCTCACCTGCATCTGGTCAATTAAACACATCACAAATTGTTTTGCAGTGAAACTTCTCCTTTATGTGTACAATTTCTACGGCTCACTTTATCCATATGACAAAAAGGAATATATAATATGCTCAAAAATAAAACTCAACTGCATCACTGGGCTTGATGTTCAAACGTTCTGTTACGTTCATGGTACTGGTGGTATGTGACCCTCTCGCAATGCCGCCACTTTGATGTAGAATAATATTTGAACATTGTTGGGGAAAGTACAATTCTACCTTAAGATGCTGTTCACATCTCCCTAGAAATACTGCTGGGGATAGATGTGGTCAATCTTGTTATTCTTACTAACTGTATGAAGCAAGAAGACTTTCTTAAACACGTTGTCACCTGAGTTCCATTCTGTTCTATCTCCCAGTAGGGAGATAGAACAGAATGGATCTCAGGTGACAACATGTTTAAGAAAGTTCTACTGGGAGATAGAACAGAATGGAACTCAAGTGACGATGTGTATCCTGGAGAGAGCATTTGCCCTCCTGGGAGGATTTAGGAGGGTAATTTTTAGCCCTCCTGTATTTTTCATAATGCCAGGCCTGACTTTTACTGAAAACTGTGGGAAAGAAGGCACATGTGGCACTAGAATCCCCACCCGATTGACTCCCCATCCACCAAGAGAATCTTTCTGACATCCAGTGAGTGACATGTATAAACATTTAACTGGCGAAAAATAAACATGAATAAATTTCGCATGTAGATGGGTTAAAATACACCTGCAAGTCTTTTAAGACGCAAGTGTAATCAAGTGGGTGAGGCTTAACTTCTCATATCAGAGCCGGATTTAGGCATTAGCTAAACAGGCCACACACCCTAAAAACTAAAGTGTTAAAACTGACACTTTCAAGGTGTTAAACCCATTCTAACTCTTAGGGTTTGATTTTAACACTCAAAGTGCAATGCTTTAAGCACTTAGACATTACAATCGTCAGACATCTGAAACTTGAATGGATGGCACTTCCCATGTGTCTAGCATTGGTGGTTCTTCCAGAATCGTCCATAATTTGATTTGCGCTTGGCGGGTACATAATTAAAAGGACACAACGCAGATGACGCGGATCAGGCTCGAGAGTTCGAGTGTGATCCGCGTCATCAGCGTTGTTTCCTTTTAAGTATCGCGACATTACACTTGTCAAGTGGTATTATTGTAACACCTGTCAAGTTCTGGGATATCTACACTTGAACAAAGTGCTAGTTCAGCACTTAGTAAGTGTTAAATACAGCACTTCAAGTGTAGTTTTTAACACTTTAGTTTTTAGCGTGTAGGTTAGGATCTAACAGTCTAAAGTGTCCTCCAATGTTTTTTTTCATTTGTTACAGTTTTATTATAATTTATATTCGAAATATAATTTAACTCTTTGATCTCGTAAGACCGACATTTCGGTCCAAGGCGTAATTTCGTCCCATTTTTGTCTTATTGTAAGAAGTCTATACACAGAGCACTGATGGCGGCTACAGACTGCACTTTTTATTTTATCCTCCATGTATAATTATATTGGACTGACCCATCACACTGTAAGTGTATACAAAGGCGATACCATTCACGGAAACGAGGATTCAAAGGGTTAATACGTAATATTTTGCATAAAATAATCCGTAGTATTATCTATGCAAAATATTTTAGATAAATTTCATATTTTAGATAAATTTCATAACTTACATTGTGATCATTATCAATATATTCCATACTTTTGTGTTTTGGAAAAAACATGCACGCATGCACTCTAAAATCAGTTGGGTTGAAAATCAACCCAAATGAACTGGGTTGAGTGAATATGAACCCAACTGGGTTCATATTCACTCAACCCAGTTCATTTGGGTTGATTTTAACCCAACTGATTTTAGAGTGTTTTTATTATTTTCCAGAAAATTTTCCACCCTGCACCATGTTTATTCCAGTCTGCACTTCTATTTAATTTTTGACAGAGTGGAACACATCCGAGGGAAACATTGTGCATTTTGACTGCAGCAAATAAATTATCGCATGCATTTACTTACCGGTACCTCTATAATAAACTGTACAGGTATGTTTATTTTGGCCTCAAGGGTAAGGAATCTAAAAACCGTACAATTCAAAGTAAGTTGCAGGATCACCACTTGGCAACATATGGACTGTAAACATGTGTCCCACTTTACCTACATTGGTAGCACCAGGCTCTATGTGGGCTTTCCAAAAAAATAATGCAAGAACGGTGAGAACCAGGTGTTAACATTGTAGGAAACGCAGGACACATACTGTGACATTGCCTATAGTGGTAATCTAACCATTATCTTACAACTTATTTTGACTTCTAATGTATATGTCGCATGCTCCGATGGGATTTCCTACCCTGCACTTATATTCCAGTCTGCACTTTCATTAATTATGACCATTTTTTCTACTCCGCACTTATATTGCAGACCGCACTTCTATTCGAAACACGAGAGTATTTGTGTTATATTTTGGTTTTAATAATTATTTACATTACACTAACAGGGCGCTGGTACTGATTTTCCCATAGCTTAACCCTTTACCAAACGAATCTGGTGCATCCGTCCTGTAATATACAAATTCAGCAGTTGAAAAAAAGATCATATCATGTGACCCCTCCATTGGAACGAGCTCGTCGAGCTCGTTTCAATGAAGGGTCACATGATATGTTTTTTTTTAATTTTTTGAAAAAATTAAAAAAGATATTTTTTTAAAGTATAAATTTTGATATCGTCTGCGTTGTGTAAAGGGTTAAGACCTCCCCATTACTAAATCCGCCCTGCCGCGTGTCATTCTTAAGGAAACAAAGCATTTAAACTATTTACGCATGTGCATCGTTCGTATTTTCTAAACATACCAGGCCTTTAACCTTTTCAAAACGACGTCCCTGAATGGTAACACCCAATACATAACTCACTCTTGTAAATCAGCGAAACTCAGTGTTTGTTGGGTAGTCTTGCAAGGGCGCACTGGGCCAAAAGATGTTACCAAGAAATGCACCGGAGGGGCAGAGCCGGGGAAAATTTTAATTTATCAAACTGAATCAACGCTGTTTCCTTGCATCTGAGCGATCAGTGGCAGTTCACGTAGAAGGCATTTGTGAAGCCATTTTTTGTATCATCTGCCTGGCTCAGTCGGCAAAGATGGTTGCGACAAGGGGAGGGGGTGGGAGGGGGGGATTCATATGACCGACCACAGTCCACAGCCAGCCTTTTCAATCAGAACCATTTCTGTCAATTTGGTCAATTTCACGAAATTTCATGTACGAACAGCTCGTCCCTGAGTTCCAATGTGTTCTATGTGCCAGTAGGCACATAGAACACATTGGAACTCAGTGGACGAGCTGTTGGGCTGCATCAGTTTTGCGGGCCCACAGGGGCCCCCTATAATTTCTCAGTGGACCATACGGCCTGTCCGCCTCTGTAGTCTTGTAATAGGACTGAATTACTGTAAATCCTCCTCATTCACATTTTTGTTCATTGTTCCGTCTTCCCATCGACAACCAATATTAACGGAACGCCCCAATTTCCGAAAGTGTTTATTGCTAGTTATTTAATTAACTCGCTGCCCACTGATGTTGAAATATCAAAATTTAAAGCTGCAAACTTGTCCGTTAAAACAACTAGGAAATTAACCCATGGCTAACAATTTTCGTTATTGGCAGAGATTTACAGGAAATTTAGCTCCCCTTAATTTCCTGACGCTGTCTGTAAATTTAAATGTACTATTCAAAGGCTGACTAGGCTGAAGCCTATGGGCCCACAGGGACAGGGGGCCCGCCACTTTTTTTTTTTTTTTTTTTTGCTGAGGCACTGTTACCAGCGTTAAATGCTCTTTTCACCCTGTGCCGTTGCAATACATGTACATATGTATTTATCCATATATATACCCTCATAAGTATACTATATATATATATTTATATACAGTACATTATTTTAATGCTTATTTAAATCATATGTCAAGTTGTGAGTATATGTCAAGTTGTGAGTATAATTCTTCGGCAGACCCGCAAAATGTATATAGGGCTATGTACTGCGGCATAGTACCTACCGTGCCAGGGTAAGGCTGTCAGCTGTAGCGGGGTGAAAGATTGAAGTGCCTGGAGGGGGCCCCGTCCAGAAATACCTAAAAGCTAAGGGGCCCGGCGATGGGTTAATACGGCACTGGGGTATGGGAATTTTAGATAAAAATTGAAGTTTCGAAATGTTAGCGCAGTTGTATCATCGATGTGCGCGCTATTTCACAAACTTCGCGTATTTTCCCGTAGAGAAGTATAAGAATAGAGAAGCTGGCTTTTTACCATTTTTATCCAAACAGTTTGAACGTTTGACTATTATTCTCTGTATAAACCCATTTAACCCTTTACATAACATGAAAAGCAGACGACACTTGCAAAAAAATTTCTTGAATAACTAATTTTTTTCATTTTTTGTCTCAAAAACATAGGTTATGACCCCTCGAGGGGTCATAACCTATGTTTTTGAGACAAAAAATGAAAAAATAATGAAAATTAATTGGCGATTTTTGAGAATAGCGCTGGCCGGTTTTGGCCGTTACGTTGGGTAAAGGGTTAACCCTTTATCCAACGCAGACGATATCAAAATTTATTGTTTTAAATATCATTTTATTAATTTTTTAAAAAATTTCAATAAAACCATATCATGTGACCCCTCATTGGAACGAGCTCAATGAGTTCGTTCCAATGAGGGGTCACATGATATGGTTTTGTTGAACTTTTCGAAAAATAATATTTTTTCAGCTGCTGAATTTGCATATTACGCAGGCGGATGCGGGCGATTCGTTGGGTAAAGGGTTAAAACTAAGAAACGGCATTTTCACCACCTTTTGATGTTCTGTAACTTTTTTTCTTCTGTACGTTTTAACACACGTTCGCATCGTGACACATAATACAGACACTGTCGTTTCCATTAATATAACAGTTTAGGAGGTAAGATTTGCTATTTTTTTCTGGGAACAATAAAATTTGAAAATTACTGTAAAAAAACATTCGCTGAACAAAGAGGCAAAGTGGACGTTTGTGTGTTGATAGGTGGGTTACTTAAGACATTCTTAATGACGGATTTTCTGTGAACTAGTTAGGTTGCCATAAAAAAATACGCGTTTCCCTTTGTTACTTTTAATAAACGAAAACAACAGACAACTCAGAAAGTTTATAGTTATCGTTTATTAAAAGTACAAAAAGGAAACATGTCTTTATTTTCCACTGATGTCGTACGTGTTTCTTAATGGGACCTTCCTCACTCGTCTAATATTCTTCAAGGGGGATAATTTTATCGAAAGTCGATTTTCATGACAATATAAAGCAAGGATGCTATTCAGTCTTCTTTGACAAAGCTCAGTGAGCCCCGTCAAACAAGACTGAATTGACCCTTTATCCAACGTAACGGTGAAACCAGACCGACGCTATTCACAAAAATCACCATTCAATTTTCATTATTTTTTCGTTTTTTGTCTCAAAACATAGCTTACGACCCCTCATCGGAACGAGCTCTTTGAGCTCGTTCCAATGAGGGGTCACAAGATATGTTTTTGACGCAAAAACGAAAAAAAAAATGATTATTTTGTTTTAACAGTATCATCTTCCGTCTGATTGTGGATCTTTTGCTACTCAGGCGCCGCCGCATTCGTTTTTTCGTCCCGTGTTTTCATTTTTATTTTGGAGGCAAAATTCCAAGTGTACAAAACTACCATGTGATTTTGGCGATATCACGTCGCGATTTGCGATGCATTGTGTCGTATACATTGATACAGTATTGTTATTTGCATCGCGAAATGCGACACGATGTATAAAAAATAAATATTTATTTAACTGGTTGAGGACTAGATTATTTTTCGTGGTCTGAATTTGTTCATCAAAAATTGTTCTATTACAAATTATTGGAGAGTGCCAAAAGAACAAATTTGTAAAAACAAACTATTATTTACGTTTAACTGAATACGAAACATGGGTAAGGAAAATGTTACTTTTACTCTGGTACCCTCATTTTTTTTTGAAAGGCCTATTGTTCAACCGATTACCAAAAATGGTCGCAGACCGATTACCGGTTATTTGAGCTCACAATCGGCCGCTTCTGATGCCGATCCCGATTGTAATACCATGCACTACAAGTCGAGGCTCGAAAGAACTACATTAAACTAAACATTTGTATTTGTTGGCTGGAGTCGTAGTAAAATTACCAGTCCCGCACACTTGGGCGGTAAACGTGGCTCTCGCAGAGCCACGTTTACCGCCCAAGTGCGCGCGACTGGTAATTTTACTGCGACCTGAGTCAATGGAGTACAACCTTCACTTTCCTGGTAGGAACTGGCGATTGCCGCAAGTACGTTCAATTGTGAGCTTCAATTGTCGTATGTATTGTCACTTGTGTATCCCGTAAAATGGGCGTCTGGAGAGATTAAGCATACACACTGTGGTTCTATCTCAACTTTATTGAATGGTATCATTGGCATCATTTTACATTAGCAGTTGAACAAGATAATAAAATGCGATTAATGAATCATTGCAAAATGCTTGGCAATAATCGGTTGAACCGATGTTCCAGGAGCCGTTGCCGTTGTCATCCGATTGCCTACAATCGGCCGATTGTGGTGACCGGTTCCGATCATCGGTTGAACACTAGAAAGGCCTGATTGTGGCTTCTAGCAACCAACCAGTTAAAAAAACTCCTTATTATTTTTGATCTTCATTTTAGTTGTTCTATACTGATTTTGTGTTGTGTGATCGCTGTTACAAAAAAAAAAAAAACTATCAGCAAAATCAACATGGAAGCTCTAGTATTTAATGATGGGCTCTCCCAATTTGGATTTTAGGCATTGGCGACCATTCCATCAGGAATAAAAAATAAAAATAAAAACCGCCCTCTCTCATTCGTTTAAAAAACAAATGCCCGAGAATCAATTATTTAATTTTGTTTGACCTAATAAAAAGCAATACCGATACATTTAGCAGTGTTATTGCAAATGTTGGAATGAGCAACATATAATGCGGTGGGTTTTGCCAGGAAATCATTTCATTGCATCGATGATAGGCCGAGATGAAATACACGATTGGAAAGGGCTCAAAGAGCTAGAAATGGGAGGTATTGGAATTTTGAGTTCGGTATGGGTTTCGGTATTTTTAAGGGGGTATACCTCGGTGTCGGTTCGGCATTCGGTATCTTTGCTGATAGTACCAAAGGGGAATTCACATCAGGAAAATACAGAATACGTTGTTCTTGCATCATTCTTCCACAGCTCCACAAATGCCACTACCAATGAGCTCATTGTGGCATTCTTTTACGAACACAAATCATATCTAGTAATTCTTGAACTTATTCTAAGTCACCTTAACCTAAAAAGCCCATGTGGCCCATTTTTATTTTGTTTAGCCAATCAAATTGTCTAGTTTTGAAATTGACCAATGCAATTGACGGAAGGCTTTATTTATCACTGATTAATATGAAAACAAAATATCAGTTGTTTTAAAGTGAACAAAACGCACGAGTCATATGATAAAGATAGATATAGGTATAGATATAGATAGAGGATGTCTAGAGTTTTTGACTGGATACCGAAACTTATCTCATGAGTGACCGAGACAAATGTTTATTTTTCTCGAGCGCTTGAAACACTAGATTTTCTTTTTATTATACACTTTTAATAAGAATCTGATCATTCCTATCGATAATTCCACTCGTTTCAACCTTGAATTATGAAAGTAAACAGCTGATGCGCATTGATACGCGGAAGTGATTTGATCGATACTCGGAACAGGTAGCGTCTTGCGATCTGATTCGGCTGGTGGGTTCCATGCATCAATTCAACGTGAATACGTGTTGAATTATTTCTGGAAATGATCGATATCCACCCCAAAACACTAGATTTTCTTTTCATTATACGTTTTTAGAACAAATTGATCATTTCCAGTGATAATTTGACTCGTATTCACCTTGAAGTGATGCTTTGAAAGCCGCCATTTTGATTGATACCGTGAAAGTGAAAATTTCTATATCTTCACAGTGGGAGATACGATTTCTATCTTTCCGCAATTTTTTCTATAAACAATCGTTTAGCGTATAATAAATACTCATAGTATTGAAGATTTACGGCTTGGATCTAGGGCTGCACGATATTCAAAACTGAATACCGGTATCGGTATTCAAAAAAATACCGCGGTATACCGGTATATCGAAAACTGTTCAGATATATGAACACATGTACCACAATCGAGACTCGAGGCATCACAGATGGAACGAATTAGCATGCCTTGATGATGCGGTTCGAAAAACATTTACCCGACGCAGATGATATCAAAATTTATCATTTTCAAAATTAGTTTATCAGATTTTCCTCAAAGATTTCAACAAAACTATATCATGTGACCCCTCATTGGAACGAGCTCAACGAGCTCGTTCCAATGAGGGGTCACTTAATATGCTTTTGTTGAAATTTTTGAAATGCATTTTTTCAACTGCTGAATTTGTATATTACGAGGGCACAAGCAGACGATTCCTTGGATAAAGGGATAATATTATTCATTCGGGGCTACAGTTAAAAAACTCAAGACATCTTGAAAATTAAATTGTGGGTAAATAAATAATGACGATAATCCGATATTTTTGTAATTACACCGGTATTCAGACGATATTGGTTTAAATACCGGTATATATCGGTTTATCGATATACCGTGCAGCCCCACTTGGATCATGGGGCAAGGTTAATTAAATGATCACAGTCGATCAGATGTTGAAAAACGATTTTATTTTTACAAATCCTAACTTTCAGAATGGAACATAGAGTTGTTTGCTTGTATAGATGTTAAATAAACGTGGACTATCAGATACCAAAGTAGACCAATGTATTAATCAGGTTGCCCAGGTAGTGTACCACTACATATTTTGACTAGTGTCCAACCGATTACCAAAAATGGTCGCTGACAGATTACCGGTTATTTGAGCCCACAATCGGCCGATTCTGATGACGATTCCGATTGTAATACCGTGCACTACAAGACAAGTCGAGGCTCGAAAGAACTACATTAAACTGAACATTTTTCAAAGTGTTAAACTTCGTTGACTGGGGTCCCAGTAAAATTGCCAGTCGCGCACACTTGGGCGGTAAACGTGGCTCTCAGAGCCACGTTTACCGCCTAAGTGCCCGCGACTGGTAATTTTGCTGCAACCTTAGTCAATGGAGTGCATCCTTCACCTTTCCGGTATGAACTGGCGATTGCTGCAAGTGTGCTCAGCTGTAAGCTTTACATTCGTTTAATACGTATACCCCGTAAAGGGGCTTCTAGAGAGATTAGGAATACACATTGTGGTTGTTTCTCAACTTTATTTAATGGTATCACATCGACATCATTTTACATTAACAATTGAACAATTGCAGAAGATAATAAAATGCGATTCGGAAAAATCACAAAATGCTTGGCAACAATCGGTTGAACCGATGTTCCAGGAGCCGTTGCCGTTGCCGTTGCCGTTGTCATCCGATTGTCCATAATCGGCCGACTGTGGTGGCCGGTTCCGATCATCGGTTGAACACTAATTTTGACAATATGCTACTTAAACGATTAGAACACGTGATTATAAAATGCATTAATACTGATATTCTCGGGTATTCTGGGGTTGAGTGACATCTATTTTATTTAGTGTATTTGATTGAGTATACCTTTTCGTTCTTTAAAGTTTTCTTTAGCTTGCACATGCAATTTATGGAGTGAATTTTATTGCAATTTTATATTTATTTCAAAAATTGATGGTTAAAACTAGTGGTGTGACAAGAAACAGTTTGAAGAACAAATCTATTATCAGTTTACTGGCAATGACTTTCAATAATAGTACCTATCCACTGACACATCTTTAGTTATGTTAGTGCATTGCCATGCCTCAAATCGGGAGTGTCAGTTGAGAATAAGCACTCTAAAAGAGCTCTGATAGATATATATATATATACCTTTGGTATGTCTTGATAATAAGTCTCTTCTGTTTTCATCCAGTGGTTCTATTGGAGATAGAGATCAGATGTCGCCATTACTAACATTCTTGAGTAAAAAGCTAAAAAGAAATGCAAACTGATTGAAAAAAGTGACTAATGACTTATTGAATGGTTTCTACAAGTCTATAAAAATGACAAAACCAGCATTTATATGGATGTATCTGTCCTGAAAAAAACCTATAAAATCATTAAAAGAAGGAAAGGAAAAAAAATTCGTTCATGGAAAAAACTGATTTCCGGCCACTCCGACCACCCACCCACCCACCCACCCACCCCATCAAACTACGTTCCTTCCTGAAAAAAACTTTGCCCCTCCCCCCCCCCCCTCCCCCGATATAACAGGAAAAAAAATCGAACGCTGTACTGTTATAAAATTCCCGTGGGAACTTCGGGAAGCGACAAGCGTTCGATTACTCAGTATGGTAAACAAGTTTTGCTTTGAGAGTTCCCCAAAGTGGGCAGCATATGTTTAAATGGTTGGCTGAATTCGATTTATTATGTTGTGGTCATGATATAGTCATACTTGGTGAAAATGAAATTAAAGCACCTGTAAATAAATAAACAAACACATTAAAAATGAAGAAATAAATGAAGAAATAAAATTGTTTGCATTGCCTTTTTCGTACTTAGAACCTGTCGAAAACAGCTTTATTGAATAGTTGCAAGTGTTTTCAAGACTGTTCTACAGTATGTAACTATATCTGGAATAATGAGAGGGTGTCAAGCGCAACTTGAAATCGATTTGAAGTTGAAGACTACATCAGTAGTAGTAGCAGTAGTAGTAGTAAATAGTAGTAGTAGAAGTAGTTATTTATGTATTGGTGTTTCAGGTCACATATTTCTGCACAATGGCTAATCATGACCACGACAGTTTTACGGGTGGAGGAAGCCGGAGTACCCAGAGAGAACCACCGAGCAACGGCGAGCAACTGTCAGCTCCCCAACATACTAACTCCAAACAAGCAGGGTTAGCATTGGTTGAAGACATGTGCACCATCGACGTGCAGTACGCCTTAGTACATAGCGTCACCGTGCCCCCACGTGGGCAATGGGGGTGAAGTGTCTTGCCCAAGGACACAATGCAGTTGCCGTAGGTGGGATTCGAACCGAGGACCTCTCGGCTTGCAGCCTGCACCTCTACCTACTGAGCCACCGCGCCCCCCCAGTAGAAGTAGTAGTAGTAGTAATAATTGTTGTTGCTGTGCTGGTGTTGGTAGTGGTAGTAGCAGCTGCAGTGGATGTAGTAATACTAGTAGGAGTGGTAGTAGTAGCATCAGTGCAATAGTGAAATCAACAGCCATAGTAGTCGTAGTCGTGGTAATAGTAGTAGTTGCAGTGATAGTACTATTAGTAGTAGTACAGCTTATACTGAAGGAAGGCCAAAACTAATTTAATCCAACAGCCCGAAAAGGCTGTTGGATAAAATTATCAATGAACCTCTGCAGTTACAAAATTGTTTCAAACAATCGTAAAAGCAAGTATTCTTAGCGACACCCCATTCAGGAATTCAACATTGAAAGGATAACTGCAACTGTTGTGGCAATAGTAGTAACTGTAATAGCATGATGAGCGCCGGCAGTGGCGGCGCCAGAAATTTTTTTGTGGGGGGCAACTAGGGGGGCAGACTCCCATGAAGGGGGGCAAATACGTAAAGGATCATATCATTACTTTGTTATGAGGTAGTCCAAACTTGGACCCAAAGTCCGTAATATACTTTTTGGTTTGGTACGTCCTGTGGACGTACCAAACCAAAAAATTATATTACGGACTTTGGGTCCAAGTTTCGACTAAATGTAATGGTAATTAGCGGTCCTCCTTTCAAAAAATTCTGGATCCGCGTCTGGTGGGTCTGTGCGTGAGAGAGAGAGAGAGAGAGAGAGAGAGAGAGAGAGAGAGAGAGAGAGAGAGAGAGAGAGAGAGAGACTCATAATGCCCGTCTGTCATAATGCGAAATCCATGAATGTTTTTAGACAAGGGATATGGATAGACATGCCTTTGTTGGCTCATAACTTAATTATAACTTATAAGTATCTGCATCCGAGTCTTTAAATCTCTACTGCCTGGATGTGTTCATCAGCTAGCCTGAGGCTTTGGGCTAAGTGTGTATGGGAAATTATTGGGAATAAAAAAGAGAGGGGTGTCTGTGTGTGTGTGTGAGAGAGAGTGACTGAATGTGTTTGTGTGTGAGGGTGGATGGAAATGCATGCGAGATGCTTGGGGGGGGGGGCAACTGGGCGGGGGGGGGCAAAGCCTTCGTTTGGGGAGGCAAATGCCCCCATGCCCCCCCCCCCCCCCCCCCCCCCGTAGCGCCGCCACTGAGCGCCGGATGCCAGTAGTAATAGCAGCAGTGGCAGCCACAGCACCAGTACAAGCGAAAATAATAGCAACAGCAGCAGCGGGAAAAATACTCTGAGTGAAATGTTTTGGTCCAAAAAAGATACATTTTTATCCCGACGCGAATATCTAAATGTTATTTTCATTTCAAACACAATTTGGCCTTTCGTTGAATACAGATGTTTTTTTTTTTAAACTGCATTGCTTAAACCTAATGAACTGAGATTTTTTATCAATAATAAGACCATTGTATGGCAGACAGTGTGTTAATTTCATCTATGCTAGACCTTAACACAAACGCTTAGTATGTGTGCTTAATTGAAATACTCTTCTATACGACAATCGATTCGAACATTTTAATAGCTTTTTTACTGACAACGAAAATCGTCGTTTAATTGAATGTTTCAAGTGGTTAAGTGCCGTAGTAAATCAGACTCTTTTACTTAGCTGTTACAGGTATTTGCATTTCGCTTAAAATGAAGTTAGATTTTTTCTCTCTCCACTGTGTAAACTTCTCGGTAAATCGATAGCGCCATCTATGGAACAAAAGACCGGAAGAGTAGCTTCTAACTACTTCGCGGGGTTTTATATGTTAGCTCTTTCATTCTGAAAATATCTGGGAAATCATTACGGATGCCAGACTCAGAAACGGAAAGTTCCAGTGCGTCCGCGTATATCCTTTCCAGTGTCTGAAGCCGGTGTTTAACACCTAAATCATTCGGAAAAGGGAAGTTTTACACGTCGTACCGGGAAAGAAATCTTTCCGTTAATGATAAGATTTCAGACTGCTGAAAATAGCAATCAAGATAGAAATTGTAACTAATAATAAGGCCACTCAAATTTAAATTTAAGTTTTTCAGTCCATTTTTTTAGAAAAATCTATGCATGCAATGTTTCAAGTTATTATTTCTACCCAAATTAAACTTCAGATGTTTCCACGTTTGAGATTCTATCATGATTCTAGGGTCATGGCTGACAATGTTCGTCATTGGAAGAGATTCAGAGCAAACTTAGCTTCCCTTAACCCTTTACACAACGTAACGACCAAAACCGGCCAGCGCTATTCTAAAAAATCACCAATTAATTTTCATTATTTTTTTATTTTTTGTCTCAAAAAACATAGGTTATGACCCCTCGTTGGAACGAGCTCGTCGAGCTCGTTCCAACAAGGGGTCATAACCTATATTTTTGAGACAAAAAATGAAAAAAATTAGTTACTCAAGAATTTATTTTGCAAGTGTCGTTTGCTTTTCGTGTTAGGTAAAGGGATAAGTTTCTGTAGTTGTTAGTATTTATTTATTTATTTATTTATTTATTTATTTATTTATTGGGATTTAACGACATTTTCGCCAGCCATGGTCACTCGTGTTGGAAAGTTTTACGGGTGGAGGAAGCCGTAGTACCCGGGAGAACCACCGAGCAACTGCCAGACTCCCCAACGTACTAACTCCACAAAAGCAAAGATAGCATTGGTTGAAGACAAGTGCACACATCGAGTTGCAGTACGCCTCAGTACAAAGCGCTACCGTGCCCCCACGCGGGTAATCGGGATGAAGTGCCTTGCCCAAAGACACAACGCAGTTACACCCCTGACGGGGATCGAATCGTAGACTTTTCGGTTTGAAGTTCAATTCCGTAACCACTGAGCCACCGCGTTCCCCAGTTGTCAGTAAGTTTAACACTAAGGGTATGAGAATTTTATTAGGGCTGCACGGTATATCGATAAACCGATATATACCGGTATTCAAACCAATATCGATTGAATACCGGTGTAATTACAAAAATATCGGATTATCGTCATTATTTATTTACCCACAATTTAATTTTCAAGATGTCTTGAGTTTTTTAACTGTAGCCCCGAATGAATAATATTATCTCTTTATCCAAGGAATCGTCTGCTTGTGCCCTCGTAATATACAAATTCAGCAGTTGAAAAAATAAATTTCAAAAATTTCAACAAAACTATATCAAGTGACCCCTCATTGGAACGAGCTCGTTGAGCTCGTTCCAATGAGGGGTCACATGATATAGTTTTGTTGAAATCTTTGAGGAAAATCTGATAAACTAATTTTGAAAATGATAAATTTTGATATCGTCTGCGTCGGGTAAAGGTTTTTCGAACCGCATCAAGGAATGCTAATTCGTTACATCTGTGATATTTATTTATTTATTTATTTATTGATGTTTAAGGTCACATATTTATGCACAATGGCTAATCATGACCGTGACAGTTTTACGGGTGGAGGAAGCCGGAGTACCCGGAGAGAACTACCGAGCGACGACTAGCAGCTGCCAGCTCCCCAACATCGTAACTCCGCATTGCAGTACAGGCAGGGTTAGATTGGTTGAAGACATGCGTACCATCGACGTGCAGTGCGCCTTAGTACACGGCGTCATCGTTCCCCCACATGGGCAATGGGGGTGAAGTGTCTTGCCCAAGGACACAACGCGGTTGCCGCAGGTGGGATTCGAACCGAGGACCTCTCGGCTTGCAGCCTGCACCTCTACCTACTGAGCCACCGCGCCCCCTCCATCTGTGATGCCTCGAGTCTCGATTGTGGTACTTGTGTTCATATATCTGAACAGTTTTCGATATACCGGTATACCGCGGTATTTTTTTGAAAACCGATACCGGTATTCAGTTTTGAATATCGTGCAGCCCTAAATTTTATATAAGGATTGAAATTTCAAAGTGTTAGTGAAATTGTATCATCGATGTGCACATCACTTCAGAAATTTCAAGCATTTTCTTGTAGCGAGTTTTAAAAATATTCAATGAATTTGAACATTTTATTATTAATCTCTGTTTAAACCCTATAACAACCAGTAGTGTAATAATCAACCAGTAGTGTAATATTAACCAGTAGCGTAATAAAACTTAACCAGTAGTGTAATAATCAACCAGTAGTGTAATATTAACCAGTAGTGTAATAAAAATTAACAAGTAGTGTAATAATCAACCAGTAGTGTAATACAAATCAACCAGTAGTGTAATAACCAGTAGTGTAATAAACTTAACCAGTAGTGTAATAAACATCCATGAAAACCAACAATTTTTCAACAAAATTTGAAAATTTGTTGGGGTGGTTCAAATCATAATTTAGGTACATCTTATCGATTTTTGATCATTTTATCGTACATTTAAAGGCGTTTTGCAGGTCAAACATCATTTCGTGGGTTCAATACGGCGAGAAAAGGTATTTTTATGATTTTTATGTGATGTCTTATTTTCTGGTGTTTAATGTCAGTTTCTGCATTTGTGGCTTTATGTAAATTCTACGTTGGGGGAGCGCGGTGGATCAGTGGTAGATTGTTGGACTTCTATGATAGAGGTCCCGAGTTCCATCCCCGTCCGGGACGACCCGCGTTGTCTCCTTGGGTAAGGCACTTTATCCCGGTTGCCTACATGGGGGAACGATGACGCCGTGTACTAAGGCGTACTGCACGTCGACGGTGCACTTGTCTTCAACCGCTGTAACACTGCTTGACCGGAGCTTGAATAGAGTTAGAATGTTGAGGAGCTGACAGTTGCTCGTCGATGCTCGGTTGTTCTCTCCGGGTACTCAGGATTCCTCCACCCGTAAAACTGTCACGGTCACGATTAGCAATTGTGCATAAGTATGTGGCATTAAACACCAATAAATAAATAAATTCAAAGTTGGCCAATTGTTTATAGTAATGCTGTGCTTTTGAGAGACTGCTTACCCCAGGCATAAGTTGTCAGGTTCTATCATACCAGAAAATCTATGGGTGATAAATATGGAATTCAAGGGCTAAAATTGTGTGATCTCCTGCGTTGTCTACAATTATAATATTTAATACGGCCCCGGCGAATCTCTGAAGGTCTCTCTCACATCTACCCATTTCAGTCGCCGTTTCATTATGCGTCGCTTTTTCAGTCTAGTTGACCGTTTTGAATACTAAAATTCTGTGTGTGGTGCTCAGCATATCCCTTGAGCACAGACACTCTACCATATTTTATGAAGGTGCGGTTTGGGGGGGGGGGTACCTAAAATCTGCGGTCAGCTATTTTTTCCCATCTTGAAGGAGGAGGTCGGTAAGAGAGTAGAGGGTATCTAAGGCGAGTTGAATAGGGTGGGTGCATTGGAGGTCCACTGCCATTGCCGTCTGCCATGTCAAGCGATTGTTCTCGATTACCAATGGTAGACAGCCATTTAGATCTTGTGATGATTTACATTTAATGTAAAAAGCTTGAACTCATTCAGCATGTAGAAAATATTGTTTCAGCAGAATTCCTTGGTGGGTTACCACTACTCTTATACTACATTAGAAGTGTGTCATGTGGATAAATGACCCTCATTTGGGGAGAGAACGGGGGGGGGGGGGGGCGCAAGGGGCGTCATAGTCAAAGTACCCAGGGACGCCATGTTGTATTGTTATGGTAGCCCGCGTGAGCGGCCATGATGTGACGTCTTTCCCATAGGGATATGTGATGTAAGTGCGCGTGTGCGGCGCGTGTAATTAGGTGACACGTGTTTCCGTCGTCTATTCTGTATACTGGAGACCGCCATCTTGGTTGTTATGGTAGGACGTGGTTGCTATATGGACCCAATGGCCTCTAATAGAACGAGGATATGTTTTGAGGGTAAGTTCAATTGGACGAGAGTATAATGAATACCCAAATGAGAACGACAACTATTTATCTGGCTCGGATTCGCGAAGAAACCTCGTTTTCTATGTTCTTGGCCTTTCCCTGGCCCGGGTTCTCCCAGAATCCTCGTTTTTAACGGACACGGACTTGCCCAGACTACCACGTAGAGCTATGTGACCTTAAAAATGCAGTTTTCGATTGTACTAGAGTATTTATACTAAGAATGGCATTGCAGGCAAATTCTCGTTTCCACTCTGTTACAGGATTTTATTAGATACAGATTCTTCCAGAAACCTCGTCTTTATGTGGCTTGAATTCTGTATAGAAACCTCCTTTTTGACTGCTTAGGCCATCTATCTACTGTCCATTCTTAATCTATTTAGGTACCTGGCTATATCCTTATCATTAGCTCTAGTCCTAGCTAGGTACGACACTCTCCCGACTGACATTTGACACCCTTTTTCATCGCACGAGGCCATGAGGACCATGAGGAAATTCATTATTAAGGCACAATCTGCCATTCATCATATCCTCATCTAGGTATTTGGGGATCACCAGAGCCAGTCTATGGGGACTGACAAGGACCACTGGAGACAAGTCTTTGGGAACTAGTGGAGACCAGACTTCGGGGACTACTACTACTACTACTACTACTACTACTACTACTACTACATCTCTTGCTTCTACTACTACTACTCCTAACCACTACTACTACTACTACTACTTCTACATCTCTTGCTACTACACTCTACTACTACTACTACTACCACTACTACTACTACTACTCACTCTCTACTGTCTATTATCCAGTATCTACTCTCTACTACTATCTACTAAAATATACTACTACTACTACAATCTACTACTGCTACTACAATATACTACTATCCACCAGTAATTTCCACTAGCCACCAGCACTATCCACTAGTACTATCCTCTAGTACTATCTACAAGTACTATTCACTAGTATTATACATTAATACTATTCACGAGTACTATCCACCCAGTACTATCCCCTAGTACTGCACTCTAGTTCTATCTACTAGTACTATGTACAACTACCACTTCTAGTATTACTACTACGTGCAACTACTACTACTACTGGAACTAATACTAGTACAACTACCAGTACTAGTACCACTGACGGTACTTGTACTAGTACACCTATCACCACTAGTACTAGTACCACTACAACTACCAGTGCTAGCACTAGTACCACTGTCGGTACTAGTTCTAGTACAACTACCAGTACTAGTACACTTGCACTACTCATATAAGTATCATTAAAAATACTAGTACAACTACTACCAGTGAGTTGTAGTACTACTACTGCCACTATTCCTACTAGTCTTAGTACACCCACCACTACAAGTACTAGTTCAACTACCACTACCAGTAGTAGCGCCAGTACCAATACCAGTACTATTACTAGTACAGCAACTATTGCAACTAGTACAAGTTTTACTACTAGTACTACTACTGGTGCAACTACCATTACTACTACTATTACACTACGACTACCAGTGCTAGTACTAGTACCAGTACCACTGCCAATACTAGCACTAGTACAACTACCACTACTGATACTACTAGTACTAATACATCTACCACTGTTACCATTACTTCTGAACCAGTTCAGGGCCGTCGAGAGGGGGAGGACCGGTGTAGTGACACCAGGGCCCGTCGTTATTGGGTCCGGCCGATTTTCCCTAATTGACTAAGTGCAGGATTCTGTTACGTGCGGGTCCTTCGCTGCACGTCAAAGTTTGACGTGCAGTGAAGGGCCCGCGCATAAGAGAATCCTGCAATCCCGATGTATCACTTCTTTAGCAGCCAATGACTCAGATCGATGTCCCTTTACACCGGGTAAAAGTTAACTAAAAATCGTATAATATCAACAATAAGATACCCACCCCCCCCCCCCCCCCTCCCGTAAAGGTAAACGCATAAAGCGGGAGATGGGAGTGTGCGAGACTCTTAGTGATCCATCGGGGCCGTATTAAATATTATAATTGAAGACAACACGCAGGAGACACGTCCTTGAATATGATACTTCAGCACCTGCAAGTTACCTTGACAATTTATTCTGTTATCATGGAACCTGACAACTTATGTCTGGGATAAGAAGTCTATCAAAAACACAACATTATCATAAATAATTGGCCAACTTTGATTTTACATAAAGCCACAAATGCTGAAAGTGACATTAAACACCACAAAATACGCACATCACATAAAAATCATAAAAATACCTTTCCTCGCCGTATTGAACCCACAAAATGATGTTTGATCTGCAAAAAGCCTTTAAATGTACGATAAAATTATTCAAAATCGATAAGATGTATCCAAACTATGAATAGAGCCACCCCAACAAATTTTCAAATTTTGTTGAAAAATTGTTAGTTTTCATGGATGTTTATTTCACTACTGGTTAAGTTTATTACACTACTGGTTATTACACTACTGGTTGATTTGTATTACACTACTGGTTGATTATTACACTACTGGTTAATTTTTATTACACTACTGGTTAATATTACACTACTGGTTGATTATTACACTACTGGTTGTTACAAACCCACTTAAAAAAAGAAAAGGATGTTTTCACCATCTTTTGATGTTTGATGTTCTGTAACATATGACATATAATACAGACACTGTTCTTTCCTTTAATATAACAGTCTTGGTGACAAGATGTTAAGATTTGCTATTTTTTTTCACCGTGAAGAATAAAACCTTGCAAGTTACTGTAAAAATACATTCGTTAAACAATACATCCAAAGTGGCCAGTTGCTTAATTACTTTTGATTAGCTTGCCATAAAAAGCCTAGTTTCCTTTTGTAAATTTTAATAAACGTAAACAACAGACAGCTCCGAGAGCTCAGAGAGCTGTCTGTTGTTTTCGTTTATTAAAAGTAACAAAAGGAAATTTCGCTTTATTTTCTACTGATGTCATAGGTGTTTTCTCAACAATTACGTACTTTTTAATTGCCCGTTCTTCGGCGACTAATAATTACAGGGGAGATAACTTTATCAAAAGTCGATTTTCATGACGAGATAATTCAGGGATGGCTGAAAATTGCAATAAGAATAGAAATGTTCACTTGTAATAAGGCTTAAAGATGATAAATGTACCTTTCCTTTTAGACCAAAACATTTCAATCAATGTATTATTTTCGCAACTGCTTCTGCAACACTCCTGCACATTTTACCTAGTTCATAAAATATGCTTCAAAGGACCGATCTTATTTATACTTTACACAAAGCTTGCTCAAAACTCGTGGGTGTGCCTTAACCTTGGTCCAAGGTCATACATTCAAGTTCACGGACACATACCGTACGTCTGTTCTAACTTTATCTGCTTCTTAAAATGATTAAAAGCAGCAACCGTGTTCATACCTCACACAGTGATTGCTTATGTATCAAGGGTGTGCCAAGATCCTGACCCACGATCATAACATCAAGGTAACAGACCGTTCGCCTTTATGACGCAAAGCTGATCAAAAAGTATTTGGAGACTTTTAGACAATCTATTTTTACCGAAATTTTGACAGTTCAGCCGTTTGATTGTGCTTCTCTCCGTTGTACTGCAAACTATCGCTGTTGTCCAGTCTATTCTGTGCTTCTATTTGGAAAGCATCCTTTAATTCTGCTGATAATATATTATTTTTTACAGCTCTATTACGCGATTAACCAATTATGTGCAAATGTATACAAATCTAGTTGCATTTGGGAAAGAATCCGACCTTCAGCCGGTTGGTATATTTCTTCTTCCTCAATCACCTTCCAACCCGTTTGGTTGGAAAATGATTAAAGTAGAGGAAATAGACCGAACTTTGACCAGATCGTGGGGAAGGAGAGACAAGCGAGTGTTAGAACATCAGCTGATATACCATTATAATATAATCAACACATACATCTTTGCTTAAGAGCACCCATACCCGTCTATATAATTGTACATGAAAGGATAATGTGTACAACTGTATCCTTGTGGAAGGAGGATGTGGCTCAGTGGTTACGGCATTGGACTTCAAACCGAAAGGTTTACGGTTCGATCCCCGCCAGGGGTAACTGCGTGGTTCCTTGGGCAACGCACTTAATCCCTGTTGCCTACTAAGGCGTACTACACGTTAATAAGGCATTTATCTTCAACCAATGCTAAGCCTGCTTGTGTGGAGTTGGGACGGGGTGGGGGGGGGGGGGGGGGCACTGGAGAGTCTGACAGCAGCTCGCCGCTGCTCGATGGTGCTCTCTGGGTACTCTGGCTTCCTACACTCGTAAAACTGGCCAACACGAGGTGGCCTTGGCTGTCGAATGTATCTTTAAAACCCCAATAAATAATAAATAAATCTATGCTTGTGTATTTATTGGAGTTTAATGGCATTGCTAGCAACCTGGGTCAAATCTAATTCGTTCTAAATCTGAATATTTTCCCGGTGGAGTATTAGATTATTTTTCATAGTCAAAATTTCTTCCTCAGTTCTATCTTACGCTATAGTTTGTTAGAGTACTTAACCCCTTTACCTAATGAATCGGGCGCATCCACCACGTAATTTACAAATTAACCCTTTACCTAACGTAACGGTCAAAACCAGTCAGCGCTATTCTCAAAAATCGCCAATTAATTTTCATTATTTTTTCATTTTTTGTCTCAAAAACATAGGTTATGACCCCCTCGTTGGAACGAGCTCGTCGAGCTCGTTCCAACGAGGGGTCATAACCTATGTTTTTGAGACAAAAAATGAAAAAAATTAGTTATTCAAGAATTATTTTTGCAAGTGTCGTCTGCTTTTCAGGTTAGGTAAAGGGTTAAGCACTTGAAATAAATATATATTTTTCGAACAGTTTCTACAAAACCATATCATGTGACCCCTCGTTGGAACGAGCTCGTCCCACTGAGGGGCCACATGATATGATTTTGTTGACTTTTTTTGAAAAAACAATAATTAAAGTGATAAATTTTGATATCGTGTGCGAGTGTAAAATCACTTCATTCGAAACTTCAACAAAACAAAGCCACAAAAAAACAATACTTTTTGTCTCTCGCTAAATATACAAAGATAATCTAGTTTTTAATTTGGTACCAATAGTTCTCAAGTGACCCCTGATGGTAGCTTACAAATAAATTCGATAATTTTTAGATGACCTAAAGAGGATCATGCTTATTATATAAGAGCGCTAAATATTTGGCTCAAGGTTATCTGCCCTGAAACGCGGCAGCCGGAAATGATGCAATCTTCGAAGCTGGGACTCCTGGCCAAAACCCCCTTTACTGCTTTATCAATTTATTAAAGCCTTCAGTTCTCCTTCACTGTTGAATACTCAAAAAAGTGGGTAATTTGATAATTGTTGTGCCTAAAAATACAGGTAACTAATAGTGTGTGTTTTTGTTTTAAATATTTCGAAAAATGGGGCTTAAGGCCGATACTTGTAGGGACGTGACTAGAGGTTTCCGATTGGGGAGGTGGATGGTAGTGAATTTCCAACTAGGGGAGGGACCGAGAGGGGAAACCCCCTCCCGGACCCTCCCCCCAGTTGGAAATTCACCACCGAGAAAAATTTTGAATATAAAGCCATGAAAGGGGACATAAAAATGATTCTAGTAACTGAAATGCCAACACATTTATGATAGAATTATCAGGTTGTTATTATTATTTGGTATTATTCTGGGAATTTAATATGTGCTAAACAAATGCTCAAGCTGAGAACTTTGAGCAATTCGCACTCTCCTAACATTATAATGAGATCTTATGCAGGAATTGTCAATTTTCGATGTTTCATCATTTTGTAACTGTGAATGATGGAATTAACTCAGTATAACGATTTTACATGATGCGATTTTCTTGAAGTGCATTTCGAAGATGTTTTTTTTATTACGATAACTACACGTACTGAAATCTCTTGCCGATTGACATCAGGCATACTTATGAAGCTCGATATTGCGTACACTGTAGTTGTAAATAGTAACAGCTGGATTTTTTGCGGATTTGAAACCGAGTTGGGATTTCGGAAAGTAAAGGAGACATAAGCATCGCCAAAGAAGCTCTAAAATCCAGAAAGATGGAATTTCCAACGACACATGACTTGCCCTCTGAATTTCCAACTATAGGAAATTTTGGCCAGGATTGGGGTGGGTGGGGGGGGGGGGGGACACCCCTGGATACTTCACTTCCTGTGCACATCTTGTTTCGTTTTTAACATGACCCCAAGTTTCTTCTTCCCATCCCTGACTTATATCATCATGAAAATCGACTTTCAATAAAGTTATCTCTCTTGAAATTATTGGAAGAGCGAGGGAGGTCCAATAAAGAAGCAAGTAATTGTTGAGAAAACTCCATAGACAAAAGTAGAAAATAAAGCAAAGTTTCATTTTGTTACTTTTAATAAACGAAAACAGCATACAATTTTCAGAGGTGTCTGTTGTTTTCATTTATTAAAAGTAATAAAAGGGAAACTTGGCTTTATCGCAAGCTATTTGACGCAATGAATTCACAGGTACCCCCCCCCCCCCCACCCATTAGTCAGACACCCCAGTTGTCAGACAGTTTATAATCACAGATTATTGGGTTAATCCCATACTTATCACCTTCAGAAACAAGTGGGATATGCCAATAAGTCAGACAGAAAAGAAACAATTAATTAGCTTTTAGTGATTTATTTCTTCAATGTGTTTTATGACAACATAAATTGAAATTATGAAAAAAATGACAATGACATGAATAATCACACCAGTAATTAGTTTTTTTGTGATAAATAAACAGAAAATCAAATTTTATGAAACAAAGAAAATAAATAGTAAATAAAATAAAAATTATAAAGTGATAAATAAACAGAAAAGACAATAAATGAAAAATATGAAGTACAATAAAGAAAACATTTAGATTTGTTTTATAGTAAATAAATGAAAAATCATATTTCATGATAACTCATTTTTATGGTAAATAAATAGAAAACCATGTTTTATGAAAAACAAATATGAAACAAACATTAACAAAATGAAAAATGTGAGGTACACATCACAAATAAAGGAAAACAATATTACAATGACAAATAAAAACATGTACAAAATGAATATTAATATAACAATAACATGATTTTGAAGGGCATTACAGTGTATTCGCTCTCAACAGAAATGGTTAACAGCCCAAGAGTTTATTAGCGGCCCGCGACGAAGTCGAGGGCCGCTAATAAGCTCAAGGGCTGTTAACCATTTCTGTTGATCCGTTGATACACTGTAATACCCGACAAAGTCATGTTATTTCTATTATTGCCACTTTCGTACATCGAGTACATTACAATTAAATTATATGGGAGATAAGATAAATAAATGAAGTTTGACATTTTAGAATTAAAAAACTTCGACACTATCGTCTGATTTGTTGAAAAACAAATCGGGTAACATGACTATCGTCTGATCAGTCTACGGCGAAATTTGGAAAGTTAGATGATGAAATATATCTTCGAAATGCGAACTTTAGGCAAAGAGTTTATTCATCACAGATGCCATCACTTACTTTGTGCGTATCGCTTCCTATATTTGATACATTATCTATCCGTGACACAAAGGGAAACACTTGAAACAAATGTGTTAATTGTGTTTACAAATTTAAAAAATCCGAATTGAATTTCGATCCCAATGGAAATCTGGGAAAAATATTGTTGATCGGCTGAGAGATGTGACGTCATTGTCTATATTTAGACGTGTCGGGCTGTTATTGACGTGTTGAGCTGTTATAGTCAATAACGGCCCAACACGTCACATGACTTGTACTTGTTGAGCATTACGTGGTTTCAACGCCCGGTAAAACATTGTTAATGTGCTAGGAACGCCCGCAAAAGTGGTAATAATATTTACAAACAAATCCCATTCTCAACAGTCTTCCAGCTGCGTCAAGGAACTCCATAGGAGATATTGTACCCTGTAGTCCAGGCACATTAGACATAAAAATGAGAAAGTAAGGAAAAAAATCGGAGAAAGCTGATTTTTTTATATGTTTCCGGGACACACATTGCGGATAAAGTGTGAAAAGTCCCCGCGAATCCGAGTTGAGCTTTTTTAGTTATAGCGTTTATTTGATGAAAAAAAAAATTTAAAAAAAAATTCGACCCAGCTCCATATTTCTCATTCTTATTCGCCTTAGTAGGGTGAGAATCATAAATATCGTGCTGAATTATATTGAGAATACATATCCCCAACAGAAAATGCCAACTTTGTACCAATCCTCACACTCAATGGTGAAATATTCACGAAAATGTACAAAATTACGAAAAATTTTTTTTATTGTTTTCATACACACAACGGTACACAACGTCCATTAAATCAAATCTACGACTACTTTGGGAGTTAAATTATATAGCAAAAATTGCAGAAAAGCAGTGGCTTTATAATGATATATAACAATAGTCATTTATTCCATAATGAACTGGTGAAACGTGTGAAATATTAACCATACCCCCTAAACTCAAATTCAAACGGCATGGACTTTTCTCATTCAAATACCGTATTATAGCATCATTGTTTCAATTTCCATGTTCGATTAAATCACATAATGTGAGAAACAGGGACTGAACGTTTGTCCAGTGACGTTTGACCAACCACTTTATATCAAAGCAGTGGAGATTGTGTCTTCGTCAGATAAGTTGACAAAAGTTTTCGTTAGACTCGGCGGCTTCCATATGATTATGTCATATTTAGGGGCAATTGGTTCGATCATGGCTGGTAGCGGCTTGGATGAACTTTGGGGGACTGTTTATGCTGGTGGGTCAATCCATCATTTGATCAGTGGTCATGCATATTCAAGAGCAGTTCGTGCCCATTTGCTAACACAAATTGCCATTACAAAACTTGTGTTTGAAGAAAGCCGAACACTAGATAACATAGACTGCACAGAAGTCAATGAAATATTCTGTGGACTTGCCAGAGGTGACTGTACAACAGCTGACGCTGTCAATCAAGAAAGTGTCAACCATCTACTGTCAAAATTACACGAACTGCTCCAGAATGCGTCCGTAGGACGCACAGGAAAGCTTTGGGTACAATACTACGAGCAAATAGGTCTTCTCCAGTTGTTCTTGAGAGCAGAGCCCACAGGCGACTTGGAACTCCACACATATTGTGTTCGCAATATGATTCCAGTATTTCACGCAGGTGGTCATTTTGCATACGCAAAAAGTTCTCATCTCTATTTGCAGCAGATGAATGAGCTAACAGAAATAATGCAACAGGATGATTTGAAGTTGTTCACTGAGAAAGGTTACTTTACCATAAAGCGCTCAGATAAATTCTGGGACGGGATATATTCTGATCAGACCATAGAGCAGTGTTTAATGAGAATGTTCAAGCTCCCTGGTGGTCTCACACATGGCAGGGGAATAACCGATAGCACTGTTGCGAAATGGGTACATGGACTACCTCTTTGCCTTCCGGTATGTAATGCTCTCGAAAATTTTGTTCATGTTCACACTGGTCATGGCGAACAACATCGGGATCTCCGTCAAAGTTCACAATTGACTGATGCCAATGATATCACCAAATTATTGAACTGGCTCAGAGTGCATTCCCCCTTTCAGAATAGAGATCCACTACAATTAGTCTCTATAGCGACCGGGCTTGTGGCCGACGAAACTGTGAACTGTGACCAAGTTCGCAAAATTGGTGAATGTTGCGTATCGAATGTTGTAAGCAAAACGTTCAACAGCATCAAACTACGACGTGTTGACACTGTGAAGTCTTTCGCATCGATGGCAAATAGCATCAAAGTCCGTGGAAGTAAGGTAGTGATTGACCCCACAATTCTGTTCAACCGCATCACATGTGTTATTCAGTCACAAGCAGAGATGGAAGAGTATCTCAAATATGAACTCGCCCCGAAACCACCAGCATTGTTTGATTCTGCTGGAATGAGGAAGACACAGAAAAGCACGCTCGGTAAGATCCTCAAAACATACGGTTCCGAGCAAACCAAAATCCCAGAACATTCTCTGTTTGTTGTAGATGGTGGATTTTTATTGAGGGCAGTTGTATGGCCTAAACAGTCGTCATATAAGGACATATGTACATCATATTCCAATTATCTAGTGAGACATTTTGGGGCGAACGTCGTGGTTGTTTTTGATGGTTTTGCTTGTACAATGTCGACAAAGGGCATGGAACAAGCCCGTAGATCTAAAGACAGGTATTCCATTGATATCAATATCTCACCCGAGTTACCAGCCACCACAACCCAATCCGATTTCCTTGCAAATGCCAAGAACAAAACCCAACTGATCGATCTTCTAATGCAGGAGCTATCTGCTATCAATATTCAGTCCAAGCAGGCCGAGGCTGATGCTGATGTGCTGATAGCCGAAACTGCACTTGACATCGCTCAAGATGACAACAATGTTGTCGTTGTGGGAACAGACACAGACTTGTTAGTCATTCTTACCTCTCGAGTTCAACCGGGGTGTAATATTCACATGATGTATTCCATTACCCCAAACTTACTAGTTTCAGTTAGTGAAATAGCAACCAAAATGGGTGACCATAGAAGCAACCTCCTTGTAGCACATTCTATAAGTGGTTGTGACACTACTTCTGCACTCTTTCGAGTTGGTAAGAAGAAAGTATTCAGTACAATTGTCTCCGATGTTACTAGCGACTCACAACAGTATGTCAACACAATTTTGGCGGATGACAGTACACCAAGTGCAGTAGCCGCTGCCGGGGAACAACTTCTCCTGATCTTATACGGGAGTAAAACTGTTTCCTCTCTCGACCAATATAGATATGTCACTTACAAGCGTTATGTAGCAAAATCTAAACTGAATAAACCCATCGACCTAGCCTCACTCCCACCAAGCAGCGATGCTGCACAACAACATGTCTACAGATGTTATCTCCAGGTCCAACAATGGCTGGGCACTTCGCTTCCTCCGACGGATTGGGGGTGGTCGCTAGACAATGGACTTCTTGTACCGACTGCAGCCACAAAGCCATGTGTCCCCGATAACCTACTGAATCTGATCAGTTGTGGTTGCAAGAGTGCTTGTACAAAAAGGTGTGGGTGTAAGAAGGCAGGACTCTCTTGCTCAGGTTTGTGTAATTGCAGTTCGGATTCTTGTAACAACCACAGAAACACTGTCCTGTCGGAAATTTCTGAGTTCGATGAATAATATGTATATAGGTCATGTCATTTCTGTATATAGCGTTGATAATAGTCAATGTAACTTAATCCATGTTGATTGATTTGTACATTCTGTAAATATTATTTATTGATTTTTGTACATTCTGTAAATATTATTTATTGATCTAATGCTGCCAGAAACAGACGTGTCTGTTCGGTCCCAAGCCCGAAAATAGTTGAGTTCTCATGCTGACGAATTTTATGCCAAAAGGGGAACTCGGCCAGAAGCAGAGGGGGTCTTCCATAATGTCTATTTTGTAAACAATGATAAAAGTCTTCAAATGGTGGTGGATTTTTTATCGTCTGTCCAACTAACATCCCGTTCTGTACTACGACCCTTTGGGCAAATCCGTTAGGAAAATCGTCATTTTTTGCGTAAATCCGATACTTTTTTGTGAATTTTCAATAATTTTTCGCAGAAATTGTCACAGAATGCACATTTTCCTCTAGGTAAATGTATATTAGACATTATGTAGCTCGAAATACGCGTAAACAAAAAATACAGTTGGATCAATTCGAGGTTACAAAGTTCGTGCGATTTTTTTTCTATTTTTTTCAAACGCGTTTTCGAAAAAAGGCTGTAGAAAAAAAAGCTCAACTGGGATTTTAGGGGACTTTTGTCTAATCGTTCAGTGACATGTACTCGACATTCCCTGAAAAAATCAGCTTTCTCCGATTTTTTTCCCTAGTGAAACCTAATGTTCTTGGGCTACTGTCCAAGTTGTTCCTTCAGGCGGTCCAGGTGGTTATCAATTTCCCTGTAAACCCGCTTCTGGGAGGGTGGAGCAGCACTAAAGTCCATTTGGACAATTTTGATTTTTTCTGCCTTTTCAATGTTTTTTTTATATATTTATGAATCTGAAGAGGTTAAACATCGTTATTACGAGAAAATAAAAAAAAAGCAAACTGTTTGGAAAAACATTTTGTTTTCAAATTTGAGATCAAAGTTATCAGTGTTATTACACAATATAGGTGTGATTTTTATGTTTTAATTATTTTTCAGAAGATAATTAGGGGGTGCGGTAGCTCAGTTGGTAGAGGTGCAGGCTGCAAGCCGAGAGGTCCTCGGTTCGAATCCCACCTGCGGCAGCCGCGTTGTGTCCTTGGGCAAGACATTTCACCCCGATTGCCTACATGGGGGCACGATGACGCTGTGTACTGAGGCGTACTGCACGTCGATGGTGCGCATGTCTTCAACCAATCTAACCCTGCCTGTGCTGCGGTGCAGAGTTCAGAGTTACCATGTTGGAGAGCTGACAGCTGCTCGTCGTTGCTCGGTGGTTCTCTCCGGGTACTCCGGCTTCCTCCACCCGTAAAACTGTCACGGTCACGATTAGCCATTGTGCATAAGTATGTGACCTTAAACACCAATAAATAATAAATAATAAATAAATAAGAAGATAATTAAGTAGTATTTTATTATTTTGTCAACCCTGAAAAAGACAAAAACAGTACCAAAGAAAATGTTGAAAATAAATTTTATTCAAGTTGTACATATGTGGATTGTTCCATTTACAACAATAGGTAATCATCTATTTAAACTTCAGCTAATCCGTAATTAACTGTCTGACAACTGGGTGTATCACAATTGGGTGTGACTAATCGGGGGTAAACCAATTCGCCGATAATCCGTCATTGAGAATGTCTATCAGTATCACACCTACCAACACTAAATGCCTACCCTGGTTCTTTATTTAGCGATTGTCATTAAGGATATTTATCAGTATTTCAGTTTGCAAGTTTCTTTTCTTCCTAGAAAAAAAAATACTCAGTTTCACCTTCTTGACTTTTGTATTAATGGAAAGGATAGTGTCTGTATTATATGTCACGATGCACACACTGTTTTTATAATGAACAAAATAAAATTGCTGTACACCAAAAGATTGTGAAAATGTCGTTTTCTTAGTTTTAACACTTTACCCACCGTAACGGTCAAAACCGGCAAGCGCTGTTCACAAAAATTACCATTCAATTTTCATAATTTTCATAATTTTTTTATCATTTTTTATCTCTATATTGGATACACGATGATAATTATATGGGAGATGACAGGAAGACAGCCAATCTGGCTATGTCATCTCCCTGTAGGAAACTTCTACTTTCACATGATTGTAATCTAATTTGTATATATAAACTGTATAATGTATACTGCAAAATAAAGAATTTAATCTAATCTTTTTTTATTAGGATTTAACGACACATTAACAGCCAGGGTCATATCATGTCGGTGACAGTTTTACAGGTGGAGGAAGCCGGAGTACCCGGAGAGATCCACCGAGCAACGACGAGCAGCTGTCAGCTCTCCATCATCGTAACTCTGAACTCTGCACCGCGGCACAGGCAGGGTTAGATTGGTTGAAGACATGCGCACCATCAAAGTGCAGTACGCCTTAGCACACAGCGTCATCGTGCCCCCATGTAGGCAATCGGGGTTAAGTGCCTTGCCCAAGGACACAACGCGGCTAATCTAATCTAATCTCAAAAACATAGTTGATGAACCCTCATTGGAACGAGCTCGTTCCAGTGAGGGGTGATAAGCTATGTTTTGATACGAAAATTGAAAATATTTAGTTATTCGAGAATTTTGTTTGCATGTGTCGTATGCGTTTCGTGTTAGGTAAAGGGTTAAATGGGCTTCAACAGAGAATAATAATGAAACGTTCAAACTAATTGGGAAAAAAATTGTAAAAAATCAGCTTCTGCATTTTCAAACTATTCTGCAGGAAAATGCCTCAACTTTGTGAAATGTAGCGCACATCAGTGATACAAATTCGCTAACATCTCAAAATTTCATTTTTAAAATTGAAATCCACTTACCCTTAGTGTTAAATTTACTGACAGCTTTCGGAAATTAATGGGAGATAACTTTCCTGTAAATCTCTTCCAAAGACGAAAATTGCCAGCCATGATCTAAATTTCACAGGGCTCAAAATAAGCGGTGTCGCGTCGCTTTGTGCTATGCAAAACTGGCAAAAAGCTACACAATGTTCAATTATGTATAGCATTTTGCAATACAAGATAATCAACTGCAGCCTATTAGGCTGCAGTTGATTACCTTGTATCGCAAAATGTAAACGAAAATTTGCAAACAAATTTGAAAACTAGTTCACTGGTGCTTTACTTCTGATTGTGTAACATTCCACGCATAAATTAACTCTCCATCAAGCATCATTAGCAACTTCATATGTAAGATGAATGCTATTGGTTTAAATTCTTCCCGTTTTTACAACATTTTGCATAAAATGTCCATTAAAAATAACTTCAAGCCCATCAAATTAAAAATCCCAACTTCCATTTTGAGAACTCTATTAATAAACAACCAAGATGCCATTTGAAAATATCCAAGTCCATGCAACCCTTAAAGGCAGTTCAGTTAAAAAAAAACATAGTAAACATTTCATGTGTTGCAGATCATTTGGAAATGCCCAGAAATGGATGGAAACTATTCTATCTACTTAGAAGAATTCAATACAAAACAGCATAACATAACTCTGGTATACAAAAATAGCTATGTAATTTTTACAAAATGCTATTCATTTTTTGGAAATGTGTAGCATTTTGCTACGCAAAGAAAAAAAGTTATTTTGAGCACTGAAATTTCAAATTTGTTATTTTACAAAACGAAGCTTTCTTAATTATTTGAGACAAGAGGTGTCATATTGTAGAGGAAGATATCACTGTCATATACATGTATTCATTCATCCTAATTTATTTATTTATTTATTGGAGTTTAAGGTCATATATTTCTGCACTGTGGCTAATCATGACCATGACAGTTTTATGGGTGGAGGAAGCCGGAGTACCCGGAGAGAACCACCGAGCAACGGCGAGCAACTGTCAGCCCCCCAACATACTAACTCCTCACCAGCAGGGTTAGCATTAGTTGAAGACAAGTGCACCATCGACGTCCAGTACGCCTTAGCCCACGACGTCACCGTGCCCCCAGATGGGCAATGGGGGTGAAGTGTCTTGCCCAAGGACACACCGCGGTTGCTGCAGGTGGGATTCGAACCGAGGACCTCTCGGCTTGCAGCCTGCACCTCTACCTACTGAGCCACCGCGCCCCCATTCATCTTAATAATCTTTGATTTGTTGCAGGTTTTTTGTACATCTTACTTACATCAGGTACGTTATAGAGGACTAAACAGTACACTCTAAAATCAATTGGGTTAAAAAACATCACCCCAAGTGAACTGGGTTGAGTGAATATAAACCCAATCTCACGTAAATCACTTCCAATGACGAAAATTGTCAGTCATGGGAAAAAGTTGTGTGTAGATACATGTAGGTGATACAAGTATTTCAATATATATTTTTATGTCCCCGATAGGGAGGTATCTTAAATCCGGGTTGTCCGTCCTTCCGTCCTGCCGCGCTATAATAGGGGAGTTACGAGTTGTTGTTTTTATCCGGACAGGTTTTATGTTCTTACCGAAATATTATGAGCTTATTTGATATATTACGAGCTTAATTACAAAGATATGAGACTTTTGAGGCAAATTGCGAATTTTCGGGGTTTATATTAAGGGTTATGGTCAGTTAAGGGTTGGGGTTAGCGTTAGTTTCTCTTCAGTATTATGTTGGGGGATGTAACCATGTCTATACCCCCCCCCCCCCGGTCCCCCGAATTTTTTCCAAAAAAGAGGTTTTAACCGTTGTCCGAACGAAAAAATGGTCCGTCCGACTTTATTTGTCCGTCCGGGGCCATAACTCTATAATGCTTGGGTGGATTTCCACAAAACTTCACATGAAGGTAAAAACCAATGTAAGGTCTGTTGCTCACTAACACCATGCTTGAGTGACAAAGGTCAAGGTCACAGGAATGGGAAAACTTAATTCTCCATGACCCCAGCCACCACATCGATTATCGCATACAACATAACACCAAACACAAAATAGGTTACCTGGCGATACGACAAATTTAATTTTCACAAAATTACACCAACACCTCATATCTCGTATTATAAAGGCTCGTCAGCCTCAAAACTGGTCATCCAGTTTTCGTCAAGAACTTCTTCCTCATCGAAGATGTTAACATTACGTCCATAAAGTCGGACAACAAATGGGTAATTCGCCAATTCAACCAACTCTGAAAGTAGAGAAACAGAAGGTAAAACCCCCGTAAAAGACTGTTCTAAAAGTTGCAAAGTAAAAACACGTCTTGTCAGTGCCGTATCGCCCCAAGATGAAAATCACGTCATCAAAGTACCCGTACGATCATTCAATTACCTCCCCTGATAGTTGCACTCATCTGCCAATCGATGTGCTGACCGCAGCATGGAGAAAATTGTTTCTGTTTAATTCGTACCTCAACCAACAGAAACAGTATTTCTTTCACAGAATCGGACTTTTCATCCTGAACAAATTCAACACAAAACCTTTCATTCCAGTATTAAACTTTTCATTTCAGTATTATAGGCCATTTGACCATTGTTCGGAGGCATCCATGGCCGAGCGGTCACCGTTAGTCTTGTTCATATTTTTTCACATAAACGTCATAATGGTCACCTATGGCAAATATCAGCACCGTTATACCTGATGACTTGTAGTTCACACTCTCCACCTCTCCAAGTTTAACCCTTCCATTAAACATACTTTATTTGTTTTTAATAACAAAAAGGATTGGATTACAAGTGTCAAACACTTAGGTTGAACTCTTTCCTAGAAATGCATTTTACAATAACAATTATATAATACAATTAGAACGTTCCTTTTCATGTTCTATCGGTCAATAGTACCTGAGTTTGTGTGATTTCTGAAATAAAACGTGAAGCAGCGGAGCTGCTGAAGGTTTCATTTCAGAAATCACACAAACTCAGGTACTATCGACCGATAGAACATGAAAAGAAACTTTCTAATTATTTTATTATGCCGAACAAAAAATAACGTTCATTGTTAAGCGTTAACTGTAGCATGCCATCAATCTTGTAACAACAATGTAGTCGAATCCAAAAACATGACGTCATTTCGAACGAATAACGTCTCTTCGAAACTGACTTGTCACAAGTGCCGTCGCTTTGGGAGTTTCTATATCAACAAATGCCAGTGTTTACAGCTATTCATGTTATAATTCATTGTTAATGCTTGTGTGATAAGTGGTATAAATTAATGGAACATAAATTCATGTTTCTCGGACGACGGCAGTTGATAGAATTAAGCGGAGTGAAACAATTTATTTTGAACTTGAGGCGGAGGTTCAGTGAGGACGTGGATTACTAAACTTTAGGAAATATAATTGATTGAGGTCATAACTCACATTCAGGATTCAGTGAGGTGGTGAACAACACGTGAGTTTTTCATATTTTTTGAATTCATTGTTTGCAGTTAAAATTGAAAACACACCCACTGAAGATGCCCATTTGTTGGTAAGTTTGTGTCTACCGGTGACGAAAAAAGCTAAACGGACACGGCGCCAGCGTTTGGTGAATGGTGTTGAGAAATTGAGGGCGTACGTAATCGGCGCTGATCAATCGAAGTGGAGCTTACATTTTCTTTGTTCTCTTGTCTCCAGGGAAGAACGTTCAGATAGTACCCGTGTTTTGCACCAAAACTCCAGTACTATGACTTTTAGAAGGACTGGTGTCAAATTAACCAATCACGGCTGATGTTACAAACGTGAGGCATAATAAATAACATTATTATGCCTCACGTTTGTAACATCAGCCGTGATTGGTTAATTTGACACCTTCTAAAAGTCATAGTACTGGAGTTTTGGGGCAAAACACGGGTACTATCTGAACGTTCTTCCCTGGAGACAAGGAAACAAAGAAAATGTAAGCTCCAGTTCGATTGATCAGCGCCGATTACGTACGCCCTCAATTTCGCAACACCATTCGTTCGAAATGACGTCATGTTTTTGGATTCGACTACATTGTTGTTACAAGATTGATGGCATGCTACAGTTAACGCTTAACAATGAACGTTATTTTTTGTTCGGCATAATAAAATAATTAGAAAGTTTCTTTTCATGTTCTATCGGTCGATAGTACCTGAGTTTGTGTGATTTCTGAAATAAAACCTTCAGCAGCTCCGCTGCTGAAGGTTTTATTTCAGAAATCACACAAACTCAGGTACTATTGGCCGATAGAACATGAAAAGGAACGTTCTAATATTATAATAGAGCATGCTTTATAATTAGATATTATATGGCGAGAAATAAATGGTGAGATTTTAATTATGAAAGCAAACGGGCGACTCCAGATTAGTCATGAAGAAGAGCCCGGAGGAAGTGGATAGTGCCACACCGCAGCACTACCAAGTAAATTAACACGTCATCAAGGAACACAACCACGACGCCTTTCAGATTCAGATAATTTATCCACAGTATACATAGATGGTTGTATTTACAATAATGGTTACAAATACATATAATTCATAAGTTTTGTGAACAGTATACTATAGGGGATGGCATAGCCAGATTGTCTGTCTACCTGTCACCCCCCTGTCACGCCTTTGCGACTTCCATGCCACTACAGAGGTTTTAAAAAATCAGGGGCAAATCCTATAGAACTTTTACAATTGTATTTTCTAGAATTGTATTTTCTAGTCATGACTTTAAATGGATTGAAATTAACCCTTAGCATTTTCAAAGATGTGGCAATTTGCCAATTGGCAAATTGCCATATCTTATAAAATGCTAATGATTCATTTCAGTCAATTATATTAATGTGGGTTCTTTATGTACTAGAGTAAGTCACACCATGTGAAAATAAATCACTGTAAAACAGTCTGGTTTAAGGTTGCATATTGCACAGCTTGGGAGACAACGGATAGACAGCCAATCTGGCTATTTGTCGCCCTGCAGTACGCATTTATATTGTCATGCTTGAGTAGTGTTAATTTACATATCTTTTTGGTATCCTTAAAATACTCTATACTACCGTATGTATCATTTCTATTTGTATCATGTATACTGCAAAATAAAGAAATCGATCAATCAATCATGGGTAGAAAATACAATTTTAGAAAATACAATTGTAAAAGTTCTGTAGCATCAGCTCCAGGAGATACCGGGGTTGATGACAGGCCATTTAATCTTAAAATCTATATGTACTGTTTCTAAGCAAACATACACTAATGGACTCAAAGACTCATCTGCTTGCCAGAGAACTCTCCAAATCGCACAGTGGCCTTTTTATGACGTTCGGGCACGTGAGAAAGATGTTAATATTGACAGAAATTGGTGAGCTAAGAATACCATTTATTATACGATTTGACCCGTAATATATTTATTTATTTATTGGTGTTTAAGGTCACATATTTCTGCACAATGGCTAACCATGACCGTGACAGTTTTACGGGTGGAGGAAGCCGGAGTACCCGGAGAGAACCACCGAACAATGGCTAGCAACTGTCAGCTCCCCAACATATCAACTCCACACCAGCAGGGTTAGCATTGGTTGAAGACAGGTGCACCATCGACGTGCAGTACGCCTTAGTACACAACGTCACCATGCCCCCAGGTGGGCATTGGGGGGGGGGGGGGGGGGGGGGGGGGTAAGTGTCTTGCCCAAGGACACAACGCGGTTGCCGCATTGGGATTCGAACCGAGGACCTCTCGGCTTGCAGCCTGCACCTCTACCAACTGAGCCACCGCGCCCCCATTTGACCCGTCTACTGGTTATTAAACCATTTCATTAAAAATGGTAATGCATTAACAGAAAAAGCGTCATGAGTACTTTAACCCTTTACCCAACGTAGACGATATCAAAATGTATTATTTTGAATTTCATTTTTTTAAATTTTTCAAAAATTGTCAACCAAAGCATATCATGTGACCCCTCATTGGAACGAGCTCGTTCAGAGAGGAGTCACATGATATGGTTTGGTCCAATTTTTTGAAAAATAATATTTTTTCAGCTTCTGAATTTGCATATTACGCGGGCGGATGTTGCCGTTTGTTGGGTCCCCAGTTTATATCAAAGTTTACAAAACTCGTCTCAGTAAATTAGGCCTGGATAAGCTTAGTCCAAAATAGTCCTTGACCCCTCCCCCCCCCCCCCCAAAAAAAAAATTATAGCCCTGAACTACCCCAAATTAGCCCTGACTCAAGAGCCAATGACACCGTAACTGTTCCCGCTCACCAATCAACATGCACAACCTTTTATACTCATTCATAGCTTTACTTCAAGGGTGGAGTCAGGAAGACTTCTTGACTATGACTTCTTCTAGCAGCATGGAACTAACGCATATAAATGTTTCGTACATGTGTATTTTTTGTTCGTTCAGTTTATATTTATTGTCTTGTTATCTTCAATCATTGTAATGTATACTGCTGAATTATTTACATTTATTTATTTTATTGGTATTTTTAAGGTCACATATTTCTGCACAATGGCTAATCATGACCACGACAGTTTCACGGGTGGGGGGAAGCCGCTACACCCGGGGAGAACTACCGAGCAACAGCGAGCAACTGTTACCTCTCCAACATACTAACTCCACACAAGCGGGGTTAGCATTGTTTGAAGACAAGTGCACTATCGACGCCTTAGTACGCAACGACACCGTGCCCCCACGTGGGTAATGGGGTGAAGTGTCATGCCCAAGGACACAACGCAGTTGCCGCAGGTGGGATTCGGACCGAGGACTTCTCTCGGTTTGCAGCCTGCACCTCTACCTACTTAGCCACCGTGCCCCCTATACTGCTGAATAGAGTCATCATCATCATCATCATCATCAGCAGCAGCAGCAGCAGCAGCAGCAGCAGCGTTACTGAACTCGTTTCGATGTTAACTGGGGACTCCTTGGAAATTCTTTGTATAACAGATCGTTCATGCAGTCTCTTGTGACACAAGCCAGATTTTTCTGTGCAGCTCGTTTCTCGTTTGTGTAACAGACACATTCGAAAAAGTATTGGTAATTCGGGTATTTGTCCGAATGTAAGTCTTTAAAAGAGTTCCACAGTTTGCAGTGTTTGATATTGATTGCCCTATATATGACGAATGAATCTTGAACACTTCCGTGCTAAAAAATCAAATTTGAGCAAATATTACAAGGGGAACTGTTTTCAATAACTCGAGTCAGAAGGCTACAAAGATAAGAGGGAACCTTATTGCAGACAGTTTTGTAAAACGTGAGCATTTTCTGAAGTCTGTCCAAAACATGACCATTTTATTTTTTTATTTATTTGACCAAGAGTTTCCAAACCATGTTCGGCAAGAAAGACAAACACCGGGTGTATCTGTAATAGAGCTGGGAGATTCTTATCTTTAACCCTTCACCCAAAGTAACGGCCAAAAAGGCCATCGATATTCACCATTCAATTTTTATTGCTTTTTCTTTTTTTGTCACAAAAACATAGCTTATGACCCCTTATTGGACCGAGCTCATCGAGCTCGTTCCAATGAGGGACCATAAGCTATGTTTTTGACGCAAACACTCAAAAAAATTAGAGCTTCAAGAATTTTATTTTCAGATGTCGTCTGCTTTTCCTGTTAGGTAAAGGGTTAAGGAAAAAAAACCTGGTTGCCGTTCAGATTTTCTATGTGTTAAGAGCATATAGTAAATAACATTTCAGGTTCCTTAACTTGGAAAACAATTCTCGATAGTTTGTACGTCACCACAGAAAGCCCGGTCTGTAAGTATCTCTATTGTATCTCTATTGGGTTCAGTTTAACTTCCCTTTAACGATTCTTATGAGTTCTAGAGGATCAGTTACTAAGCTTATTGGTTCAGAATAAAACCTAAATTAGAGTACCAAATTAATAACGTTCATCTAATCTGTGTTGTGTTGCAATTACAATTTGAATCCCAAGCGATAGCTAAAAATCGCCCCATGAGTTCCAATGTGTTCTCTGTGCCAGTA
Source organism: Pictodentalium vernedei (assembly GCA_031216915.1). Classification (NCBI taxonomy): domain Eukaryota; kingdom Metazoa; phylum Mollusca; class Scaphopoda; order Dentaliida; family Dentaliidae; genus Pictodentalium; species Pictodentalium vernedei. Next base: position 689,262,556 of record CM062295.1, read on the forward strand.
GGCACATAGAATACATTCGAACTCAGGGGACGAAATAGTAACACGGCTTCCCCTCGCAAATATTTTTGGCGATAAAATGTGTTCTTTTTGTTGATAGGTGTTAAATGAATTGCTGAGTGTACTTCTAATCATGTTTTTTTTATTGACGTGGAGGTGTGTAATAAACACAGAATGACACGCGTGTGTGAATGGGTTAATTGATATGGCACTTGTGTCATCGCGGAAGAATAAATCTCCAGGCCTGTGGCCTCTCGTTCTATCCTTTTGCGCTGGCACTCGTGCCATATCGATTAACCCATTCACACAAGTGTGTCATTCTGTTAATATCTGGGTCTCACGGTTCGGTTTTCCGGTTTGCCACAAAAACCGGAACCGAATCTGAAAACCAACCCCCCCCCCCCCCCCAAAAAAAAAAAACAACCAAAAAACCCCAAAACGCCCAGCTGTTATGTGTAGAGGAGTGATACTCATTTGGGACCATCAGCAAGGATTCTATCTAATTTAGAATATAAATATTCATGGCCACCCGTCTAAACAACATCTTTATATTGCAGAAGCTGGGGTAAATGGCTTACATAAAGTTTCCAAACTTTTTCAATAACCATTTCAATAATTTGTTTGCTTAAAGAAAGTAATAGCATTACGCATAACAAATTGGGAAGGATGGTTAGCAATAATTTAATCTCACAGTCCAATTTATTTATTGATGTTTTAAGGTCACATATTTATGCACAATGGCTAATCATGACCGTGACAGTTTTACGGGTGGAGGAAGCCGGAGTACCCGGAGAGAACCACCGAGCAACGACGAGCAGCTGCCAGCTCCCCAACATCGTAACTCCGCACTGCAGCACAGGCAGGGTTAGATTGGTTGAAGACATGCGTACCATCGACGTGCAGTACGCCTTAGTACACGGCGTCATCGTGCCCCCACACGGGCAATGGAGATGAAGTGTCTTGCCCAAGGACACAACGCGGTTGCCGCAGGTGGGATTCGAACCGAGGACCTCTCGGCTTGCAGCCTGCACCTCTACCAACTGAGCCACCGCGCTCCTCACAGTCCAATAGGACTGTAGGATTAAAGTTTTTCTGTCTCCCCATGAATACACAATAAACTCGCCCACTTTGTCGTAAATAGTATTCACTCGAACGATACCATTCCGGGGGTCAGGAATTTGTTTCTCCCATAAGGTTAAATTTGTGAAAGTAGTATATGTTTAGATTAAAGGCCACCTACCGAGGGGTCCAGATGGTAGAGAGACAGTAGTGAAGGCGGAAATTTTTATTGAGGGGGCAAATCAGAGGCGTAGGAAAGTATAATATACTGGCGGACACGCTCGTCGATGACCACGGGCCATCGCCGACGGTCGTAGGCTGGAGGTCGGAAGAGCACGAGTGGGGCACTTTCTCTCGTAGGTGGGGGTCTGGGGAACTCATCCAGAAAAAATTAAAATTCACGCCCCCAGATCGCCTTTGGTGGTACCCGGATGGCTTTGTGGAAGTGATAAGTGTGATATTATGAATGGGATGGGTATCACACCATATAGATATATGTGATATGAATGGCTCTGGTTACTCGGGGCGCCAATGTTTTTGTACATGGGTATGCATACCGGGTGCCCTTGCATGTTCATTCCAAAACACTCAATGCTGAAAGCTATGTTCGTGTGGGAAGCTGAGGGTATAGACTCACAGAAGCAACTCATTTCAACACGAGAGTTTCAAGATGACGGCACACACAAAATGGGGGGGGGGAGGGTCGGTGCGGGGGGGGGGGCAAAGCCATTATGTCGTGGTTCTTCTAAAATCCAACTATTCCTTCATTCAGCCTTCAACATGGGAGATCGGCCTGCCTGCCTGCCTGCCTGCTCAACCGCCCGCCCGCCGGCCCGCCCGCCCGCCCGCCCGCCCGCCCGCCCGCCCGCCAACCAGCCCAAAACCCGCCCGCCCGCCCGCCCGCCCGAACGACCGGAGGCCGCTCGCTCGCCCGCCCGCTCGCTCGCCCGCCCGCCCGCCCGCCCGGTCCGCTCGCCCACCCGCCCGCCCGCCCGCCCGCCTGACCGTACAGATAACCATCATAAACTTATTTGTTTATTTATTCATTCTTATTTGTTTTACAAGAATTGGCGAACAAGTTATGCAACTTATATTAACGCCTCTCCTTGGCCCAGTGTCGCATATGTGTGGGATGACCTACGTGGCGGCAACTTCGTGGCCTCGCTTTTCTCGAATACTACGAAGGGATCTTTAGCCTGCACGGAGTGTGTCTCTCTCTCTGCAAAGAGGACAACCATTTTACGCCCCCGCCCGATAGGACGGTACGCTGTGACAGCATCAACCCCACAATTGATGCTGACAGAGAGTGTTCGGACGCCTCGAGAACTTTCCCCGACCGGGCATAAGAGACACCAGCGTACTTATCCACTCGGCCACCACTCTCTCATAAAATCAATTATAAAATAGGTGACAATAGTCTCTTTAGGCAGCGAAAGTGTTAAAATCCAATGAACATCCATTCACACTCTTCAATGCAGAAGTACTTCTTGATCATTTCAAAGATTCTGTTGTTAACTGATTCAATTTTCTTTAATACACCTCACATTAAAAATGACTATAAATATGATCGTTGATATTCAGTGTGTCAGAGCTCTTGCAAATAAAACATGATAGGTTAACCCTTTACCCAACGTAACGGCCAATAACCGGCCAGCGCTAGTCACAAAAATCTCCAATTAATTTTCATTATATTTTCATTTTTTGTCTCAAAAACATAGGTTATGACCCCTCTTTGGAGCGAACTCGTCGAGCTGGTTTCAATGAGGGGTCATAACCTACGTTTTTGAGACACAAACTGAAAAAGAAATAGTTATTCAAGAATTTTGTTTGCAAGTGTCGTCTGATTTTCATGTTAGGAAAGGGTTAAATTCATATTTCACTGAACTGAAATTTTCTTCACTAAGTGCAGTTTGTTAATGATAAAATACTCTTCGTATTCGTATGTGTGAGGGTGTACGGGAATTTATCAAGGTTTGAAAACTGATACACCCTTCGTCTGCGCCTCGGGGCGTATCAGTTTTATAATCATTATAACAAGTGTCATATACCCTGCAATATGCACAGGTAATCAATAATGCAATTGTTAATGATTACACACACAAATAATGTTCGTATTTCAGAGGGTTTTCTTATCAAGATGGAGGGATAAAGTTATAATTTTTGCTTAACTAAATCTTTATCTATATCTAAATCTATATTTGGTAATTTTTCCCATTCCATTCTATTTGTGCTTGCTTGGAATGTGCATTTATTCATGGGGAATAAATTGTTGGATGGGAGAAACAAGTCACTGTTGTTTTTACCTGGAATGACCATTTTTGAAATTCTTTTCCATTGTATTAATATCTTCGATTACCACAATAATTGCGTTTAAGGGGTCGTGATATCTTTGTTCATAAAGGGGAGTGATAGCGACTGTACATGGTCTTTAAAATGGCATGCTCTTGATTTTGGTCTCTCCTACATATGTACAATAATACCGGAATCCATACCATAATGCGGGGACGCGTTGGCTCAGTAGGTAGAGGTGCAGGCTGCAAGCCGAGAGGTCCTCGGTTCGAATCCCTCCTGCGGCAACCGCGTGGTGTCCTTGGGCAAGACACTTCACCCCCACTGCCCACGTGGGGACACGGTGGCGTTGTGTACTAAGGCGTATTGAACGTCGAGGGTGCTTCTGTCTTCAAGCAATGCTAACCCTGCATGTGTGGAGTTAGTATGTTAGGGAGGTGACAGTTGCTCCCCGGTTCTCGGTAGCTCTATACGGGTACACCGGCTTCTCCACCCGTAAAACTGTCGAGGTCATGATTAGCCATTGTGCAGAAATATGTGACCTTAAACACCAATAAATGAATAAATACCATAATGCTCCCATCATCGATTTCTGGATTCAGTTGACTATGCCCGTATCCTCTTTCAAATATTGTTGGATACGCTAGAGAGTGGCGTGGGTGGGGGAGATCAAGGTTTTTCCGACCATGTCATGAATCTGCTCGACAGTTCTTATGTACACATACACATGCTTCTCGGCGTACTTTCCAGACTATATGTCTATGGTAACCAAATCTAGCCAAGGAAATTGTTAATTTCACGGTAAAAGCCTTGGCAGACTGTCAGTACTTTACCACAGCCTTGCCGATTTAAAAAAAATTATTAGGGTTTAACGACACATTAACAGCCAGGGTCATATCATCTCGATGGCAATTTTACGGGTGGAAGAAGCCGGAGTACCCGGAGAGAACCACCGGGCAACGACGAGCAGCTGTCCGCTCTCCAACATCGTAACTCTGAACTCTGCTCCGCTACACAGGCAGGGTTAGATTGGCTGAAGACATCCGCACCATCGATGACCAGTACACCTTAGTACACAGCGTCATCGTGCCCCCGTGTAGGCAATCGGGGTGAAGTGCCTTGCCCAAGGATACAACGCGGGAGCGCGAATCAATCGCTGAAATTGTCACCCATCCAACTACTAACCTCGACGCTCGACGTTGCTTAACTTCAGTGATCTGACGAGAACCGGTTACCGCGACGCCACCGCGCCTCCGCCTTGCCGATTGCCATGGTCACTTCCTTGGGCAGGTCCAACTCATATATCATCAAATTCGGAGCCACTTGTGACATTTTTATGCCTATGCTTTTGAACATGCCAAATATCGGGACACAGTACTCCGAACTACTTGTGTCCAAAGAGACAAAGAACTGGGCATGCCCTGATAGCAGCGTTGGTAAACCCACAAAAACATAGCTTATGACCCCTCATTGGAACGAGCTCAACGAGCTCGTTCCAATGAGAGGTCATAAGCTATGTTTTAAAGCAAAAAAATTTAAAAAAAATAGTGCTTCAAGAATTTTATTTGCAAGTGTCGTCTTCTTTTCGTGTTAGGTAAAGGGTTAAGGTAGACGAATTAGCCGGATGATTGCATGTCAAAGATTGGTCTATCAACCGCCTTCTAGTGTAATGAAGCGAAACCAAATATCAGTTCCTCGGTTTTCCTCCAAGATCGAGCAAAAAAAAAAAATACGTCGGTGTTTCAAAAAATATTTTGATGCGGTATTTTCACCGTATATTTTCCACGGTAAATTACCGGCAGCTGGTTGCCAATCCTTTCACAAAATTGTTGACGATAATTTTTAAGGGTATATGTGTAAAATACCGCAAACAACAAGAATAGATTTTTAAAAGTAATTAATTTTTTGTGATAATTTCTCTGGCTTTGTGACGTTGGTGTGTAAAGACTTCTCTGACTTGCAGTCGTTGAGCTGTATGCTTTCATCATTTGATGCAAATGTTGAAGTCTTATGTGGAGAAACGCGATGCACCTGAAGCACTGAAACTTTTTATTATTATATTCCACTCTATGCCTTTGTCTGACTCGGCAGCCATTGTGTAAACGCGGACATTTATGAACCATCTAGAAACCACTTTACCCCGCGGGGGTAAGACGTCAATTATTCTCTCGCGTTCTTAAGACTCATAATAAACCCAGAAGAAAAATCATGTTGGTTATTTTTAAAGGACGACCACGATCTAAAAGAATCTGAAGGGTCTACAGGAAATGGAAGAAGAGGACCGTGAATTCTCAGGAAAATCACCCATCGGGCTGCACACGCTCAATGATACATTTGTATGATTGAGATTGTCGCTTACGTCGCGCGTGATCAATGTATTGATTTGTAGTCATAGCGACCGTGTATTGCTGACAAACGTTAATGGAGAAAAATAACAATGCTTAATGCTTAAATAAAAATCACTTTGATTACGTTTGCACTTCGCATTGACATGTGCCCAGCTCCGACGTCAAAAAATCGACTGTAGTTCCATTTTCCTTAATGGGCGGCCCGAGTTGGTTTTGCTATTAATTAGACCTATAGCCAGCGTGTGATGAAAAGAACTGGAAATATTTGTTGAAATCACGCCAACAATGAAATCACTACCGCACTGCTCGAACGCAGGAAAGTGGCTCTTGAACGATGCACAAATTGCGACGGTTACACTGAATATCTAGGGTATCTAAAGAATTGTAAAGCCTCGTAAATTGCGGAAACAATTATTTCATGTTTCGTAAAAATAATCCATATTCCTAACAAAATGGGATAGTATTTTTTTCTGTTCAGAGATCATTATTTTCAGAGATAGCAGATTTTCCATTATATATTCACCCAGAGCCCTCAACTTCGCATTAGTGTCGGCTTTTTTTTTTATCAAGGTAGCATAACCTCGGGGTATTCTACCTCTTAGGATAAAATTGTGCCATGTGCTACATCACTAAATGCCCTTTTTAACCTCCTTTCACTGCATGTTTCATATCTCATCAATGACTATGGATCTATAATGGAAGACGCAGGGGCGTCACTAAAGGGGTTGGTGTCAGTGGCGTAGCTACGGGGCAGGGATTGGGGTGCTGAAAGAGAGGTCTTGCCTCCCTAAACTTTTCCCTGGCCCCCTAAACATTGGCCTAATGCATCTTTCCAATCAACGTACAACCCCAAAATGGTCACCAATGTAGGCGCTACAATGCTACAAATGCATTAGATTAACTCTTAGAGAACTAAATTTTGCAAACTTTTCTCGGGAGTGTCGGGGAGGGGGGAGGAGGCTAGTCCTAACTAGGTCTCTCTGGTCTTTGCGTCCTCCTCTCGCTTACCTCCCTATAGGGACGTGGGAGGCGGTGGCAACGATTGGATGGTCCTAGTTAGGACTAAGTTGACCCCGGAAACTCCACAATAACTCCTTTTCTAAGTATCATCTTTGCCCGCCCCCCCCCCCCCCAAAAAAAAAACCAAAATGGCTAGGGCACCCCTACTATGGATTGCCGGCTACGCGTCTGGTTGGGGTACATCCCACCCACCCATCCACTCACACCCCCACCCCATCCCACCCTACCCCCATAATTTTTCAGTAGGCACATTTTCATCTAGATTGGCGTCTTGGATATCGATTCGCCCTTGCTGGTAATCGAGTACTTTCTTACCAGGGGCCAATACTATAAATTTTTTACAATTGTATTTTCTAGAATTGTGTTTTCTAGTTATGCCTTTAAGTGGATTAAATGGGTTAAAGTGAACCATTAGCATTATTGGATTAAAGACTTGTTCTCATTTGAATGTCTGGGGCCAAATTTGAAAAGCACTTGAACAGTTCGGACTGATTGAAGTAATACGATGTTAAAACTTGAACTGCAGGGGTCATTACTATAAAACTTTTACAATTGTATTTCTAGAATTGTATTTTCTAGTTACGACTTTAAATGGGTTCAATTGAACCAATAGCATTTTTAAAGATGTGGCAATTTGCCCTTTGGCAAATTGCCATATCTATTAAAATGCCAATGATGCATTTTAGTCAATTGTATTATTAGGTAGGAAAACAATTCTAGAAAATACAATTCGTCCCCTGAGTTCCAATGTGTTCTGTGTGCCAGTAGGCACATAGAACACATTGGAACTCAGGGGACGAATTGTAAAAGTTTTATAGTATTGGCTCCTGGTCAGTGACTTTGCTATAGGTCACGGTGGTCAATCAACTGTTGCTGTAGCTGTTATAGACACGTCTTCAACAATAAGTAGATTCTACCCTTGTTGCTTGGTGCGTTTGGACTTTTGTGAATGGAATCAAGTTACTGTCGAAATAGATGGTATGAAGGTTTGTGCTTTCAAATAAATGTGTTGACTCAACAGCAATATTCACGCTGTTGGAAGCCAGATGCATTAAAAAATTCATTTGGCACCAAAAATACAGCATTTGGCACAAAAGTTGAGACCAAAAATACAATTTTGGTAGGCCTCAAAGGCTTTGCAGGTTATTATTTCAGTGCGTCGTTGTCCATAAAATCGCTGCCTGTCTACACAAGAGAGTCAGAATTCACACTTGTCAGGTAAGCAAAAGGTAGCAGGTTTAATCCTTTCAAAAAGTGTGCATAATTTTTTTGTGTGAAGAAAACGTCGGTATGGATCAGCAGACGATATAAAGAGCACAAATCTGAAGCGAGGCTCGGTAATAATTTAATCCAACAGCTCGACAGATTTTTACTGAGCCACCCAACAAGTCATGATGGTTTCGCCCATTTCGCCGTTGACAGTATTGACTGAATTGATACCGTTCAGGGCGCCAGTGCTGAAAGGGTTAATCGTGGCCGGCTTTGTAAAAGATCAACTGAATTAGCAGTGTATCCATTTAATTTGCTTCTTATCAAAACAGTTCTTTGTTACTTAATGTTTTCAGTCTTGCTCATTTTTTTATAATTACATTGTTAATCTAGTTATACGTTTTGGGTCCAAATACTCAATTCCCATTGGTCGGCTAGGTGAAAACGTCATGACCAAATGTAATTCATTTTCCAATGAATACATTTGGTCGAACTTTGACCCTTATTTACGCAAGAGCGGTGTTGACAGAATGTAATTCGGGCGGTGTTTGGGCGGTTTACAACTTTTAGTGCCTCTCGCAGTTATCAGTGAATATAATTTAATAATATGTTAAATAACTTGTTTTGAACATTCCAAGTTTCGTTGCGAAAGACGGCAATTTGACAAATTTGGGTCAATGCCGAAAAACGGCGCTCAGCTCAGAGTTGTGCGATTTCTCTTTTGTGTGAGGGTGGTTTTTCGCCTCGTTCGTTCGTACATGCTTTATTCTGCTTTGTTGTTTGGTAAAAAGTAGTTTAAACAGTTACGGAATGTAATTATAAGAATTGAATGCAAATTTTATAATCGTTATTGGAGTATGGACGTGTGGGAATGGGTACAAATTATGTATGAATCCCGATTCAATTCTTAAAGAAACCTTCTGGAAGATAATAAATTATTTGCTACTAAAGTTCATTTGGAGTGAATAAACAGTGAGTAAATAATAATCTTGAAATTATTTTGTAAACGTTACTAATAGCGTTTTTAGTTGATTTATTATTGTTTTATTTATTATCTATATTTTTATCAGTTGCGGGTTTTTTTATTTGTGACCAAATACATAAAGAATTTATGCAATACTAAATTAAAATGTCAGTGCTTTGCAGATGGCGCCTTGTTGCACCCAAACGACGACACTTGGTTAATTGGGGTCCAGGCGTCTACAGCTGGTGCCCTTTAGAGGTCAGAAATATTTGTTCGCCGTCTGTCCGTCCGTCCGTCCCATTTTTTGCGCATTTTTTGTCAGCTATCGGTAGAAATATTGAAATGAATTTTTTTGTATGTTATTTCCTGGTGGGCACTTACAAATCAAGTTTCAAGTCATTTCCCGATCAGCGTGAACACTGGAGTTGAACTCTTATCACTCTGAAGGTACACTATTTTGTTTGTTGAATCGGTGATCGACATGTGTAACGATGCAAGGTCATAGTGAAAGCCGGGAGGGCAAGGGTGAACGGTTATTCATATTATTCATCCACCCCTTGTTTCGAATAATATCCCCATCTCACCAATGTGTTCATTTTATAGATACAGATATATTGTTGGAAGTATGTGCTTTTACAAACAATAGCATCAGTCCATCCTCTATATGTAATTACATGTCAATAGCGGTTATTACCCCATCTTTCTTTTGTCAGTAGTTTTCCAGTTTGTCTCTTTGTTTCAGAGGCTGAAGGGAGTCCATTATTATATTAGAGATGTGCACAGATTCTAGTTCTTTGTGAATAGTGGTTTTTGCCATAGTTAATTGTAAATAGTGGCTATTACCAGAATTATGGAAATAAAAAGTTCATCACTTTTCATCTAGCATAAATGAGGACATTGTTAACCCTTTACCCAAAATAGAGAATATCAAAATTTATTATTTTAATTACTAGTTTTTTAAATGTTTCAAAAAAAATTTCAACAAAACCATATCATGTGTGACCACTCATTGGAACGAGCTCATTGAGCTCGTTCCAATGAGTGGTCGCATGATATGGTTTTGTTGAAATTTTGTTGAATTTTTTTTTTTTTCAACGGCTCAATTTGCAAATCGGATGTGGGAGATTTGTTAGGTAAAGGGTTAATGTAACTTACCCAAATAATTGTGTTTAAACTTCATTCTTGTTACAAAAAGACATACCTGACTTTTTTCGTCATGAAAATCAACTTTTTACAAAGTTATCTCCATTGAAATTGTGAGGCGAGCGAGGAATGTCCAATTTAGAAGCAAGTAATTGTTGAGAAAACTCCTATCACATCAGTAGAAAATAAAGCCAAGTTTCCCTTTGTTGCTTTTGATAAGCGAAAACAACAACAACAGACAGCTCTCTGGCTTTTTATCGCAAGATCATTAGAAGCAACTAGATCACAGATAGTCCATCATTAAGAATATCTATCATTATTACACTTACCAACACTAAATGTCCACTCTCGTTCTTTATTTAGAGAATGTATTTTTACAGAAATTTTTTATTTTTCCCAGGAAAAAAATAGCCAATCTCACCTCCTAGACTTTTATCTTAATGGGAAGGACGGTGTCTGTATCATATATCACGATGCGCACACTATTGATACAATGAACAGAAAAAGTCACAGAACATCAAAAGCTGGTGAAGACGCCGTTTTCTTTTTTTAAAGGGATTTCAACAGAGAATAATATAGGAAAGTTCGAATCACACGTTTTTTTTCGAATCGAATCGTATCTCTGATATCGATATCGAATCGAATCTTAGTAGACATTTTTTTCATATTACGCCAAACGGAAGTTACGGTACACTGTGATGACCCTTACAAGATTGATTGACACATTAAACACCAATAAATATTCTCTGTAGCACCGCCACTGGAACAGCTTGCCCTCTTATCCATAGTTTTAGTTTTTGAAGGCTTAGTTTGTTACTATTCACATTCTTAAGAACGTGAATAGTAACAAGTTAAGTCTTCAGAAACTATGGACAATGTTCTGGGCAAAATTCACTACTCACCTAACAATTAACCATTGTCAATTACTCAATTAAATATGAATTGAGCCTACATGAATGAATTGTCTAATGTCAATTTTATCCAGTTTTTGTTGGGAATGTAACAAACTGAAGTTAGTACGAGAGTTTCGAAAAAAATCGAATCCTGAGACTGATTCGGGATCGATCTCGAAGCAGACTTACAGTTAAAACTAGAAGTCCTGTCGTGAAATGCGCATAAATAGCACGTTGATGTGCGAATTAATGTACGCGTTATGGCCCAAGTAAAGCTATCAAATTCTGTACATATGGCCTGTGCACAAGGAATGTTTCAGCCAATGGACCCCCGGGTAACCCCGAGGTCCATTGGCAGAAACATTGCATGTGTTTGCTATGAGTAACCAAGAGAACCTGCCGTGCTTTGGATGCCATTCGATATGGCAATTGCGCGCAATTCCAACGCGCAATTAAGCCTAGATAAGCGCACTATTCGTGACAGGACTTCTAGTTTTAACTGTATGGTATCGAATCGAATCTCGAATATTCGCAGGACCCTAGAATAATAGTCAAAAGTTCAATCTGATTGTGATTCGATAACATTTCGCAATTTCAATCATTATTTGAAACTCCTATACTCTTAGAGTTAAATTTACTGACAGCTTGGGGAAATTAGGGGGAACTAACTTTCACGTAAATCTCTTCCAATGATGAAAATTGTCGGCCACGCGTGGAAAACTATGATCCCAAGGGCCGTATTGCGTGTGTGTTGGTATACATTATTCACAGTGCGTACACAACACAAACCGGGCGATGGGTACACTCCGGATTTGCCGACAGTGGGGTTGAAGGCATGCCTTGATGATGTAGTTGAAATATCAGTCAGTCGGGATTATAGTTCGAAATTCTAATAGTTGTATGAAATTTATTTGTGGATAAATAAAATTTACATTTTGTTGCCGTGGCGGGCGGACTCCCATTTTTTTTTATTTAATTCACGCGTGACGTACCTCCAAACATATAGAACTATTTCTACTCTTGTAGTAAAGTTCCGCTCCACAGTTTTCCAGGCATTTACAAAAATGACATGCCATACACTCTCTTCAAATGCAAATATTCTGTAACTTAGCTATCTAACACATAACATGTATTACATTTCCCAAATCCACAAAAAACAAATAACACTATCTGACTAAGGAGAAGTGAACAATCTGAATGTGGGTGAAATAATTTATTGTCAAAGACAAGACTTCAACATGCAAAATTGCATAAAAAAAATGCCGAAACCAGTCATTTTCAACCACCCAGCAGCCTCAAAAGCAGAATTTCCCCACGACCACCAACCAACATACGCCTGGTGCATAGCATTCCCTGTTTCTAAAATGCCAAAAAACTTTTATATGTTTCCATTTCATTTTTTAGTTACATATCTGGTAACAAACCCGTGTAAAAATGACATTTTAAAAAATGACCAATTTTTCGAAGCCACTGTTTCCCATAATACATGTGGTAATTTACCCTTATGCATCACACTCCAACTTTGGGACCAAAATTTCAAATTTTCTTGTTCAACAAATAGTCTAATGTAATCATATATCTGATACAAAAAAATATATCTCCAATTTACATGACATTAGTTTCAACATATGTCCTATGTTTAGAATTTCACCCCTGTTCAATGGTGCGAAATTGTAGAGCGGAACCTAAGGGCGAGAATTTCGAGTTATCTCCCGTCATTTTTTACGCACCAAGCACACGAAGCACACGCTATCATATTTGACATGTAATTGCCACCAGGGAGGAGACGTATTATCTGTCGCAAGGTCATAAAAAGAGAAAAAACACCACTTTTCAAAGTTAAATGGAACCATTAAAAGAATAACATATTCAAAATATGTTTATAGAACAAGAAAATTAATTTTTGCTTTAATCAAATCTCTGTCCGTCTACATTTTCTCATAAGGATTTAGGACTTTGATGTTACCCGCCTCAGTCTTTTCTAATACATTAATAAGGCGATGTATTGGGATAAAAAGTGAAAATTTTAAACAAAAATGGAACCATTAAAAACTAATTTTAACGAAACGTATTTGATAGCATTTTAAAAAGTATGTTATACAATATTTGATCATATGCCCGTCCATTATGTAAAAAAGTGAAAGTTGTGGCAAATGAAAGTTTTTCGTTTTTCTCCCATAGATCGCTATAGTAATTTAGATTCTCATCTTCACTAGTGTTAACACGCATGCGCATTCAGGGGAGTAGAAATAGTTCAACATGCTGTTTATGCTTGTTCTTCAATAGCCGGATTCTGGTACTACAAACCTTCTTGTGCATGATCAACTTTGTATGTGAGATAAGTCCAAGTGTCGAATCTGGCGTCGCAAGAAAGTACGCGATTAATAGCAAGGGCGAATTGGGGGGGGGGGGGGGGGGGGGGGGTAGTCTCGATTTGCCGGTTTCTATTGTTTTTTAAATAGGAGTCAGTGATGCATGTTGATTGTTAAAACAACATTTGTTGTGGAAATTTAAGACGGGTTACTGTTATAGTCTAGATCTAATAAGTACAATAAATTATACGAAGAAACTTCAATGATAAAAGGTTACATTGAAATATACAGGCACGAGGCCATAAAACGTTAATACCTAAATTATCATCGGAATTAATTTTTAACCCTTTACCCAACGCAGACGATATCAAAATTTATTATTTTAAATATTATTTTTCAATTTTTTTCAAAAAATTTCAACAAAACCATATCATGTGACCCCTCTTTGGAACGAGCTCGTTCCAAAGAGGGGTCACATGATATGGTTTTGTTGAAATTTTTCGAAAAATAATATTCTTTCAGCTGCTGAATTTGCATATTACGCGGGTGGATGCGGGCGATTCGTTCGGTAAAGGGTTAAATTGGGTCGAAAAGAGGGTAGAATTTTATGTTTTGTTATTAATTTTCTTAGAATCAAACGGTAAGCAAAAAGACTTTCCCTATGTGCGTATGTACAAGCATTAACTGGCATGGTGCTAAATTACTCTCGGTCGTCAAAATTTGTTCATTTGTCTTTGCCTTTTTTGTTGTTTCAATATATGGGAGAGTGCCTGTGGGCATTCTCCCATAAATTGTAGGAAGTCAAATCCATACAGACGAAATACAAAGATAATTAGAGCTGTAGGTTAACCGAAACCGAACCGAGGTTTTTAGGTTTTTTTTAAAAACCGAAACCGAAACCGTCGACATCCCATAATCTAAGGTTTTTCGTTTTTTATTAAATACTCTCTTGCTGCAGAAATTCACAGAATGTAGCCATCCCACAGTAGTGAGAGTACCCGATGGCAGTGTCTGGGTACACTCACTACTCTAGGAAGGCTACATTCTGTGAATTTCCGACATTTCAGTTTAGTTGTGTTTGCAGCTTTCCTCAAGTTGCGTGTAGGTGTCAGACCTCAAAAAATGGGCAAGCACAATAAAAGTTCTGTATATTTAGGTAATTATTATATTGGCCTTCCTGATTCTTCATGTTTTATGGCTTATTTCGGGCATTCATCGAGTTTCACTCAATTTCACTGCCATTCAGTTATGACTCCGGACATAAGAATGAGTTTTATTGAATTTTATTTGGCCTCATGAACAAACCGAAAACCGAACCGAACCGAGGTTTTATTCCACCTGAAAAATCAAAACCGAAACCGAACAAGAAATTTAAAAACCTACAGCTCTAAAGATAATGTGAAGTACGTGAATTTATTTATTTATTGGTGTTTAAGGTGCACAATGGCTAATCGTGACCGTGACAGTTTTACGGGTGGAGGAAGCCGGAGTACCCGGAGAGAACCACCGAACATCGACGAGCAACTGTCAGCTCCTCAACATTCTAACTCTGTTCAAGCTCCACTCAAGAAGGGTTACAGCGGTTGAAGACATGACTGTGCACCATCGACGTACAGTATGCCTTATTACACGGCGTCATCGTGCCCCCATGTAGGCAACCGGGATAAAGCGCCTTGCCCAAGGACACAACGCGGGTCGTCCCGGACGGGGATCGAACTCGGGATGTGTAGCATAGAAGTCCAACAAACTACCACTGAGCCACCGCGCTCCCGAAGAACGTGGATAGAATGTGAAGTCTTTAAGATGTGTTCTTGCAGTGCCTGCACTCCAGAATATAGCGCAAACAAACTTCACGTATTAATTGAAGTAATAGTATCAATAAACAGTAATTATTGATAATATTACACTGTCACTTATTCAAAACAAACTATAGTTACACTTTCCATGAGCTGCGGGCAAACTGAGACAATAATTAATTAGCTTGCGGGCAGATCGAGAACTTTTAAAAGTCGGGCAGCCGGCAAATCGAGACATTACCGGGCGAATAGGTATCTAAGGCTCCAATCCAGACAAAAATGTCCCGACTGGAAGAATTACTGTTGAGAGAGAACGTCTCATCCTACAGCCCATTAGTACGCCCCTTGGAGCCGAGAAAGCTTATATGTTATTGCACGGTGGGTGCACAACATATGCAGTGTATGCGTATATACAGGTGTTAGAAGATCATTACATCATGACGGCGTATTATTGGAGTGTCGCAACCATAGAAACATTGGGCTTCCACGGATGTGCCAAGAGTGCTAATGCGCATGTGCTCATACGGGTATTGGAGGCTCATTAAACATGCTGGCGTATACCATCGGAGGGTCATTATCAAAGGATCAGTATTGAAGGAACAGTATCGAAGTATCACTATCGGAGGGAAACCAGTGGTTGCATTTTCAGGGTGTAAAATGAAAGTGCATACAAGGACTTCATCATTCGCATCTGACTGGCGATGGCTTCACATCACATCTGCGAAGAGCGCAAGGAAACGTTCAATGAGAAAACTAATTTCTTTCGTTCTGATTCGAACACACCCTAAGAACACATCCCCACACCGGGGACGTCCCTCCGGTCGTATATCAATTCTTGCCACACACGATGGGAGCCTTCCGGAAAGCTGTCGAGTCCATTTCGTTAATGTTAGTCGCTGTAGGGGTGTTTGCGGTAATTCCACATAGTCCCATTAAATCTAACAAGCCTTCACAACACCTGACGTGGCTTCTGTCGTACGTGCCCATCATAGCGCCTATTTTTCTTCCTACTACAACGTAGGAGGATCAGTCGATGTAAGAGAAACTCGAAAACACTGCCACTCATATGCTATTTTTGTTTCTTTTTCCTGATTCGGTTCTCATTTAGTAAAATTATTTTCACGAAATGCCTGTCTATCTGTGTAAAGGTGTCAGGACAAGATCGCACTTCTATCGCGTTCTGATCGGAAAACCAGATCGAACTAAAAGCTTAACAAAAATACCAACATTAATTTTCCTTTTTCAACAACAGCGCAAAACATATTTCAGAGAAGAGCACATTACTGAAAAATCAGCTAAATGAAAGAGGAAAAACCGTTATTAACCATTTTCCTAACGAAATACACCAAACTGGTCAGCTCTATTCTCAGAAGTCTTCATTCACATTTCATTATTTTTTTTTATTATTGTTTCATCTTCGCCTAAAAAGATAGCTTATGACCTCTCATTGGAACGAGCTCGTTGAGGCTGAAAGTGGAAATGCTTAGTAACTCCGGAGGAGAGGGGGGTCCTCAAGTTGAAGCACGACCGCGCGGCATCATTAGGCGCACTGCACGTCAATGGTACACACGCATTCAGTCAATGCTAACTCAACTTGTCAGGGGTTAGCAAGTTGGCCGTTAATTATACTCACCGCTGCTAGGTGATTCTGTGTGTTCCTGCTTCCGCCGCCCTTAACCCTTTCAACCCGGTGTGCATAATTTTTTGCGTGAAGACAAAATTGGTAGTGGTCGAGCAGACGATATAAAGAGCAAAAAATCTGAAGCGAGGCACTGTAATAATTTAATCCATCAGCTCGACAGAGCTGTTGGATTAAATTATTACTGAACCTCCCAACAAACCAGCATGGTTTCGCCCATTTCGCCGTTAACAGCATGGAATGAAATGATACCTTCTAGGGCGCCAGGGTTAAAACCAGTCGACAAGATACGATCATCACTGTCTAAAGTGTCGTTAAAGCCAAATAAATAAAATAAAATAAATAAACAGGGCGTTATGTTTAGCCAGTCACTTACAATTCGTCGCTAAAACATTGCAGATGGCGCTTTACTTCACTTATTTATTTATTTATTTATTGGTGTTTAAGGTCACATACTTTTGAAATGGCTAATCATGACCACAACATGGAGATAAAGTCAAGGTCAGTCAGTCGTTTATACCCCATGTTGCCTTTTTTAGAGGACTCGCACCCCAAGCATTAGTGACTGGGTCCTATTTTACCAGTGAAAAAGAGCTTGTTTACCACAGTAAACAAGCACTGCTTCACTTCTCGGGTTTCCCACGGGGACTTTACTTCACTCGAGGGACCAATTAACCCGCTCACTGTAGAGATCTCCAACTCCAGGTATTGGTTACTGGGTAAAATACATGCACCAGGGGCCAATACCATAAAACTTTTCCTATTGCATTTTCTAGAATTGTATTTTCTGGTTATGACTTTAAATGAGTTAAAATGAACCACTAGCATTTTCAAAGATCTAGCAATTTGCCATTTGGAAAATTGTCATATCTTTCAAACTGCTAATGACTCATTTTAGTCAGTTATATTAATAGACAGCAATACAATTCTAGAAAATACAATTGTATAAGTTTTGCAGCATTGCTTCCAGTACAGCAGAACTCACAGAACACAGGAAACAAATGCTGTTGTACAGTAATAATTTAAACGATTCCATTTGATTTCCCCATTCCACCGAAACTCTCGACAATTTGAATAGCAACAACATAACAGGGCTCAAAATAAGCGGTGTCGCGTCGCTTTTTGCCATGCAAAACTTGCAAAAAGCTACACAATGTTCAATTATGTATAGCATTTTGCGATACAAGATAATCAACTGCAGCCTATTAGGCTGCAGTTGATTATCTTGTATCGCAAAATGTGAATGAAAATTTGCAAACAAATTTGAAAACTGGTTCACTGATGCTTTACGTCTGATTGTGGAACACTCCGGGCATAACTCAGATTACCTCTCCACCAAGCATCATTTGCAACTTCATATGTAAGATGAATTCTATTGGTTTAAATTCTTCCTGTTTTTACAACATTTTGCATAAAATGCCCATTAAAAATAACTTCAAGCCCATCAAATTAAAAATCCCAACTTCCATTTTGAGAACTCTGTTAAACAACCAAGACGCCATTTGAAAATATCCAAATCCATGCAACCCTTAAAGGCATTTCAGTTAAGGAAAAACATAGTAAATGCTTCATGTGTTGCAGATCATTTGGAAATGCCCAAAAATGGATGGAAACTATTCTATCTATTTAGAAGAATTCAATACAAAACAGCATAACATAACTTTGGTACACAAAAATAGCTATGTAATTTTTACAAAATGCTATTCATTTTTTGGAAATGTGTAGCATTTTGCTACGCAAAGAAAAAAAAAGTTATTTTGAGCACTGCAACATAAGAGTCTGGCACGATATGACGCTTGCTGCTGAGAGTGTCGTTAACACTCCAATAAATAATAACATAAGAGTGTGCCTGTATACACAAAGAATCTTTAGTTACAACTACCCAGTTTATGTGTGTTCTAAGAGCTTTATCATTAATACAAGTTTGTAGCTAAATATCGGAAACTTATCTTGCGATTTAATCACCAAGGATACTCACGGAAGCGATGCCATCTCCGGTCTGACAACCATCAGATTGTTGACTTCAAAGTATTCCATTAATGACAGGTGAGACATCGGGAATCTGTCTAACGGTATCAGATATTAACAGAGACAAATGGAAAATAGTAATTTGGAATGCACCTGTAATTACAGAGCTCTGTCTTTAGGGACAACAATATCACTAGATATTATGAATTATTGGAAAAATCTTCGTCTGTCATCGTGGGTGGGAGGGGGCTATTGGAGGGACTCGTCCACCTCCTGTTCTCCTGAAAAATGTCAGCCTTATACACCACTCTTGCCGAAAATCCCCTGGAGCTGCACGTTGAAAATACTGATTGGTCTCTCCACACATTCACTTAGCAGCCATCCCACTTAATGAAATTATGACGTGTCATCTACCTGGAACTTAAAAACGGTCTTTCGGGTAAATTCTTTATTGCAGTACTATGCCTTTTTACCGAAGTCTAAGCTTAGAGCATTTGGATCGGCGTTTGTCCTTGCCCTCTATACCTATATGAAAAATCCGTCAGAGCACCATAAAAGAGCTTCTGATGTCGCGCTCCACAGTTCGTACTTCTGCGCAGGCTGAATTTTGAAATAAAAGGCCTGTCCTGAATCTGACCCCACATAAATTAGGTCTGTATTTTTAGTGTTAGATATTTGAAAGCAGAGACTACTTGTTGGTAAGTAGACTTTAATGTTTTGGTCATTGGATGGAAGCCTGATGCATAGTGTCATGACAGCATGGGATTTCTGTGAAACAGTAACGCAAAAAATGAGGACAAATTTTCAGACGTCACTTTCACACGGGATTGTTTACAAGTGTGTTGCTGGAAGTGAGACCGAAACATAAATTTTTTTCTTCTCTTTTTAGTAATTGGAGATGATGTGCTCCAGGGCTGAAGAGAACAACTGAATTCCAAAGCTCACAGATAACCAGTCTAATTTTGTAAGGAATTCGACGTCGTTAACCCTTTACCTAACATGAAAAGCAGACGACACTTGCAAAAAAATTCTTGAATAACTAATTTTTTTCATTTTTTGTCTCAAAAACATAGGTTATGACCCCTCGTTGGAACCAGCTCGACGAGATCGTTCCAACGAGGGGTCATAACCTATGTTTTTGAGACAAAAAAATGAAAATATTTTGAAAATTAATTGGCGATTTTTGAGAATAGCGCTGGCCGGTTTTGGCCGTTACGTTGGGTAAAGGGTTAAGGGCTGTTTGTTTACAAACACCGTTCGTGGAATATTGAACTACTACAAGACTACCGTTTATGTAATGTGGAGTTCCTTCACTTGCAGGTATATACATGTATTCTTTCGTGTTCCAGATATATATATTCCAATCATAAAGTACTTAATTCACCTTTAAACTATCAAGATATTAACAGAATTAGTGGTTCTACGCGGCGTAATCATAAAACTATGGCTGTGGCGAGTCTTCATTCCATTAATGATAGGTGAGACATCAACTGTCATTAATGGAATGACATTAAAAACTCGGTCAAGTCAAGTCTCGATTGAACAACATTTCCAGCGCTGATTCGAAGAAAATGAATATTTATGGTATTTTTAGATTCAATCGTCCGGATATAAGGGAGTTCAGCAAGCCCTTAGGACACCAATCTTATTCTACAAGGGATTCGACACTGTTTGGACTGGATACCAGTCTAGCCTTAAACAGACCATCGCTTATGTTTAGATTCACTCGTCTGGAATACAGTGGAGCCAACTTGATTGGATATCTCTTAACTGAATAACCCTGTTAATTGAATATAATTTCCCAACACAAAACCATTTACCATACCTCCAATACAAATTTGATCTGTTAGTTGAATATAGGTTTTTGAGTAAACTTCTGTTAATTGAATAAAAAATCCTGTAACCTGTCGAGAACTGTAACTTGTCGAGAAACTACCCTGACTCTCCACAGTTTTTCTTTGCTCATATACCTTTTTGGCCTCAGTACATTCAATACAGGCATTTAATCTAGTATATATTGTTTGACAGAGCTCATGGAGCTCTGTCAAACAAGATATAATAGAATAAATGCTAAGTTTATCTCTAGAATACAGGAAAGTGACACAATCCCTGTTAATTGAATACTCCTGTTAATTGAATATTTTTTATTGGCAAAGTGGCTATTCAATTAACAGGGTTCCACTGTATTTCAGTTGGTCGGTAAAGCGAACCTACGGTTCCTTTTCCGACCAACTGATATATTTCTTTGGCCGAAGCTGCCTGGGATATCCAAAAAAAACAAAACTTGACATCGGACACGTTGAATTTGCAACAGCTTTTATATCTAGTATTCAAATTGTTTGGGTTTTGTTCATGGGAAACTCTATATTTGTTTTTATTGTTATATTTTGGAATCACGAAAGCTAGCATATTTATTAACTCCACAGGCTGCTCACAGTCAATTATACGTATATAAACATCGAAACATGAAATCACTGAAGTTATCATCGAGTAAAATGTTAAATTCTGCGGCGAAAAATTCCAAGAACATGTTTTCCAAGGACAATTCCTGTTCTTCGTGATATTTTGGGAAAATAAATGTCAATTTATTTGTTTATTTATTGGTGTTTAAGGTCACATTCTTATCCACAATGGCTAATCGTGACCGTGGCAGTTTTACGGGTGGAGGAAGCCGGAGTACCCGGAGAGTACCACCGAGCATCGACGAGCAACTGTCAGCTCCTCAACATTCTAACTCTGTTCAATCTCCGCTCAAGCAGGGTTACAGCGGTTGAAGACACGTGCACCATCGACGGACAGTACGTCTCAGTACACGGCGTCATCGTGCCCCCATGTAGGCAGCCGGGATAAAGTGCCTTGCCCAAGGGCACAACACCGGTCGTCCCGGACGGGGATCGAACTCGGGACCTCTATCACAGAAGTCCCACTGTCTACCACTGAGCCACATCGCTTCTTAAATGTCAATAAACGATTTCAAAACATTTCACCATTCGATTATAACATGACGCGTGTTTGGGACAATTTACTCGTGTTTTGACAATGTCGTGTGCTTACCATTTTCAAAGTAGAGAACGCATCGGAATATTGTGTTTGTAGTCGTGTTATGTGCAAACGCGTGTACAAAGTGAGTAATAGTTGTTGTTCCATTTTGTTTATCAGATATTTATGAGGTACGATTTTCATTCTTAGAATTGCCAATTTTCAAGCTCGGCAGCGATGGCTTCAAATTCGGCTGAGATGACGTCGATCTTATCGTGGACGGTATGAAGAGTTGTCCCCCTTGCTGCTTTACTAGACGAAACCAGTTTGTTTAATCCGCGTTATTCGTCGAACGCAATCGGGGAAACTGGCGTTACCAGTCATAACAGAGTGGTAATTAGTGGTGACAATGTGTAAAGATTATGTGGATGAAGAGAAGAAAGAAGAAAGCTGCACAGAAAATTCATCGCAAACTAAGAATCGGAGTCGTAAGCGAAGATTCGTCGAAGTGGGGGAATTTAGTTCATTTATCCGAACGTCGCGGCTTCCCCAGAACTAGGAGAAGGGGAAACTTCGGACTTTTATGAAAACAAAATGAGAAACAATAACACTATCAGAAAATTGTATAAGATGTTAGAACACTTTGTAAGTATTTGTATTGGTTTAAAAAATAAAGAGGTTATTATTTGGTTAGTTTCATATCGGCTGAGATGTCAGCCCTCGGTAACTTCACATCAGCCTTCGACCTTCGGTCTCAGGCTGATATGAAGTTACCCTGGACTTATATCTCTATCGGTATGAAACTAAACAAACATTAACCGCTAACTGATACCAAGTTGCCAAAAACAATACACAGCTACATCGCTTTGACGTGGATACAGAAAACCACAAAGAATGAAAAGGCTATACAAACAACCAGACTAACCTGGCGGGGCGTTTACTTTCCGTTTCTTTAAAGACATCACGTGTTGTTTTATTCGATGAGTTTTCACGAAAAATAATTCAACGATCAAACGTTTTACATTTTTAACATTTAATTCACCCCTATCTAATTAAAGTGTTTCTTTTTTTTAATTAAAAAGGGGATTTAATGTAAAGTTCTGCCAGATAATACAGATAGATAATACACTCGGACAGGGGCGGACTGGGCCAAAAAAATTGCTGAGAAACGCACCAAGGAGGCTCCGAACAAAATTTGGATTTTTTTAACCGAAGAGAAAGCTGCTTCCTTGCATCTGAGCGATCAACGGCAGTCCACATAGAGAGCATTTCCGATGGCATCTTTGTTGCTCATTTGGCAAAACTGGTTGTACCAAAAGGGGGCCCGGACTCATCAAGCCGACCATAGTTCGGCCCCATGGGAGAAAATTTAGATTTTCGAACCGAAAGAACGCTGTTTCTTTGCATCTGACCGATCAGTTGCAGAATGGACTACTGGTATATCGAAATGCCCTCTATGTGGACTGCCAATGGCATTTCGATAACCCGGCAGTCTATAAGTAGTATGTCATGCACGTCGTTTTGGGCATGATTTGGATGATCTCATGGATGATCTCATGTGACGTCATGTCACGTGAGCCAGTGGCGCCATGTTGTGTTGTCATGGTAACGCGCGTGAGCGGCCATGTTGTGACGTCATCGCCATAGTGATGCGTGGTGTGAGTGCCCAGCGTGTGTTGTTAGGGTGATGCGTGTTTCCGTAGTCCACTTTGTATACTGGAGGCCGCCATCTTGGTTTCTATGGTAGCGCGTGGTTGCCACATGACCTAAAACCTTCTTATAGGACAGGGGTATGTTCGGAGGGTATGTTCGATTGAATAGGAGTATTTTCCCAATCCGTAGAATTACCACAAACAATCCGACAAGTTGTATTATTTCGAATTCGTTCAGAGTTCTCTGCTCCTCTCTATCTATGCAATAGTTTGTGGCTACCTGACCATGTTCTTTTGTTCTGGAGTATACTCCAGTAGAACAGAATAGCCTATCAGCTCGAACAGCTTTGATTATTATTACTATATTTAGCTGTTCTGGTCTATTCTTCTTAGTTCTGACCCTATTCCGAGTTCTCTTGTTGTTTCATTTATCTAGATCATTTATATAGATTATGAATAACCAATCAGATTGCTTGATTTCCCATAATCTGTATGCAGAGTTATCTCCCTTCTATATAACAAAAGCCTATATCATTTCCAAATATCCCTTTAAGCTATCGAGCAGTTACTGATAAACATTGCCCGAACGACTCGAAGCTCATCGCGCAAATGAGCTATCGAGCAATTGCTCGTCCGAGTGACTCGCACATATTGCTCGTCGACTCATTTCAGTATTTGAGGATACCTATGGCCCGGTATTGTATTATTTGAGGATACCTATCGAGGATACCTTTTATAGGATACTTATCTGAGGATACTATTACCAAATTGGCCCAACCTTCTGGGCCACTCCAAGACATCTATTCCAAATTCTCCCAATAAGCTATCGAACAGTTACTGAAAAGTCATTGCTCGAATGGCTCGAAGCCAATCGAGCAAATGTTCTTCAGAGTAATTGCTCGATCGAGCGACTCTGCATACTACTCGAACGACTCGAAGTCCATCGAGCAAATGAGCTAACGAGAAATTGCCCGTTCGAGTGACTCCTCGAACGACTCTTAGCCTCATTTCAGTATCTGAGGATACCTATGGCCTGGAATAGTATTATTTGAGGATACTTATCTGAGGATACTATTACCTATTTGGCCCAACCTTCTAGGCCCCTTATAAGATATCGAGCTGTTACTGACAAATAATTGCTCGAACGACTCGAAGCAAATGAGCTATCGAGTAATTGCTCGATCGAGTGACTCGACATACTGCTCGAACGAGTCGAAGTCCATCGAGCAAATGAGCTAACGAGTAATTGCTCGTTCGAGTGACTCCTCGAACGACTCTTAGTCTCATTTCAGAAAAAAGGGATTCCGAAGGTCATATGTTTTTCAAAAAAGGGATTCCACAAATGGGATTCCAAAAAAGGGATTCCATAAGTGGGATTCTGTCTTACATCGAGTGACTCGCACATACTGCTCGAACGACTCGAAGTCTACCGAGCAAATGAGCTATCGAGCAATTGCTCGTTCGAGTGACTCGACATACTCTTCGACTCATTTCAGAAAAAAGGGATTCCATAGCAACAGGCATTTTCCAAAATGGGATTCTTAAAAAGGGATTCCGTAAAATTTGGATTCTGTGATTTGACATCAACAGTCGAGGGTATGGAAAGGGACTGATAACACCCAATTCAAGAACTACTACAAGAGCCTGAACGGATACAACTGACAACCAACCACCACTGCAAAACAACGAAGGTACATAACGAAGATCCAACATAACCAAGATCGAAGTGAACATAACAAAGTGAACAAAGTTTTGAACTATAACCCCTAAATATAACCCAGTGTTAACCCTCTTGAACTAAACAGAACCAGCTCAGCCAATATTGAAGTGAACTGACCCAATGAAGTTGGCGAAGTGAATTGAACATAAAAAAGTGAACGAAGATCCAACACAACAAAGATCGAAGTGAACAGAACAAAGTGAAGAAAATCTAACTGATCTAATCAAACACAACCAAGATCAAAGTCAACATAACAAGGTTTTCAACTGAATGAACTATAACCCCTAAATATAACCCAAGGTTAATCCTTTGAACTGTTTGAATGAACTTTAACCCTAATGAAAATATAACGCTGTGTGAACTCCTTTAAACTGTTTGAATGAACTATATATAATTAACACCCATTAAACTAAATTCTTCCAATAGGGAAGGGGAATGAATACTCTCGAGTGTTGATGTCAAATCGCGGAATCAAAATTTTACGGAATCGGCTAGGAATCTCAATTACGGAATGCCTTCCATAGCCCGTTTATTTGTATACAGGGGAAATCTGATTGAATATTTTGAAGGCCTGAGCGAAGGTATAGTTAGGAAGTAATGGATGATAGTTTAGTCAATAGTACTGGTACAAGGCCGCAATGGAACAAGCCTGCTGTAGAAGCCAATGCTAGGGCAGATAGACCATAGACAAGTAGTGGCCCTGGAGCTTTGGCGACAAGATGGAAGCGGTTGGTAAGACTACATTAGACCTCATTGAGGGATTACTCATGATCCTCATGGCCTCATACGACAAAAAGGGATTCTCCAAAAGGTATCCTCGATAGGTATCCTCAAATAATACAATACCAGGTCATAGGTATCCTCAAATACTGAAATGAGTCTAAGAGTCGTAATAAATGAGGCCTCATTGAGGGCTTTTTCGTGGCCTTCATGCCCTCAAAAGAAAATGAGGCTGTGAGGGATAGTAAATGAGGCCTCATTGGGGGGTCTTTCCGTAGCCCTCATGGCCTCATACGACTAAAAAGGGATTCTTCAGAAAGTATCCTCGATAGGTATCCTCAAATAATACAATACCAGGCCATAGGTATCCTCAAATACTGAAATGAGGCTAAGAGTCGTAGTAAATGAGGCCTCATAGAGGGATTTTGTCATGGCCCTCATGGCCTCAAAAGAAAATGAGGCTATGAGGGATAGTGAATGAGCCCTCATTGAGGGCTTTTACATAGCCCTCATGGCCTCATACGACAAAAAGGGATTCCCCAGAAGGTATCCTCGATAGGTATCCTCAAATAATACAATACCAGGCCATAGGTATCCTCAAATATTGAAATGAGGCTAAGAGTTGTAGTAAATGAGGCCTCATTGAAGGATTTTTTCATGGTCCTCATGGCCTCAAAAGAAAATGAGGCTATGAGGGATAGTAAATGAGGCCTCATTGAGGGCTTTTACATAGCCCTCATGGCCTCATACGACAAAAAAGGGATTCCATAACCACAGGTGTTTTCCAAAAATGGGATTCCATGGGACGTGGCCATTGGATACAGGGGTAATGAGACGCGGATAGGACTTCATTGTAATAAGAGGAGATAACTCTGCATACAGTTTATGGGAAATCAAGCAATCTGATTGGTTAGTTATAATCTATATAAATGATCTAGATAAATGAAACAACAAGAGTACTCGGAATAGGATCAGAACTAACAAGAATAGACCAGAAAAAGTAAGTATAGCAATAATACGTTAAACTGTTCTAACTGATAGGCTCTTCTACACTACTGGAGTATACTCCAGAACAAAGGAATATGCCTAGGTAGACGAAAACTATTGCATATATAGATAGAAGCAGAGAATTCTGAAAGAATTCGAAATAGTACAACATGTCAGGTTGTTTGTGGTAATTAGATTTACTCCGATTCAATCAAACTCACCCTTCGAACATATCCCTGTCCTATAAGAAGGTTTTAGGTCATATAGCAACCACGTTCTACCATAGAAACCAAGACGGCGGCCTCCAGTATACGAAATGGACGACCGACGGAAACACGTATCACCCCAGCAACACGCGCTGCGCAAGCGCACTCACACCACGTATCACTATGGGGATGACGTCACAGAATGGCCGCTCACGCGGGCTACCATGACAACACAACATGGCGCCACTGGGTCACGTGACATGACGTCACTTCCGAGGTCCGGCACCGAGGTCCGTCCAATATTCCCCGAAACGTGCGTGACATACTATTTCTATACAATCAGATCTGTTTCGCGTTTCATCATTTTCACGAAATTTCATACACCAACAGGTGTTGGGCTGAGTAATTTTGGGGGCCCCAGTAGGGGCCTACCGGGAAACTTCCCAGTGGCCCAAACGGCCAGTCCGCCTCTGCACTCGGACCAGTTTTTTCGGCTGTTCTGGTCGAATGCCATGTATCTCGTGTATTAACCTTCATCTGTCTAAATCATTTCTTCTCCACATTAAGTATTGTGGTGCCCCAATTTTATTTTTTAAAAAGCACGGCTGACAATTTTCGTCATTAGAAGAGATTTGCAGGAAAGTCAGTTCCCCTTAATTTCCTAAAGCTGTCAGGAAATTTAACAACAAGGGTATGGGAATTTCACATAAAAACTGAAATTTCGATATGTTAGCGAATTTGTATGTGCGCATCATTTAACAAACTTCAGGCATTTTCCTGCAGAGTCGTATAAAAATATAGAAAGAAAACGGCGCGTTCACCATGTTTTGATGTTTTGCAAAAATTTTTCTGTTCATTATTTCAATAGTGTGACCCTTGTGGCATACAATACAGACACTATGCTTTCCATTAACTCTTAGAAGCCGGGGAATCAGAATGAATTTATTGAACATGACATACCGCGAAAAACTTAAAGTAAAGCAGGTGCTTCTAGTCAAGTGCCGTCTGCCTATTCAGGCAGACGACACTTGACTAGAAGCACCTGCTCAGTGTTTAATTCTCCCCCAGCCCAAAGATAGCCGAACCGTCAAAGCCAGATTACCTGCCGTATTACATCACAGGCAAGAAAACTCGACTCCCGGCTTCTAAGAGTTAATATAAACGTCTAGAAGGTATGATTTGCTAACTTTTTCCTGAGAAGAAAAAAATTTTACAAATTACTGTTAAAGCATATTCTCTAACCAAAGAGCCAAAGTGCTCCGAGAGCTGTCAGTCGTTTTCATTGATTAAAAGTAACAAAGGGAAATTGTGCTTTATTTTCAACTAATGTTTTAGGTGTTTTCTCAACTATTACAGGCTTCTTAACTGGACCTTCCCCGCCAGTCTAATAATTTCAGGGGAGATAACTTTATCAGAAGTCGATTTTCATGAAGAGATAAGTCAGGGGTTAGGTCCATTTAAGGAAATGAAAACAAAAGTGTGAGCACTTTTAACTGAAACTGATATCATTAGGGCTGCACGGTATATCGATAAATCGATATATACCGGTATTCAAACCAATATCGATTGGATACCGGTGTAATTACAAAAATATCGGTTTATCGTCATTATTAAATCACCCAGATGTCTTTATTTTTTTAACTGTAGCCCCGAATGAATAATATTATCCCTTTATCCAAGGAATCGCCTGCTTGTGCCCTCGTAATATACAAATTCAGCAGTTGAAAAAATAATTTTAAAAAAGTTCAACAAAACTATATCATGTGACCCCTCATTGGAACGAGCTCGTTGAGCTCGTTCCAATGAGGGATCACATGATATAGTTTTGTTGAAATCTTTGGGGAAAATCTCATAAACTAATTTTGAAAATAATAAAGTTTGTTATCGTCTGCGTTGGTTAAAGGTTTTTCGAATCGCATCAGCAAGGCATGCTAATTCGTTCCGACTGTGATGCCTGGAGTGTCGATTGTGGTACTTGTGTTCATATATCTGAACAGTTTTCGATATACCGGTATACCGCGATATTATTTTGAATACCGATACCGGTATTCAGTTTTGAATATCGTGCAGCCCTAGATATCATACAATCTGAATATCAAGCTAGGCTAGTTAGGTTAAAATTTGTAATAACTTACATAATTTGGAAAAAGAAAACTGACTTTTGGATTGAATGTAAACAAAACAAATATGAAGAAAATTACCAAACAACACACTGTACAAAATGGTTGTTAATTCTATTTGTGATGCATAATCAATTTCATTGTATTCTTTGCAATAAATAACATATGCTGAGAGTCGCAAAGTTTTTTTTATTACTTAAACATTTAATGAACTTACTTTTTTATTACTTAAACATTTAATAAACTCACTTTTTAAGAATATAATTTTGGACACTTATTTTCATTGTTATGAGGACCAGTCTCTTCACTACTGATGTCAACAGTTCTGTCGCCTGTCGTAAATATGTGCTGAGGCCCGAAAATCTGATATATTGTGCCATAAAGAAGTAAAGTGTAAAAGGTTTGGAAATATCTAACTGAAGCTGATGTAAACAAAAACCTACCGGGTTGATATGCGACAAGCAGATTTTATGTAGAATTTTCATTATATTTTCATTTTTTTGTCTCAAAAACATAGGTTATTACCCCTTTTTGGAACGAGCTCCTCTTTGGAACGAGCTCGTCGAGATCGTTCCAATAAGCGGTCATAACCTATGTTTTTGAGACAAAAAAAATGAAAAAAATTAGTTATTCAAGAATTTTGTTTGCAAGTGTCGTCTGCTTTTCATGTTAGGTAAAGGGTTAATAATGTCAAGAATGATGAAATATTTTTGGAAGATCTCGGCATATTATTTTATGGTACAGAACACAAATCCACTAAGAACGAGTGCGTCATAAACTATGAATAAGAATCTTACACGTAGAGGCGGACTGGCCCGGTGGGTCTCCTAATTGCGTGTCTCCTTGGGCCCCAAAATTAATTTAGCTCAACACCAGTTGGTACATGAAATTTCGTGAAAATGACCAAGAGGCGATATGGATATCTGGCTGCATAGACTGCCGGTGTAGCGAAATCTCTATGTGGACCGCCAATTGCAGTCCACATAGACGACATTTCGATTTTCCAGCAGTCTAGTCAGCAATTGATCGTTCAGAAAAATCTGAAAAATCAAACTTTCTTCTGTTTGGCCAAACTATGTCTTCCCCATGCCCCCCCCCCCCCTCCCCCACCCTCCCCGACTCAACAGTTTTTGACGACAGGGCGATGAAGATGATACAAAAATTTCATCGAAATATCCTCTGTGTGGCATGCCATTGATCGCTCAGATGCAAGGAAGCAGCGTTCGTTCAGTTGGAACAATAAAAAATTTCCCCGGATTTCGGTCCACCTTGGTGCATTTTCCGGTAACGTTTCTTGGTCCAGTCCGCTCCTGAGCACTCATCTTAAGGTGCTACTAAGTAACAACAAACGAATTATCTGTAAAAATCACAAGTCTGAAATTCCATAAAATTCAAATAAATATTCACAAATTACACATACAGGATCTGTAATGAGTCGCGATTTCTGTTTCAACTTCACTAAAAGTCTTTGAAAAATTTCGATTAATTTATAGGTGGAACTTTCATCTTGTGGGTGTTTTTAGTAGCGCACTCATTTTCTGTTGCAGATTGAACCCTTTCAACACTGGCACCATGGAAGATATCATTTCAGTCAGTAGTGTCAACGGTACAATGGGCGAAACCATTCGCGTTTGTCAGGAGGTTCATTAATAATTTAACCCAACCGCTCTATCGAGGTCTTGATTTAAATTATTACAGAGCATCGTTTCAGATTTTTTTTGCACTCTTTATCGTCTGCTCGACCACTACCATTTTTTCTTAACCCTTTACCTAACCTGAAAGGCAGACGACATTTGCAAAAATAATTCTTAAATAACTAATTTTTTTCATTTTTTGTCTCAAAAACATAGGTTATGACCCCTCGTTGGAACGAGCTCGTTCCAACGAGGGGTCATAACCTATGTTTTTGAGACAAAAAATGAAAAAAATAATGAAAATTAATTGGCGATTTTTGAGAACACCGCTGGCCGGTTTTGGCCGTTACACTCGGTAAAGGGTTAACGCAAAAATTATGCACACTGGGTGGAAAGGGTTAAAGTCTAGAGCATATAAAGAGTTCACGAGTACCCATACAATTTGAAATAAATTAAATCAAAGCTTTCTTTAACACCCTTAAAATGGTTGCGTAGATTTGCCTGGGAGTTTTGTCAAACTGCGCAACTACGCAAAATATATCCTTGATTAGGTTTTGAATAGCGTGTGGTCTTTTCTATTAATTTTGTCTTAAATTTTTGCCTTTCTTTTCTTTTGAACGGCAAATTAGAATTGAGTGATTTTTTTTCATTTTCTCAATATTAACGTTCAGATATATGTAAAAGTTTTATTTTGTTATTTTCTGAGTCCTGAGAAGTTTTAAATTAAATACTCGGGAAATTATATAATTGTTTTATAAATTATTCACAGCTCATCAACATTGTGTTGGATTTAACAGATCTGTGGTAATTTCAATCTTGCACGAAATAGAAATGTTTCTTAACCCTTTCAACCCGGGGTGCATAACCTTTTGCGTGAAGAAAAAAATGTTAGTGCGCGAGCAGACGATATAAAGAGCAAAGAATCTCCAATAATTTAATCCAACAGCTCGATAGAGCTGTTGGATAAATTATTACTGAACCTCCCAACAAACCGGGATGGCTTCGCTTATTTCGCCGTGAACAGTATTGACTGAAATGATACCTTCCGACAAGTTCCGGGGCTCCATTGCTGAAAGAGTTAAAATCCATGATACAAAAAAGTTCCTCTGGGTAATTTGTTTTAAATAAATTCCAACAAATTTTATCTAAATGATTCTTTTAAAATAGCACGGTCCCCATGCAGACAATATACAGACAAGACAGATTTTATATGAAGTCATGTAGTAGGAGTCGGAATAGGAAAGATGAGAGGGAATGGTATTCGGTTCTGCCATCGTTCTTTTCAAACATGAAAGCTGAACCAATTATTGTGGTTCTACAATTGGATTTTGATGTTTCGGATTGTATTTTGGTTCATTTTTCGACTGGTAATGGAACAAACATTGGTTCTTAAATCGAATCATTTTAACCCTTTACCCAACGTATCGGCCAAAACCGGCCAGCGCTATTCTCAAAAATCGCCAATTAATTTTCATTATTTTTTCATTTTTTTGTCTCAAAAACATAGGTTATGACCCCTCGTTGGAACGAGCTCGTCGAGCTCGTTCCAACGAGGGGTCATAACCTATGTTTTTGAGACAAAAAATGAAAAAAATTAGTTACTCAAGAATTTATTTTGCAAGTGTCGTCTGCTTTCCATGTTAGGTAAAGGGTTAATGGGATCTACTTTGAGTTCTATTTTATACATGAAAAGCTATGGAATCGATTTTGGTTCTTTGATGGAAACATTTTAGGTTTGGTTCCATTTTGGGTTCCATATACGCGACACGACACAGAACCAATTTTGTTTCCATAATGAATTTGATTCTAATTTGGGTTCTGTTTTTGGTTCCATACACATGACGAGGTATAGAACTAATTTTGGTTCCATGTGAAACGTACAGTTTTGCAGTGTGGGTATCTTGTTAAAAGTCTTCAAATGTGGCATATTCATCAACAAAATAATTCCTTGTCCAAGCAGTGGTGGTAAAGGTTAATGTGTGAGGTAGCATTGTCAGGTCGTCTAGTTGTCAAACAGCCAAACTACAATCATTTGACAATTACCGGATTGTTAGATAGACCTTACACACCAACATCACCCGGGAGCGCACCAAATCATGCTGCCCGCGATCAAGGGCATCGGAAACATCCACGAGAAAGAGGGTAGGGGTATCAAAGAGGGCCATCGATTCTGTGTATGAGATGAGACCGGGAGTTTACAACGTATCATAAATTGTAATGTGGCACTCAACAGTACAGACATTATATATATCATCGCTTGGGGTAACATGATGACATCTGCAATACTAAAGCATTACACATGGCACCTTTTCCACACATGGGAGAATATGATGCATTAGAAATCATCCGGATTAGCTTCATTGTTTGATTATTATCGACTAAACGTTGTTATTATACCTAATAACCCCCCCCCCCCCCCCCCATTGGCATTGTCATTGGCACACGTAAAATACGTTTTATACCATGATTACCTATTCTATTATATATGAAAAGCCTATGACATAAAATTTAGCTTTTTACACACCAACCGTGGTGAACACGCCAGCAATGGGATTTCAATAGTTAAAATTTACACCTACAGTGGAACTACATCCAAGTTGACCTTTGGTGACGCCGACCTGACTGCGAACTTGTCTAAATTTATCGCACGTCGCCCCGCGAAGAGTGAAATGAAAGTGGAAATTATTTATTACGTTTTTAAATGAGTTTACCCCATAAGACACAAAAATTAACAATCATGTATTGTCTCATGTTAATAAAGCATCCATAACTCGAAATAGTATGTTATTATTGTGTTATTAAAATGAAAAAGTCCCTGTTTCGTTTTCAATTTCGTTTCGGTGATAAAACTGACAGCGGAAGTACCTCCCACCGTTCCTCATGTAAACAAAAACAATTCGCATGTATGTACGGCTGCTGCTCAGTAAAATCGAAAAAAAAATAATAGCGATTCTTAATAATCTGCCGATCTTGATATAAATAAAATATACCCAAAGTAGCTTGGTACACCAAATGTTCACCACTCGTGGTGAACATTTGGTACACCAAGCTACTATGGGTATATTCTATATATACTGACTCCAAAAAGAAACTATAATAGAAACAAATGTGATAAAATAGCATAAAGGGTGAACTATAATTCGAATATTGCATGTTTGTGGACAAGAAGTCGTGCAAAGAGTTTAATGACATGTTGTTGTTGTCCACCAAACCGTATACATTTTGCTACGGATTTCAAAATATCACGTGCTACCCGAGAATGTCAAATTGAATGGGTGACCGACGGTTTTCTTTGTGTTATGTTGTGCTAGAGAGCCTGGGTTATTGAGAAAACACGCTTGTTTTTGTCTTCCGACATTTTAAAAAATGCTAAGGTTAACCGAAAATCAGAGGTTGTGTGTCATTGGTATGCATGGGGCTGGGATACCTCCAGATGAGCTCGCTGCTGAGTTCAGTGTCACTGTGGCCACTATTCACTGTGTCATTGGAAGGTATATGACCACTGTATCTACTGCCGACCGACCGTGTTCGGGCTGACCAAGAGCTACGACCCTTGCACAAGACCGACACATCAGGACGTCTCACTTGCGGGATCGCTTCCTTCCGGCGACGAGGACAGCAGTAATTACTCCTGGTAGAACTGACAATAGAATCCGTGCACAAACTGTCCGCAACAGACTCGCTGAACACGGCATCCGAAGTAGGCGTCCATATCACGGACCAATCCTAACCCAACGTCATCGTACCGTCAGAATGGAATGGGTACGTCAGAGTGTTCGCTGGAATCAGCAGCGTTGGAGCACAGTTCTTTTTGGTGATGAATCACGATTTTGTCTACGGCGCGCTGATGGTAGGCAAGAGTGTATCTCCGACGAGGAGAACGGTTTTCTGATGCTTGCGTGCGGGAATGCGACCGTTTCGGCGGGGGTAGTGTAATGGTTTGGGCAGGAATTTCCTTGCACTTCCGAACGCAGTTGATCTTCATCGATGGTAATCTGAATGGGCAGCGATATAGGGACGAAATTCTTAACGCTGTTGTTGTCCCGTTGTTCAACGCTAACGTCGGGTTGCAGTTTTTCCAGCAAGACAATGCCCGATGTCACGTGGCCCGTATCTGTCATGACTTTCTTGAGGAGCAAAACATCGAACTTCTTCCCTGGCCCCCACTTTCGCCAGATTTGTCACCAATCGAGCATCTTTGGGATCAATTGGACCATCCGGTACGACAGTCGACTTCATGATCTTCAGACGTTGGTCGATTTACGTAATGTTCTAAGGCAGGAAGGAACGCAATACCACAGGGTGACATCCAGAGACTTATCATGTCCATGCGCCGTCGATGTCCTGCCATCCAAGAGGCAAACGGTGGACATACACGCTATTGAATGCATGTGTGAACTTTTCATTTCACCGCATGTCTGAATTGCGACGTCCTGACGTGACGCTAGCAACAGTAAGAAGATGAAATTATACAAATTCATATAGCTAGACTCGGAATATGAATTTACAATAATTTGTTTGGGATTAAGGTCGATAATACTGAAAAAAGTGATCCTCAAAGTTAATTATACTTTCTTTTTTGACTCAGAATATAAACGAATACTCGAGAGTTTCTCAGATACAGTTCTCAGAAAGTAAAATCTTTCCCATTAGTGCAACCCCCCCCCCCCCCTCCCAGGGACCGATCAGGACTATTTAAAATACGCTCTAGCCTCGGAGCCTATTTTTTCAATTCATGCGCCAGATTTCAATTTACGAAGTCACACTGCTGTTTATAACACACACCGCAAGTATGTAATAGCTCTCATCATTTTCATTTAGTACACTATAGCAAACATTAATCTTCACTGTGGTTTCTGATCAAGTCTTGACTGCCTATTTGGGCAGCCAAGACTTGATCAGAAACCACAGTGAAGATTAATGCTTGGTAGTTAAGACTTGAAGTATTAACTTAAGCACTCTACAACAACGATAAATGATAATCATATATATAATACATGTAAGAGTGTCTCTCTCGATTATCCATCGAAAGAATATCAAAATATGATCTGAGAAGTTACGCGCCAACTGAGAAGCCTATTTCTGAGATTTAAGAGCCAGGTCCTGATGTTTCAGAACCAAATACGCACTGGCGCATGCCCAGGTCGGTCCCTGCCCCCCCCCCCCCCTCCCCCGCCCCGCTCCCGACTCCCTTGCCCGCAATACTTGAAACATATACAGGACGGGAACATACTTACACAGCATCTCAGTGACCCATTTCTGAAAGAACAGCAGATAAGTAGATAATGCAAGGACATCAAGGACCACAATATAAATGGACCGGAGCTGTTAATCAGATGTACAAGAGCGACATCTTGCAAAGTCACTGGACTTCCTCGTCATCCACAGCAACAAATAGTTCGACGGGACAAGCTGTACACTGTATTTTAACTAATAGTATTCATATTTTACTTTATAGATAGCTTATGACACGTCGTTGGAACCAGCTCGACGATCTCGTTCCATTGAATGTTATAAGTTGAGATATTTTTGACAATGCTTGACAGATTTGCCCAAGACCGTTAGGTTAATATTTATTTATTTATTGGGGTTTAAGGTCACATATTTCTGCACAATGGCTAACCATGACCGGTGGAGGAAGCCGGAGTACCCGGAGAGAACCACCGAGCAACGGCGAGCAACTGTCAGCTCCCTAACATACTAACTCCACACAAGCAGGGTTTGCATTGGTTGAAGACAAGTGCACCATCGACGTGCAGTACGCCTTAGTACACGGCGTCACCGTGCCCCACATGGGCAATGGGGGTGAAGTGTCTTGCCCAAGGACACAACGCGGTTGCCGCAGGTGGGATTCGAACCGAGGACCTCTTGGCTTGAAGCCTGCACCTCTACCTACTGAGCCACAACACCCCCAGACCGTTAGGTAAAGGGATAAAGTTGCAAAACAGTAGAAAAATAGATTTCTTTCTTTTAAAAAAAAGATGATATTGTTTGTGTATCTGAAATAATTTCAGGTCATTTAGACATATTTTTTTCATTAATCCTTGGATTTCGTGTTCCCCAAAGTATCTTCATCATAACGCCGGAAATAGACAAG
The DNA here is from genome assembly GCA_031216915.1 of Pictodentalium vernedei. Classification (NCBI taxonomy): domain Eukaryota; kingdom Metazoa; phylum Mollusca; class Scaphopoda; order Dentaliida; family Dentaliidae; genus Pictodentalium; species Pictodentalium vernedei. The sequence goes on from CM062295.1 coordinate 689,299,308, forward strand.
TGGATCCACTGCTAGAGGAATACACAAAATTCCAGGGACTTAAATCCTTAGTGTTGTAGGCACGACCGCTCCCACCCCCGACCCCCACCCCCAGAAAACAACTCCTCCGCCAGTAATAGGACAGAGTACTGTTTTCGGATAAATAACACTTGCAATGGCCTCCACATAGGCATAAAACCAGGAGCGCACTGGGTCAAGACAAGTTACCGGGGAAATCACCGGGGGGGGGGGGGGGGGGAAGGGGGAATTTTGATTTTTATAACTGAAAAAACGCTTCTTCCTTGCATGTGGTGAGCGATCAAATGCAGTCCACAATGCAGTGTAATGACATATTTATATCATCTTCATCGCTCCGTCGGAAAAATGGTTGCGCCGTGGGGGTGGGGGACTTGGACTCATCGTGCCGACCATAGTTCGAACCCAGTAGGAGAAACTTTTGATGTTTCAAACTGACAGAACGCTCTTTCCTTGCGATCAAATGCAAACTAGACTGCTGGTACATCGAAATGTCTCTGTGTAGACTGCCAATGGCAGTAATGGGGAGAGTAATGCTGCTGTTGTCGTGGCTAATTACGGTATACCGGCTGTCTATGCAATCAGATTCATTTCGCCTATTGGCCATTTTCACAAAATTTCATGCACCAACACGTGTTTAGCTGCATTAATTTTGTGGACCCCCAATATGGGGGCCCAGCGGCAATTTTCCCGCTGGACCATATGGCCAGTCCGCCTCTGTATAAAACTGTCACACAAATAGTCAGTACTGTGATAGAAACCATGGTATTCTGCCACGGCTTCTTCAACGACATTGTCTGTTGTCGTGGCTAATTACGGTAAATGTAAATTCTTTGCTTGAAAAGCTCGTAGAGAAGAAATGTATGTGTATATAAGAACGGTCGGGCAAATTCAAGTCATGGTCGGACAAACATGGGGTACTTCCTCCCAATATCAGAAGATAGAGAGAAGCCTGTTCCTCTCATCCATTCGTGCTTGATAATTAATTAGGTTGTCTGTTCATTCTCTCGCTGTCTTGTCAATGTGAATATTTTGTGTGAAAGTGTTATTATTATTGTGGTCGGAAACTTCGAGGAAAATATTCAACGAGATAAAAAGGCTTCCCGGACGCCTCTGTCGCATCTACCACCTTACCTGCAAAACTACTCAGCATACCAATAACGTCATGCTCAGTATACTAACAAACCATTGCTGCACGAGGTGTGTAGAGTTTTGACATCAAGATCCCATTTTGACAACTATATATAATAACTAGTGAAATGATTCTGACAAAATAAGTTTATTATACGATTCCCACAAAATACCACGAAATTAGGTTAATTATCTGTTTCAAAAATTCGCATCCTCAATTGTGATAGACATAAAACTCAATTTTAATTAAGACAGGAACACGCGCAACATTGTATGCACGAAAGGAAAAAAGGCGATGGTCAAGTTTCTCAAACTTACTGTTTCAGACCACAAGGTGAAATTTATCTTCCGCAGTTTGTCCCCGAACTTTGTGCGCAGCTTGAGCGATGTCAAACGCAAATAAGAAATCTGCATTTTTAAAGTGGATTCCGAAATTAATTTTGGAGTGAGAAGAAAAATTAACATTTTCAGGAGTGGTTAGGCTTCAACTTTAACCCTCAACAAAAAGAAATATCAGACGACACTTCCGAAAACAAATTTTGAATAAAGAAAAAAATTCATTTTTTTTCCTCAACACATAGCTTGTGACCACTCATTGGGGTCATAATTTGGGGTCATAACCTATGTTATTGAGACCCAATTAGTAATATGTGGCTGGCATTTTATGTTAACAATGCTGTCGGTTAAGACCGCTACGTAAGTAAAAGGGTTTCCTAAATCAACATGCATTGGTTACACAAAGAGATCAACCTCGTCTTGAAGGTTTGTACAAATGTTTCCTTTTTGCAATGATATAATTTCTATTCTTAGTCTTTGAGAACCAGGCATTAGAATATTTCTCACGCACGGGCGGTATACGCGATGATTTGTCATAAAGAAACAAACCAAAGCCAATAATTTGTTCTTAGAATATAATTTTCTGCATATAAAATGACTTCCTCGGGTATTCTAATAACTGTTTAAATAGACCTACAGCCAACACTGGGCGTCAATACTCTTTGAAAATAAAATTGTTGAAAGACAATTCGACTGCGGTATGAACTGTGATCGATCGGTGGCATGCGACGAAAAGTCATCTTCTGCTTAAATCTTGCAACCGGGTTCCGTGTGAAATTATGGCCACAACCACTCATAAGAATCGATTTTAATGCAAATCCTACAAGTTATTTACATCCAGTAATATACTCTTGTCACTCAAGTAAATGAAGTGCATGCTCTCTCAATAGAATAATTCAGGTAGCGAAAACGGCAATAAAAGGTAACGTTCGATTTTTCCAGATCTAATCGATTCTGGTCGGATTTTCTCATGAATTGAAGGAAGTAATCCCGTGTGAAACCTTTCTCGCACAACGGGAATACCTGCAATACAGGTTTGATCGGAATAGACTGCGTTGGCACTGAGAAAAGAGTGACCGAGATGAGAAAAAACCTTCTTTTCCACCAGTAATTAAAAGTCTTTGCATGCAGAACCAGACTATCAATGGAGAGTGTACGACTGTTTCTGATACTGGTGGCTACATAAACACTGATGTATGCGTATTTCATTCTGGAAACAACTGTACAAGACCAAAAAATATGAGATGGATCTCCAACGAGACTTTAATTGGGCTGCTCATTGTTCCGTTTTTCTTTGCGAAACTGTGAAACTGCAGCCTCTTGAAGTGTTTGTCAGCTATTAATATTATCTTTGCTAACACTGCCTTCCGTCTGACTATGGCACTTGACGCATATTGACCAAACCAGGAGGTCTTGCACTATATCTTGAAGTACACGCGCAGGTAACCATTAAAGCAGAATTGTTATTTACCAATATTTCATTCAAAAACTGAGTTGTTTATGTTTATGGGGTCACTTTAGTATGTTTGGCATTAATACCATGGCGATCGCAAATCAAGTATAAAGTCGGGTTTAGGCAGTCCTTAACCTTTTGAATCTTGATGGTATCTTCCAAGTCAGTCCAGTGTCATCAATTTGAAGAGTCTATATTCATCACTAGGGGTGGGGGATCAATCAATATTTTCAACGTGCAGCCATAAGGCTGCACGTTGAAAATGTAGATTGGTCTACCACACAAATTCTCTGAGCAACTATTTACTCAATGAATTCAGGTCGTATCGCGACCTCGGGCCGGAAAAGTGAATCCGAGAGACTGCTTTTTTTCCCACAAACACGACACGTCATAATTTCATTAAGTGAGGGGGCTGCCACCTGAATGCGTGGTGTAGACCAATCAGCCTTGGGGCTTCACGTTGAAAATATTTATTCGTCTACCCCCAAATAATGAATATGGACTCTTCCCATTGCTGTCATTGAACTGACATGGGCGATACCACCAGGTTTCAAAAGTTTAATAATTTTTATTGTCCACTTGAGAGGACTCCCATTCTATGCGTTGGTTATCGATTCCCATTATACCAAAAGCGAAGAACCTGTTGTCTGCGATGTAGCCACGGAGATGGGGTGGGGGTGTGGGGTGGGTGGTGGGTGTGACTGGCAGATCCCCACACGTTTCCTGAAAATTGTCAATCTTATATACATTCCTGCTTCAAATCCCTAAAACTGGTTCATGAACCACAATCTTGGCAATTCTTGGGTCATATTGCTATAGGTATTCCTTCACTTTTGTGGGTTTTTTAGCCTTCAAATGTATTCAAGATACTCCAATTGGTCTGAAAAGTTAATTGTGTTCCTCGTGGAAGACATTCGGCCTTCACCTATGGGAGATACATATTCTTGACCCAGCACCAGCTAGAATGAGGTGGGGGACAAAACATTTTTCTGCTACCACTGACAACAGAATAATATGTTGTCCTCCACGCTTCAGTTGGATTGTCCACTACTGCAAACAAGCGCGACGCACTACGAAGTTACAGTACAGCCGTCGTGGATTGGTCACTTTCCATGGGTGGGCAATATTTCCACGGACGCAATAATAATGGATTCTAAACACTAATTGCATGAATAATCATCAAAAATTTAATTAATGAATCATCGGTTACAACCTGGTGCTTCATTAATTAAAATTTTGCTGCTGATGATTTTTTTGTACCTGGTAAACGCTTGCGTGGACATCACTGCCCACGTGTGGATTACGACCAGTCCATGGCAGCTGAACTGTATTTAAGCCTCTAGACCTCGGAAGTTGGTGGATTCATCCGATTATTTGGCATTATATATGACGTGAACAAAATGGGATATTTGTCAAATCTTGTTTGCTAGAAGGGCGGCTGAGGTTTGTCAAGAAAATATTAATATCAGATTTATTTAAGAATTGAATGCAATTTTTATAATCTTTATTGGAGTATGAACGTGTGGGAATGGGTACAAATTATGTATGAATCCCAAAGGGATTCATACAATTTGTACCCATTCCCACACGTTCATACTCCAATAAAGATTATAAAAATTGCATTCAACTCTTATAATTACATTCCGTAACTGTTTAAACTACTTTGTACCAAACAACAAAGCATAAAGACGAAATAAAACATGTACGAAAGAACGAAGCGAAAAACCACCCTCACACAAAATACAAAGCACAACTCTGTTTTTTAATTTTCACAACTTTAGAAATGGATACGAGTATTTTAGTAACGTGCTTTATGCCACAGTTGGGAAATGTCACCAAAGAAACAGCAGCGGAGTTGATCACTGCGAGAGGCGCTAAAAGTTAAAAACCCGCCCCAACATCGCTCGAATTACATTCTGTCAACTGCGCTCTACCGTAAATGCGGGTCAAAGTTCGACCAAATGTATTCATTGGAAAATGAATTACATTTGGTCATGACGTTTTCACCCAGCTGACCAATGGGAATTCGTATTTGGGCCCAAAACGTATAACTACATTAACAAAGTAATTGTTACTTTTTTAATCTTTGATCTTCTTAATATAAAACTGTAACGTGCTGCTAAAATATTGAAATTATAAAATATTTTTGTAGTACATGACGATTTTCCTCCAATTTTAAAAATAGAAGAGATCAGCATCTTCCATGTTAATGACGCATGTCCTCTCACGTGACCATTTTTTACAAAACAAATTACACAAGTTCAACATAAGCAGTGCACACTCTTTGTCAGAAAATTGTTGACGTGATTTCGATTCGACGTTAACCCTTTACCCAACGCAGGCGATATCAAAATTTATTATTTTAAATAAAATTTTTTGAAATTTTTCAAAAAATTTCAACGAAACCATATCATGTGACCACTCGTTGGAACGAGCTCGACGAGCTCGTTCCAACGAGGGGTCACATGATATGGTTTTGTTGAAATTTTTTGAAAAATAATATTTTTTCAACTACTGAATTTGCATATTATGCGGGCGGATGCGGGCGATTCGTTGGGTAAAGGGTTATATACTGATATTTTGAAGCCATTGACCATTTACGTTAAACGATACTTAAGGTAAAGAACGGATTGTAATGTGACTGCGTACAGTCCGAACGAAGCTGTGTATTTTCGTTGCTTGGCAAAACGAATATTACTTCTAACTGTAGACATGAACTATTATTCCCAAAGTCTGACCTTCTGAATCCACGCACTGTCAATAACAGTAATTTAGGAGTTGAAATAAGTGGAATATGAAGCGATTTCTATTCACAGGTGTTTATGTGTAAATAAAGGTAAAATAACGTCGAGGGGGATGGGGTGGGGGCGTCTTTTGTCATTCAAATGGAAGGTGCTGATACTGTCTGTTACAGAAAGGTTTCGGGGGAAATAGATAATCAAGTTTTCAAGTATGGGGTGTCAGTTGTCCTGTTTTCGTGTTACGTTTTCAGTTCAACTGGTAGAGGGCTAGATTGCCCATCTCTCAAACCCTTGTACATAGGGTCCAACGAAGCTTTGAAATTCGATTCGATTCGATTCGATTCAAAACAGTCCGATGGTGCAATTCGATTCGATTTGAGTCGTACTGATTCGGAAATTATTGAATCGTCGATATAGTCCAAAAATCCTACCAAATGTCTCCCCGTGGACTCTTTTTCTACCATCAGGTCTCCTGTACAGGACATCTGTGTCGGAAACTGGGCTTTGTCGCTGCTGGAAGAAATAGATTCACGCCGCGTATTCAGCCAAAACTCAAGGAGTGTTGCCTGAATCCGTGCGTGAACGTATGTCTCACGGTGACGAACCCGCCCGTTTCACTTTTGTTGGGGTGGTTCTTATCCTGAGGGGGTTAATAACTTTTTCTCAAAAAGCATAAATCAACAGGAGTTCACTGAAAACAACAATTTTAATACATGTAAAAAAAAATAAATATGATAATTTGTGACTTACTTGGAATCCAAAAGAATAAGAAAACAAAACGTCAATTACCCCCTACCCACCCCTCTGCTCTAACATGTGACGGAATGTCACTCTACTACTGCCGTCGATCGGCCACTAGCTTATTGTCACTTTACTTGACGCTTTTCACACAAGCAGTCGCCACCATTGGGGTTAAACTCTCCCCTACGTCTATCTCAGAATAATGTTCATACAGCCAAAGCCTATTCTGCCTATTATGGCTTGCCTTCTTAAACAGATAATGTGGGTTTACCTAAATGCAAATTAACTCCCTGAGCTCGTACTTCGTGTTCTGATCCTATTCTCATATAAGGCCACCGACTTGGCCCGCGACTGCTCCTATTCTAAATATGAGCTCTGTTGCTCCCCTACATCACAACATGCCTATACTATCGCACCGATGCGGCACCTCCTCTAACCTATAGCATGGGACATCCCCATCTACTCGCAACGACCCACAGCCTTACACACCTTCAGACTGGAATTGGCTGGAATGAATTTGCAGAACATTAATTCTCAGTTTAATGCCCCTATTGAACTTGGCCGCTTAGATCTATCTTAATTTAATACTCGCTTTTAAGTTTCTTTGAAAGACTAGCCTTTTGGTATCTTTTGACATTTCGGAGACAGGATAGAACACGTGTGTCCTGAACATGTGTGATGCACTGTTTTCCAACAATTACATATTGACTTTCCCTAATTACCCAGATAATGACCACAGGAAAATACTCCTTTGATCAGTTATCAGATAGCCCATGTGGCTTTCAACAAATGCGCCATAATGGACATTAAATTTCATACTTCGTTTGCAGCGCTTGAATTATTGCTGGTCTGACAAATCGGTTTTCGGGGTCCGTTATACAAACGCACATTATTCACCTTGGCCCGAACGAGAACAATTATCAAAGATATATACACTTTTATACAACCAAAACGCAACTTTTAGCTATCACCTTGACAATCTGATGACAGAAGAAGAGTTCAAGGTGGTTACGCTTCAGAAATTACTTTGATTTCGTCCTGGATTATTCCGCTTTTTGGTTTGATTTTAACCCTTTACCCAACGAATCAGCCACATCCGTCGGCGTAATATGCAAATTTAGCATCTGAAAAAATATTATTTTTCAAAAAATTTTCACAAAACTATATCATGTGACCTCTCTTTGGAACGAGATCATCGAGCTCGTTCCAATGAGGGGGTCACATGATATGGTTTTGTTGAAATTTTTTGAAAAATTAAAAAAAAAATGATCAAATAATAAATTTTGATATCGCCTGCGTTGGGTAAAGGAATAAAGGAATAAAGTAAAAAGTAGCCGTTGATTACAGTGAGTGGAGGCCGGTGACATTTACGTTTGTAAGAAGGTGCAATACTCACAATCGGAAGAGCCGGGAAATTCGATTCTAGATTCGATTCGAAATCCTCTGCCTGATTCGATTTGGGATTCGATTCGACCCGAATTTATAGATTCGCAGGCCCTACCTATACACAAGGAATTGTTTTGTTACAATTTATTGGTGGGTTCCGATAGTCATTCTGCAATAGATAGTAACACGACAGATCCGTGTGAACAAAACAGGTTTCTTTTAAATGAATATGACGCTCATTAACACAATATGAAGCCTTTTGTGTCCTTGGGCAAAGCACTTAACCCCGATTGTCCACACGAGGGCACGATGACGCCGTGTACTAAAGCGTACTGCTCGTCGTTGGTGCGCATGTCTTCAACCAATCTAACCCTGCCTGTGCTGCAGTGCAGAGTTACGATGCCCGTCGTTGCTCGGTGGTTCTGTGCTTTGGCTTCCTCCACTCGTAAAACTGTCACCGACACGATAAGACCTTGGCTGTTAAAGTGTCGTTAAACCTTAATAAATAAATAAATAAATAAATAAATAAAATAAATAAATAAATAAATAAATAAATAAATAAATAAATAAATAAATAAATAAATAAATAAATAAATAAATAACAGAAAGTGGAGATATTAACATAGCAAAATGGCTCCCAAAATATCAGCGTAAGAGTACTTGAACACGTTTTATGGATTCCAGCCATGAGAATATATAATGTTGATATTTTTTAGGAAAGCGGGGTCCTACCCACCACCCCCTCCCCCCCCCCCACCTCCACCCTCTCCGCCACTGCCGTAAAATTGAAAGTGTGAAAAGCTTAATAACATGACAGAGTTTTCATAGTTTTATTCAGCATATCTAATTTGAAAATATGGACAAAAATCCTTTCGTACCTTTTAACCATTTACCTAACGTAAATAATATCAAAATGTATTATTTTAAATATTCTTTTTTTAAATTTGTCAAAATATTTCAACACAATCATATCATGTGACCTCTTTGGAGCTCGTTCCAGTGAGGGGGATTGCATTTTCCCCGATAACAAGGTTTACTTCGGCTTCCCCTATGCGAATAAGATTCGCATCGGGGAAGCCGAAGTAAACCCCACATCTCAAGTTCGAAATTTGGGCTGTCTGTTTTATAACAGCCTTACTTTTGACAACCATGTCAACCCAACCAAATCTGTCGATCAGCATTCTTCCATCTTCGAAATATTTGCAAAATACCATGCCTTCTTGATAAACAGTTGTCAGAACAGCTCGTTCATGCATTTATAACCATTCCTCTTGTCTACTGCAATTCTTTGCTCTATGGATCTGGGCGATGTAACATTGACAAGCTCCAACGAGTACAGAACTGCGCTACCCGGCTCATTACAAAAATTGTAAAATCATGCCATATCACTCCAGTTATTTTTAGACTGCACTGGCTCCCTATTAAACAAAGAATTGATTTTAAATAGCCTTTGTTGGTTTATAAATGCCTGAACGGGTTGGCCCCAACTTATCTGTCAGAGCTGCTCGAATTCTATCAACCCTCTAGAGCACTTTGGTCATCCAGCACGCTAAGCTTGAAACAGCCCAATGGCAGGCTACGTATTGCTGGTGGTAGGGCATTTTCCATATGCGGTCCAAAACTGTAGAATTAACTTCCCCGTGATATTCAACAGGCTAATTCAGTTTCTACGTTCAAATTAAAACTTTTTTTTCCACCATACAGGTTTTTATTGATCTTTTATAACTCTCTGTTTCGTCTTAGATTTGTTTTCTTTTAGTGTGTTTTATGTATAATTATGTCAGCGCTATAAACAGCCAAAGAGCATTTTTAATGGAATTTTAGTCTAAATAAATTATTATTATTATTATTATTATAAGTGATTATCACAGGCCCTTGTGTAGAGTCTTATACACACTAAAAACTAAAGTGTTAAATTTCAAGGTGTTAAACCCATTCTAACTCTTAGGGTTTGATTTTTACACTCAAAGTGCAATGCTTTAAGCACTCAGACATTACAATCGTCAGACATCTGAAACCTGAATGGATGGCACTTCCCATGCGTCTAGCATTGATGGTTCTTCCACAATCGTCCATAATTCGATTTGCGCTTGGTGGGTACATAATTAAAAGGACACAACGCAGCTGACGCGGATCAGGCTCGAGAGTTCGAGCCTGATCCGCGTCATCTGCGTTGTTTCCTTTTAAGTGTCGCGACATTACACTTGTCAAGTGGTATTATTGTAACACCTGTCAAGTTCTGGGACAGGGTTCATACAAAAATTTGCTCACAAAGTTCAAGGGTTTTTCAAGGGTTTTTCAAGGGCTTCTTTCTTTTTTCCAAGGGCTACATATACTATTCAGCTTGTTGTATGAGCTCTAAAAATCTAAGATTCATGTGACACGGATCTGACTTTGGAAGTCAGGAAGTACTGGTACCCAAAGTGTGATCTGTGTTACAGTAATCTTGGTAAAATGTTCCATACTTTTTTATGTTTTTTTTTAACTGAGCGACACGAGCGCAACAAACAAGTAAAAGGCGAGTACACATATATTTACAATGCCCAGGAAATAGCTTGGTATTCAAGGGTTTTTCAAGAGATTTCTGAAAGTTCAAGGGTTTCTCAAGGGCTAATTTCAAATTCCAGGGTTTTTCAAGAAAAAACTCATTTTCAAGGGTTTTTCAAGAGCTGTATGAACCCTGTGGGATATCTACACTTGAACAAATTGCTAGTTCAGCACTTAATAAGTGTTAAATACAGCACTTCAAGTGTAGTTTTTAACACTTTAGTTTTCAGCGTGTAAACAGGACCCGGGAGAGATGTGGCTCAGTGGTTACGGCATTGGACTTCAAACCGAAAAGTCAACGGTTCGATCCCCGCCAGGGGTAATGCGTTGTGTCCTTGGGGAAGGCACTTAACTCCGATTGCCCACGTGGGGGCAAATGGGAACTGTGTACTAAGGCGTCCTGCACGTCGATGGTGCACTTGTCTTCAACCAATGCTAACACTACTCGTTTTGAGTTAGTACTTTGCCGTTGCTCGGTGGGTCTCTCCAGGTACTCCAGGTTCCTTCACACGTAAAATTGTCCGACCCGAGGTGACCCTGGCTGTCGAAAGTATCATTAAACCAAATGAATAAATAAATAAATAAATAAATAAATAAATAAATAAATAAATAAATAAATAAATAAATAAAATAAATAAATAAATAAAAATACAGAACTTGAACGTTCTCGTCAGATCACCTTCTACAGATTTTGGAAAAACTTGGATATCTAATTGAATTGAATTGTGTTTATTTGCACATATTTTGCAAAATAACAGAACAAAGTAGACAACAAGATTCTAGATATATATCAAATAATTATGCAGTGAAGAGAAAGAGATGAAGGTTTTGAGATATTGTGAGATAATGAGAGTGATTGAAGATTAATGAAAACAAAAACAGAAGTGTAACTGCATTCGTTAATTAAAAGTTGATGATATACTGATTGCAGGTGGTGTCCAACCGATTACCAAAAATGGTCGCTGACCGATTACCGGTTATTTGAGCCCACAATCGGCCGATTCTGATGCCGATTCCGATTGTAATACCGTGCCGACAAGTCGAGGCTCGAAAGAACTACATTAAACTGAACATTTTTCAAAGTGTTAAACTTCGTTGACTGGGGTCCCAGTAAAATTACCAGTCGCGCATACTTGGGCGGTAAACGTGGCTCTCAGAGCCACGTTTACCGCCCAAGTGCGCGCGACTGGTAATTTTACTGCGACCTGAGTCAATGGGGTGCATCCTTCACTTTTCCGGTATGAAATGGCGATTGCTGCAAGTGTGCTCAGTTGTAAGCTTTACATTCGTTTAACACGTATATCCCGTAAAGGGGTTTCTAGAGAGATTAAGAATACACATTGTGGTTGTTTCTCAACTTTATTGAATGGTATCATCGACATCATTTTACATTAACAATTGAACAATTGCAGAAGATAATAAAATGCGATTCAGAAAAATCACAAATTGCTTGGCAACAATCGGTTGAACCGATGTTTCAGGAGCCGTTGCCGTTGTCATCCGATTGCCCATAATCGGCCGATTGTGGTGGCCGGTTCCGATCATCGGTTGAACACCAATTGCAGGTGGTACACTGTCTTTACTAGAAATTATAACTGGTGGAGTGCTACGTTATTTTACAATGTCGATTGGTAACGTGAAATTTTTTCATAGATTCTATTGCTATCAGCAAAGAAAGCCTTAGTTTAGGCTTCAGCAAGATTTTCTTGATAAATAATTTATATATTTGTTATAGTTTATTGGAGAGTGCCCGTTGGCACTCTCCCACAAACTATAACAGAACAATTTCATACAAAAATTATTCGTCCTACTGCTGAGCAAACATCAAGCTAAGGCTTGCAGTGTAAAGCCACTAATCAGATTCTATTGCTACCAACAAGGAAAGCCTTAGTTTAGGCTTCAGCAAGATTTTCTTGATAAATAATTTATTTATTTGTTATAGTTTATTGGAGAGTGCCTGTTGGCACTCTCCTACAAACTACAACAAAACAATTTCATACAAATATTCTTTGTTCTACTGCTGAGCAAACATCGAGCTAATGCCTGCAGTGTAAAGCCACTAACAGATTCTATTGCTACCAACAAGGAAAGCCTGAGTCTAGGCTTTAGCAAGATTTTCTTGATAAATAAGACCGAATAAAAACAGGTGTTTGGTTCTCAGGGATCGCCGCATCGAAAAATAATTCCCGCTTTGCTCCTTTTTTTAAGGAAGTCAGTAAAAAACTTTCCTCCATTCTTCACGTCCATAAAAATGATATTCCAGCGAAACGAATTCATTGAACAGATAGAGTCATCCCGCTTACCGGACAAAATCATGGGGACAATCTTTTTATTTTATAACATCGACGAACGTCGCCATTGTGGGTGTACTCGATTTCAGATCCGGACAATACACGAGGGATAACGCCCACGGGACGATTCGCCGGGGATGTTTCGTCCCAAAGTCAAAGCCAGGACGATTCGTCCCAAATATCAGGATGATTCATCCCAACGTAAATTCTGCTCATGAGGCAGAAAGTTATCTCATATATCAGAAGTGCCCTGACGGTGGTCGGAACAGAAACTAATTTACTGAGTTTGTGAGAGATCACGTGTCTTTCTGACCCCAGGTAATTATTATTCATGACGTAAGGTCATTGTTGACATGAGACTTCCCAGGAAAACAACCGTGCGGTTCTTTGTTTGTTTTGGGTGTTAGACGAAGAATAAAGCCCAATTTTAATCCACAAAAGTTATTTAATGTTTTATCGATTATCATTATGCAATTTTCAACTGTTTATTTATAAAATATAAGAACATAAATTATCGAAGTATTTTTAACACTAATAACCGCAACAGAACCGCGTTACTCTGCCAACTTTGTTCTAGGTTATTCTTCCCAGTAAAAAGTTAGAAATTCTACTTACTGATGGTTTTGTAATTGCACATGCTCAATTTAGACTTGTGGTTGAGGTGGAGACGTCTCTATTGCCTCAGATGTATTTTCTAGAGCCCCTTGCCCCCCCCCCCCCCCCATTAGAACAAGAAAGACTCAACAAACAAGAACAGACGCAGTACTAAAATTGTCTTTGCCGAATATGTTATGGTTTTGAAAGGTCTATGGCATAGTTTTTACAGCGGGTTAAAAATGAAAAAAAACCTGCCTCCCTCATGGTGAAAATTGAGGAAACCTAATTTATTTATTTGTTATAGTCCGTGGGGGAGTGCCTGTTGGCCCTCTCCCACAAACAATAACAAAACAATGTCATACAAATATTCTTTGTTCTACCGCTGTGCAAACATCAAGCTAATGCTTTTTAGTGTAAAGTCACTAAAGTGGCTTTTTGTGGCTTCTAGCATTCAACCAGTTAAGTGCTTAACTGCTATTTATCATATGACTACCTCAAATAGCCCCTCAATACCACTGTAGTTTGCCCATCAAATCCAGCTCTCTGGAAAACAAGAGTATCATGTTTTCCAGATCGCTATCGTGCCTGTCTCAAACGAGGCGCACGTGAACGGACAATTTCTACCAGTGATCTATAAATAAATATAGAACATAAACACAGAACATAAACACGAGTGTCTCCTCATTAAACTCCGTTGACAAACATTCCAGTCGAGGTCTATATGAAAATGCCGTGTTAAAGTATTGCAAAATAACACTATTTTCAAGATGTGAATCCAATAAAACCTAGGAGAATCTGTGTCATCGAAAGCGATTCCGATTGAAATTCAAGTCTTGTCTCCATTGTTTTGACTTCCAAGTTTCATATTCGACACAAACGTTCGATATTACTACGCGTTTGGGATTCCCCAACTCTAAAAAATTTTAATGGTTATTTGGCTAATATAATTGTTGTTGTATTTGATTTTTTCAGGTGTTGCGATCAGTTTTAAAATTCTAACTGTCATATAATAATCAAATTACTACAACAGTCAATTGATCTGTGTTGTTGTATTCCGTAGAGTTGACGAGATGAGATCGGCTAGATCAAACGAGACGCCGCAGGCGAATAAAATGCAATCACATGACCATTCGATTCGAATCAACTCTACCATTTTAAGGTGAATAAAAGGCAATCACAAGACCATTCGTTTCGAACCAACTCTACCATTTTTAAGGACCAACTGATGTTTGGAGGGAAACGGACTAAAACACAAGATGTGCGCACAGATGAGAGGACTGCGACAACTGGTCAGACAAGCTGATATCACAGAAAACTGCATCGCCAGTTGCAAGACTAGCGTATTTGGTATAATAAGTTTCGGTGCCACGAAGATGTCGGCTGAAAGCACCCTTGTTCACCTCTCCGGCGCGGACATAAACAAACACAGTCACGGGTTAATAATTGGAGATTAATTATAATATGAAGACGATGTGTAAGTGGTTCGATTTATATATAACTGCCACCATCTTTTTATCCTCACCATATTTTCTCAGATAATAGCAATTTTACCCACATCGAACCAAATTAATTTTGTATTTGTTATATTTTTCAGAAATGGTCAATCACACACGAGCAATCAAATTCCACGAGCACTGCAGACAAAAAATGGTCCGATAGTGTAAAACTTATTTTTATTACTTTCCAAAGTGTGATTTACTGGGATTTCCCGGTTTGGTTATAAACGATAACTTCACAAGTGAATTATGCAATCAACAATTGGATCATGCATCCGTACGCGCAAACGAAGACGTTTTGCCGTGGGTGTAATGGGGACATCATTGTTGTTTGTTTGTTTTTTTTTAACCCTTTACCTAACATAAAAAGCAGACGACACTTGCAAAAAAAAAATATTCTTGAATAACTATTATTTTCATTTTTGTCTCCAAAACATAGGTTATGACCTATGGTTATCGACGAGCTCGTTCCAATGAGGGGTCATAACCTATGTTTTATAGACGAAAAATGAAAAAATAATGAAATTTAATTAGCGATTTTTGAGAATATCGCTGGCCGGTTTTGGTCGTTACGTTAGGTAAAGGGTTAAATAATATAATTATTGTTAATAATGAAAAGTAATAAACAGAGTAATTGCTTGACTGGACTGGTTACGTGAAATAATTCATTCGAGGCGAGGAACTATATTGTAAAACACTCGTGCGCATTCGCGCACTCGTGTTTGTACAACGTCCATCACCTCTCATGAATTATTTCACGTGACCAGTCCAGTCAAGTGATTACTCTCCATTTCTTTCCATCTGATGTGCCTCCTTCAACATTCCAGGAGGTATTTACTGTATGATATGTGCACTAAAATATTGCCTATAATTGCCACACGTCCACATAAAGCCAACTTTTGTTGGTTTTTTGTTTCACATTGACTCGGGCGGTACACAATAGCCTAGTATTCATATCCTATACTAAATTCCGCCTCGTTTTGAAGCAAGCATTTGAAGTACGATTTGCTTTGGGGTTTGCTTGGATGTGATTTTTTTCTGATTCGATTCATCGCTATTAGCAGTGAGTTGACGTTCCTGGTCTCATTTCTACCGGTTGGTATTTGTGGTCTTTTAAACATTACGTCTCGATTTGATAGCACATTTTCAAATATTTCTCTCGGGAGAACAGTCCGCGATTCCATCCATCAACCCACCCCAGTCTTGGTGGGTTGTGGAGGGGTCCCAGGATGTCCTCCCCTGGGAAAATATGCATGACAATCAATATGATATGACAACATCGCCTTTTGCATTGCACGTCAAACAAAGCGACGATATAGCCGTTGACAACTTTGTCAGTGTATATGTGACACACAATTAAACACGCAATGGTAGAGATATCTGGTATTGGAATTTTCAGTTCAGTGTCGGTTTCGGTCTTTTTAGACGGGGGGGGGGGGGGGGGGGGGGTATAACGGTATAAATGACAATATCAATCAGATCAACAGTGGCATTCTTTTACGGCCACAAATCATATCTACATTTATTTTGTGACTTGTTCTAAACGCACCTTTATGTTAAAAAACCTAGTTCAGGCTTTCGCGATCTCCGAGCATGTTCCCTAAGAATACCATCTTTAAGGGGTCTTGCTGACAATAGAAAAAACACCTGGACAGTGATTTCTAGTCAGGTCTTGGCTGCCTGTAAGACTTGACTAGAAATCACGGCTATCCAAATGGACACGTACAGGTTGTAGTCTAGTGGGAATTCAGGACAATTGCCCAGTCCACTGAGGGTTAACAAAACTGAAAAGAAAATTAGTTACTTCTTTCATGAAAATGAACCTTTCAACCGTTATTGGGCCTCAACAGGGACTTATAAATAGCGAACGTAGAAAAATTTGAAAATTCAGATTCGGTATTCAACGACTGGTTCGGCACGCTTTTTCAGTATCGGTTTGGTTTTTCGGTTTGGTTTTTCGGTATATTGCCCATCTCTACCCAACGGTATGCTTTTCCATCAGTATAATCGCAGTTTTGACAACGCTATTCAATAGCATCATAATGTGTAAACCAACATATGCGCCGAAACAGATAATTCCCCATATCAACCGGACGGAATTCACATAACGTCGCCTGAGTGCTAGAATGTTCTATGTCCCCCGTGGGACATAGAACATTCTAACACTCATGCGACAATTAATCTTCGCAGCACAGAAGAGTCAATGGAATCAAGTGGAGATAACCTATTTATCGATATAGCCTATCTCTAACTTTACTTGATATAACGCTTCAATCACATACTATGAAACATCCGTCGAATTTTTCTAACAATTATTATCTGGCTCCACAATATATTCCAAAGCCATCACTTTGTCCTTGGTTGGCTGGAGTCGTCTTTTTGACTTGCTAGTTGGTGTAGCCACACAAAGCCATTACTTTCATGGCTGAATAATTACATTGTTACTGTAGTTATACGTTTTGGGTCAAATACTCAATTCCCATTGGTCAGCTGGATAAAAACGTCATGACCAAATGTTATTCATTTTCCAATGAATACATTTGGTTGAACTTTGACCCGCATTTACGGTAGAGCGCAGTTGACAGAATGTAATTCGGGCGGTGTTTGGGTTTGTTTTTAACTTTTAGCGCCTCTCGACTTTCTACTTTGTTGTTTGGTAAAAAGTAGTTTAAACAGTTACGGAATGCAGTTATAAGAATTGAATGCAATTTTTATAATCTTTATTGGAGTATGATCGTGTGGGAATGGGTACAAATTCATACATAATTTGTACCCATTCCCACACGTTCATACTCCAATGAAGATGATAAAAGTTGCATTCAATTCTTAAATAATCGCTAAATCACAGCAGTTGCTTTGTCAACTCAACTCCGTAGATAATAAATATACAAAAACGTCATTCATATTTCAGAGTTTATGTTTTTTTTTTCATTTTATGCTTCAAATTCATGCCTTCTGATTTCTAATTTGAACGGAGTCGATCGAGGTGTACATGTAGTCAACAAATACTGTTACTTGCAAATCCATATTGTGTTAAGTACGACTTCTCCGCCATCATGAGGAGCAAAATGATTTAGTCGTATTGTATATGTTTATCGACCATAGAACGATTTGAAGACAAAAAACTTCAATCCATCATTTGCTGGTAATAAATTTACAGTTACTGAAAGTTAAAAATCTACATACATTTTGAAAATCCTATTTTCGACTGACTAGTATACTGAAAATAAAAAAAAAATGGTTTCCAAAGATTAGGTGATATATAAATAGAATCCTCGGTCTTCGTTGTGCATCCTTTTGGAAGAAAGAAAGGCGGCTTTTCGATAAATATTGTTCTCTTTTTTGTTCTTTATTTTTCTTTTTTTTCAGCTTGTTTTTTTTTCTCTTTCTTTGCTTGCACGAGACACCAGCTACCCAAGAGCAGTGCTCAATTACCAAACATCATCGTGGAATTTTTGTCTTGACACATTTATACAACTATTTTTCAGCGACGACATGAAGGATATCTGCTCATCGTCGTCTGAGTGCTAGAATGTTCTATGTCCCATACGGGACATAGAACATTCTAGCACTCAGGCGAAGTCATGTCTTCAAAAGACGCCCCGAATGTGAAATTTAGGGAACTATATTGAAGCTACTCATTAAATAGACTTCAATATTACGATCACAATAAAAAAAGAGACTGAGATACAACCGCTGTATATGATTCGCTGATTAAAGCATTTCTTTATTTTTATTTTTTCTGTGCAATTATTAAGCTGAAAGTGTTTCAAATGACTCCTCGATGTTATTTCTTGACCAATCAAAATTTCTTCCGCAACAAAATCTCAACAAGGTATTATTTTTTTGACATTCACTCAAAATGTCATTTATTTTGAGTAGTGTAGACAGTGGCGTCGCCAGCCCAAAGCAAGTTGGTTGGGGGGGGGGGGGGGGGGGACTCGCACAGCCTAGCTTAGAGCCGTTTTAATAGTCGGTGAGCCCCCTTGAATTTGTAACTAGCAGTGGGGTGGGGTGGGGTGGGTGGTGATGTGTGCAGGGAAAGCTTTCCAGGTCTTCACATGTCAGAATTTTGCGTCCCTAAAATTTGAGCTAGGTAACCAAGGTAACAATAATCAAGGTTTCCACCAGAGGGAAATAAATGTGTCCGATATGGGGCGGCCAAGGGGCGTCGGTACCACGGGCCGACCACGGTTCGGCCCGTGATCGAAAATTTTTGAATTCCAGAGTTAAAAAAAACCCACCTCCTTGCATCTGGGCAGTTATTTCGAGGTTTTTCAAGTACTGATGACTGTCACCGACACAGATATTAGGACAAGCAATCTACAAATCTACATCCTAACTCCATGGACCTAACTCTCCTACGATTTTTATGCCATTTTTGGACATATTTCGAGGACCAAATGTGAGGGAAAGCGGGGGAGCGGGAAGACGCGTCCCCAATCCCCCCCCCCCCCCCCCTGGCCACGCCACTGAGTGTAGACCATGAGATAGCCAGGGATATAGCCAGGGATATAGCCAGGGATATAGCCAGGAGTATTCAGAGTGGGTACTAATTTGGATTTTAAGGAACCTTGATGACCGAAAGTCACCCGCGGCTGCCAAGGGCAAAAGCCCAGGTACATGGGAATGGTATTTGCCGGTTTTGTATATTGAGAAAGAAATTGAGGACAGAAGGATTTCACCATCTAACTGCTAAACACACAACTTTAATTCTATCCGATAGCGGATTATTGAAACAAGCTCCAACATATTAAGATGCGCGTTAATCTGCTTATCCATGGAGCATCACTAATAAAAAGTTAGCATGTGACGGACGATAAACGCGCTCCTCACTTATACTTTTGTTGAGTAGTGATAATGGGTCAATATTTTATGACCAATCCATGGTATTTGGATCCGCACAAAGTAAATAAAAAATCTAGGGTATAAGTTGTGGTGAAATGAATTGGTATGTGGTAACAGATGTGTTAATATGCTCCCCCTCCCCCACCCCCACCCCCAACCCCCACCAAAACCCACACATCCGGTGAGATGCATGTATTTTGAGGTTGGTTTTCTCTCTCGCCATTTGTAATAGGTATGTGGGAATAGATGTGTTAATATGCCCCCCCCCCCCCCCCCCACGAACACATACACCCAGTGAGATGCGCGGAAAGTAAAGGCATGTCTATTGTGGTTGTTTTTTCTCTCTCGCCGTTTGCTAAATAGGACTTATTAACCTATACTGCTGGGGTGCAATCTTTCAGTGAGTGGACAACTCAAGCATAAACGATTGGCAATCTTGACTTTATACTTTTGTTGAGTGGTGATAATGGGTCAATAATTCAGTGAGTGGACAACCTAGGCATAAACGATTGGCAATCTTGACTTTATACTTTTGTTGAGTGGTGATAATGGGTCAATAATTCATTGAGTGGAAAACTTAAGCATAATCGATTGGCAATGTTGACTTTATACTTTTGTTGAGTGGAGATAATGGGTCAATAATTCATTGAGTGGAAAACTTAAGCATAAACGATTGGCAATCTTGACTTTATACTTTTGTTGAGTGGAGATAATGGGTCAATAATTCAGTGAGTGGACAACTTAAGCATAAACGATTGGCAATGCAGACTTTATACTTTTGTTGAGTGGTGATAATGGGTCAATATATTATGACCAATCCATGGTATCTGGATCCACAAAAAGTAAATAAAAAATGTAGGGTATAAGTTGTGGTGAAATGAATTTGTATGTGGTAATAGATGTGTCAATATGCACCCCCCCCCCCCCCCACCCCAGATTCACGGAAAGTAAAGGCTCGCATGTCTATTGAGGTTGGTTTTTCTCTCTCGCCATTTGCAAAATAGGACTTGTTAACTCATACTGCTGTAGTGCAATCTTACAGTGAGTGGTTAATGGATGGATAACTTTATACTTTTGTTGAGTGGTGATAATGGGTCAATATTTTATGACCAATCCTTGGTATACATTGTCAATGATCACCTGAGATATCACATTGCGAGTGGGATAGATCCCATGAGAATGAGTTACTTGGCATACAAATTGTGTCAATCAGATTAATGAGAATACCATCCCCCATTGAATGCAATTCATTACTGACTCAATGGACCTCAGAAACAAACAAATCAAACAGTATCATCCAACATAATAGTTTAACTGCTATGTACCCTGTAAATGGCAATCTGCCTTGAACACTTTGTATTTCCCTAGGCATCATTCTGGACTTGATTTTAGCACCTTGTTTCCATTCTGATTTCTGGTTAGAGTAATACAAATATTCTTCCGACTCATTTTTGTTCTACCCCAAAAAAAAAAAAAAAAAAAAAAAAAAAAAAAAAATTAATCAAAAAGGGAAACTTCCATAATTTCATCCATGTTGACAGAATAAAGACGAGTTTAAAATAGGCTACGTATCGAAAACAAGTCTGTTGGATGGCACTTAAACCTTCATCAAATAATATGACACAATGAGCGGGTCCTCTTGTTGTGTCACATACGTGTGTATGAACCAGTACTTCCTGTCACCCTTCTCATCTCCTTCATCTGGACATTAAATTGTGGGGTCATATAATATAACTCAGCTTTTTATTCCAGAAATCCAAATCTGATCTTTGGTGTCTCCCGGCTCAATGTGTACTGTTGTATGGATCTCACGTTAAATGGATCCACCAATCCAATAAAAACCCAATATACTTTAAAAACTGTTCCCGTAGGTAATAATCACCGTCTCAGTCACCCAGCATTCCACCGTTCCTCCTCAAGAATCCAACATCCAGCCATTAATGAAATTTGTATATATGTTTTTGTTGATATTTGTGTTTATTCCTCTGTGCATTGTGCATACAAAAATTCTAGCATTGTACACGACTTTAACTGATTATTTGAGTACATGTGGCATACGCCGAACAAACAACTTAGATATAGACGTGAAAGTCCACAGATTTACTGAAGAGTTTGATAGTTTAAAATTAAAATGTGTTTCTGTGATTTTAAATTGGTTCGAAGTTTCACGACTTGGCAGTATTTTTGTGAATAATGGCGGGTAATGTTAGTCTGGATGAGATACAGACGAATTCAGAATTTGACCTCATTAAGGTCTATAATGACAGAACATGTGAAATGACTGATGACCAAGATTCCTTATTCAAAGATACGGGAAGTGATTGTAATTATTATTCCCCGAATGAATTTCAATCAAACAACGCCAAACGAAGTGATCAATTCTCAATGTTTCATTTAAACTGCCAAAGTCTAAATGCACACTGGGATTCCCTAAATGAACTGTTGACAAGCTTACATGGTTCGAAAAATGCCTTTGGGATTATAGGGTTAACCGAAATTTTTCGTATACCAACGAACATGTCGTTCTATTTAGATGGCTATTATCCACTCATTAAAAAGACACGCCCTGAGGGGGATGACGGGAGGGGTGGGGTGGGTCTATATGTTAAGGAGGGTCTGGCGCCTAAAATACGAAATGACTTATCTGTTTTTATTCCTCATATAATTGAGTCCCTGTTCATCGAAATCAAGGTAAATAACACCAAAAAATTAATTGGGGTCATATATAGACCGAACACACAGCCCAAGGCAGACATAGATCTTTTTCTTACAAAACTAAACGAAATAACTGATGTAATTAATCACGAAGGCGAGGAGGCCTATATTATGGGAGACTTCAATATTGACCTACTGAAAACCAATTACCATTCGAAAACCCAAATCTTT
Organism: Pictodentalium vernedei; assembly: GCA_031216915.1. Lineage (NCBI taxonomy): Eukaryota > Metazoa > Mollusca > Scaphopoda > Dentaliida > Dentaliidae > Pictodentalium > Pictodentalium vernedei. The sequence goes on from CM062295.1 coordinate 689,321,776, forward strand.
CTAGATCTTATGATTAGTCAAGGTTTTTTACCGCGTATCACCAAGCCGACTCGGATAACCAGTCATTCAGCAACGTTAATAGATCATCTCTTTACAAATAATATTACCTCTACTTGCTCGTCTGGAATAATTATTACAGATGTCTCCGATCACTTTGGTATATATTATATGGAAAATAATACCACCGAGAAGGATAGTCCAAAAGTTATCCGCAAACGCAATTTTGGCGAAGCCAACATGGCTACATTTAGGCTACTTTTAACACAAAGCGATTTTTCGTCCACTCTTGAATCAAGCTGTCCGGATACAGCATATGAAAACTTTATGAATATCTATTCAACAGCTTTTGAAAAGGCATTTCCTATAGTAAATATCCAACTGCAGAACAAATTTATCAGAAAACAACCGTGGATATCTAAGGGACTCATGACCTCATCTATCAATAAGACAAAGTTTTACAACCAAAAAATTAAATCCCCAACGGAGCAAAATATAAAAAACTACAAAAGCTATTGCAAAATATTCAATAGGATTAAAAAACAAAGTAAAGCCATGTATTATAATAAGATTTTAAACGATAACAAAAACAACTTAAGAGAAACTTGGAAAATGTTAAATGAAACAATAAACAAAGCAAAACGTACTGCCAGTTTACCCTCCACTTTTACCAAAGATAACTATGAAATAAACGTCCCACAAGAAATAGCATGTTCATTTAATGACTTTTTCGTAAATATAGGAAGACGCACTAGTGAGGAATTGACGCACACAGATAAATCCTTCTTGGACTTCATGGGTTCATCCTCCACAAATAACTTTTATATAACACCTGCTACCCCTTGTGAAGTGGTGGATATAGCCAAACGCATGAAAGCTAAATGTTCCGAAGACTGTGACGGCACCACAACATACCTCATGAAAAATACTATAGATATATTAGCCCGTCCATTTGCCCACATTGCCAACCAATCTTTCATCAGTGGTGTTGTGCCAAACAGAATGAAAATTGCGAAAGTCATCCCAATTTTTAAAACGGGAGATGAAAACCAATTTAACAACTATAGACCGATAAGTATTTTGCCAGCCATCTCCAAAATCTTAGAAAAATTAATGGCAAATAGAATGATTAATTACCTGGATACATTCGATATACTCTATCAGCAACAATACGGCTTTAGAAAAAATCACAGTACCACACATCCTGTGATGCAGTTTCTTAAACATATTGCTTTAGAAAACAACAAATCAACAAAAGATTTAACCTTACCGGTATTTATAGATTTTTCGAAAGCCTTTGATACGATTAACCACAGTATTCTGATAAGCAAATTACTGGTTCAAAAGTTATTTATCCAACAGAACCCAATATGTAAAATTTGGTGAACACGATTCGAACCAGGCCCAAATAACGTGTGGAGTTCCACAGGGTTCTATACTTGGGCCAATCTTATTTTTGCTCTATATTAACGATATTCGTCACTCAACTTTATTAAAACTCCTATCGTTCGCAGATGACACAACAGCCTACGCTTCTGGCTCAAATGCAAGTAGACTAGCTGAATACATAAATCATGAATGAGGCAAATTGAATGAATGGTGCTCAGCTAACCAGCTTGTTCTAAACGCAAGTAAAACAAAATATGTTCTTATGAATCCAACCCGTAGCACGATAGTCCCAGAAAACTTATCTATAGAAATACAGAATCAAACGATAAAAAGAATCGGTTGTCATGAACCGGAAAAATCATTAAAATTCCTTGGTATTACCATTGACGATAATCTCTCGTACAGTGCTCATATTTCACAAGTGTGCTCTAAAATAGGACGAGTAAATTATGCTTTGAACAAGGTAAAACAAATCTTGCCGCATGAGGCTATGAAAACTCTGTACTTTGCCCTTATTCACAGTCACTTGTTATATGGTATCCAAGTTTGGGGTAACGTTCGAGCAATTAGAAAAATCTACATTATGCAAAAACGCTCTCTTCGTATTATTAATAATTCAAATTATAATGCCCATACTGATCCCTTATTTGCAAAAGATAAAATACTGAAAATCAACGACTTGTTCAAAGTTCAAGCCTGTCTCTTCATATTTGATTGGAAAATGGGAAAACTTCCATCATCATTCGATGACTTTTTCAACCTAACACAAAATACCTCACAAAGAGTAACGAGACAAGCAGAGTTACTATCTATAAATAGAACTCGCACTAAAGCACTTGATAGGTTACCAGTTCATGCTTTCCCTAAATTATGGAATGAACTGGATCAAGATTTAAGGTCAATCACAAACAGAAAACTCTTCAAACGATCATTGACACGAAAATTAATGTCTCAATACCCAAATAGTGTAGAATGTGACAATCCCTATTGTCAAGATTGTAGTTTTAATACCAGCAGATAATTCAAAAGTGTTAAAGAAGTCCATATACATAGCTAAGTTCCTGTACAGCCACCAAATGACACTTCAATATACTTTGGTTATTTTCCAAAACGAGTACACTTCGTACGTGACAACATCAGGTAATATACTCCGTCTGTTCATCTCGTCCGACAAAACAGTCTGATTCAACTGTCAAGTCTGAAACTTTTGATACCTAACAATAAATTTAACTCCGATAATTTATTTCTAACAACATTATTAACAACCGTAGTCAGTGTACAATGCTAACTCTGGATTCAATTCCAGTGGGGGATGACAGGAAGACAGCCAATCTGGCTATGTCATCTCCCTACGGTATAGATATTACTTATATTCTCATATTTTATAAATGCTTTTTTGTGCAGCAAAGTTTGTATCAATCTGTATGTTACTTGTTGTCTATACCGTTAAATAAAATAATCAATCAATCAAATCAATTACTCTGAACAGAAAATGTGTAAACTTTAAAGTATTTTGGACAGCTATTAGTCAGTTTCGATGAAATTATCTCTCAAATATTGAATGATATTCCATACTGATGTGGTTAGTATACATTTAAAATTGATATTGACGTGTTCTCGAATGTCCTTGGTTGTTCTCGTCTTTTAGAGGAAGGTCAGCTGTGTAGTTGAGAACGATATTTAATTCCATCTGCTCTGGGCCCTGGGGCGGCGGGACCGGGGGGGGGGGGGCACAATGGACACGTGCCCCTCCACTTTTTCCCCAGACATGTTGTGTGGTTGCACATTGAGTTAAAATGGGCTCATGCAAACGTGTCAATGTGAGGCATTCCTGTAATATAGTATTTGCACCTCCAAACAACATTTGGCCAAGCAATCCCACCTTCGGTTGCTTCGGTCCGTTTCTTCTACTTCCACCATCTTCCAACCCGAAGGCTGACCTTCGGGTTGGAAGATGAATGAAGTTGAAAAAATGAACAGGACAACGACCACACCGCGGCATGCTCGTCTAAACGAGACACTATAGTGTGTGACGGTACACTTGCCAATATACGATACGATTGTAACTTTTTCTCCCACTGAGCCGAACCAGGGTAGCCTTAGAAATGTGTGCCCCTCCACTTTTATCGAACTTCCGTCGTCTCTGTCTAGACCTGCTTATGGTGCGAGGTGACTTAGTGGTTAGTGTATCGAACTTAAAACCGAATAGGTGAAGGTTCGACCCTGACCAATTGTAACTGCGATGTGTCCTTGAGCGTGACACTTTACCATGATTACCCATGTGAGGGTGTGGAGGCGCAGTGTACTAAAACACACCGAACGTCGATGGCACACTTGCCTTCAACCGATGCTAACTCTGTGTGTGTCGAGTTTTTCTATCTGAAGCCCTGGTCCATTACGGACAACGTATGCAGCTATACTCCAACACCCACATCCGATTAGCCTGAATTATTAATTGCAACTATATTCAATAAAACAAGCTTTCTTTTGGGAGAAGATCCGAATAAGCTATGAGACTACTCTCAAATACCTACAGTACTCAATGTCTATTGCAATTTTGATATATGTTACACTGCGTTTTGTTGTTTACTGTTTTTTTGCTTTTGTCAGATTTACGGTGTTAATGTAACATATAACATTCTCTATTGAATAAATATTGTTTAAACAAAAACAAGCTTTCCATTGAATTTTTCGCTTCGCCTGCTTTGCTTGATGTCGCAAAGTCGCCATAGGTGCTAAAAGTGAAATTGAACTCCAAATCCAAAAGGTAGGGAGATCAGTAGTGTAACCTCAACAGGTATTGTTTGTGTTGTGGTTGGGATATATAGATGGTATTTAGACCTATATATTTATTTATTAGTACTCCCCGAGGTCACTTGTAACATCTATATATGGCCATATCATTACCGCGACACAAGTATAACGCTAAAGTAGCCAATTATTCACGCCTATACGCCCACTTTAGAGGATTCCTACTCGAGGCATTGGTTACCATGTCATCCCTGACTGGTCTCGTTCTGAAAATAAAGATAAAGCTGTCTCCCCTGACATTATTGGACGACTGGGGAAGGTACAATTGAGACGCATGTAATTGTTGAGAAAACACCCATGACATCAATAGAAAATAAAGCGAAGTTTCTTTCTGTTATTTTTAATGAACGAAAACAGCAGACATCTCTCGGAGCTGTCTGTGGTTTTCGTTTATTAAAAGTGATAAAAGGAAACTTGTCTGTTTATGGCAAGAAATTTAGAAGCAACTAATGAACTGTGTACCTTGGCACTTTGTTTAGCGAATGTGTTTTAGACTAATTTGCAAGATTTTATTCTTCCCAGGAAAAAAAAAATAGCAAATCTTACATCCTAGACTTTTATATTAACCCTTTACCTAACATGAAAAGCAGACGACACTTGGCAAAAAAATTCTTGAATAACTATTTTTTTTCATTTTTTGTCTCAAAAACATAGGTTATGACCCCTCGTTGGAACGAGCTCGACGAGCTCGTTCCAACGAGGGGTCATAACCTATGTTTTTGAGACAAAAAATGAAAAAATAATGAAAATTAATTGGCGATTTTTGAGAGTAGCGCTGGCCGGTTTTGGCCGTTACGTTGGGTAAAGGTTTAATGGAAAGGTGAGTGTCTGTTTAAAATGTCACGATGCTCATACTGTTGATGTAATGAATAAAAAAGATTACAGAACATCAAAAGTTGTTGAAAGCAGTGTTTTTTATTTTTAAATGGGTTTAAGCAGAGGATAATAGTCAAACGTTCAAACTGACTTGGAAAAAAACTGTTAAAGCCAGGTTCTGTATTTTTATACCACTCTAGAAGTTTGTGATCGATGATACAACTTCGCTAATATTTCTAAATTTCAATTTTTACATGAAATTCCTAAATCTTCGGTGTTAAATTTTATGACAACTTTAGAAAATTAACGGGAGCTAACTTTTCTCCAAATCGCGACCTGATTTCCAGGTTGTCCCAAGTGCATTTTTTATGCTTTCGAGATAATCGATGTTTAACCCTTTACCCGACGAATCGCCCGCATCCGCCCGCGTAATTTGCAAATTCAGCTGTTGAAAGAAATAAATGTTTCAAAACATTTCACCAAAACCATATCATGTGACCCCTCATTGGAACGAGCTCATCGAGCTCGTTTCATTGAGGGGTCACATGATATGGTTTTGTTGAAATATTTGGAAATTTTTTAAAAAATAGTAATTAAAATACTAAATTTTGATATCGTCTGTGTTGGGTAAAGGGTTAAAGTTTGGAAGTCTGGTGTGGGCAATCTATTTGGTCTACATATGCAGTTTCGAATTGAAACGATAGAGAAATCATTTCTCTGTGCGACTGTATATGTGGTGTTGGTGATTAGCGGCTATATATTTCATTTTCCTCAAGTTTCTAGGGGAAGGGTGCCAAGATTTGGAGTTACGACAAAATGGAACTAACATGTAATGAAACGCAATGCGTAGTCCCACATGGCACCTCCATTTATTTTCACTACAATTTTGTTCTATGTGGTTGAATCAAAAGTAAAATATGTACTTAGGACAAGACACACGCCATCGACAATATGAAATCCTGCAAGGCACGATGGAATTTATGCTTATTAAACTCTAACTGTTCTATGTGCAGCAGGATTCTACGATATTTCATCGTTCTAGAAACCCCATAGATATCAGTTAAATGCAAGTACAAATTGATCATGCCCATGCACACCATCGCACATGATCTGAAACCTTAAATCAAATGTTTTTGCGCGCCGAAGGACGGTGTGGGACAAGCCCCTTTCGACCTTCTTTAGCTGCGTAATTGTGTCTTGTCTGGTCGTGGTAAAGGAGGAGAGGTTGTGGATAATCAGCAGCGCTTGTGTCTCTTGTGCTTCTTTTTTAGAGGAGGTGGTCTGGATGGAGAGACCGTGGCAATCGGCGTTGTTGGTGGACTGCCTGATGGTGATTGACGTGGATCGGTCTAGTCCTGGCCGAGTCTGGGGTAGCCATGAGTGGTGACTGAGGGTTCTGCTGTGATTGCGCCTCTATCAGTTTATTTGTCTCTTCGATTTTATGGAGGAACTGCTCATACTTCCTGTCCATTTCTTTTCTGTGTTGGTCCCCTTTTTCCTTGTTTTCCTGTAGGATTCTGTCCAGCCAATTATCCGAGTCTTGGCATTTTGGTTCCGAAGAAAGAGGCGAGTGGGGATCCGGAAGAGGCGAGAGGGCATCTTCCATTTCCACCTCAGTCTCCACAGACTCTTCCACATCCAACAACACCGGCTGGGGAGCCGGCAGTAGGATGGAACTGTCTGTGGGAGTGGGAGTGGGAGTGGGAGGGGAAGTGGTGGCCGCCTCTGGCTCTTTCTTTTCCTCATCGTTCTGTTTCTTCTTCTCCAAAAATGCCTCCAAGCGTCGGGCATCCCTCCGCTTGGTGGACGGGCTCTTTCTTCTAGGTTTTCTTCTCTTAGTCTTTTCAGGGCCCCCAGGCCCCCTTGGGTGAGGACCAGCGTGAGAGGGGGTCCTCTCACTAAAGGCACTACCTCTACCCTTCGGGGTAGTGTGATTTTCTCATTTGTGATGGTGAATTCCAGGGTCAGATGGACGCTCTCGGCCATCTCCTGGATAGTCCAAGTGATGGGACGAGAGACGCCCAGAGCTGATATGGTGTTCTGTAATCTTGCCGGTAAGTCCAATGCTCCCATGTTGTCTTAGCTCAGGTGTTTCCACTCTGAAGCAAGAGGTGCGAATGATGCATGCAACCTGTTTTATCGTTCAGAACTAATACTTGCTAAAGTAATCTTGAGTCCAAAACAGTTCATGAATATGAACGAATACATTAGAGCTTTGTTAATTTGAAGCCATTACAAAGTTGAAGTAAATTGGAATAAATGTTTTATGACTATCGTCAATTTCCTTTTTAATCGTCCAGGCGCCAGAGAAATCACACAGAAAAGGTACAAGTAGTACCACTGCTAATGAAATTCAATAATACGGTCGTTTCTGGTTTGGTTTGCGCCAACTTGAATTCGACCATACGAATCTGGAAAACACGGGCGTATCTAACTAGGTTTATGAAGTAAGTTTGACGTTGGACGTTGAGCGTTCGTTTGACATTGTTATCAAGGGAGTTTAACGTTGGGCATTCGCCTGAAGGTAGCTCGATGTTCAGTGCTTGACATTCATTTGGCAGTCTGCCTGTCGTCAGTTTCGTGAAACTGTCTGCAGAGGTGAAACTAACTGCAGGAGGTTAAACGAATGTAAAACGCTGAATGTGAAACTGAATGCTGACGAATGTTCAACGTCAAACTCACGAAAGTCGAATCTCATAAGAATGCAGAACAGCCAACGTAAAACTGACAAAAGATTAATGTCTAACGATGTTCAATGCCCAACGCCCAACGTTAATCTTACTTCACGGCCTTTATCTAACTGTCTGATACAAGTACCCAGGGAACTCATCATACAAAAAAGCATTCCATCAATGCTGCAAAGCAGATTATTGCAATGGCCAGAAGGTCAAAGACGAGACTAGTGAGTGGCCAATGTTAACCATTTTTCTCGTCCCATTTGTTCTCACTGTGTTAATGAACAACCAACGTGGGTGCCTATGTGGACTGTCGTATTTGTTGTTACATCTTAATCAATTCATGCTCGCGACTCAATGATCAGGAACAACGCTGATTGTAAAATAGAATAGTTTTATTCAAACAAAAGTAGCCTCAGGTCAAACATACCTCCGGAATACAAAAACAATTTTGTGGAGCATCTGTATTGAGTATATGGACTGGGTCAACACTATTTGTGGAACTTCAATACTCGAAGGAAATGTTGTGTCAATCCTCATGCACTTTCAAAACATAGGTACTAGAGCTGTAGGTTAACCGAAACCGAACCGAGGTTTGTTTTTTTTTTTTTAAACCGAAACCGAAACCGTCGACATCCCGTAATCTAAGGTTTTTCGTTTTTATTAAAATACTCTCTTGCTGCAGAAATTCACAGAATGTAGCCATCCCAGAGTAGTGAGAGTACCCAGACACTGCCAATGGCAGTGTCTGGGTACTCTCACTACTCTGGGATGGCTACATTCTGTGAATTTCTGCAGCAAGAGAGTATTTTAATAAAAACGAAAAACCTAAGATTACTGAATGTCGACGGTTTCGGTTTCGGTTTTAAAAAAAACCCAAAAAACCTCGGTTCGGTTTCGGTTAACCTACAGCTCTAATCTCAAGACCCTCCTTGGCTACAGACTCGAAGCCAATAAGGATGCAGGGTATTGGGCAGCCCCCCCCCCCCCACCCCCCCGTGACCATGCCTACAAGAAATATTTTCAGTTCCACGGAAAAACTGTTCAGAGTCCGAATGCCAATTCTTTTCCTAAAACCCGCCAAGTTGAGAAGACTAACCTTTCGACGCCACAACATTTATTCTTATACAGATACACCCTTCCCTTCAATGTGTTTTTTCGTATAAGGTGCTTTATGAAAGCATGTAACAATCGGGTAGTCCCGTACACGAAGCCATTCCGCTTACTGATGCCATCACAAAGAGAATGACTTTCGGTAGGCAAAGGAAACTCTCCAAACTAATTACGATAAACAAACGTTGCAGTGTTTCTTTTATTGTTTATTTAAACTGTCTTCACCGAGACGGGTTACGAGCTCGTGCTGACAGTCAACGAAGCTTGGTCTGCTTAGAGCAGTGACGGATAAAAAATAATAATAATACCTTTTGTTCAACATGTAAGAGGTTTCGTCCTGGCTTCGAGTCTGCTTGGTGGGGAAAGTAAAAAATGGGGAGGGTCGAAAGATCGAAAGGGGTAAAGGAGAGTGATAATGACGTCACAGTTCTGTGTTCCCGTGGATCAGTTCCCCATAACACTAGGTTATCAGAATGTATCCCATCTTAATTTAATACTCGCTTTTAAGTTCCTTTGAAAGACTCGAGTTTCGATATTTCCTGACATTCGTGACAGGCTAGATGCGTAATATGGGTGTGTGTCCAGAACATCTGCGATGTAATGTCTTCACCATAATTACCTATTAACAGGCCATAATTACACAGATAACGACTTGCAGGAGAACAGTGTCTCTTTTACTCATTTATCAGTTGTCAGCCCATGTGGCGTTCAACAAGTGCGCCATAATGGACATTAACTTTCATGCTCAATTTGGCAGCGCTTGAATTATTGCTGGTCTGTTTAAGTGACAAATCGGTTTTCGGGGTCCGTTATGTACCTATCTTTACGTTTTATGTTTAACCCATTCAGAAAGATTATCGAAGATATTTACGCTTTTAAACAAGAAAATCGCAACTTTTAGCTATCACCTTGACACATTTATTGATTGGTGGTTAAGGTCACATTTCTGCATGGTGGCTAATCGTGACCGCAGCATGGATATAAAGTCAAGTTTAGCCAATATTGTTCATAGCCATGTTGCAAAAGACTTCCACCTCAAACATTGGTTACTGGGTCCTAATTTACCAGTAACATATAGCCTGTTTAGTACTGTAAAAACACTGCTTTACATTCTGAGATTTCTACGAGGAGATTTATCCAATTTTATATATTCGCTCAGACAAATTTCAAGTCTTTCACATTCATCAGCCTTGCCTTGATGTTGGTAAAACATGACAGTAAGTGGTGTGTCAAAATCGGTCTCTGTAAAAATAGATCGTAATCGAGCTAGCTCAGTCTGGCCGAAATTCTACCCCATACCCAACTTCGCTTGTCACGAGTAACTGGCGAACGAAGAGAAAGAAGTACAGAGGCAGATTTCAGTCACAAAGTCGGTACCTATTAGAGCTGTAGGTTTTTAAGTTTCTTGTTCGGTTTCGGTTTCGGTTTTTCAGGTTGAGCAAAACCTCGGTTCGGTTCGGTTTTCGGTTTGTTCATGAGGCCAAATAAAATTCAATAAAACTCATTCTATATGTCTGGAATCATAACTGAATGGCATCCCAGAGTAGTGAGAGTACCCAGACACTGCCAATGGCAGTGTCTGGGTACTCTCACTACTCTGGGATGGCTACATTCTGTGAATTTCCGACATTTCAGCTTAGTTGTGTTCGCAGCTTTCCTCAAGTTGCGCGTAGGTGTCAGACCTTGAAAAATGGCCAAGCACAATAAAAGTTCTGTATATTTTGGTAATTATTATATTGGCCTTCCTGATTCTTCATGTATTATAGCTTATTTCGGGCATTCATTGAGTTTCATTCAATTTCACTGCCATTCAGTTATGATTCCAGACATATAGAATGAGTTTTATTGAATTTTATTTGGCCTCATGAACAAACCGAAAACCGAACCGAACAGAGGTTTTACTCAACCTGAAAAACCGAAACCGAAACCGAACAAGAAACTTAAAAACCTACAGCTCTACTTGAGATAGGGGCGACTCATACTTCTGCTTCCATCCCCAGAGATAAATGAATGACAGAGTTTGCTCTTTATTTTATATAATAACTGTCCCGAGATCCACAACTATTGCACTAATTATCCTTATATTCCATATCGAAACTTTGTCCAGCGGAGTACCTCGTTATCAGTGACTCATGTCCCTCTATTCCACTCGTCTGAGAACTTGATATCACTTGCGTAAACTCACAAAGCATTTATGATTCAGTTGCTGGGTTTTTTTTGCTGATATCTTGTTTAGGGTTTGTATATATTTTTATGTTTAAATGTTCATTTATTTCTACAAAACACTCTCTGATTTTTCCTACTCTCTATCTTCTGAAAAGGCCTAATTGTCCTAACAAAACTACATGGGATATTAGCTGTGACATTTCCTGTTCCTGGTTCTTCGGTGCTACATGTGCTTCTGTACAGTGTGAGACCCACTCGCTCTCAATATAAGTATAATATTTTATCTCTAAGATTGTATAATGTGTAGTATAGATACTTATAGAATGCGTGTGGGTCTCTTTATCGTACGTGCACATAGGAGTGTATACAGAAAAAACATGTTGGACCTGCCCTGTATTGTTTTAGTAAATTTAGTACTCAAGTATTAGCTCTAAAGATTTACCATTATGTTTATCCTGATGCATTCGTGTTATGGACCTATCGACAGTAGATTATCTACTTCACTGTTCTCAGGAGCTGTTCCCCCAAGCAGTTTCGAAAACCTACCTGACGTTCGTCACCTAAAGCTAATATACTCGCCGTCAATTTTACGCATTGGCGTAAACTTATTACTCAACAATGGAGTACGTGAGTGCTTGTGAATTGTATTGATTTTCCTCTTCAACTCATTTGTTTTTATGCTTCTCTTTCTGGCTGCTGATATTGAACTAAATCCTGACCCCTCGATCGAAACAAGCCTGAATTTATCATGTCATAAATCCCGAGCGACAGGTTTCAAAATTTGCCACATGAACCTACAAAGCCTAAAATTGACGTGCTACAATGTGAAATGCAGGGGCACGACATATGCGCATTCACTGAAACATGGTTACAATCTAATGAAAGTGCTGATGTTCAGCTCGGTACCTTTCAAGAAGTAATTAGAAAGGATCGCCCATATAGGGGAGGGGGTGTTGCAATATATATCCTAAATGGTATCCATTTAAGCTGAGGCCTGATCTCGAAGTATGTCCACTTGAATGTATATGGATCGAAGTCATTACCATTGCCTCGTCGTTTCTGCTTGGTGTCTTCTATCGCCCCCCAATAGTGGCAATGAATGTTGGCATATGGTCTCCACATCTTTTGAGAGAGCAAAGGATTCGGGAATTTCTCGTATTATTACAGGTGATTTTAATGATAACGCACTACTACCAACTAGGGAAAAAGTCATGGAGATTATGGATTACTTTAATCTTAGGCAACACTGGTGTCGGAACCTACATTCTTTACAAAAACCTCGGAAACCTTATTAGACCTTATTGCCTTCGGCGAAACAGTGAGTGGGCTATCTTGTGAAGTAGCTGACCCATTTATACCCGACCTCACTGCCCCGTCCACAATGAAGTAGATTTCAGAATAAATTCATTTAAAAGTTTTAAACGTAAAATCTGGTTATATGATGAGAGCAACTTTGTTGAACTCCATAATGCATTGACATGCACCCAGTGGAATATTATCTTAGCTCAAAAAAGTCTGGACACAATGGTGAACAATTTTTTTCCAAAGTTCTAGAAATTGCGTCTGCCTGTATTCCAACAAAGGAAGTGACAATCAGGAGTAAAGACCCTAAGTGAATGCATAACGAAATTAGGCTACTAATACGTCAGAGGAAACGTCTTTATCGTTCAGCAAAAATCTGAAAATCGACTCGAGACTTGGGCGAAATATCGCACAAAAGGAAACGAAGTTGTCTCTGTTATAAGAAAATCAAAAACAACATATTACAACAAAATACATTTAACACTAAATAACAGGGCCACCATCTCCACTCACTGGTGGAAAACTCTAAGATTACTCCTGGGAAATAAAGTGGCAGAAATCCCAGACCTGTTTTATCAGAACAAACTTACTTCGAGTAATGAAGAAAAAGCGGGAGTATTAAATGACTACTTCTCTAACATTGCTACACTTGATGATTCTCATGCAAGCCTCCCAGTACTGCCCTCCCATGAATGTCCAACTATTAGCAACTTGAAAATAAGTGAAAATGAAGTGAACGAGTCTCTTAAATCTTTACAAATATCGAAGGCATCGGGTCCGGATCTGGTGAGCCCACGTCTTTTAAAGGAGTGAGCGGCTTCCGTGAGAAAACCGCTCACTGATGTGTTTAACATTTTACTCAGAAATTCCTACTTCCCACTGCAATGGAAAAAGGGCTAATGTAACCCCAGTACTTAAAAAGGCTCCTCCCAACCTGGTGTCTAATTATCGTCCGATATCATTTCTGGGTTGTTTAGGAAAGGTATTCGAAAGGTGTGTTTTTAAACAATTGTGTCAATTTTTAGAGGAGAACAACATACTCTCTTCTTTCCAGTCAGGTTTCACTCCGCCCGATTCTACTGTACTCCAACTAACGGATATATACGACGAGTTTAGCTGCGCCTTAGATGGAGGCAAAGAGGTAAGGGTTGTTTTCTGCGACGTTAGTAAAGCTTTTGATAAGGTGAGGCATAGAGGATTGATTCATAAACTGGAAAAAAATTGGAATCACCGTTGTGCTTCTGGACTTTTAAAAATCTTTTCTCAGTAATCGTATGAAAAGAGTGGTGGTAAGTTCTGAAACCTCATCGTGGAAACCAGTCACCTCAGGAGTTTCTCAGGGATCAATCCTTGGACCGCTGCTCTTTTTAATCTACATAAATGATATAGCCTTGGACCTAACAAGTAGCATTCCATTATTTGCAGATGATACAACCTTGTACAGTGGAGCCCACTTAATTGGATATCTCTTAATTGTATATCCCTGTTAACTGAATATAATTTTCAAACACAAAACCATTTACCACATCTTCAGTACAAATTTGATCTGTTAATTGCATATGGGTTGTAGAGTAAACTCCTGTTAATTGTATATACATTTTTGTAATATGTCGAAAAAATTACTGTGATACGCACCAAATTCCCTTTATTTATCAACTTTTTTTGCCTCACTACATCCAATGCAGGCATTTATTCTATTATATCTTGTTTGGCAGAGCTCTCTGAGCTCTCTCAAACAAGATATAATAGAATAAATGCTCAGTTTACCTCCAGAACACAGGAAACCGACCAAATCCCTGTTAATTGTATACTGCCGTTAATTGGATAATTTTCACTGGCAAAATGGATATTCAATTAAGAGGATTCTACTGTACTTAATAGTAGATAACCCCGATCGAGCCTCTTTTGTTTTATATAGCGACTTGGCCAAAATTGAACAGTGGGCGCAAACATGGCTTGTTGAATTTAACCTCTAAAATCTGAAACGATGGTCATTTCTCGAAATCGGGCCCCAGTGAGACACCCCCAGTAGTAATAGAAGGTACGAGCATTAAAGAAGTCACTGAACACAAACACTTGGGTGTTATCTTAAACTCGCGATGTACGTGGGAACATCACATTGACCATATCTGTGCAAAGGCCTGGTCACGTCTAGATCAAATTAGAAGGAATAAATTCTTATTAGATCGTAAAACTCTGGAAAAAATATATTTCGCCTTCATTCGACCTTTGCTCGAATACGCAGATACGGTTTGGGACAACTGCACTGAACTTGACTCGACGAGGCTTGAAAGCATCCAAATAGCTGCTGCACGTATTGTGACAGGTGCTACCCTGAGTGCCAGTAAAGATTTATTATATGTGGAAACTGGTTGGGGTACCCTCAAATCACGACGGGAGAAACATAAACTGATCCAGTACTTCAAAATGTTTTACAATTTGGTCCCCACCTATATATCGAACAGGATCCCTCCGCCTATTTCAATCAATCAAATCCACGATCTCCGTAGAGCAAACAACTGTCGCTTACCTTTTTATCGAACCAAAAATTACCAAATATCGTTCATTCCCTCAACAACAATACTATGAAACGAGCTACCTTCACACATCAGGGATAACACCTCTTTGGTAGAGTTTAAAAATTATCTTAATCGCAATCGACCACCACAGTATTTTGATCGTTCTTCCTCTCGTAAAGCACAAATGCTTCATTGCAGGATGCGTCTACGGTGTAGTAACCTGAAGGAACACCTCTACGGTAACCATCTTGTCGATTCCCCGTACTGCTCGTGTGGAGAGCCCGAAACCCCTGAACACTTTTTATTAAGCTGTCCTATTTACGCTCAAATACGCAGAGCGACACTTGGCCAACTTCCGTATCCACTTGACTGTAATACGTTGTTGTATGGTTCGGAAATTTATTGTGAAGTGGATAATAAAACTATTTTTGAAACAGTCCATAAATTCACTCTCGATTCTGTAAGATTTGCTTAATCTCACCCCTTTGGGTCCCCGGTGGTGGTGTCTACTGTGTATGTCAGGTGAAAGACAGTGTTAACCCTTCGAGTTGGCCAGGCCTGTCCCCCTAGACTTGCATTGCTTATTACGGGGTAGAGCGTGGAAAAGGGGTCGTTGGGTCTTGATCTCTGCGGTTTCTATGAATTTATTCGGGCAAATCAAGAAAAGACTCGTTTTACATATAAAAATGATATGATGAGTATATTGCTATTGAGTAAATAATACATACAAAATATGGAATAATACGTTGTGTTACCCGCTCCGCAGAAGTCATTTGTTTTCTATGCAGCGCTGCATACTCCTCCCGATTAGGGGATTGTCACGGTATTCCCACTCGGTTTGTCGATGATTTGAAGAATTGTTTGTCGTCATATGCTGGTCCTGAAGCCTTGGTTCTATTGCGGCATTTTGACACCGATCAAGAAAACGTCCTCAGTGTTTACTTAACACATCATAGACCGCGTCCCTTGCACTTCCGGGGATTTATTAACTGGTACCTTGGAGCGAAGTCTATATCACTATTCATGATTCGGATCTAACACTATACTGAGTCTTCTGAATTGTACTTCACCATTGCGTAACGTGTACCATTGAGTCTGATTCGTAGATCACTTTATCCTGTCACAAAACGTATAGCACAGAGTCTGTGATCGGTTCTGCCTTAATTAGCTTCCAGGCGAAGGATTCTGAGACGTAAGTGCTGGTCGTGATTCGCTCGTAATTCAGTTATTTCCATCACACTTTACACATCATTCCAGCTAACTGTCCTCTACAAACTACACGCCGTGCGTCTGGACGACAACAGGGCTGATCCAATCTTATTTGGTGCTTTCATGGCGTTTCTCTCCCTTCCAACCCTTCAATAGCACCTATCTTTGCAATTCGCCGACACTTTCCCACGGCCAGGAGAGCTGAACTACTCAATAGCTTACATTACTGAACACTGACCAGGATTATTTCAGAATCATAGTTAAATCTATAACGGTGTCATGTTCGCATTTCAACACTGGCTTTCGATAAGGTACCAGAACAGAGCAGTGACCCGAATTGTATTAAAATTCCTAGTTAGAGTTAATTTATGTTTCATGTACCTTCATGTATTTTAGCTTGCTACTCACACCATCCACCTGCCAACTACACAAACTATCCTGCAAGTCCAGTTACACATTTTCAAACAAAAGTGGCCAATTTCTGGCAGTGTCGGTTCGGTGGCGGCGGTTGAGAGAGGGTGTCCATGTTAAATTTTGTGCGGTAGACCATTTAATGTTCTCGACATGGGACTTCGTATCTGCACGCTGACAGCATTTAGTGGTCTACTTCCCACATTCATTTAGTGGTCGTCCCGCCTAATGAAATTGTGACTTATCATGCTCGTATCCCGTAAAAACAGTTTCTGGGATTAAAACGACGTTTTCTAAAACGCGGTACATCTCCACATTGCACGTGTGCACGCGGGCACTGGGGACCAGGCAGATACAAACAGAAAAATCCAAAACAGAATTATAAACATAATCTAGGACAAATTCTCGGGCTTCTTTTACTCTCTTCTTATCCTGAGTACTGTTACATTGTACCCAAAAGTTGAAATCTTCCTATGCACACGGTACGGGGAGTGGGCTGTAGCGGGGTCGCCCGCGGGGTAGAGTTGAATCCGGAGGTATCATTTTCAAATTAAGTACATATGTACAGAAAACACAGGCAATGATGGAACCAGTCGACCTCCAGATTTACTTCACACATCTACTGGTTGGAACTTTGCTTGTGTTTGTTTTGCTTGGTAACAAACTTGCAGTTATTGCGTGGGTAGAGTCTCCGCTCTGCGGATGATTTGGTGGTGGTACACTCTACACGTACTGTGGTAGCACCGGTCTGTTTTTAAGTTTGGTGCTAATGTGGTCATACCTGTCTCCTCCGAGTTGTTGGCGTTATTCATACTCTGGTCCTCTATCTGTTACTCTTCGAAGCTGCACCATATGTTGTAGGCACTCAACCAGGTCCTACTGACACGTCTCTCTCCTGGCGGGCAATTATGGCGTTTAGCATAAAATCTTCACATATACCTTGCAATACCTTGATGTTGCTACCGATATTTAAAGATAAATACCGAGCAGCTGTGACTCAGTATAAGTTCTTGTCCTTGTGGAACCTCCAAGGAATAGCATTACTATGACCCTTGGGGACATGTCGATCCCAGCTGCTATACCCTAATATTTCAGTTGACACCGTCATGCTACCAAGACTCATTTCAACAATACAATAAATTGTAGTATTTTTCCATCGACTATAGAATTAAAATGTATTTCATACTACGACGGTTCTGGACCTTAAAATGGGGTCCTTGATTGACGGTCACTACTAATGCCTTTATAAATGTATACAAGAATTCGACCGATGTTGATAAACAGTTAGACGATTGTCCTGACGCTACTCATCCCGCTGACCATGTGCCCCCATGTATTCTGTCCTGGTCTCTCTTTGCTCGCCTTCGGCTCGGTGAGTTGTTGAGGCCTCTTAAAATTCTAGCCCATCAGTACTATCTCTTTCACCTGTTCTAACTTCTTCAATCTGTTCAACTTGAAAACCAAGGTCGTAATATTTGTTTCCAACATGACTGCATTCTAATATCATATTGAATAGAACACATTTGACATAGCAGAAGCTATGTATGGTAAATGTTTGGGTTATTGAAGTCATTTCATTAACATCTCGTGCCATCACATTTGTAAATGTACCTTTAGTGGAAACGACCTTTATAAGCTTTCAGCTTACTGTCGAATCCACACACATTTCATTGCTGTATGTCTTTTTCTCTGATAACTGGAAATAAATATTGCTTAAACCAACTAAATTAAGGTAGATCTGAGCGGCCAAGTCCAAGAGAAGCGATTTAACTGAGAATTAATGTTCTGGCTATGGAAATAAAAATCTGGGGGTTTCTCGAAAAGTTCAGTCCAGTCTGAAGGTGTGTAAGGCTGTGGGTCGTTGCGAGTAGATGGGAATGTCCCATGCTATAGGTTAGAGGAGGTGCCGCATCGGCGCGAAGGTATAGGCACGTTGTGATGTAGGGGAGCCACATAGCTCATATTTAGAATAGGAGCAGTCGTGGGCCAAGTCTGTGGCCATATATGAGAATAGGACCAGAAACACGAAGTCCGAGCTCAGGGAGCTATTCGCATTTAGGTAAACGGCATTACCTGTTTTAGAAGGCAAGCCATACGTAGGCAGAGTAGGCTTTGCCTGTACGAACATTATTCTGAGACAAACGTAAAGGAGAGTTTAACCCCATTGGTGGCGACTGCTTGTGTGAAAAGTGTCAAGTAAAGTGACAATAAGCTAATGACGGCAGTGAAAGGGTGAAGTGAAGTGGCGACCAAGGAACAAATACCAGCGAAAATGAGGAAAACCCAGCGACAACAGAGAATACGGGCCCGCAAGTGACTCAAAAACTGTGTGGGTAGGGGGTGATTGACGTTTTGTTTTCTTATTCTTTTGGATTCCATGTAAGTCACAAATTATCATATTTATTTATATATATATGTATTAAAATTGTTGTTTTCAGTGAACCCCTGTTGATTTATGCTTTTCGAGGAAAGGGTATTAACCTCTTCAGGATAAGAACCACCCCATCAAAAGTGAAACGGGCGGGCTTGTTACGGTGAGACATACGTCCACGCAAGGATTCAGGCGACACTCCTTGAGTTTTGGCTGAATACGCGCCGCGAATCTATTTCCCCAGCAGCGACAAAGTCCCGGTTTCCGACAAAATGAATGAATCTGACTGAATCCAAAATCGTAGGTAAAAGATCAAAGAAATAAACGCATGAAAAGCTGTCAGATTTTGGTATTATTGATTTCCAGTAGACAAGTCACCCGTCGAAACATCATAATTTTCGCAACATAATGATCACCATGATTTTATTTCTTTATTTATTGGTGCTGAGATCACATATATCTACAGTGGGGCTTATCATGACAGCAACACAGCCAAAAAAGTCAAGTTTAGTCCTGTTGGTTATAGCCATGGTGCCCATTTTAGAAGACGTCCACCAAAAACATTGGTTACTGGGTCCCATTTCGCCAGCGAAACAGAATTTGTACACAAGCAGCGCTTTACTTCCCAGGTCTCCCATGAGATTACCATTATGACTGTGAGATACGAATACGAATTGAAATTGTGATGAAATATCTTATTTTAAATAACTCCCACTTAGATGCCAGTATGATTTGATATCCCCCAGGCATGGTATAAGTCATTTACTTAAACTATGCCTAATGTTGATATCAAACTTCGAGAAATATCTTGAAGATCGAAGAAAATCCCCAAAAGCAAGAAAGAAAATATAAAAACAAATAAACAAGCAAATGTGAACGAATTTAGTTTGTGCGGATATGCCTAATGTGGGGGAGTGTCTATATGCCCCTCCCATAAATTGTTTCAAAGCAAAGACATCTGAAAATAACTAGAAGACTAAAAATAAAAAAATTCTAGCACCCTATCAGTTAATGTGATACAAGACACGGGACCCAGGCCCCTGTCTTGTATCACATTGAGAGACCACGTTCGAGTGTTATTTTGGTGTTTTCTTAATGCTGGATTTCTGTCTTTTCATGATCTCTTAATACGATCCAAGACTCGGGACCCTGACGCCTTATATTGTAGCATATTGAGAGACCATGTTCAGGTGTTATTGCAGCGTTTTCTAAATATTGGATATTTATATTTACATTTAAGATCGTAGATCGCCATGTCGTCCCCTGAGTTCCAGTAGGCACATAGAACACATTAGAACTCAAGGGGCGATGTGTCGAGTCGATGTGGAGGAGCGAAGGCTTTAGAGTTTTAGGTTTCTGCCCCCTCCCCCAACACATACACACCCTTTGGGCAACATATCTGCGCCTATGGCAGCAACACAGTCTTCAATAGTACTAAATCAGTAAGCTTGTTTCGAAACAGCCATCTTGGACTAAAATTCTTCAAGGGGGGTGAATGTACATCACAGAAGGGTGTAACATTCCGTTCCATATTGATCGAAGTAAACATTTTACACATGCAATGTCAGTTAGAACAAAATGGAATCGTTCATTTGGTTGAGCATCAAAAGTGACAACATGGAAGCATAATGTTTCAGCAGAAGTCCAAAATGGAACTGAAAAATTGTGCTTTGGATGCACTTGGAACAAACAATAATCGCATATATTGTTGTAGGGATATACGAGATACAGCCTAGATTCCATCACCAGTCGATGCGCAATGAAATTTCGGTTCATCGGTACCCGAATCTCATTTTTGCCCAAAAAGTCTCTTGGGACAACCTGGAAATCAGGTCGCGAAATCTCTAGCAGTGACGAAAATTGTCAGCCATGTACAATTAAACAGGCAGCAGTGGGTTCCAGGAATTCCGGAATGTCTGCTACCTGGGAAATAATACAACTGTTTAATTACACATGGCCGCCGATACGTTTTAGTCATTTGAATTTTTGACATAACCATTATGGCGTCAAATCTCATTCGAAATTGGAAAGGTCTTGCTATTTTTCATTCCTTTTGAACCATATATGCCTAGCTTGCTGCAGGGAGAGGTGACGGGCAACGCTTTGGGAGAAAAAATATTTGAGGTATGTTAACTCGGAAAACTACGAGTGAATAGATTGAAAATAGCATGCCACCCAAGACTTACGGCCCAACAGTTATAGTCATGTCACGAGTCTCGACGAGAAACAACTGATCAACTTGTAAGACTCTCTGTTTTAACATTTTGTCCCAATCAGTTTCAACGTTTGACTATTATTTTCTGTTAAAACACATTTAAAAATAACAAAAGGGCATTTTCATCATCTTTTGATGTTCTGTAACCTTTTTTCTGTTCATTATATCAACAGTGTGCGTATCCTAAAATATAATATGGACACTACTATCCTTTCCATTAATATAGAGAGGATATGAAATGAGTGTTTTTCTCATATGATATTTATGAAACGAGTCTAAGAATGTTCCGTTTGAGCGAGCCTCTGGCGAGCTCCAAACGGAAAATTCGGACAAGATTCATAAATATCACATGAGAAAAACACTTATTTCATATTCTATTCATCATATGACACACATATGCACAAATTAACGGCTTAGTATGACTTTTTAACCCTTTACCTAACGTGTGTTGCAGACGACACTTGCAAAAAACATCATCATATAACTAAAATGTTCATTTTTTGCTTCCAAAACATAGGTTATGACCCCTCATTGGAACGAGCGCGATGTTTTGGAAGCAAAAAATGAAAAATTTTCGTATATAGCACTGGTCGGTTTTGGTCGTTATGTTAGGAAAAGGGTTAATGCAATATAACCCAACCTAAATAGGACAGATAACCTAAATTCTCCCTACTCAAATTATGCAAATGTGACCCAGTTGTATTTTGTTCAGCCAATCAAACTGTCCATATTTGAAATTGACCAATGAAATGTTTCAACCCTAATTATGCAAATTATGAAAATATGGCCCAGTTGTATTTTGTTCAGCCAGTCAAATTGTCTAGTTTTGAAATTGACCAATGAAATCGAGGGAAGGCTTTATTTATCACTGATTAATATGACAGCAAAACACCAAATGCTTTAAAGTGAACAAAACGGACGAGTCATATGATAACATATTCTAGGATGCAAGATTTGCTATTTTTTCTTCCCGAGAAGAGTAAAAACTTGCAAATGACTGTAAGAACACCTTTCCTAAATAAAGAACCAAAGTGAAGTGTTACTTTGTTGCTTCTAATTTGTTTGTATTAAAAAGCAAGTTTCCTTTTGTAACTTTTAATAAAAGAAAACAACAGACAACTCAGTGAGCTGTATTTTGTTTTTGTTGATTAAAAGTAACAAAATGAAACTTCCTTTTATTTTCTACTGATGTCATAAGTTTTTTCTCAACAATTTCATGCTTCGTAATGGACCTTCCTCGACCGTCGAATAATATCAGGGAGATAACTTTATCTAAAGTCGATTTTTATGACGAGATAAGTCAGGAATGTGATACGCATTTTTTCATTTTGATGTATCATATACATGTGTTATTCGGAGATTAGTCGAATTTCAGAATCAAGAAGTTTTTTCCGAAAATATGTTAGCGTAAACTGGCTTAAGTCACCTTAAAGATTGAAATGCGTTTAGCCAATGAAATATAGTTCGATCGATTTTTCAATCAATAACTTTATCCGTACTTCTCTAGCTTACAGGCCCTTTTGTATTTGAATATAAGATATTTTACGGGGCGGGGGGACCGTACGCCTGGTGACATCCCCTCTCGTGAGTATGCCCGCGAAACACCTACTCAAAAGTTAAATACAATTGAGGAAATGGTGCTTTCTCTTAGCGATTATAAAGTATAATTTACATTTTTAATAAAAGTAAAACCTAAACTTACAAATTTGATAGAATTTGAACCCTTTACCCAACGTAACGGCCAAAACCGCCCAGCGCTATTCTCAAAAATCGTCAATTAATTATCATTATATT
Organism: Pictodentalium vernedei; assembly: GCA_031216915.1. Classification (NCBI taxonomy): domain Eukaryota; kingdom Metazoa; phylum Mollusca; class Scaphopoda; order Dentaliida; family Dentaliidae; genus Pictodentalium; species Pictodentalium vernedei. The sequence continues at coordinate 689,344,564 of CM062295.1, forward strand.
TTCATCTTTTGTCTCAAAAACATAGGTTATGATCCCTCTTTGGAACAAGTTCGTCGAGCTCGTTCCAATGAGGGGTCATAATCTATGTTTTTGAGACAAAAAATGAAAACAAATAGTTCTTCAAGAATTTTGTTTGCTAGTGTCGTCTGCTTTTCATGTTAGGTGAAGGGTTAAAAAAAACTGTTTTGTAGAATTATTTTGTCGGGTGTTGGATAAAAATCGATAATATGCGTGTTTTCAAAAATCTGTCAGAGACGGGATGCATTTTATAATAAACGTATTCTTTTTGTTGATATTTGGCTAATTTGATACACAACAATAAAGACATCGTCTTACATGGTCAGCGATATTACAGTCAATTCAGACTATACACATTTAAGCGTCGACATTGTCACTCAAACAATCTCTCCAATTGAATACCCAGAATACGATTTAATGATTACAAACACGCAAACATTATTATAACCACTTGCGCGGAATATGTCAACAACGTGACGCATCGTCAATAAAACTCAGTGAAACGATCGTAAATGCCACACTAGTTCTTTTATTGACAAATTCCAATCGTGTTGCGGTCATTTGCCATTCAATTAACAGGCAAACAACCTTTATGTTTGGTTTATGTTGATTTTATGAGCCATGAATATTCTAGTGTTGTTACAAATTTTGCTATATGAAGTGATGCGGGGAAAAATTACCAACAATGTCAGTTTTGAGGAACGCTAACTTTCATTTTTATCTAACAAATCTGTCAAATCGGATCAGCGATATTCACCAAAATCGTCATGATTCTTGGCTGACGCCTCTCGTCACAAAACCAATAACATGATTTTGGAGGGCGTTGCGGTTTATTAACGGCCCGACAGGAATGATTAACAGTCAGAGGGTCCATTAACAGCCCGAGACGAAGTCGAGGGCTGTTAACGGCCCGAGGGCTGTTAATCATTTCTGGAGGGCCGTTAACCCTTTACCTAACATGAAAAGCAGACGACACTTGCAAAAAAAATTCTTGAATAACTAATTTTTTCTATTTTTTGTCTCAAAAACATAGGTTATGACCCCTCGACGAGCTCGTTCCAATGAGGGGTCATAATCTATGTTTTTGAGACAAAAAATGAAAAAATGATGAAAATTAATTTTCGATTTTTGTGAATAGCGCTGACCGGTTTTGGCCGTTACGTTGGGTAAAGGGTTAAGATTAAATAAGAGCCCAAGGCTCCCACAACAGCCTTCCATGTACCATATCCCCCCCCCCCCCCTCAAAAAAAAGGAAATTGCTAGGGCATCCCCTATAATACAGTAGTGTGATCATAAAAGTTGTGTTTTGCGATTGAATCACTTTTTGATTTTTGAGACACATACACTTACAGCAGTGGGTTATTTTCTTCAATAAACTGCTGCTAGTTCAAGATCACATCAAGAAAAACAAATGAGAGTAGCATCTCTCTGGTTTTCGCATTTCCGTTATGACGGGTGACATTCTACAGTATTGTGTGTGTGGCAGAGTATTTCGACTCTGTTGCAATTAAGTTGAAATACTCAGTCAACTTCTCTGATCACAGAAGCTGTATTGGACAAGACGGTTGATGGTTTGAAGGCTTCCTTCGGAGAAACCTTTCAACGGTTGGGCTCCAAAAGACACGTTTTATCAACATCCTGCATCAAATTACCCCGTTATTCCACGTACTTCATTGTTATTTATCCTGGTTCCCCATACACTGCAAATGGCAATAGTATCGCGGTACGTGCAAAACAACAAGGTTTTTTTTTAAAATTTAACCTCTTAATGAGCCCATCACCAGCCTGACTCGACTTCTATATATATATATATATATGTAATTTATTAAAAATTGAAGGATTTACATATATAGTGGTATAAGGGCCATTTACCAACCAGGCTGATTGGTCCTGACCTCTCAGTCTCACGGTGAATGGAGCCTTTATTCGACACTTCTCTCTCAATCTTTTACACTGGTGGCATTAGCCAGCCCTCAACAGTTGGTGGCATTGTGAGTGCTGTGGCAAAACACTGCGGATGTTTCGAATGCTCTGAGATGGAGTCTGGGTGCAATTCACCAAGGTTGAATTGGAAATAGAGATTTTATCTCGAAAAGTTCATTCATTGACTAAAAAAAACGATCAATGACATTTTTTTCCAGCAAACATCCGTATTCACCATATTTCTCCAACCAGCTGGAATGCAGTACACATCCGTACTCCAAAAATATATACCCTTCGCTCTTAATTCACTTTTTTTGTGGACACATTAAAAACTAATTCAGAACAGGATTTTTACTGACAACAACACAGATAATCCCCCTGCTTTGGGCTATGTCATTTACAGACCCATAAATTTATGTTAAACATTTCAAAGTTGTGATTTAATCAATAATTGAACAATTTATTTTTAAATTGCAGAAATAACACGTCAAAAAGAAGTTAAATTTTAAACACAAGGTGATAAAATTTATAACGTTGTGAAGACCATTTCTATGGTGATAAAAAGTGGGCACTCAAAGTGACAAAAACCGAATTAACCCTTTACCTAACATGAAAAGCAGACGACACTTGCCAAAAAAATTATTGAATAACTAATTTTTTTCATTTTTTGTCTCAAAAACATAGGTTATGACCCCTCGTTGGAACGAGCTCGACGAGCTCGTTCCAACGAGGGGTCATAACCTATGTTTTTGAGACAAAAAATGAAAAAATAATAAAAATTCATTGGCGATTTTTGAGAATCGCGCTGGCCGGTTTTGGACGTTACGTTGGGTAAAGGGTTAAATTGCAAAAAGTGTCTTCTGAGGTTCCTTACGTGCTTTGTTACCGTCATATACGCCTAGATGTGATCCGTATCTTGACCAGCACATATCATTTTAGTAATACAGCACGATCAAAGCCCAGTTTGTGGCCATTGCCTACGAGGTGTGCTGAAGGTACCATAATGCATAGAGTGGAGGCCAGAATTGACTGATGCACAAAGAAAGACCTAACCCGTTGGTATATCAGTAGCGATTTTCACCTTAAATGCACAACACGTAGTTTCTTCGCACTGTCGTATGAGAGTAGTATAGCATGTACCCGATCGTGCCTGATTACCCGGACTTTTGCCGGTGCAACTAGTGTTAAATTCCCATAGGAACCGGACTTTTGCCGGTGCAACTTTTGCCGGTGCAAAAGTACGGCCCCTTTCAGCTAGATCCGGTAAATAGTGTACGTACTGCATATATAGTATGCTATGGCATGTATAGTGATATATGTACGCATGGGGCTATAGGTATATATTATGGGTAAGGGATGGAAAGATAATGGTGAAAGTTGCTATTGACGTCGTGACGTCATGATGCACACGCGACATCATAGAGATGTTGACCACTGTTATTGTCCAGTATACAATCTGACATAACGTTATTCGGGTCAGTGGATGTCGGGCTTCTCGTATGGGGTGGCGGCGACATAGTAGTAGTGGTATATATGCATGTAGGTCCCAAGTTAGCCCTTAGTACTATTAATCCACATTATGCTTCATATTATCCTATGTCTGCTATAGCTAAGTCAAGCAGTAGGGTGGGTGGGGGTAGTGTTGTATTGCGAGATAGTCATTAGTGGTTTAGATTGGCAGTACAGGATGAATGATCTGTTGGTCTATTACCCTCCTTAGTACTATTAACCTACCGAATCCTTTGTATTATCTTATGGCTGGTATTGGAAGTTTAGTGTTAGGCCAGGCAGTATTATACTACGTTGTTTAGAACGGGTGGCATAGGATGCATGGTATCTGGTATATACCCCTGTAGGTCCAGTCCCCGATATTATTAACCAGCCGATTGCTTTGTACTATTCAATGATTGGTATAGGGAGTACGTTATGACAGGTCAAGTGGTATTGTGGAGTGGGGGTGGGGGTAATGCCTGACAGTATAGAACAACGGTATAGTATGGACGATATATACCTCTGTGGGCCCCTGCAGGTCCCATGTTAGCCCTTAGTACTATTAATTCACCCGATGCTTCATGTTATCCTATGACTGGTATAGGCAGTATGCAATGCTAGGCATAGGGGTATTGTGGGTAGGGGTACTGCCTGGTAGTTTAGAACGGTACTATAGTATGGGCGGTATATACACCTGTTATACAGGCCCCCTGTTAGTGCTTGGTACTATTAATTCACCCGATGCTTCATGTTATCCTATGACTGGTATAGGCAGTATGCAATGCTAGGCATAGAGGTATTGTGGGTAGGGGTACTGCCTGGTAGTTTAGAATGGTACTATAGTATGGCGGTATATACACCTATAGGCCCCTGTTAGTGCTTGGTACTATTAACCAACTGATTGCTTTGTTTTATTATATGGCTAGTATATGTAGTACGTTATGGTAGATCTAGTGATTTTGTGGGGGGTGGGGGTAATGCCTGGCAGTATAGAACAACAGTATAGTATGGACAATATATAGCTCTGTGGGCCCCCGACAGCCGTTGATACTACTAATCGACTTAATGCTTTATGTCACCCCATAACTAATATAGGTAGTATGTAATGTGGGGCCAGACGTTATTGTGGGTGGGTGAGTGTAATGCATGGTCGCCTAGTGTGGTAGTGTAGGGTGTACGCGTTCTCCACCTACAGGTCCCATGTTAGTCCTTAGTACTATTAATCCGCCTAATGCTTCTTGTTATCCTATGACTTGTATAGGTAGTATGTAATGCTAAGCCAAGGGGTACTGTGGGTAAGTGTAATGCTTGATGTTAAAACACTGACTCCAAATTTTACGGACTCGGCTAAGAATCTCAATTACGGAATGCTTTATATGTATACACTGATGGAACATTTTGAAGGCCTGGGCGAAGGTATAGCTAGGAAGTAGTGGTACACGTCAATATTAATGGATGGTAGTTTAGCCAATAGTACTGGCACAAGGCCGCAATGGAACAAGCTTGCTGTAGAAGCTAATGGTGGGACAGATAGACCATAGCCAGTAGTGGCCTTGGAGCTTTGGCGACAAGATGGAAACGGAATCCCATTTGTGGAATCCCTTTTTTGGAATCCCATTTGTGGAATCCCTTTTTAGGAATCCCATTTTCTGAAATGAGGATAAGAGTCGTATTAAAAATTCCTCAATGAGGTCTAATTTACTACGACTCTTATCCTCATTTGACAAAAAAGGGATTCTCCAGAAGGAATCCCATTTGCGGAATCCCTTTTTAAGAATCCCATTTCTGGAATAACTTTTTTCTGAAATGAGGATAAGAGTCGTATTAAAAAACCCTCAATGAGTCCTCATTTATTATCCCTCATAGCCTCATTGAATTCTGAGGTTACGAGGACCATTAAAAATCCCTCCCCCCCCCCCCCCCCCCCCCCCCCCCGTTGGAACGAGCTCGTTCCAACGAAGGGTCACATGATATGGTTTTGTAGAAATGTTTTCAAAAATAATATTTTTTCAACTGCTGAATTTGCATATTACGCGTGCGGATGCGGTCGATTCGTTGGATAAAGGGTAAACCCTGTGAAAGAGAAAGCCCGCCTTCATCGTCCAGGATTATGGTACGTCGTAATTTCATGACGTAGGATGGCTGCTCGGTGAACTTGCGGGGTAGACCCATCAATATTTGCAACGTGCAGCCCCCGCGAAAACATTAATTGGTCTACTCCCAAATAATGAAAATGGTATCTTCCAACTGATGTCATTGAACTGACATGGAAGATATCTTCAGGGTTAAAATGGATCAAAGACGTCCATGCGAACATGTTTTTATTTACCACCATGTGCAGCGCCCACAACAATCTCAATGTACACAATTGAAGTGAAATTGCATGTTTAAGCAATGTTGTCATAAAAATAAATTTGATAAACCTCAGATTCTAATGTTTGAGACTTTTGAGGAAACCAAAGCTAAATTTGGTCCTCTTTTATTCACAACACTTTCAAACCAGAACAAGACATATGGGGATTTTTTTAAAACAGTTACGATGATGGATGGTGGTTTAGAAGGTCATATCGCGATTTGTCCCCCTACTGTCCCAAGTGAAGTGTGTTTTCTTTAGGAGAATATGTTTTAACGATTCACATAGAGTTATAGTTCTTGTCCCTATATCCCGATAAATGCTGTCTTCTGATTGGTCAAAAATACCTAGGACAAAGAGCCATGGCAAAGGGCGCACCCAACATCCAAGGTATATGAGGGGTGCAACATCCAGTGTATAAGGGCACACAAAACATCGGGGATATATTGTTTAAATGAAAGCTTTTCGCTTTCGCTCGTCTCGATATAAAAACGAACCCAAAAACCTGAAAATAGTCACAAATATCATCAGATTTCTGACAATTCGATCATATTTTGCTGTTATAAATTAAATAGTCGAATAATTAAATCAAACAACTTGAGAAAAATAAAATAAGAGCAAATCTGTCAACAAAATAGCCCCCGATCTGCATGATCGATTTTTTCAAGGGTTATTTTTAGATTAAAATTGTAGTCGCTCCAGTATTCGCGTGTTTGGTCCAACTGACTGTGGATCGTGAGAAACGCGTTCACAAATTTATTTTCACTATGTTTCTATTGTGTTTTCACTATGTTTCTATTCTCATTTAAACACCTCGCCTGTGGATCGGTTTTAAAAACCGACATCCAGGTATTAAATCTCCATATACCATACATGTTGGCGGAGATATCTTATATTATTCTTGGCAAGGAATCCCAAACAGGGCCGTAAATTTAATGGTTTCAAGTGTCATATCCCCTGCTGCCCCTTATAATGAGCTAATTTAGAATTGGTTCATTTTATGTCAAAGAAAAAGAATGTCGCTATACATCTTGTATTTGAAGGTATGTGACAATTAGTTGATGTGTTATATGTAATCCTACAAACCCCCACACCGAATTTCAGCCCATTTCCAAAAGTAATGTTTTTGAGGAAAACGATCAACTTCATACCTAATTATCCGAGATGGCATCCACCCTGATTAAAACACCACCCTATGGTAGAGCTGTAGGTTAACCGAAACCGAACCGAGGTTTTTATTTTTTTTTTAAAAACCGAAACCGTCGACATCCCGTAATCTTAGGTTTTTCGTTTTTTATTAAATACTCTCTGCAGAAATTCACAGAATGTAGCCATCCCAGAGTAGTGGGCAGTGCCTGGGTACTCTCACTACTCTGGGTAGGCTTCATTCTGTGAATTTCCGACATTTGAGTTCAGTTGTGTTTGCAGCTTTCCTCAAGTTGCGTGTAGGTGTCAGACCTCGAAAAATGGCCAAGCACAATATAAAGTTCTGTATATTTAGGTAATTATTATATTTGCCTTCCTGATTCTTCATGTATTATAGCTTATTTCGGGCATTCATTGAGTTTCACTCAATTTCACTGCCTTTCAGTTATGACTCCGGACATAAGAATGAGTTTTATTGAAAAGCGAAACCGAACCGAACCGAGGTTTTACTCCACCTGAAAAACCAAAACCGAAACCGAACAAGAAATTTAAAAACCTACAGCTCTGCCCTATGGTCTAACTATATCTGGTAGGTGTCCGCTTCTAACATGAAATTATGTTCAAGGGACCATTGTCTGGTTTTACCTCCCTATTAACAGGGGCGTAGTACGGGTGTGGGAGGGGTGGTTAGGAACTTGTTCCCCATTTTTCCTGAAAAAAAATCAGCCATATATTCATTGATGCCTAAAATCTTTATAACTTCTTAATGTAATCTCATGTCATCTCACCCGGATATTTCGTGGGCCATGTTGCTGTGGTTATTTCTCCACTTTTCGGGTACATAGACTTTCAGAAAGTACCTATGGTGGCCCAGTTGGTATGAGAAGGTACCCCCCCCCCCCCCCGAAAACTCTGATCCTTCACTTCACGGGTAGGGAATCATCAAGAGTTGAAATGTAGTGGAGAGGGGACAATATTTTGAATCCCACTTCATTTGGCCTGGTCAGGCCCCTGCCTCGTCTCTGGCTTATCTCGTCATGAAAATCGACTTTCGATAAAGTTATCCCCCCACCCCCTGAAATTATTACACGGGTGAGGAAGGTCCGATTTATTTATTTATTGATGTTTAAGGTAAAAAACTTCTGCACAATGGCTAATCATAACCACAACATGGAGATAAAGTCAACGTCAGTCAATCGTTTATACGCCATGTTGCCTATTTTAGAGGACTCGCACCCCAAGCATTAGTGATTGGGTCCTATTTTACCAGTGAAACAGAGCTTGTTTACCACAGAAATCAAGCGCTGCTTCACTTCCCGGGGTTCCCGTGGGGAGAAGGTCCGATTAAGAAGTGTGTAGTTGTTGAGAAAACGCCTTTGACATCAATTGAAAATAAAACCTATTTTTTTTAGACAAAAAATGTAAAAAGTTAGTTATTCAATAATTTTGTTTGCAAGTGTCGTCTGATTTCCAAGTTAGGTAAAGGGTTAACTAGGATCCTGTGGTCATTATCCACTCCCCCACGTCCCTGGAGGAAAGTGGGAGGAAGGTCTAAGATCGGAGAGGCGTACATATAAATTGTAGTTAGGATCAACCCACCACCCCCGCCCACTCCCCGAATTAACATTCAGTGTTCCAAAAGCAAATCTCAGGCTTAATAGCATGTGTAACCCTATATTGGAGACCATATTGGGGCTCCATGTTATGGGAAAGTTGCATTGTGCAAATGATTGTTGATTGGTGCTCAAGTGGCCTGGTGGGGCCCATTTGAACAAACGTTAATCTCACCCACCCACACTTACCTCCAACTAAAGTCGAACACAATTGGTTTTGTCACACATGGACCGAATTCATTTAACCCTTTACCCAACGTAACGGCCAAAACCGGCCAGCGCTATTCTCCAAAATTGCCAATTAATTTTCATTATATTTTCATTTTTTGTTTCAAAAACACAGGTTATGACCCTTCTTTGGAACGAGCTCATCGAGCTCGTTCCAATGAGGGGTCATAACCTATGTTTTTGAGACAAAAAATGAAAAAATTTAGTTTTTAAAGAATTTTATTTGCAAGTGTCGTCTGCTTTTCAAGTTAGGTAAAGGGTTAAACAAACAGTAAACTTTAATCTAGGAGCCGTACTGTACTGACCAGGAATAAACCCATAATCGAAAATAAGTCTACCTACCAATTTTCAGATTTCAGTTGCAGAGTCCCATCATTGTAAATAAGCCCCGTCCCTGACTTTGTAATTACAAAAATGACGACAGCCAAGCTGATATATTGTTACAACGAAAAGGAACCTCATACCCAACTCACATAATATAAAAAAATTATTTTAATTACTTTTTTCAAATGCTTAAAAAACTTTTAACAAACCCATATCATGTGACCCCTCATTGGAAGGGAGGCACATGATATGGTTTTGTTGAAACTGTTTTATTTTTTTTTTCGACTGTCCCAAGGGGGGGGGGGGGGGGCACTAAAAATTTGCAAGACGTGGCGTCCTATTTTTTATTCGGCTCCTTTTTACACCCACCCACCCACTACGTGCAAATTTTCTACTACCGTTCTCAGACACCCACCCCCACTCTCCCATTAAAACCAAAATAAACTTATAAACTTAGTAGGCACAGCTGTCTTTAGGAGGTTTTCATAATGTTCTTAACCCTTTACCCAACGTAACGGCCAAAACCGGCCAGCGCTATTCTCAAAAATCGTCAATTAATTTTTATTATTTTTTTCATTTTTGTCTCAAAAACACAGGTTATGACCCCTCATTGGAACGAGCTCGTCGAGCTCGTTCCAATGAGGGGTCATAACCTATGTTTTTGAAACAAAAAATGAAAAAAATTAGTTATTCAATCATTTTTGGCAAGTGTCGTCTGCTTTTTCATGTTAGGTGAAAGGTTAAACTGGTACCACCAATTTAAACCTCTGTGGGCTGCTGTGGGCCCCAATCTACAAATGACAAGCTGTTCATTATCAGGCTTGGCCAGAGCAGGTGCTCATATACGGGAACAAACTTTCATTTGAATTGTTCCCCAAATATTGTCTGCACATTTTCTACATTTCGAACAAGACACCCACCTCCTACTAACGTGTGACATTTTCCCAGTTTAAGCCCAATATTCTCACATATAAAGCCTCCTGATGTTGTATTTATGTTAAGAGTGTGATGTACAACATCATCTTTAAGGTTTGAAACACAAATGATGGTATATATTAGCTGATATATTGATATATTTTTAAAAAATTAAAAAAATTGCACAAGTTGGAAATGCACATTTTTGGTGCACTCAAGAGACCCACCCACCCCCAGGTCACGTCTTGCACATTTTTGGTGGCCTCCCCCTGACTGTCCTGTCTGTAAATTACGCATGTAGGCCTATATGCAGCTGATTCGTTAGATAAAGGGTTAATACATATTAAAGTGTTATGGGATTGACCGAGTCATCTGACTTTGTGCCAACTTTGCATCCAAATTCTCCCGCAGACTTGTCATCTCCCAAAAAAGTCCACCCATATACTATTGCCCTTTTTATGTCATGTCGCGCATACCGTGGGCTTATTACTGGGTGGGTTGGTACGGTAGTAACGCTATATACCAAATATCAACAGATTCTGCCCAGTGGATCTGCATGAAGAAGAAGATCATTGAAGAATACTTCTCCTACCGTACTAAGTTGAAGTCCCCAAGTTAACCAATCCCAAAATTAACCCAAATGACATCATTTGGACAAACTTGAATTCCCCAAACACCACACCCCCAATGAGTATGCCAAATACCAAAATCAAAATGGCTAGTGGATCTGAAAAAGTTTTGACGAATAATCCCCATATTGCACTAAGTTAAAATTCACAACGGGATACCAGCCCAAATATGGCCCCATTATCTTTCAACGATTTGAACAAATATGAGTCTGAACCTCCGGAGGGTGCTGCATATCAAATATCAAAAACAGTATTCTGAACAGTGGGTCGGGGCGGGGGGGGGGGGGGGGGTCACATGTTATGGTTTTGTTGAATTTGTTTTAATTTTTTTCAACTGTACGGTCTGTAAATTGCGCATGTGTGCATGCGGCTTATTCTTCAGGTAAATGGTTAATGCATCTTAACCCTTTACCCAACGCAGACGATATCAAAATTTACTATTTTAAATATCATTTTTTTTAATTTTTCAAAAAAATTTCAACACAACCATATCATGTGACCCCTCGTTGGAACGAGCTCGTCGAGCTCGTTCCAACGAGGGGTCACATGATATGGTTTTGTTGAAATTTCTTGAAAAATAATATTTTTTCAACTACTGAATTTGCATATTACGCGGGCGGACGCTGGCGATTCGTTGGGTAAAGGGTTAAAGTGTTATGGGATTGACCGAGTCACTTAACTTTGTGTCAGCTTTGCATCCAAATTCACCTGCAGACTTTTCCTCTCCACTTTTTTTGCACACCGTGGGCTTATTCCCGGGTCGGTACTGCAGTAATGCTATATATCAAATATCAAAAGATTCTCCCCAGTGGATCTGCATGAAGACGATGATCCTTGAAGAATATTACTCACACCGTACTAAGTTGAAGTTCTCAATTTAACCCTCACATCCCAAATATAAACCTAGGGTCGCCAATTGGACAAACTTACCCCCCCCCCCCCCCCCTTTCCCCCACTAAGGATACCAAATACCAAAATCAAACGATTATGACTGATGGATCTGGAATAATGAAAAGAATAATCCCCATACTATACTAAGTTCAAATTCATAACTAGAAACTATTTTAAAAAACTTGAATCTGAACCACCTGAGGATGCTGCATTTGAAGTATCAAAATATTCTGAACAGTGGTAGAAGATTTTTAAAGATTTTTCCTCATATTGCATTATTAAGTTTAAATTCGGGCTCCATAGAGAGCCTAAATATGAGCCCAGTGACTTGCTTTGTACAAAATTGAATATGATCCCACTTAGGATGCTGCACACCAAATATCAAAACATTCTGACTGGTGGATCTGAAGATGAAGATTTTTAAAGAATTTTCCTCATATTAAAGAAAGTTAAAGTTGGGCTTATGTAGGGTGCTCAAATATATATCAAATATATATCTCCAGGCACTTGATTTGAACACACTTGCATCTGACCCTCACTAAGGATGCCATATACCAAATATCAAGAGATTTGACTGGCAGATAGGAAGTTAACGATTTTTAAAGAATTGTCCCCACATTGCACTGGTATTAAGTTAAAATTCAAGGTCCCATAGGCATCCCAAGTATGATCCAGAGACTTGATTCAGATAAACCTGAACCTCACCCCTCAAATGATGTTGTATACCAAGAATCAAAAGATTCTGATTAGTAGTTATGGAGAAGAGTTTGTCATTTTTAAAGAATATTATTGTGGGTGCTAACAGAGTTATGTCCCGCGTGGTACCCCCTGTGGGCGTGGCAACATTATTTGAACAAACTTGAATTAACATATGATAACAAGCATGCATATCAAATTTGGTTTAATTCGTTCTGGTAGTTCATGAGAAGTCGATAATCTAATCAAGTGAATTGATGCCTAAACGCGAGCAGTAGACAGTGAAAAAATTCAAGACGGCTGCTGTGGAGGCCATTGCAAGTGATTGACTGTGACCACAATGGGACGTTCTGATCTAGGTATAAAACGGAATATGTATATCAAATTTGATGATAATCGGAAAGAACTGTGGGTTGTAACCCACACTGAACGAACTGTGGACAATGTTCTGAAGAAATCCCAAGATGGAGGCCATGATGGGTGGCCAATTAATACTAGTGTTCAACCGATGATCGGAACCGGCCACCACAATCGGCCGATTATGGGCAATCGGATGACAACGGCAACGGCTCCTGGAACATCGGTTCAACCGATTGTTGCCAAGCAATTTGTGATTTTTCTGAATCGCATTTTATTATCTTCTGCAATTGTTCAATTGTTAATGTAAAATGATGTCGATGATACCTTTCAATAAAGTTGAGAAACAACCACAATGTGTATTCCTAATCTCTCTAGAAGCCCCTTTACGGGATATACGTGTTAAACGAATGTAAAGCTTACAACTGAGTACACTTGCAGCAATCGCCAGTTCATACCGGAAAAGTGAAGGATGCACTCCATTGACTCAGGTCGCAGTAAAATTACCAGTCGTGCGCACTTGGGCGGTAAACGTGGCTCTGAGAGCCACGTTTACCGCCCAAGTGTGCGCGACTGGTCATTTTACTGGGACCCCAGTCAACGAAGTTTAACACTTTGAAAAATGTTCAGTTTAATGTAGTTCTTTCGAGCCTCGACTTGTCTTGTAGTGCACGGTATTACAATCGGAATCGGCATCAGAATCGGCCGATTGTGGGCTCAAATAACCGGTAATCGGTCAGCGACCATTTTTGGTAATCGGTTGGACACTAATTAATACAAAACATTGCCATTCTCATCCACTCATCATTCTGCCACCTCGCAAAATTTTTTTTAAAAAAATCATACATAAATGCAATCTGTAGCCTGTGCTGTAGAAATCCAAGATGGCTATTGTGGCAGATATTGTGGACAACCGACCTTGACAATAATGGGACGTCTCTTCTAGGCATGAACCTGGACATGCAAATGGAGTCTGATGATAGAAAAAAAACTGTGAACTGTCGAACAGATTGTACTGGCCAGACTAACAGAAGTCTTTTGTCAAATTGAGCTAAAAATAGTAAAATTTGAATGCCATTTTTTGTGAAGAGTGCTGGCCTATATCGTCGTTAGGCATTGGGTAAAGAGTTGATTGGGGAATTTATACTTTGGGTGCAAGAAGTTGCAGAGTAGATTTTCCACCCAGGCAAAGACCCATGCATTTTTAGAAAGTGTAAGAATACCAAACGGAGTACCTTTCAGACAATAGTGTGCTTGAATTCAAAGAGACTGTTTATTAAAATATTTTTGTAAGTGGAAACTCCACTACATTGGTGTTTCAGTGATAATTAACTCTTAACTGAGCTGTGTCCTTGTCTCCTTAAGCAAGGCACTTAATCCCACGTGGGGGCACGGTGGCGCTGTGTACTAAGGCGTACTGCACGTCAATGGTGCACCTGTCTTCAACTAATGCTAACCCTGCGTGTGTGGAGTTAGTACGTTGGGGAGTCTGACGGTTGCTCGCAGTGGTTCTCCCCAGGTCCTCCGGCTTCCTCTACCCGTAACACTGTCCGACACGAGGTAATCCTGGCTGTCAAACGTGTCGTTAAACTCCAATCAATAAGTAAATAGGCAATACACCTTAGATATTTTTCAGATTCAGATTATTTATTCTTCGCGATACAAGCTTATAACACAATTGTATACAACTTTGTTTAAACGTGGTACTATTAGTTATCCCGTGTCTGATCACGTGGTACGGGTTTTTACCTACCCGAAGCCAGCCGTATCCCATGAGGCCGAATGGGATACGGCTGGCTTCGGGTAGGTAAAAACCCGTACCACGTGATCAGACACGGGGTAACGAATTTATCTATTGACTTTCCGTTTTAGAAGTACAATCCATTTCATGTGTGAACACACACAGCATATCTTTTATCTTCCATTGTTGAGCCATACAGGTTTCTGTGGAATTTTTGTGCAAAAGAGTTTTTGTGAAAATATGCCGATATGACTAGTATGAAAAAAATACTGAATTTCTTTTTTGTCTCAAAAACATAGCTTATGAACCCCACATTGGAGGGTACTCGACAAGCTCATTCCAATAAGGTGTCATGAGCTATAGTTTGGAGATAAAAAATTAAAATATAATACATGTACACTGTAAAACTGGAATGACGATTTTACTTCCGCCTTCCAGTTATCGGTAAATTGATTTCGATGAACGCGTCTTCTACGGGGTATGGACAATTTGTAGATTTCGGAACGAGGCTTCCACTGGGTATGGGAAATTTGTCAGTGGCTGGGCGGATGTATCATGGGTTTCAATGAATATGGTCTCATACCACGTATCTATCAACCAATCAAATCAAAAAATTCACTTTAGTCAATAGATAAAAATATATATACAGCGAGGAGTTAACATAGCCAGATTGGCTGCCTATGTCAAACAAAATTGAATTGGTTAAGTTTCTAGTTGAATAATGAGAAAATGTTCAGCCTGTCTCGATGATATATAAAACTCTAAGTATATTTGATATTGGAAGTGGTTTACCATTATTTAACCCTCTACCTAACATGAAAAGCAGACGACACTTGCCAAAAAATGATTGAATAACAAATGTTTTTCATTTTTTGTCTCCAAAACATAGGTTATGACCCCTCATTGGAACGAGCTCGACGAGCTCGTTCCAATGAGGGGTCATAACCTATGTTTTTGAGACAAAAAATGAAAAAATAATAAAAATTAATTGGCGATTTTTGAGAATAGTGCTCGCCGGTTTTGGCCGTTACGTTGGGTAAAGGGTTAAGTTGTCTATGTTTGTAGTATGGACTTTTGAAACTCACAGTTTACCAATTTATGTTATTTTAAATGACCGCTATCAACGGAAAATCAGCCTGTCAAGAGTGAATTTCCGACCTTTTTATCTCACAATCGGGGCGTTTTTGCACTGTTACGCAACTAAAGTTTAATGTATCTGGGCCCTTGTTCCGAATCCGTATCAAGGGCCCCTGATACAAGCGCGTGATTCTGCTGTTGCCAAAACACCGGTATTAATATCATTTTTCGATCGCGTCGCTTTTTTTCCTTCAGAGAAAACAAAATGACATTGTATCTGCCAACTAAACGCCCTGTAACGTATTTATTATGCACGGCACGCTAAAATGTCACCGGAGAAGTAAACTCAACGAATAGTTAAATTTACTCACTTTTCGGCATCTTGGGCTGGTTTGTAGCCTATTATTCAATATTGGGATTTTCCTGAACGCTAGAGTCGAGGCTTCTCTCTTGAAGTTGAAGTTAAAGGATTAGTTTTCGTATGAATTGTGGAAAACTCCACCTCAATAAACGACGAACGGCATATTTTAAAATATCATAAACCTTTACACCAAGAGGGATATTTAATCCACCAGTAATTGTTGCAAAAGTTACAACCAAACTCACGTTGACAAAACACACAGTTGCTCCACTTCGCAAGACAGTATTCAGTAAAGTGAATCCCAGTGACGTAATTTTCTCTAAGTGTAACGTCTCACTGACCTCAATATGGAGATCAATGAACGCTATTCTATTTTTCAATTTGCGTCTTTCCTTCGATAAGGCAAATGAAAAAGTTCCTCTTAAAATAGTTTTATAACACATTTTGTGGTCAATATTGTGAGATAAATTTATCATCACAACAGTGTGTGTCTCCGGAAATTCAGATCAATCTCGTTGTAGGCACAGAATCGCATTTCGACTCGCCCTAACGGGCTCGTCGAAATACTATTCTGTTCCTACAACTCGACTTGATCTGAATTCCCGGAGACACACACTGTGGTGATAATCTGTATTTATCAGAGTAAAATGACGTCGACTTGTTTCTGTGTATTAACTGGAGAGATACATCGGGGTTACAAGCAGAAATGAAATACCATCCACACACAACGCGCATTAGTATGTAGGGATACCAGCAATAATCCACACTCCGCCACAGCTGTGATCTGTTTCCACTACATTGTTTTCATCAGCTTACATCCGTTTCCTTTTTATATACCCCTTCGAAGAAATATGCTCTATATTGACACATCCTGTTCTTTTGGACGACAGAAGTGGGGGAAATATATCGATAGATGAATGTTTGCTCCATCTATTTCTGCAAAAATTTTTATCAAAATTCGCTTTAAATTAACCCTCTGCACACTGATGTCAAAATATCAAATTTTTAAGAAGCAAATTTTTCCCATAATGCATCTGGGAATTTAACCAATTGAGTCTTCTTTGACAGAGCTCAATGAGCTCTGTCAAACAAGACTGAATTGGGTAAATTCAGAGGAACATTATGGGAAATATTTATATTTTCAAATATTGATATTTTGACAACAGTGTGCAAAGGGTTAAGCTACGTCGAGGTTATAATTGGGAAATTTGACATGACAATTGGAACCTACTAGACAAAGATTATGTACGAATTAATTATTCAAGACATAATCGCTATTAATTCTTTTATCAGCATCTATCCTGATACCTTATGCACAACCTTGTAAACTTTCTTGCGAATTGTCTTCTTTGAAATAAGTATTAAGTACAATTTAACGAGACATCATACCTTGGACTTCGGTTGTTTAACAAGACGTCATCCGTATCTTGACCAACACATATCATTTCGGTAATACAGCGTGTTGATACATGCAAAATGTGTTGCCAAGGCGAGTGGAAACTTAGTCGGCATCACAAAGAATTATTCTTCAAAAAAATAGGTGACGTTTGACCACTGATTTCTATTCAACCGCATTGCTGGAACGCTCATTGGTCACAATTCGAAAAAAACAGTGTCTCGCCAGCCTCCTTTTATAGTGGGAGAGGGGCAGTTGTTACTGTAAATAAACAATGCTCAACAAAATTGTCCAAAATTAGGGTTTTCCATGGAGCCAATATAGAGGGAGAGGGGCAGTTGTTACTGTAAATAAACAAAGCTCAACAAAATTGTCCAAAATTAGGGTTTTCCATGGAGCCAATATAGAGGGATCCAAGAGGTTTTTCACCCATATTAATTTTAGAGCCTAGCTAAATGTTTGTATATGGAGAATTAGGGACCATCGTTTTCAACTATGTCAATTATTGTTCCTATCTCTATATTTTCATTTTTACCAGACCACAGAAATTTGTAAAGCTTTATTTGAATTTCAGCAAGAATATCATTTGGAGAATCATGCAACACCATTAGACAGTGTATTATAATAGGTAGGGCCGTGGTTTTAATAATAGTTGACTTTTCGATTAATGTAAGACTTCGAAACGACCAGTAGTTAAGCATTTTCTCAATTTCTTATTGTAATTATTGACTATGCAGTTATCGGAGAATAAATTAAATTCTATTCCTAGTATGGTGAAGGAGTTCGCATGGTTCCAATTGACTTTCTCGCTTGTTGGAACCTCCTCACCACAACCGAGCCAATCAAAACCACTTGGGTCTTCAACCATGATATTGATGAAAACAGTTTTACTGCTTCCAGGGCATTATTCAAAGAGTAACCATCATCACTAATAAAAAGTGTAGAGTCGTTGGTATACTGGCTAATTAAATATTCTGAGTCATTAATTTTTATACCATTAATCTTGGGGTTATATTTTAGGGCTGCAGATAGAATCTCGACGCTAAGAATAAAAAGGTACGGCGAAAGTGGGTCGCCCTACCTAACACCTCCTTGTATATTAAAACTATCTGAACAGTGTCCATTGTTTAAACCACTACCGGATCATTTGTTATGGAAAGTCTGAAACTATCCTATCATTGATGGGCCAAAGTTAAAAAAAACTTCATTGTCTTCTCCATAAAGGACCGATTCAATAGAATCGAAAGCTTTTTCGAAGTCTAGTAGAACGAGGACCCCGGGGATGTCCTATTTTTCTCACTCTGTTATTAAATCAAAAGTTAGTCTCTAAGATTCCCCAATGTATCTGTCTTTCATGACTCCAAGTTGGATGCCTGAAATGAGTTATGGAAGAACGCTTTTCATACGATTAGCGATTGAAGCAAAGCCAATTTTGTGTGGTCATTAATCAAAGATATAGGCCTTTAATTTTTTATGTACTTTTTGGATTTATTCTGCTTTGGTATACACGTCATAACACTATTTTACTGGGTTATTGATAGTTCTTTAGAAGAGTACCCATGGCTGACCAATATCCTTTCAGAAGAACTTGTAGAATTCGGCAGTGAACCCGTCTGAGCCCGGAGTTTTGTTGTTTGTCATAGATTTGAGAGCTTTCAACACTTTAGTGGGATAGATAGGTCCTTCAAGGGAAGTTTTCTCCTTCTCGTTTAGAAAATGAAAGAAAGTGTTGTTTTCATCACAAAACAGTTTTTTCAGTATCAGCAGAGGTTTCCCTGTGGATTGTGGAAGTATAGAGGCTTTGGTAGACATTTTTCTGTTCCGTTATTATATCTCTTATATCAGTTATTTCCGAACCGTCATCTTTTATAAGAACTGGGATTGTTTTTTTTCTGTATAGTGCCTTTTTTCCAGATTACAGAAGTATCGTGATGGTTTTTCCCCCTCAACTTTCCATTTTGATTTGGTTCTCATTATTATGCCCTGCATTTTTGGCTCTCAGTTTTTCCAGCTCAGTTTCCAAAGTCTTAATCTCATTTGAAACGAAATTATCGCCTCTGTCTAATTTAACGTTAAAATCTTGTAGCTTAGTTTCTAATTCCTACTGCTTTTTGTCGGATTTGCGTTTAAGGGATGATGAATAGGATATCGTTTTACCTCGAATCATGAGCTTTAACGTTTTCCAGAATAGCTGGTTATTGATATTAAAATTACCACTATTGTTAGTGTATTGGGCTATTGTTTCTGCTATCACCTGTTTATCACTATTTACGTATTCCGGATCACTCAATACACTGATGTTGAACTTCCAGGTTCCTTTCCCTCTGGGTTGGTTGTTGAAAGAGAAACTTACTCTCACTGGATTGTGATCAGAACGATACCTAGTGTGTATATCTGCTTTTAAAAAAAAAAGATTTGCATGTCGGATGACATAAGAAAATAATCTAATCTTGCCATTTTATTTTCCGGCCCCCTCCAGGTAAGACGTCTTTCTTCTGCGTTTCCCAAAGGCCAAACATCGTTTAAATAAAATTTATCCATAAGAGATAAAACCTTCTTGTTTACCTTTGTGTTATTTTTGTTTCGATATCTAAGGGTATCTTTTTCACAGTCTTGAGGTACATTCCAAGCACCACCTATTAATATCAAATCGTTGCCTATAACTTCTATTTTAGAAAAAAGCTCGTCATAAAATTGCGCCTTATCTTCATTTCGTGTATAAATAACCGAGAGTGTCATCCTCTGATCCCTGATAGTTATATCGAGTATTATATATTTTCCTCCCGCATCCGTTATACCTTTATGGATACAAAAACCGAATGTATTTTTGAAGAGCATGGCAACGTCTCTGCTCGAACTCGAGTGAGAACAAAAGATGCCCTCATAGCCCCATTCACTTCTCCAGCTATTTTCTACTCCTTTCCTTGAGTATCAACCGATAGGGAAATACCAAATATATCCCCGCAGCGTGAGAAAATATCACGTCTCTTCTCTTTATCAGAAGATAGACCCCCTGCAGTTTATGCTACCAATAACGATGCTAGCCATTATTGCATCTTATCGTACTAACCAACATTTCTAAGTTTGCAGCCGTTACACGAAAGTCGCTACTTCTCCAGGTAAAGCCATTTACTTCTCTTTCCTGAGTATGGCAGATGGAACAATGGGTATATTTGAAAATTAAAATTTTGATAACACCAACAACAAAAACCAGTTTCCCGTTTGAAGCATGCTTCAAAACAGAGGATACTAATTATGGACTCACAATCGTCTAGTACCAATGCTCTCAAGATTTTCCCACCCTCGAGAACAGACGTGTATATTTGCATGCAAAGAGTCCTACACCAGGTCCGGCGCATTCGGACAGATATTGGCGACGGCGAAACAAGAAACCATAATCTAGCCGAATATCTCGGGCCGAGTATATAATCTGACTCAAAACTAGTATTATAACAAATTCTTTCTTAGAAG
Source organism: Pictodentalium vernedei (assembly GCA_031216915.1). Lineage (NCBI taxonomy): Eukaryota > Metazoa > Mollusca > Scaphopoda > Dentaliida > Dentaliidae > Pictodentalium > Pictodentalium vernedei. The sequence goes on from CM062295.1 coordinate 689,365,194, forward strand.
AGAAAAGAATGAAAGACTTCAGGCACCAATGGTTTCAAGCTGAACCAAATCATGGAAAACAGACAGAACGGATGTTTTATCACTTTCGCCATGCAAAAACTCGGTGAGGTCGCACAGAAACATTGCTTGCACTATTTTAACCCTTTACCCAACGTAACGGCCAAAAGCGGCCAGCGCTATTCTCAAAAATCGCCAATTAATTTTCAAAATATTTTCATTTTTTGTCTCAAAAACATAGGTTATGACCCCTCGTTGGAACGAGCTCGTTCCAAAGAGGGGTCATAACCTATGTTTTTGAGACAAAAAATGAAAAAAAAATAGTTATTCAAGAATTTTTTTTGCAAATGTCGTCTGCTTTTCATGTTAGGTAAAGGGTTAAAGGAAAAAGAAAGAATGATATAAAAACAACAACAACAAAATAGAAAAAAGACCGCTTAGTCATTTTTTCACAGTCACAGCTTAACAGCTTTCGCATCATCAAACGTCATCGATGCGAGATGTTACCGCGTTTGATTGACTTGATGCCATTTCGTCGTCTGGGTGCTAGAATGTCCTATGTCCCATAGGGGACATAGGACATTCCAGCACTCAGGAGACGATCTGTTGGGAGGGCAGATTGAGTTGCGATGTTTTTGGTGACGTTACAACAATACAGTTGTACAGAGATCTGTGCGCTTGACTCGAATGAAAACCGTATCTAATGCCAAACCCAGACTACATGGCATGGATCTGTTTGTCATTAAAAATGACTAAGCATTGCTTGGCTAGACCGTGACGAATCAAATAGAAAGAAGTTAACCCCATTAACAGGGGATATCTGTTTGACACATTGTCAGATAACACGTAATCACCACAACAGTTGCCCACTCAACTATTACTATTTTCAAAGCTATCGCATAGAGAGCAATGGGAAGGTTTTTCACGATATGATACTAGGAAAAGGCCAATGACTCAATGAAAAATTGAGATCCCAGAGTGTAATGAAATGTACGTGTACTTATAAATGGACCAGATTTCATCCAGACCATGCAATGGTAGATCAGATAGTTCTATGTCATTTTAATGATGGTCTACCGCTGTATTTACAAGCGTATAGCGTCTATCGGAAAGTGAGTTGTTCTTGGACTAACTACTACCGATTGGTATTTGCAGTATTGCAAACATTTCGACTCGGGGTGATAGCGCACAGTCAAACTTCGCCTAGGGGCGAACACCAAAGAATACCTTGGAAAAATGTGCTTGGCAATCAATATGACATCACAATCAACATCGGCTCGTACACTGCACATCACACAACGACATGACCGTTGAAAACTTTGTCGTTGAACAGTACGACCACCGTCGACTGGTCACTTTCAACGGAGTGGGCAGTATTTCCACGGACGCAATAATATTAGATTCCAAACACTAATTATAGGAATAATCATGAAAATTTCCATTAATGAAGAACCGGGTACAGCCAGGTGCTTCATTAATTAAAGTTTTGCAGGTGATGATTTTTATTACCTGGTAAACGCATGCGTGAACATCACTGCCCACGCGTGGATTACGACCAGTCCACTGCGACTGCACTATAAATATGACCCACAATTTCGAGGTACACTTTTCCCATTAATATGATCGCAGTTTTCACAACGTTATTTAACCCTTTACCCACCGGAGACGATTTCAAAATTTATTATTTTAAATATCATTTTTTAATTTTTTTCAAAAAATTTCAACAAAACCATATCATGTGACCCCTCTTTGGAACGAGCTCGACGAGCTCGTTCCAAAGAGGGGTCGCATGATATGGTTTTGTTGAAATTTTTCGAAAAATAATATTTTTTCAGCTGCTGAATTCGCATATTACGCGGACAGATGCGGGCGATTCGTTGGGTAAAGGGTTTTAATTGAATCACAATGTACACAAACAAACACTCAGAAATAAAGAATTTCGCATACCAACCGGAAGAAAGTCATATTAGTCTCCACAGCGTAGAAGAGTTCATGGAATCAGGTGGAGATAACCTATTTATCGATAGAGCCTATGGAAGAACTGCCGTGTCATTCGTTGACGAATTTCTCATTTATTTAATGTATGCAAGGCGATGTGGACAAGGATCAACTTCACGAATCACGTTAATGGAGCAATAAGACGTCCCCAGAACTGGAAGAAGTGCAGGTTTTCCTGAAACACGGTAAATGTCCCTTGTTCCCAGAGAAATGTGCCGAGGGGTTTGGCGTGAATATTTTTTTCTGCCTGGACACTTTTGTCTGTATGAGTTTTATTGGTTCACCCTTGACAATAATCCTGTATTTCGTACGAGACTAAATTTTATATTCGGACTTTTGTCACACCACACTCAGTCGATCATACAAATTGAGGCAGTGGCGTAGCCAAGGGTGGACCGAGGGTGAGGGTGGGCATACCCCGCTAAAATTACAGTGCCACCCCCCCCCCCCCCCCCATCAAAATGGAAAAATTAAAGCACCGGAGGATCCCAGATTCACTTGATCCTTTCCATTTTGTCATTCCATATCCACTTATCCTTCATATTTTTATCGCATTTTCCATTAGTTTCCTTGAGAGTCTTTTTCTACTGGGAAAATATTTGAGGCCATTCTAGAATATGTCCCAGGGTCATCGTTACTCCCACTTTACACATTTGGCACACTCTAATAACATCACAAGCTATTAGTGCGTGGAGTAAAATAAAATTCTGTATCACATCCAGTGGCAAACATTGACATTAACCCTTTGAACACTAGTGGTATCTTCCATGTCAGTTCAAGGGAAGCAGTTGGAAGAGTCCATATTGATTATTTGGGGGTAGTCCGATTAATATTTTCACCGTGCAGCCTTGGGGCCGCACGTTGAAAATATTAATCGCTCTACCCACGCATTCACTTAGCGGACACCCTACTATGTCTGCGAAGGAAATGAAACAAATGATTTATTTTGCTCTCGCCCACTATGAAGTTCACTGGCACCGTATATACAATACCATTCACTAAGAAAGTGTGTAACTAATATTAACCGAGACGCGGTGGCTCAGTGGGCAGAGGTGCAGGCTGCAAGCAGAGAGATCCTCGGTTCGAATTCCACCTGCGGCTACCGCGTTTTGTCCTTGGACGAGTCACTTCACCCCATTGCCCGCGTGGGGGCACGGTGGTTTTGTGTACTATGTATACTGCACGTCGATGGTGCACTTGTCTTCAACCAATGCTAACCCTGCTTGTGTGGGTTTAGTATGTTGGGGAGCTGGCAGTTGCTCGTCTTTGCTCGGTGGTTCTCTCCGGGTATTCCAGCTTCCTCCACCCGTAAAACTGTCGTGGTCATGGTTATCCATTGTGCAGAAATATGTGACCTTAAACACCAATAAACAAATAAATAAATAATATTAACCCTTTGAACACTGTGCCAGTTCAATGGCAGCAATTGAAAGAGTCCATATTCATTATTTGGGGTAGACCATGTTGAACAATTTGAGGCAGTGCCTATTATTTATTTATTGGTGTTTAAGGTCACATATTTATGCACAATGGCTAATCATGACCGTGACAGTTTCACGGGTGGAGGAAGCCGGAGTACCCGGAGAGAACCACCGAGTAACGACGAGCAGCTGCCAGCTCCCCAACATCGTAACTCCACACTGCAGCACAGGCAGGGTTCGGTTGGTTGAAGACATGCGCACCGTCGACGTGCAGTACGCCTTAGTACACGGCGTCATCGTGCCCCCATGTGAACAATCGGGGTTAAGTGCCTTGCCCAAGGACACAACGCGTGAGTCCGAATCGATCGCTCAGATGGTCACCCATCCGAGGACTAACCGGGCTCGACGTTGCTGAACTTCGGTGATCTGACGAGAACCGGTTACCGCAACGCCAGCGCGCCATGAGGCAGTGACACGGCGTCATCGTGCCCCCATGTGAACAATCGGGGTTAAGTGCCTTGCCCAAGGACACAACGCGGGAGTCCGAATCGATCGCTCAGATAGTCACCCATCCGAGGACTAACCGGGCTCGACGTTGCTTAACTTCGGTGATCTGACTAGAACCGATTATCGCAACTCCACTGCGCCCCGAGGCAGTGCTTACCGGATACTTTTAGGTCAGACAACTGCATTAAGATTGCCATTGAGGTGGAATATAATACCTCATTCCCAACAAAGCTGTAATTCTCTGTTTATCGCACACCCTGCTCTTCATTAGATTAGTGAGTTGGTGTTCAACCCTTTACCGCCACGCCCACTTTATCCATATATGGAGGACCTCTATGTACGCCTGTATGCGAGGAAGTTTAATAAAATTTATGAAATACTTGAAACTCTATCATCTGATTAATTGTTGGAAAGGGCTCTCTGAGCCCTTTCCAACAATTAATCAGATGGTAGGTTGATCTGCGCATACCAGAACGTATAGATAATCATCATAAAATGTGCGACATTAGTCGTTTTCGGCAGCAAAAGTGTTAATAATGCTGTAAACCCGTTGTTTCGTACTCATTCTGTACTGGAAATAACTGGTCACGGAGCTATATTTTATCCGTATCATTACGAATACCAATTAGCCGCATCAGTCATACCATTAAGCGCAGCACTTACCTCTCTCGCCATTATTGTGTCGAAACTTACTTCGCCCATTGTATCAAATAATATTTTTGACAAAGCCTAATATTACATAATGGGTGCGATGCGAGAGTTGCACGAGATGTGTTAAAGTGATAATTAACCTTCTGCGTGCCGATGTCAAAATATCAGAAATTCAAGCTCCAAACATTTCCCAAAATGCAAATAGGAATTTAACTAATTCAATCTTTGCATCCCTGAACTTATCTCGTCATGAAAATCGTCTTTCAATAAATTTATCTCCCTTGGAATTATTAGATGAACAAGAACGGTTCAGTTAAGAACCAAGTGAACGTTGAGGAAACATCTATAACATCAGTAGAAAATAAGCCAGGTTTCCCTTTGTTGCTTTTAATAAACGAAAACAACAGGCTGTTCTCGGGGCTGTCTGTTATTTTCGTTTATTAAAAGTAGCAAAAGGAAAGTTGACTTTTTTATGGCAAGCCAAATAGAAGCACTAAGTTCACCGATAATCCGTCATTAAGAATATCTATCCGTATCACACCTACCAACACTAAGTAAGAATCCACTTTGTCTCTTTCTTTAGCGAATGTGTTTTTACAGTAAATTGCAGGTTTTTATTCTTCTGATAAACAAATAAGCAAATCTCACATAATAGACTTGTACTCTTGTGTTTGGAATAAACATGCACGCATGTTTATTACTTTCCCGAAAATTTTCCACCCTGCGCCATGCTTATTCCAGTCTGCACTTCTATTTAATTTTCGACAGAGTGGAACACATCCGAGGGAAAAATTGTGCATTTTGACTGCAGCAAATAAATTATCACATGCATTTACTTACCGGCACCTCTATAATAAACTGTACAGGTATGTTTATTCTGGCCTCAAGGGCAAGGAATCTAAAAACCGTACAATTCAAAGTAAGTTGCAGGATCACCACTTGGCACCATATTGACTGTAAACATGTGTCCCACTTTTCCTACATTGGTAGCACCAGGTTCTATGTGGGCTTTTTAAAACAATAATGCAAGAACAGTGAGAACCAGGTGTTAACATTGTTGGAAACGCAGGACACATACTGTGACATTGCCTATAGTGGTCATCTAACCATTATCTTACAACTTATTTTGACTTCTAATGTATATGTCGCATGGTCCGATGGGATTTCCTATCCTGCACTTATATTCCAGTCTGCACTTTTATTAATTATGACCATTTTTTCTACCCCGCACTTATATTGCAGACCGCACTTCTGTTCGAAACACGAGAGTATATTTCAGTGTCTGTATGTCACGATGCCCACACTGTTGATGTAATGTGCAGATAAATAGAGTATATCTAGTGTTTTTGAGTGGATACCGAAAATTATCGCATGAGTGACCGAGAGAAATGTTTATTTTACGCGAGCGCTTGTGCGAGCGAAAATAACAGTTTATCTCGCTCACAAGTGAGATAATTTTCGGTATCCACTCAAAAACTCTAGATTTTCTTTTTATTATACGCTTTTTATAAGAATCTGATAAATCCACTCATTTAAACCATGAATTGATGCTTGAAAGTAAACAGCGCATTGAATCATTGAAACGCGGAAGTGATTTGATTGATACTCGGAACAGATAGCGTCTTGCGATCTGATTCAGCTGGCGGTTTTCTCGTCCAAACAGGCCTGAGAGTCTGTAATATAAGTTTTTGGTTTGGTACGTCCTTTGAAAGGACGTACCAAACCAAAAACTTATATTACGGACTTTCAGGCCATGTTTGGACTAGCGGGTTTCATGCACCTATTCAAGGTGAATACGTGTTGGTTTATTGCTGAATATGATCGGTATTAACTCAAACACACTAGATTTACTTTTCATTATACATTTTTAGAACAAATTGATCATTTCCAGTGATAATTTGACTCGTATTCACCTTGAAGTGATGCTTTGAAAGCCGCCATTTTGATTGATACCGTGAAAGTGAAGATTTCTATATCTTCACAGTTGGGGATACGATTTCTATCTTTCCGCAATTTCTTCGATAATCTATCGTTTAGCGTATAATAAAAAGTTACAGAACATCGAAAGATAATGAAAACGCCGTTTTCTTATTTTTAAATGGATCTGGAAAAATTTGTTAATAGCCAGCTTCTGTATTTTTATTCTACTCTACAGGAAAATACCTGAAGTTTCTAAAATTATGCGCACATCGGTGGTAAACATTCGCCAGCATTTCGAAACTTCATTTTTTATATGAAATTCCTATACCCTTAGTGTTAAATTTACTGACAGCTTTAGAAAATTAAAGGTAACTTTCCCGTAAATATCTTCCATTGACAATTGTCAGCCACGACAAAGATTCCGCGTAATGCTTATAATTTTGTCAAGTAACAAGAACAACTTGTGACCAAGATGAGCCCATTATCCAAAACAAAACATTAATACTATAATGCGGCGTGTGTTGTATGTTAGAGCTGAAACGGTTAACCGATTAATTGATTAATCAATGATCAACTTCTTGATCGATCAAAAAGTAATTGATCGATTAACCGTTACTTTTGAACTACTGAATATATGGGTTAACAAAGGAACAAACTTGCTCCAAAACAGGCAAACATTGTCACACTGACTCACCTCAATTATATGAGACAGAGTGTAAAGTATGCAAGTTACTTGCTAACATACTTGTTTACTTCCATGATCACCATACTGTATCAGTGGCTGGAAATGGTCATTCTTAACCTTTTATCCATTGCGGGTAGTAGACGATACTTGCAAAATAAAATCATGAATTACTAAAAAATTTTCAATTTTTGTCTCAAAAACATAGCTTATGACCCCTCATTGGAACGAACTCTTCCAATGAGGGGTCAAAACCTATGTTTTTGAGACAAAAATTGAAAACATAATAAATTTGAATGGAGATTTTTGTATATAAGCCAGGTCGGTTTTGTTTGTTTTACGTTGAGTAAAGGGTTCATGCTGTAAATCATCAACTGCATGGCAGTTATTCAGATATCTATTTGGACAAGTGATTAATCGGTTAACCAAGGTTAATCCACGTTATTAATCGATCAAGAAAACCCCTTAACCGTTTCAGCTCTATTGTATGTATATATGTATATATGTATATATGTATATATGTAATCGCAACTCCTCCGATTTGGTTTGCGCGAGGCTGAAATTGTCAAGAGTTGCAGGGGCTATCTCGAAGAATTTCGGTCGCAGTATTATTTTTCCATCAAAAAAAATGTTGATTTTCTTATTGTGTTCATATTTTCTGGCGATTGAGAAGACCAGATTCGCCATGACGAAAGTGCGTTTGACTGGGTAAACTCGAATTTAGGGGTAAAAACAGAAAATGATTTCTCCGTTTACAAAAAAAATGGTCGCCAGTGTCTCTTAGTCCACGGGCAAGCAATCCGACTAGTTGAAATATTGGAAATATTGTTCGGTGATTGTGTGTTTCAATATCCTCCATATTCTTTACTTTTACAACTTTGAAGGTGGTGCGTGAGAATTTTTGTGCCACGACATTTTTAGAGAGTATTCAGTAGCATGGGCGACATTTGCTATAGCTACCAGCACATGCTTGTATTCAAACCAGGCAGAGGCACTTTTTTTGTCTAAAATGGGAACTCGGTAATTGAATATCCCTATTCTTCTTTTGTGAAACTCCTTACTGTTGGTATCAAATCATACAGGTTTTAGAACCAAGACACAACTATGCGCAAGCAATAATATCAATGGCGCATTTAGAGAGTGCCATTTGTGTCTCGTGATACGGTCAGAAAAAAATTATAGATACTGTCTAAAGCTTCGTATACGTTTATCAGTTTTTCTGGCAACGGTGATGAAGTGATGGGAATGCGGCAACGGCAAAAAAAAATCGATCTGATGAAATTGAACTGTTTTGTACATATATCTTCGGCAAAGGCGACGGTATCCGGCAACGACATAGTCCGACTATCCGGCTAAATTTAAAGTTGGTCTGGTTTTTTTGCCGTTACCGGACATACACCGCACGGCGAAGTTTCTGAAATGTCTTTTTGCTCGCAATCGAAAACTGTTTGATGAGACGCCTTATAGAGCTTTAAGTCGCTCTACAGGGAAGCCATGGACGATCATCCTACATCAGTTATGGTCCAACATCATGCCTGTATTTGTTCCAATATTAGACCCAACAGAAGCGGGAACCCGGCAGAAAGAATATCTTTCGGATGATTGGGTCCTGTGGATAGGCTCCGACAGCAGGACATACCACATCCGCCGGTCGCTCGTGACCGCAGATCTCCCCGATAGCAAACCTCGGACTACGATGAACTGAAGGATCTTGCCTCTAACTGAAGTGAGACCACAAAAACAGCCATACTAGACCATATACATGAGTGTGAATCCCGGCGCGGCTCCGTGGTGGAAAATGAGACCCAAATGGAGGCTTTGGGTGAAAGAGTGATGACATCAGAGATCTTACTAAAACAAATACCATCCATGTTACAACGCACTGCGCCACAAGAATTGTTGTAAATATCCTTTTTTTAATTTTTCAAAACATTTCAACAAAACCATATCATGTGACCCCTCATTGGAACGAGCTCGTCGAGCTCGTTCCAAAGAGGGGTCACATGATATGGTTTTGTTGAATTTTTTTTAAAAATAGTATTTTTTTAGCTGTTGAATTTGCATATTACGTGGGCGGGTGTTGCCGATTCGTTGGGTAAAGGGTTAAAGCGCTAACTGGTTGGTAGAACAAACAAACTGCATCATTAGCCGCTCCATTCCTAAAGTATATAGTTCCTACTCGCCCGATGTCGCCAGATTTCCCCTAGCGCAGTTATTATAGTGAATGATTGAATCAATAAAAATAACCCAAAATACACAATACCAACACGGAACCTAGATGTCGGACACCAATATAAGAACCACCACTCCCCGACACCCATCATGACTCCTTAGCAAATTCACCCTCTCATTTCTCGCAGCCCTGTTCTCAACGTCAACTCTGGTCAACAATGCGAGTGAAATTAGCGCCGATACCCTGCTTCAACGAGTATTAGACACCGATACCAACTATAATACATGACATATTTATACAGGGGCGGACTGGGTCAAGAAACGTTACCGGGAAATGCACCGGGAAGGGGGGGGGGGGGGGCGGGAGACCCGGAAAAGCATTTGATATTTAGAAGTGAAAGGACGCTGCTTCCCTACATCTATGCGAGCAATTGGAGTTCCCGCAGAGGACATTGCAATGGCATATTTATATCATCTTCGTCGCGCATTCGGAAAAATGGTTGCACCAGGGTTGGGGGTGGGGCTTGGCCCAATCGAGCTTACCATAGTTCGACCCAATGGGAGAAGATTTTTATTTATTTTTTTATTTTTCAATTTGACAGAACGCTGTTTCCTTGCATCTGAGCGATCAAATGCAAACTACACTGCTGGTATATCGAAATGTCTCTATGCGGACGGCCAATGGCAGTCCATATAGATAGCATTTCGGTACACCGGTCGTCTATGTAATCAGAGCCATTTCGCCTGTTGGTCATTTTCATGAAATTTCATGCACCAACACATGTTGGGCTGCATCAATTTTGGGGCCCCATGGGGACCTTAATATGCGGCCCACCGAGAATTTTCTCGGAGGACCAGATGTCCAGCAGTCCATCTGTGTACTTACAGACAGATTCCAATTTCATCCTCCGGGGACCAAACTATCCCTCCCAAAGCGCAGTCACATATACCACATACCCCATTGAAAAACCTTTACAGTTTGATGTACAGGATAACGAAAACTGAAATGGACTTGTATTGAGAGTCGGGGGTTGCTCACTGAAAATTTGGCTGATGAGGTGGACACTACGTGGACGCCTCCATCGTCTCTTGTTCAAGGTCAAGGAAACGAGTACCTATTCACTCCCCCCCCCCCCCCCCACTTCGTCCCCGGATAGCGGTAGTTACTGCAGGTAAATGCGCGTAGGAAATGGGTTAAATTGGGCGACCAGGGTGGTAATATGGCTAAAACTGAAGCAGAGATAGAAATTAAATAGTTTTCAGGTTTCTCCGTGTTGTGAATTTGGTCAATACGTTTTTTTCGAATACAAATGTGTACTTTAAATAATTGCAAGGATTGTTATTTTTATCTGAATTACAGCGAACTCTTCGGTATATTTTATTTATCCAACTATTTTCTAGGTTTTAACCCTTTACCAGGCGTAACGACCAAAAACTGGCCAGCGCTATTCACAAAAATTGCCATTCAGTTTTCATTATGTTTTTATATTTTTTGTCACAAAAGCATAGCTTATGACCCCTCATTGGAACGAGCTCGTTGAGCTCGTTCCAATGAGGACTCATAAGCCATGTTTTGAATGCAAAAAAAAAAATGAAAAAAAATAGTTATTCAATAATTTTGTTTGCAATTGTCGTCTGCCTTTCGTGTTAGGTAAAGGATTAAAACAGTTTGGTTGTGAAATATCATTTGAATCAATTCCATTAATATGTTTCAATCAACCAATGTGTTTTTTGGTAAAAATTCAACATGGATTTGTTTTATTTTGTGAAACCGAGACACTCATGCTCCAGGAAGAGGCTAAAATCAGGTGCGTAACAAGAATTGTGCAATCGGGGATGCCCTTGCCAGATTTTTTTCTGTTTTGGAAGGCCTTTGGGCGGTGTCCTCTCGTAATCCTAACTTGGATCCCCCAGTCGTGGGTGGATGGGGTAACGACCGGGGGTCTTAGTTAATGTGTTAACGTCAGTACCCAACCACCCCCGCAAGAAATATTGTAACATTTAGTGCGACTAGAGCGAACCTAAAGCTGGGGCATTCTTAGCGTGTGGAGACCATTTTAGGGCTCGGTGTTATGCGAAAGTTGTATTTTCCCCTTGGTTACGTCACTTGTTAAACTGCTACCTCCGGCTGAATGGAAACGAGATAAGCGGAGTCTGCACCGGGCATTGATTGGGTTAAAAACCTAATCATCAATATAAGGTCGTTCTGAGAAGAGTTTAAACTGTTGCTTATAGGTAGGGATACAGCAGCTGGCACCCTCTTCAGCATCAACAGACTACACACAAAAACCCTATTCATGTTAAACAAAATGAAACATTAATAATTTGGGTAATTAAACTAATAATTATTGATGTATATAACTGTTTTCCTGTCACAGAAAGAGGTTTCTAACGTTTATACATAATAAAACAGACATGTTTCGCGACAGTTTTCTTCAATTAAGGTTCAAAATTATTGAACGTCTTTCATTTTATGAGATTAAGTGACACCTCGACAATCAAGCTATATAGACCCAATATTTACTTAGTGTTTACGTTTGTATCTATTCAATGTACATGAATTCAGTTCATCCCACCTGCATCGGTCTTATCTTTGTATACCGACGTCTTTGTTTAGTTTCTAAGATTAAAATAACACATTTAGGTTTTCTAATGTTCCTTTTGTTCAATCAATGTATTCATTTTCCATCCCTCGCCACAGGTGAACGAAGTTATTATTAACTTTCACTATTCGTAAAATATCTTTCCACAGCACCACTTGCGCAAAACATGAGCTTTATTTTCTGCAGATAAAACAAATCCTGAAATTAACCCTTGTTCTAATCGAATGTAATATTAGTTCAGCGGAATTAATAAATTTGGCCATACTAATTTTATTTATTTATTTATTTATTGGGTTTAACAAACACTTTTGACAGCTAGGGTCACCCCGTGTCGCACAATTTTACGGGTGGAGAAAACCGAAGTACCCGGAAGGAACCACGAGCAACAGCAAGCTACTGCCATACTTCCAAATGTAATAACTCTGCACAAGCATGGTTAGCAGTGATTGAAAACAAGTGCACCATTGGTGTGCAGTACGCCTTAGTACACGGTGCACCGAGCTCCCACATGGGCAATCAGGATTAAGTACCTTGTCCAAGGACACAACGCAGTTACCCCTGGCGAAATGGATTTGACTTCATAGACTGCCGGTATACCGAAATGCTCTCTTTGGGGACTGCCATCTTCCCCCCCCCCCCCCCCCCCGCCCACCCGAAGCCGGTGCATTTCCCGGTAACTTTTCATTGGCTGTAAAACAATGTTTGTGAAAAAGTTTTACAGCCAATAACAACAGCATTATTTGTGGGTTTTTTTATTATTTAAAACAAAATTAAAAATGATTTTTTAAAAAAATTTATTGGAGTTTAACGATACTTTTGACAGCCAGAACCACCTCCTGTCGGAAAGTTTTACGGGTGGAGGAAGTTTTACGGGTACCCGGACAGATCCACCACCGAGCAACAGTCGGATTCACCAGTGTAATAACTCCGCACAAGCAGGGTTAGCATAGATTGATGACAAGTGCACCATCGACGTCGAGCCGCGGACCTTTTGGTTTTTAGTCCAATGCCGTAACCACCGCGCGACCTCGCTCCCTGTCAAAGAAATGCACAGACATCACACTTTTCTATAAATTTATTGAAAGACATAAAGCTGAAAAAATATAAACTTATAATTTTTTTTTTTTTGCTAATTGCATTGCCTCTTCAACTTGAATATGACTGCAAATTTGATCGAAACATCCTTTGTTCGAAGTGTCTTAGACCGAGACATCCATGGCCGAAACTTTCATGCTAAAAAGTCCCACAGCACATGGTCGCATAGGGGTTGTGAATAACAACAGTGTGTCAGTGCTGCAACTTCTACGCTTCTCTTTGTTTTCCTCATGACTTATATTATCGATCGACACAGCGGGAGGGTGTATTTAAAATTTTTACAAGTGCGTCCCATAATTTTGTACCCAGTTTTGTTGTCAAGTCATTGACTAAACCCGTAAATGAGCTTCACTTAACTCCTCTCTTGTAGAACATTGCCGGACACTTTTGTCGCGTTCGAGTGTTTTTCAAGCTCAAAAATGAAAAAGCATATTTACTATGAATGGCTGTTCAGTTTTATTGACAAATTGTTTTTTTTAGGCCAAATTATATCAGTTTATCCTCCTGATTAACACAAATGCAGACAAAGCCAATTTGGAAATTGTCTGAAGTGGATAGTTGGAATTAATTCTCTGCTCAATAAAGTTTCTTCTCGTTGTTAGATATATTTTCGTTGTGATGAGAGATTCGCCGGAGAGGATTGCAGTGACCGAGTGGTGACCAGTGGTGGCGCCAGGGGGGGGGGGAAGCTAGAGCCCCCCCCCCCCCCCCCCCGTCGGAGAGGTCCAGCCCCCCCCCCCCCCCCCCCCCCCGTCGGAGATTTTTAGTCAGTCCGTCGGAGAGTCTCGTAAACCCAACTTCACATTTCCGACAATCGAGTGTAGATATCTCGTCTTGTCTGTCTCGAACCCGTGCAGCACTGGAACTTTGATAGAGAATAGTGATTCTCACGAAATTCCTTAATGTCATTCGTCAAACTGGCTTTATAGATGAAATATTTCCCGACCTTATTATAATATGTTTACTTTAACCCTTTACCTAAGGTAACGGCCAAAACCGGCCAGCGCTATTCTCAAAAATCGCCAATTAATTTTCATTATTTTTTTCATTTTTTGTCTCAAAAACATAGGTTATGACCCCTCGTTGCTTGCTGCTGCTCAGGGGTTATGACACCTCGAGCTCGTTCCAACGAGGGGTCATAACCTATGTTTTTGAGACAAAAAAATGAAAAAAATTAGTTATTCAAGAATTATTTTTGCAAGTGTCGTCTGCTTTTCATGTTAGGTAAAGGGTTAAATAATCAACAAACATACTCAATTTGCTTCTATTTTGGTTCTCCAATTTACCAATTTTCACTCATTTTTCTTCGTTTGGGAGGTCAAATGTTATAGCCCGACTGTCGGAGAGGTTAGCCCCCCTGTCGAGAAATCCCTGGCGCCACCCCTGGTGGTGACCATACCGGACCTCAGGTCAAGAAGACACGAATTCAAATTTTAGAAAGAGTGTTATGTGTTAACCCTTTCAATACTGGCGCCCTGGAAGGTATCATGTCACGCAATACTGTCAGCGGCGAAACGGGCAAAACCACCTAGGTTTGTTGGGAGGTTCAGTAATAATTCAATCTAACAGTTCCCTTGAGCTGCTGGATTAAATTATTACCGAACCAACCTCGCTTCGAATTTTTTGTTTTTTTATATCGTCTGCTCGCCCGCCACCAATTTTTTCTTCACGCAAAAAATTTATTCACACCGGGTTGAAAGGTTTTGAGACCTTGAACAAGACGAATATAATACTTTATCTATTAGCACTGGGAGCGCAGTGCCTCAGTGGTTAAGACAGTGGACTTTAAATCGAGAGGTCCACGGTTCGATTCTCGCCGGGCGTAACTACGTTATGTCCTTAAGCAAAGCGCTTGATCCCGATTGCCCACGTGTTGGCACGGTAGCGTTGTGCAAAGACGTACTGCACATCAATGGTGCACTAGACTTCAACTAATGTTAACCCTGTTTGTGTGGAGTTGATACGTTGAGGAGTCTGGCAGTTGCTTGCTGCTGCTCAATGGTTCTCTCCAATCACTTTGACTTCTTCCACCCTTAACCCTTTAACCAGTGTAACGGCGAAAATCGGCCAGCCATATTCTCAAAAATCGTCAATTAATATTTTCATTATATTTTAATTTGTTTTCTCAAAAACATAGGTTATGACCCCTCTTTTAGAGCTATAGGTTTTTAAATTTCTTGTTCGGTTTCGGTTTAGGTTTTTCAGGTGGAGAAAAACCTCGGTTCGGTTCGGTTCGGTTTTCGGTTTGTTCATGAGGCCAAGCAAAATTCAATAAAACTCATTCTTATGTCCGGAGTCATAACTGAATGGTAGTGAAATTGGGTGAAACTCAATGAATGCCCGAAATAAGCTATAATACATGAAGAATCAGGAAGGCCAATATAATAATTACCTAAATATATAGAACTTTTATTGTGCTTGGCCATTTTTCGAGATCTGACACCTACACGCAACTTGAGGAAAGCCGCAAACACAACTAAACTGAAATGTCGGAAATTCACAGAATGTAGCCATCCCAGAGTAGTGAGAGTACCCAGACACTGCCATTGGCAGTGTCTGGGTACTCTCACTACTCTGGGATGGCTACATTCTGTGAATTTCTGCAGCAAGAGAGTATTTAATAAAAAACGAAAAACCTTAGATTACGGGATGTCGACGGTTTCGGTTTTTTGAAAAAACTAAAAACCTCGGTTCGGTTTCGGTTAACCTACAGTTCTACCCTCTTTGGAACGAGCTCGTTCCAATGAGGGTCATAACCTATGTTTTTGAGACAAAAAGTGAAAAGAATTAATTATTCAAGAATTTTTTTTTGCAAGTGTCGTCTGCTTTTTATGTTAGGTAAAGGGTTAAAACTGTCCGGCACGAGGTCACCCTGGCTGTTGAAAGAGTCGTTAAACCACAATAAAAAAATCTAATATCATTATAAAAAGCAATACTTGCGGAACATTGTCTTGAAAAACATAGCTCATGAGCCCTCATTGGTATGAGATCGTTTCAATGAGGGACCGCATGTTGTGAAGAAAATTGTTTTTGAAAAATTGAATGCCAACTTTTATGAATATCGCTGGTCAGATAGGAATGTTACGTTAGGGGAGGGGGTTAACGTCCACTTGATCGCACGGAAGGTATGGACACTGTTGAACAATATGATATGCTTTTGTTTTTGTGTTGTAGTTACTTGCCATTGTTTGATCGTTCTTTCCCGGTCTTCCGACTGCCTCCAAAACAGTCCGACGCGATATGATCTTGCATATGATCTTAGATAGTAAAAGTGTTAAATCCCCAAACTCTGAAACAAACTTGTGATACACGAGGAAGAAATCATTCTAGCTTTTTTTACAGCGAGTGATTTTGGTTGAATGAGGAACAAGGATAGGGTAGACTTTCTGAAACTAAATTTTTTTAGGTTCCGCTCCACAGTTTTCCAGGCATTTCCAAATATGACAGGCCATACATTCTCTTCAAATGTAAATATTCCGTAGCTTAGTTATCTAACTCATAACATGTATTACATTTCCCAAATCCACAAAAAAACATATAACACTATCTGACTAAGTAGAAATAAACAATCTGAATGTGGGTGGAATAATTTATTTGTTAAAGGCCAGACTTCAACCTGAAAAATTGCATGAAAAAATGCCGAAACCAGTCATTTTGAGCCATCCAGAGGCCTCAAAAGCAGAATTTTCCCACAACCCCACCTTCCCACCCCTGGAACAGAACATCCCCTGTTTCTAAAATGCAAAACAAATTTTATATGTTTCCGTCTCATTTTTTAGTTACCTGTCTGGTAACAAACCCGTGTAAAAATTACATTTTAATAAATAGCCAATTTTTCGAAGCCACTGTTTCACATAATTCATCTGGTAATGTACCCCTATGTATCAGACTCCAACACTGGGACCAAAACTTCAAATTCTCTTGTCCAACAAAAAGCCTAATGTAATCATATATCTGATACTAAAAATATATCTCTATTTTACATGGCCTTAGTTTCAACATATGCCCTATGTTTAGAATTTCACCCCTGTGCAATAGTGCAAAACTGTAGAACGGAACTTAAACCCTTTGAACGTCAGCGGCCGCTTTTCCGGACAGGAACATGATACGTCATAACGTCATTATATTGGATGGCTGTTCAGGTTCCGCTCCACAGTTTTCCAGGCATTTCCAAATGTGACATGCCATACACTCTCTTCAAATGCAAATATCCTGTAACTTAGTTATCTAACCCATTACATGTATTACATTTCCCAAATCCACAAAAAACATATAACACTATCTGACTAAGTAGAAATAAACAATCTGAATGTGGGTGGAATTATTTATTGTCAAAGGCAAGACTTCAACCTGAAAAATTGCCCGAAAAAATACCGAAACCAGTCATTTTCAGCCACCTAGCAGCCTCAAAAGCAGAATTTTCCCACCAACCCCACCTACCCACCCCTGGAGCAGAGCATCAGTTGTTTCTAAAATGCAAAAAAAAATTATATGTTTCCGTCTCATTTTTTAGTTACCTGTCTGGTAACAAACCCGTGTAAAAATTACATTTAAAAAAATAGCCAATTTTTCGAAGCCACTGTTTCCCATAATTCATCTGGTAATTTACCCCTATGTATCAGACTCCAACTTTGGGACCAAAATTTCAAATTCTCTTGTCCAACAAAAAGCCTAATGTAATCATATATCTGATACTAAAAATATATCTCTATTTTACATGGCCTTAGTTTCAACATACACCCTTTGTTTAGAATTTCACCCCTGTGCAATAGTGCGAAACTGTGGAGCGGAACCTTAAAGAGAAAACAAGAGTGATCTCCCCCTGGATTTCACTCAGGCAAAATAATCTGGAGTCTATCCTGAGTTGAATGAACAAAAACCACAAGTCTCTATTTTCAACCAGTAAAAAGATACAGCATGTCCTTTCTGATTGCCGCATAGCTTTTTCAGCCATTTTACCCGATTTTCACAACCACACCACACCACCTCAACACCCCCCACCCCCTCCCCATTTCTCTGAGCCACTTCAGAAAGTATTTTTGTTATTACCACCAGCCACATTGACTACCCATGTCCTGCCAATAGCACTGTTAAATACAATCAAAATGTAAAACAATACGCACTAATAACCATAGCTTTTGGGGGGGGGGGGGTGCTCTCTAGATATGAAAGCGTGAACAGCTTGACGGACGGATGACACACAGACATGACACCAATGACCAAAATGAAAAAGTAGACACCATAACTGCAAATCTCTGGGCAACAGTAACAACCAGGCTGTCCATAACTGCACAAATTTGTCAAAAAATCAAGGCTCGGTGTTTAGGAAAGGCAGTGTTCTACCTTAATGTTTTTGAAATCTTGACGAAAATTCAAAACAAGTGCGAAATTAGGCTATATCAATAAATTTCTCAAAATTTCCACTTATTTCCTTCCATTTGTGCTGAGATATCACTTGCTGAATGTTAACTACTACTAACAATAGCACACAAACCAGAAATAATGAAATGTTTTTTGAAAAATGGTGTATTTATAACTCAAACACAAATAAGGAACTTCCTGGTTCAAGAATTGACACCGTCGGCAGAATGCTCTTTAAGGTTCCGCTCCACAGTTTTCCAGGCATTTCCAAATGTGACATGCCATACACTCTCTTCAAATGCAAATATCCTGTAACTTAGTTATCTAACCCATTACATGTATTACATTTCCCAAATCCACAAAAAACATATAACACTATCTGACTAAGTAGAAATAAACAATCTGAATGTGGGTGGAATTATTTATTGTCAAAGGCAAGACTTCAACCTGAAAAATTGCCCGAAAAAATACCGAAACCAGTCATTTTCAGCCACCTAGCAGCCTCAAAAGCAGAATTTTCCCACCAACCCCACCTACCCACCCCTGGAGCAGAGCATCAGTTGTTTCTAAAATGCAAAAAAAAAATTATATGTTTCCGTCTCATTTTTTAGTTACCTGTCTGATAACAAACCCGTGTAAAAATTACATTTTAATAAATAGCCAATTTTTCGAAGCCACTGTTTCCCATAATTTATCTGGTAATTTACCCCTATGTATCAGACTCCAACACTGGGACCAAAACTTCAAATTCTCTTGTCCAACAAAAAGCCTAATGTAATCATATATCTGATACTAAAAATATATCTCTATTTTACATGGCCTTAGTTTCAACATATGCCCTATGTTTAGAATTTCACCCCTGTGCAATAGTGCAAAACTGTAGAACGGAACTTAAACCCTTTGAACGTCAGCGGCCGCTTTTCCGGACAGGAACATGATACGTCATAACGTCATTATATTGGATGGCTGTTCAGTAAATATTGTGGGGGTAGACCCATCAGTATTTTCAACGTGCAGCCTGAGGCTGCACGTTGAAAATACTGTTTGGTCTACTCCAAATAATGAATATGGACTCTTCTAATTGCTGCCATTGAACTGGAATGGAAGATACCACTAGCGTTCAAAGGGTTAACTATTTGATAATTCTCTCCCAAAGACGATGATGTAAATTAATGCCTCAAAGTATTTGAAATTCTAATACTAAAAGTTGTTGGGTGAATTCCATGGCTAACACAATATTTGTCATTAGAAGAGATGTACGGGAAAGCATCATTTCACAAACTGGCATTTGACTGCAGAGTAGCAAAAAACACAGAAGCATTTTTTTTTTTTACAATTTTTCCCCAATGAATTTGAACGTTTTATAATTACTCTGCTGTAATCCCTTTTAACCCTTTACCTAACACGAAAAGCAGACGACACCTGCAAACAAAATTCTTGAATAACTAATTTTGTTAGTTTTTGTCTCAAAAACGTAGGTTACGACCCCTCATCGGAACGAGCTCGACGAGCTCGTTCCAAAGAGGGGGTCATAACCTATGCTTTTGGGACAAAAAATAATGAGAATTAATTGGCGAGGTTTGTGAATAGAGCTGGCCGGTTTTGGCAGTTACGGTCGTTAAAGGGTTAAAAATAAGAAAAACTTTTGGACGTTTTGTAAAGGTTTTTCTGTCCATAATATTAACTGTGTGCGCATCGTGACATATAATACGGACTTTATCCTTTCCATTAATATAAAAGTCTAAGCGGTGACATTTGCTAATTTTTTTCCTGGGAAGAACAAAAATATGCAAATTACCCTAAAAACACTTTCACTAAGCCAAGGTGGTAGCTGAGTTTTGGTAGGTGTGATACTGACAGAAATTCTCAATGACTAAATATCTGTGAATAAATTGCTTCTAATTAACTTGCAGTAAAAAGCTCAAGTTTTCTTATGTCACTTCTGATAAAGGGAAACACAACTCCGGAAGCTGTCTATTGTTTTCCTTTATAAAAAGTAACAAAATGAAACTTTGCTTTATTCACAGGACATGGGTGTTTTCTCAACAATTACTTGCATCTAAATTGGATTTTCACTGCGTGTTTAATAATTACAAGGGGGGTAACTTTATCGAAAGTCGATTTTCATGATGATATTCGTCAGGAGTCAAGCAAGTGCGGATGTTAAAAGAGATCTATTCCATAGAGAGCTCAGACTTAGAAGGGAGACAACACATGGTAACAAATCGGTAGAGGGAGAGCGATAGTAATGGAGGATTGTAACCGAAATCGGCGAGAGGACGTCAGAGTAAAAATGTCTCTGTGTGGCCTGCTGGATAAAGAGAAGCCAGGATTTGAGGAGTACCTTGGCAGTTGGCACCTCCAGAGAGTCACTGATGTTTAAACTGATGACAGGGTCATTGGATCTAAAGGGAAAGATTGGGAAAGATGGCGAAAAGGGGTGCCAAATGTGTAATTTAGAAGTTACGGGGATCCTGGATCACTTTCTCTTAGAATGTCCAAAATACCATGTGGTCGGGCAGAATAAGATTCCCAAGGAGTATAAAATAGAGAGGTGGGATGGCAGAGTGAATGATATTTGGTTATTGGGCGACACAATGGAGAGGGTTAATTTGCTCATCGGTGAAATTGGGGCGAATAAGGTACCGGATATCATTAAATGTTCGTCTCCGGGTGTTGAAGCAGGAGAAGAGGCATAGAAGGGACATGAATTTGGCAGCATTGGATCAATCAAGGCCTTCTCAAATATTTGAGAACCGCGACAAATCAAAGGCAAGTCCAACTGTTGTTATTATTATTACTGAGAGAGGACCGCGAACACCAAAATAACGGTTAGGAACCATCTACACGCATTAGATGATTAATCACACCGAAAACAATATTCTTCCCCAGAACTCGTCGCTTTCTGCTTGCGACGCATGCGCGGTGTATAAAGGTATGGAGGACCGTACAGGACTTTAAATTTCTGGATTTCTATGCAAATCTTGGGGTTGGGGGTTTAAAATTTGAGTTTGGCCTTTAAAAGTTATGAGTTTGCACCAGCTAAGTCCGGGCCATTGGTACAGTAGAAAAATATGTCAACCTATGGATTTTGACCCGCTCACGGTGGCCCTACTGAAGCCAGCTTCTCTTCCCGTTGCACCGAGTATTAATATTAGAATTTCTTTGGTTCAGACACGGCTCAGATGTGGTTTTGTTGTTTAGATTGGGGGCATTCGGATTATGTGGTCGAGTTTAAAGGCCACTTATCAACCAGCTTGATTGATCCTAAAATCTTTGACTCGTGGTTGGTGGCATTGCACATGCGGTTTTGAAGCGCTGCCGATGTTTCTACCACCCAGGGGAGAAATCTGAGATGAGGGATAGAAACGTGAAGCGGTCTATCTATAAAGACCAATAACCACCCAATCATAGTGTGTCTTTTTTAAACCTTTACTGAACGAATCAGGAGATTCGGGTCAGTGCTACAGTACAGTCGCCGTGGATTGGATAATCCACTCGTCAGGATTGATGTCCGCGCATGCGTTTGCCAGGCAATAAAAATTATCAGCCGCAAAATTTTAATTAATGTGCCTGGTGCTTCATTAATTAAATTTTTGATGATTATTCCTATAATTAGTGTTGGGAATATAATTTTGCGTCCGTGGAAATATTACCCACCCGTGGAAAATAACCAGTCCACGGTGGCCGTGCTGTTTATAGCCTACAGCAGTCTTCATTTGATTTGTGCTGTTCTTCAAACTTTTGTCTCAATTTCTGTTTTAACCCATTACCCAACGTAACGGCCAAAACCGACCAGCGCTATTCACAAAAATCGCCAATTAATTTTTATTATTTTTTCATTTTTTATCTTAAAAACATAGGTTATGACCCCTCTTTGGAACGAGCTCGTTGAGCTCGTTCCAAAGAGGGGTCACAACCTATGTTTTTAAGACAAAAAAATTTTAAAAATTCGTTATTCAAGAATTTTGTTTGCAAGCGTCGTCTACTTTTCAGGTTAGGTAAAGGGTTAAATCTATCAAGACTATAGGCGCGAATAATTTTCCAATAAGTCTACCAATTTTCCGAATATAATTATTCATTTTGACTGAGAGAGAGAGGGGGGGGGGGGTGTCGTAGGCATTCCGACACCCTTGGATCTACGCCTTGCAATGCCGTCAGTCGATGTTGAATTCCACAAATTGAACTGCAAAGCTGTTATAATAATGCAAGCTTGAAACCTGTTTAATATTTGTTAACTTCAGCATGTGTGATCGTGTGTCAATGGTTCAAAACTGAATGGGTTAACTCACTTACAATGTTTTAACATTTTCGTGTCTTGGATTGAATTTCTGCATCAGATAAACCGCAGCAGATCCTCGTGTCACTATCCACGCTTTTTCGTCTTCTCGGTTCAATTTAATCTCTTGACCGAACAAACAGGGACGTGGCGACAGGAGGGTGTAGGGGTGGGTCAGCCCCCCTCCCTTAATCCCGGCCAAAATTTCCTATAGTTGGAAATTCGGAGGGCAAGTCATGAGTAGTTGGAAATTCCAGCTATCTGGAGTTTAGAGCTTCTTTGGTGATGCTGATGTCTCCTTTACTTCCCAAAAACCAACTCGGTTTCAAATCGGCAAAAATTCTAACTGTTACTGTTTACAACTACAGTGTAGGCCTACGCAATATCGAGCTTCATAAGTATGCATGATGTCAATCGGTATGAGATTGCTATAGTACGTTTACTTATCATAATAAACAAAAAAAAATTTGGAAATGCACTTCAGGAAAATCATATCATGTAAAATCGTTATCCTGAGTTAATTCAATCATTCACAGTTACAAAATGATGAAACATCGAAAACTGATCATTCCTGCATAAGATCTGATTTAATGTTAGGACAGTGTGAATTGTTCAAAGTTCCAAGCTTGAGCATTTGTTTAGCACATATTCAGTCCCCAGAATAATACCAAATAAAACTAACCTGATAATTCTGTCATTAATCTGTTGGCATTTTAGTCACTAGAATCAATTTTATGCCCCCTTTCATGGCTTCATTTTCAAAATCTTTCTCGGTAGTCCCCCCCCCCCCCCCCCCCAGTTGGACATTCACTACCCTACATCCCCACCCCCAATCGGAAACCTCTAGCCACGTCCCTGCGAACAAAACTGTTGGTGACCGATTAAAAAAGACAGCACTGTATTTCCTCCACTACTAAAAAAGCTTGCAATAAAGCTTACAGTCTGTCATCACAATTTATCCACATTTTAGGCAGTGGGGTGGGACACTTACTTTTCAATTTTGCCTCAAAACATAGCTAATGACATAAGCGATGTTTTTGAGCTGAAAAATAAAAATTGTTTTGTTATTCCAGACAAAAACGTCCATGGGTAATATTTTACTCGACAAAAGTAAAAATCTTAGGGTGCGGCGTTAATATAGGCATTGCCTGTTCGCCAAACCCCATTTCGTTGAGGGAATAAAAATACTGTTTAAAACAAAGTGGGATGGGCGCAAAATATATTACCCTGAAATGGTCATTGTTTTGGTGTGGGTTCCGATAAATAGTCGACATGGTCGACATATAACTCGAATTGTTTTCCAAAGTCGTTTTCAAATTAACCCTTTGAACTCTGATGGTATATTCCATGACAGCTCAGATCCATCTGCAGGCGGGGTCTATATTCGTTACTTGAGGACCAATGAAGACCAATCAATATTTTCAACGTGCAGCCTTTGGGCTGCACGTTGAAAATCTTGATTGGTCTACCATACAAGTTCACTGAGCAGCTAACTAACTTAATGAATTCAGGTCGTATCACGATCCTGGACCTGAAAAGCGGCCTTTCGGGTTCAAATGGTTATTTATTTATTTATTGGTGTTTAAGGTCACATACTTATGCACAATGGCTAATCGTGGCCGTGACAGTTTGACGGGTGGAGGAAGCCGGAGTACCCGGAGAGAACCACCGAGCAACGACGAGCAGCTGTCAGCTCTCCAACATCGTAACTCTGAACTCTGCACCGCAGCACAGGCAGGGTTAGATTGGTTGAAGACATGCGCACCATCGAGGTGCAGTACGCCTCAGTACACAGCGTCATCGTGCCCCCATGTAGGCAATCGGGGTGAAGTGTCTTGCCCAAGGACACAACGCGGTTGCCACAGGTGGGATTCGAACCGAGGACCTCTCGGCTTGCAGCCTGCAGCCTGCACCTCTACCAACTGAGCCACCGCGCCCCCCGTTCAAATGGTTAAAACTTTCCCTTACTAAACAATGTAAACCGATTGTACCTTTTTTAAAGTTTCTGTTTTCTCCTTTCGGGATTTTTTCTTCAACTGGACATTTCTATTCGCAACAGACAGTAAATATATACAAGAGTTTACCACCCTACGAACCCAAGGGATGTTTAAGCAAGTGACGTGTAACTTGCGCTGCTGTATATAACAACCGCTGCCACAAAGATAAACCTACGTAGCGAGGCATTAATCCGAGATCTTTGTACAACTCTCCTCTTTCTTCTCTTCATCCACCTCATCCTTTACCCATTGCCATCATTAATTCATCTCCCTTTGCTCTGGTAACGCCAATGTTTTTAATTGTTTTCTTTCGATAAAAAACGGTGAACGATGTGGCAGAAAGCAAAATGGCTGCGCCAATTAAGTAACGCATCAAGAAGGACTAATCTTGCTTGGTTCATATCGGCCGATATCATCGTGATATCAGGCGAGTTTGAAGTCATATCAGACGAGCTCGATATTGGGTAATTCTGGGGGAAAAATCATATCTAACAAATACTACTTGACGGTGGTGAGTTTGATTTGTTACAGCTTATTGACGACTGTCTAGAGACAATCTTCAACATAGACCAACAAAAACAAGTCCACATGAACACATTCTAAGTACCAAAATCAATCTAGTCGAGCTTATAAATAGCACGCTCAACGGGGGGAGGCCATCAACAATTTGCAAGACGTGACGTGGGGGTGGGTGGGTCTCTTGAGTGCGCCAAAAATGTGCATTTCCAACTTGTGCAATTTTTTGGATTTTTTAAAAATATATCAATATATCAGCTAATATATACCATCATTTGTGTTTCAAACCTTAAAGGTGATGTTGTACATCACACTCTTAACATAAATACAACATCAGGAGGCTTTATATGTGAGAATATTGGGCTTAAACTGGGAAAATGTCACACGTTAGTATAGGATGGGTGTCTTGTTCGAAATGTAGAAAATGTGCAGACAATATTTTGGGAACAATTCAAATGAAAATTTGTTACCGTATATGTACACCTGCTCTGGCCAAGCCTATAATGAACAGCTTGTCATTTGTAGATTGGGGCCCATGGCAGCCCACAGAGGTTTAAATTGGTGGTACCAGTTTAAACCTTTACCTAACATGAAAAGCAGACGATACTTGCCAAAAAATGACTGAATAACTATTTTTTTTCATTTTTTGTCTCAAAAACATAGGTTATGACCCCTCATTGGAACGAGCTCAACGAGCTCGTTCCAATGAGGGGTCATAACCTATGTTTTTGAGACAAAAAATGAAAAAATAATAAAAATTAATTGGCGATTTTTGAGAATAGCGCTGACCGGTTTTGGCCGTTACGTTGGGTAAAGGGTTAAGAACATTATGAAAACTGAGAACGGTAGTAGAAATTTGCACGTAGGGGTGGGTGGGTGTAAAAAGGAGCCGAATAAAAAATAGGACGTCACGTCTTGCAAATTTTTAGTGCCCCCCCCCCCCCCCCGCCCCTTGCGCTCAATAAAAGAAAATAGAATTTATTTAGTATTTAACAACTTTGTTGGGTACACGGTGGCTCAGTGGTTAGAGCTTTGAATTTTAACCCTTTCAACTAGAGCGGCAGTTTTTTCCGACCAGGAGCATGATATGTCATGACGTCATTAGATAGGATGGCTGTTCAGTAAATGTGTGGAGTAGACCAATCAATATTTTCAACGTGCAGCCTCGGGTCTGCACGTTGAAAATATTGATTGGTCTGCCCCAAATGATGAATATGAACTCTTCTAATTGCTGCCATTGAACTGGCATGGAAGATGCCACTAGAGTTCAAAGGGTTAAACGGGAAGGACCCTTGTGCGATCCTGACCAACGGTAACTACGTTGTGCCCTTGGGTAAGACACTCAATCCAGATTGCCCACAAGGGGGCACTGTGGTGCTGTGTACTTGGGCGTACCGCACGTCGATAACACACTTGCCTTCAACTGCCGCTAATTCTGTGCAGAGTTAGTAAGTTGGTGAGTCTGGTAGTTGCTCGCCGCTGCTCGACGATTCTCTCCCCGGCTACTCCGGCTTTTTCCACCTATCAAACTGTCCGACACTATGTGGTCCTATTCATTTATTTATTGGAGTTCGTCTGCAAGGGGTCACCTCGTGTCGGTCAGTTTTACGGGTAGAGCAAGATGGAGTACTTTTTCCCCAATTTCCATAATAAGCAATCTATAACCCCCACCCCTTGTGTCACACAATGCGCACATACCCTTTATTCACGCATTTAATTTCCTCCATCCTTGAAAAATCGACTTTCGATAAAGTTATCTCCCCTGAAATTTTTAGATTTGCGAGAAAGGTCTAAATTAACACCATGTAATTGTTGAGAAAACTCCTTTGACATTAGCAGAAAATAAAGTAAAATTACAATTTTTTTATGAAATTCCCTTGGTGTTAAAATTTATTTTTTTTTTTAAAAATTAAGGGGAACTAACTTTCCCGTAAATCTCTTCCAATAACGAAAATTGTTAGTCATGTGTATATTCTCCAGGTGAATCATACGAAGTTAAACTGGTATTTTGGCCATTCTGAAAGAAACTCTCCCAGTGCCTCCATCACTCCCAAATTAAATATTTTGCTCTTCTTTTCGCCGTCAGTAGCGTATAATGTGATTCATCTATAGGTCACCGGAGCACGCTCCCGGTCTTCGGAAGTGACATCAAGGTGACGTGTCAGTTCCATCAGGTTGGGTTGTCATGGTAACCCATGTGAGCAGTCATGCCGTGTCATCATCACTATAATGATACATGGTGTGAGTGCGCATGAACAGCGCGTGTTGTTAGGATGACACCTGTTTCCGTCGTCCATTTTGTCGTCCATTTTGTTTACTGGAGGCCTCCATCTTGGTTTCTATGGGTCCACGTGCTTTCTACGAGACCCCAAAACAATTTAAAAGGACGGGGTGTGTTTGGAGGTTGTGATCGATTGAACTGGAGTAAATCTAACTGCCACAAACAACCTGACAACTTCCGAAAAATGATCGAAAATCAGCCAAAACGACTTTATTTGGCTCTGACATCCCCTGTTCGCACCCGCCGCTCCTCCCCTGACTGCGCGCCTGGCTTCTCAACTTCTTATTTAAATAGCGTATACCATACTCTAATCGGACCTGCCTGAATCGGGAATTACATAATTCAATTTGTACAGTACAGCCGCCGTGGACTGGTCACTTTCCACGAGGGGGCAATATTTCCACGGACGCAATAATATTAGATTCCAAACACTAATTATAGGAATAATCATCAAAAATTTAATTAATGAAGCGCCGGGTACAACTGTACTGATTGACCAACTGTGTTTGTGACATTATTCCAAGTATGAAAACTAGTGGTGGCGCCAAGGGGGTGGGGTCAGGGGGTGGGGCTAGAGCCCCCCTTGTCGGAGAGGTCCAGCCCCCCCCCCCCCCGCCACCCCCGTCGGAGATTTTTAGTCAGTCCGTCGGAGAGTCTCGTAAACCCGACTTCACGAGAAATTTCCGACAATCGAATGAAGATATCTCGTCTTGTCAGTCTCGAACCCGTGCAGCACTGGAACTTTGATAGAGAATAGTGATTCTCACGAAATTCCTTAATGTCGTTCGTCAAACTGGCTTTATAGATGAAATATTTCCCGACCTTATTATAATATGTTTACTTTAACCCTTTACCTAAGGTAACGGCCAAAACCGGCCAGCGCTATTCTCAAAAATCGCCAATTAATTTTCATTATTTTTTTCATTTTTTGTCTCAAAAACATAGGTTATGACCCTCGTTGGAACGAGCTCGTTCCAACGAGGGGTCATAACCTATGTTTTTGAGACAAAAAATGAAAAAAATTAGTTATTCAAGAATTATTTTTGCATGTGTCGTCTGCTTTTCAGGTTACATGTTTGTAAAGGGTTAAATAATCAACAAACATACTCAGTTTGCTTCTATTTTGGTTCTCCAATTTACCAATTTTCACTCATTTTCCTTCGTTTGGAAGGTCAGCTGTTATAGCTCTCCTGTCGGAGAGGTCAGCTCCCCTGTCGAGAAATCCCTGCCCCCCCCCCCCTCACCCCCCCCCCCCCCCCGATGAAAACTAATCTCTCAAGAAAGTACAGAATTACCAGCAAAAGAGAATTTATATCCAAAACTCCAATCCAGGCGAAATTATCTCGACTAGAAAATTATTGGGGGCGGGGGTGGGGGGTGGGGTCACGCCTCTACACCCTCTTCTTTAGTTTTGCCAAGCATTTACTCCCAATTAAAAACAGCGGGTGATAAAACATTTATTTTAATTCTTAGCTCGTAATTGATATATTGTTAACTAGCGGGCTGATCCGTCTCAGGACTGGTAGCCCCGCCAGCACGATGAAAAATGTCTAGTTGAATTGCATATCAAGGCACATAAAGCTTGACGTTCTAGCTGGACTGAATCACACACTCCACATTTATATAATAGGTACGAATTTCACATTTGTTTTTGTTTGTTGAAAATTCGTCAAATAAATATTACGATTTGGAAATCTGAAATCCCTCTTCAGACTGACCTTTAATGAAAAGAGTAAAAGATGAAAGGGTCCGGAAGAGGGGGTAGCTGCCCCTTTGCCCGAGGCTAGGGGGGGGGAGGGGTAGAGCGTACCCTTTTTTGATAGAAGTACAGTGGTGAAAAGACTTAATTTTTCGTGAAATGTAACTGAGAGACTCTCGATTGGATATTTTTTCTAACGTATTTTATGTGTGCCAAAGCCAATGGGTGCAGGGTTATCAGGTATAATAACGGAGTTTGGTCGATAATCACCAAACAAAGAAACTGTTTCATCGGCGGGATGATTTAAAAGCTTTCTATCGTTCCTTGAGTGGAACAAGGAACCATCTGCAATTGCAATGCTTCAGCATCACCAAACAAAGAAACTGTTTCATCGGCGGGATGATTTAAAAGCTTTCTATCGTTCCTTGAGTGGAACAAGGAACCATCTGCAATTGCAATGCTTCAGCATCACCAAACAAAGACACTGTTTCATCGGCGGGATGATTTAAAAGCTTTCTATCGTTCCTTGAGTGGAACAAGGTTCCATCTGCAATGCTTCAGCATCACCAAACAAAGAAACTATTTCATCGGTGGGATGATTTAAAAGCTTTCTATCGTTCCTTGAGTGGAACAAGGTACCATCTGCAATGCTTCAGCATTGCAGATGGTCCCTTGTTAGTCTCAAGGGACGATATAGCAACAATGTCAATACAATTGACTGTCACATTACAATTTTGATAAGTTGTAAACTCTCAGTCTGGGCTCATACCCAGAGTCGAGTGCCCTTCTTGGTATCCTTGCCCCTCGCATGCTTCCGGCGCTCTTGAGTAAGATAAATCCACACCCTTGTAAATGCTCATGCGAAATATATTATTTCCGAATCTCGCTTTTGTTGCTGAGGTCGCCTTTCCATTTGTCTCACGTCTCACCCCCGTCAAGATAATTCCTAAGAAACAAGGCTTCGACTCCCACGCGTCACTTATTACATGAAGCGGGGGCGCGGTGGCTCAGTAGGTAGAGGTGCAGGCTGCAAGCCGAGAGGTCCTCGGTTCGAATCCCACCTTCGGCAACCGCGTTGTGTCCTTGGGCAAGACACTTCACCCCGCCTGCCTACATGGGGGCACGATGACGCTGTGTACTAAGGCGTACTGCGTGTCGATGGTGCACATGTCTTCAACCAATCTAACCCTGCCTGTGCCACGGTGCAGAGTTCAGAGTTACGATGTTGGGGAGTTGACAGCTGCTCGTCGTTGCTCAGTGGTTCTCTCCAGGTACTCCGGCTTCCTCCACCCGTAAAACTGTCACCGACATGATATGACCCTGGCTGTTAATGTGTCGTTAAACCCAAATAAAAAAAAAAATAAAAAATATTACATGAAACACAATGTTTGTAATAAATAATCTTCCAGTGTACAAATTACAACCCATGGTCGAAACGCGTTTGTCGAACTCGTGCAAATAATAGTTCTTAGGGTGGATTGTGAAAGAAAGAAATTCTTTAAAATGATTCGAGGGAAGATTGGGGGTGGAGGTGGAGGGTGGGGGTGGGGGTGGGTGTCAATTGTTCGGCAAAAGGTTAACGATATTAATTTTGTTAGGTACGTAACTGGCAATAATTCAATATTTCAGTAAATATTTCAGCTCCACGGATAAACATATGGAACAACTGCACAGTCCGACAAAACCGATAGGTTCCCTATTGACGGGTTAAATGACACGGGGCAATATGGCACACCCTAAGAAAAAATGGCATGCAGGATTGGAAAAGATGAACCTTGGGTTAGGAAAACATGGCACAATTTTGTTTCGAAAGCTGTATTTTGACTAACCCTTTGAACCCTGGTGGTAGGGTCTACGCCAGTTCAATAGCAGCGATGTATTTTCACCCATATCCCGCCAGCTCTGAGAGTCGTGTACTGTATATTTTACACTGCCCACACGATTTAGAGAACACGTCTGTTTTGACATCTCGTGAAATTTTTTCTTGCTATTTTTTCAAGTGTTCAAGCATATATTAATCCTTTCCGACTAAGGTTATCGTGACGTTTTAACGTCACGCAGAATCAGGTTTGGGCGACGTCAAATGCAATCGTTAGCCATTTGAACCCTGATGGTATCTTCCATATCAGTTCACTGACAGCAACAGGAAGAGTCCATATTCATTATGTGGGGGTAGACCAATTAATATTTTCAACGTGCACCCCAATATTGATTGGTCTTCCACACATATGCACTTAGCATCCATCCATTTCAATGAAATAATGAAGTATCATTTTCCTGGACGGAAAAGCGGCCGTTCAGGTTCAAAGTAGGTGTACGTAATATATGGCTGCACGTTGAAAATACTGATTGGTCCTCCCCACACATTCACTAAGCACCCATGCTATTTAATGAAATTATGACGTATCATGTTCCTCTTCCGGGAAAATAGTCTCTCGGGTTCAAGGGATTAAGTTTTGTTAAGCTTTTTCTGTTGTTTTTGTTTTAATTTTTAATATTGTTTTCACCGAGAACTAATTTGCTTTTTCTATTCATTTTTCTTTTGTTTTTATTTATTTTATTTTATTTTATTCATTTATTTCGTCTATCGAGATTGGGGCCAACGGGGAATATTATAAAAGAGTTTATATCTAAATTCTGGGAGATTCGGAGGGAATATGGGATGGGGAATGGCCCGCCGTGCGTGGGGTTGATGTGAGTATCCTAAGTAGAGAGCCAAAGCAAATCAGCGGATGCCTCAAGGAGTGTTCTCATTGCATGTTCCTGAGTGGAACCTGAAATATATAACTGAGCTGAATAAAATTATTGGTTGCTAAACAACTTTATCATTTGTTAATAACCCTCTTGCACATTTGTACATTTTCCTCTTGTAAAAGATTAGACATACCTGCCGTGTTTTTTTTACACGTGCCATTATTCCTACATTGTTGTTACCCCCACCCCCTTCAAAAAGTAACAAATTCGCAGAACCATTGTATTAGCCGTGTATCATGTTTTCCCGTGCCAAGGTTTCCAGTATTTTCCTGTGCTGGGTTTTCCTTCATTCATATGGAAGACATACTAAAGAATTTACAAACACTGGTGTCGGACTGGAGTGCACTAAGAGAATGGCAACGTCGAAAATGGCGTTGACGAAACTGCATGATAGTGGTTGAAAGGCAAAAAATGAAAGGGTGGGGTAGAATTGCGTATATGCAAAAAAATGTTAAGCTACGGGAACCTAACCGTCTAATCAATTTTGCAGTGGTTTCTGGTCAAGTCTTGGCTGTGAAGGTGGCAGCCAACGTGGCAGCCAAGGCTTAACTAGAAACGTCTGCTTAGTCATTAATCAATGGAGATTTGTAGGTTATAAAATCGTGCGCAAAAGTACGGTCCTTCAGTGTTAAACGTGGCTGAATCACGGAAAACTATTCAAATCGAATAGTTTGTACAGATTTAAATATATGTTAGGCATAAAAATGTTAAGATCTGTTTTTCAGGCACTCCTGCGTGGTCCTTTTGGCTGCCGCATGCTCTTTTTATAAACTTAAAAAATAAAAATTAAATGATTAATGTCCTATATTTTACCCAAGTTAAAATTGAAAAATTTGTCCCTTGAGTACAACAAGGCTTTGCAATGATTTTGCATCGCAAAGCCTTCTTGTACTCAAGGACGAAATACACCACCACCCATGCTATTCTGTAGATTATGTATCCTAAAACTTAAAACAATCCAAGAACATGGACTTTTAATGGCAAAGAGATAATTACAAAAGTAAAAAATAAACAACCACCCGCCCTCATGCAGTTTTACAAAAAATGGCCTGAGAAACAGAACATCTACTTTGTGAGGCCTTATACCTGGTTTATTATACCCGATTTGGAGTTAAAAGATGAAACGCGTCCTTGAAGTGTTATCATTAATTTCTTGAACAACAAACTATTAATATCCCACAATGAAGGTAAAGCTATTTAAAATTTTGTTTAAATATATAAAAAGCAGAATTTTTCAATATGAGTTTTACTTTACTGAGAAAAAAATCAAAGCATTGATAAAACTTCGGTTATTAAAATCCAAGTTTATTGAAGATTTAACAAACAATCTTTATCACTTTAACCCTTTGAACTCTAGTGGTATCTTCCATGTCAGTTCAATGGCAGCAATTGGAAGAGTCCATATTCATTATTTGGGGTAGACCAATCAATATTTTCAACGTGCAGCCTCGGGGCTGCACGTTGAAAATATTGATTGGTCTACCCCACACATTTACTGAACAGCCATCCTATTTAATGACGTTATGGCGTATCATGTTCCAGGCCGGAAAAAACGGCCGCTAGGGTTCAAAGGGTTTTAATGATGAGTCGCAAACGGCAAAAAAAATATATTCAGATGATTTTAGTGCACTATCTTCTTGCATTCAAAATATATGTTCAATGCCATCCACCTTTGTGATAACATGTTATCCGATTCCTGTTGTCATATTATAACAGCCGATAAAGAAATTGGTGGAAAGTAATTTGAACTGATAGCGATTTGAATACAATTATCCATTGAAAAAAATTCCCTACAGAAACATTGAACGAGAATTTAACCACACATTTCTTTGTTAAATAAAATTATTTTAGAAACCACAGTCAGGGCCCCATACTATAAAACTTTTACTATTGTATTTTCTTGAATTGTATTTTTAACGCGTGGATAAAAAATAGCAGAAGTATTTTAAAAGGCGCGGCAAGTTACCTCTCGGTAAATTGCCTAGACTTTTGAAATGCTAATAATTCCCTTCCGTCATTTACAGTCGTGGGCAGAAAATACACTTCTGGAAAATACAATTGTAAACTTTTTATAGTATTGGCTCCAGGTTAAACAAGAAATATATAGATTCATACATTGTGTATGAAGGGTGTTATAATTTTTGCGGCCAATTTATTTTTTTCATTCTTATAAATTAAGTAGTAGCTTCTTTACAGCAGCCACGACCTAATTTGATAACAAAACAGAGAGAAATTAGGTGCTTTGAAAAATATCATTGAAGGGGTCGTGCAACTTTCACGCACCTTAAGCGCGAAACATTGGTTGTAATATTTTATTACAATCGATTCGGTGAATTTTTTACAAAGCTAAATGAAAAATGTTTTTTGAAGTAAAAAAACATCTATCTCCAAAAAATATTTATCATTAGGTATATTTTCATTTTGACGAAAATAGTAAATAACGATAGCCCAAAACTGACCAAAAAATAATAAATATTTGCTGTTGTTCAATAAATTCCGCTGACACAAACACGACAAGGCGCTCAATGCTGTTGTGTTTTCATAAGAATACATCGTCTCTTCCATTAATTTACAGACAAATATTATCCTAAATTACGAAAAGTCTTCATCAAACAATATTGAGAAAACACGGTGAATTAATGTTCAGCGATGCAAATAACTCCGTGAATTGACATCCTCGTCAAAAGGTGAGCACGCGCGGCACGTGCTTCTAAGACAAAACAGAAGCGAACGAAAGCGACACAAAACGCCATTGGTTTGTCGAGATAATATCGCGGCGATCGATTGAACCTCCCATCATTATAGACATTTACCGTTAGGAGGCAGTGATTGGGTGGTGACCATACATTTCAATCAAATGTCCTTTTCATATAAATTATTTCTGTCAGAAATCAATCATTGTTTGCTGATGCTGAAGCGGAACTGATTTAAATTCCGTGCTTTAAAATTTCCTCTCAATATTCGACACAACTTATCCATAACCGGACCGGCAAAGCGGTTCCGTTAATTCGGGAAATTACACCGGGACCAAGTCGGAAGCGGACAGGGTGTATTGCAATTAGAAGTCGGTAGTTATCGCGAGAAGTCAGAAAAACCATCTGATATTACATCTCCGGAATTTTTCCTGATGCAAGGAATAAAACAGCAAGATTATTATCGGGCCTGTACCTTCTCTGGTCTTCCGGGAATGGTTTTTCCTGGTATGTTATTCATTTCCCCTCTTTCGAAGACTATCTTTCCGTTTTTAGTGCGTTGCCCTGGAGACCGAGTTGCAAACAAGTTTCGGCTTTCCTGTATGCCTGGAATTGTAGTGGAAAGGAAATATTCAAAGAAAAAAAAGGAAATGAAGAAATTGAGATAGAATCGGGAATTATTATTATACTTGAACGTGTTTTTATTTGATCGTGTCGACCCGATTTGTGTGCCAGTTAAATTCGAGTGGCGCCGTCATTTCCTCTTATTCTTCGACTTGGGGAACTTGAGATTGACGCAACAACTTTTTTGTGTGTACCTGGGTGGAAGCAATTTTATGATCTTGTGAAACTATTGCAATGGAACTTATTTTTACGAACAACGAGTAGTATTGCGACAGTTTGGACTTTTTTGGAGGGGAGATTTTTAACTTTACTTTTTTTCATCCACCAACAGCTCACACTAAAATTGTATTTTCATCGCAAATGTATTGGAAATGTGATAACTTTTGGAAACCAGCTTACAGAAGCATAACAGAAATATCATTGACAAGAAAAGTGGCAAATCATAACTTCCGTTCTTTCAAACCCTTTTTCACTGATGTCGTGATTTAACACATGTGAATTTCGGAAAAAATCACCCTGTTTTCTACAGGCTGACAATAGTCAGCCTGAAGAAGAAGGGTGTATTTTTTATGAAATTTTGAGTTTTTACTGTAAACATGCGTTTAAGAAAGACAGAAGAAAAAGGAGAGTTGACTTGGCTTATCTTATCACACACTGAAATTTTGCATAGGTTTATTTCCTTTAATTTGAACCTATTTTGGAAATGGTTGCGTTCTGAACTAGTTACATGCTGCATCAAAAGGAAAAAATCACATGACTGTTTTTTACGTAAAGCCACATACAAAACTGTTGAAGCACATCCATACATAATTTACTAAATAATACATTTGCGAAAAAAAAAAATTCTTTCCAAGTCGAACATTGGGCGTCGTACCTTTGGAAGTCATCAAAAATTACAACTTTGGAAATTGGCTGATATTGCCGATCTTTGGACACCAATTATCTGTTTTACGTGAACCTGTTTATATATTCTAGGAATTTTAGCATTTTAAAATAAGTTAAAATATTTTTTTTATAAATACTCCGTAAACGGATTTTGAACAAAACACTCGAATCAATCGTGTCGGCATTATTTAGACTTTACAGGAAAGATAAAAATAGTTCACTCTTCTAATCCGAAAATTTTCCGTATGTACGTTCGCGCACGAAACACTTTTGAAAAATAGATATTACTCTCGTGCTTTCGATTAAAAAACTCGTCCTCCGGCTATTTTATTATTTATCGCTAAACTTATATTATTCTATTGCATTTCAGATTCACCATATGGAAAATCAGCATGGGCGTCTCAACACAGTCCGCCTACACAAGGTAAGACATTTTCTTTTATTTATAAAATAACTCTTTCTTTGTCTTCAAAGTGTGACATAGAATTTTTCCAGAGTCGTGAGCTGGAATATGTGTTCAACCTTTCACTAACTGCTGCTTTTCGAATATAATTTTAAAACTTCATTTCTTGTTTTTACAATAGCGCATGAAAACTCACCAGAAACAGGCGTTAATTAAAAGCCGTAAACTATTAGCACAGCTAAACAGAATGGGAGAATTGGAAAACAAATTTGCCTGCAATTTTCATACGAGTGGTTGGTTGGTGTATGCTGCCGTTTTTTCAATGAAGGGTCCTTTTTTCGACCTGGATATGCATATTTCTTCTTGCGCTAAGAAAAACGTGATAAGCGTCCGTATTACATCACAACTGACAACAAACTTGAAACGAGGATTTGTAACAAATTAATGCTACAGCCCTATAGGGCTGTAGGAATAACTTGTAACAGATCCATCACACAAATTCAAAACAGATTTTCATCTTCGTTCCACAATTTTATTTTGGGTGATATCATGCAGTCAGTCAGAATTAGAAAAGTTGATAGCATCCGTTGTGCGAAATTACAAATAAGTAATTTTCGTAAATTTAAATTTTGTGTATTGAAAACAAATTGTGAACCATTCTTGAATCGTAATGAACATTTGTGTTGAAAAATAATTTCAGAATTACGGTTCTCAATTTGTGCTCTTGTCACTGACAATTTCAAAACTGGTTTGGATGAGGGAAAATATTTTCATTTATAAGAAGTTTTGGTCTCATTTGACCATTATAAAGGTGCTACTGACCTTCTGAACGTACTTCCTGTCTTGTGTTGTGGCCGAGTTCCACCTTAATCGAAATGCAAATCACAAGATGAAATGCAAAAATTGAATAAATCAGGGACTTTGGATAAGATTTCAGTTCTTTATCTTCTTGGTGATAAGTTTCGCCTGTTATTAAGTTTTAAAAATAAAATGCAACTCGAAAGGAATTTCCTCTTCTGCCGTCAGACTGGTCAAAGATATTTCCTTTACAACTAAACTCACACCATTAGATTAAAACAGAACAAGCGTGGAAATTCTGTTAGAGAAAG
Source organism: Pictodentalium vernedei (assembly GCA_031216915.1). Lineage (NCBI taxonomy): Eukaryota > Metazoa > Mollusca > Scaphopoda > Dentaliida > Dentaliidae > Pictodentalium > Pictodentalium vernedei. The sequence continues at coordinate 689,402,841 of CM062295.1, forward strand.
TTTGAAAACACTGCATGTTGAAGGCTCGAATCGAGAAGTACGAGATTCGTTTTGCAATATCCGTTAAATCTCCAGAGTTCACAGCCCATATTTGGCGCTATCCTATTGATAAATTTTAAATTCTCAACTCTAAAATGTAGGCCGGTAAATATGTGACATTAAATCAGTTGTTATTTCAAGCATGCGACCCTTGGGATATAGGTATTGAAAATATTCAGTAATGCAAATAGATATGAAAGATAAATCGATTCTTTCTCCCCATCTAACTATATATAGTACCCATCTAAAAGAATGTATTAACCATTACCTAATATAACGGGAATATCTAGCCAGTGCTAGTCACAAAAATCGCAATCACAATTTTTTTCTCCAGTTTTCGCCTTCGAAAAATAGAATATGACCCCACATTGGAACGAGCTCATCGAGCTCGTTGCAATGAGGAGTCATGAGCTATGTTTATAAGACAAAAAAAAATTTTTTTTATAGTTATTCAAAAAATTTTTTTTGCATTTATGGCTTTCTAGTCTCGTCATCTAGTTCCTTTGAGTCAAGAGTTAATTTATCAGTGAGATGTGGCTTTGAGAACAATAAATAAATAAATAAATAAATAAATAAATAAATAAATAAATAAATAAATAAATAAATAAATAAATAATGCTTTTTTTGTACGGACATTATATTGCGCAGAAATTGCAAACGTTGAATAAATGTGGAAACACTGAATTTTTGTTCAATAGCACTCTTCATAAAACCTCGGTTTATCAATGATTTTTTTTCACCAAATATCCGAGCGTTGGATATTCAAACTAACAAGAATATAATATAAACTGCACAGATTTAGGACATGGTCTAAATTGATTTATTTTCTCTATATCGGCTTCATATACCATGGTCCCGTCATTTTCAACGGATCAAACCTCTAGCTTTGTGCAACCACAGATTGAAAAAAATACTAAAATTAAACACAAACATGATTTGGTTTCCTTGGTGGTTGATGGATTTTCGAAATTGGAAATGTAACACTTTCAAAAACTAACGTCATTTAGTTGCGTGATGTGAGGTAAACGGGTTGTTCAGTCTGAAAGCCAAAACTTGGGCTCCGCTTGAAATATGCTGCAAGACACTATAATTTAGATAGTATATTTCATATTTGTTTTGTATGCAAATATCTCAGTGTGGCTTTCTATTCATGCTAATTATTTCGTTCAATTTTTTAGGCAGTGTCCCCCAAAATTATTAGGAATTCAACATGTCTCTTCCCTCATGTGTTCAATGTCGTGAATATGTTCTGTACTATATGCCCGGGAGCAAGGTGGCTCAGTAGGTAGAGGTGCAGGCTGCAAGCCGAGAGGTCCTCGGTTCGAATCCCACCTGCGGCAACCGGGTTGTGTCTTTGGGCAAGACACTTCATCTCCATTGTCCGCGTGGGGGCACGGTGGCGTTGTGTACTATGGCGTACTGCACGTCGATGGTGCACTTGTCTTCAACCAATGCTAACCCTGCTTGTGTGGAGTTCGTATGTTGGGGAGCTGACAGTTGCTCGCCGTTGCTCGGTGGTTCTCTCCGGGTACTCCGGCTTCCTCCACCCGTAAAACTGTCGCGGTCATGATTAGCCGTTGTGCATAAGTATGTGTCCTAAAACACCAATAAATAAATAAATAAATAAATAAATAAATAATACTATATGCGCAGTTTTAAAAAGATTCTCCCGAAGAACTTTGGTACAGATACCTTTAAACCTTTAACCCTTATACTGCCACGCCCACTTTAGTCATATATGGAGGACTTCTGTGTACGACTGTATGCGAGGAAGTTTAATGAAATTTATGACATACTTGAAACTCTACCATCTGATTAATTGTTGGAAAGGGCTCTCTTGAGCCTTTTCCTGTAATTGGTCAGATGGTAAGTTTGATCTGCGCACACCAGAACGTACAGATAATCACCATTAAATAGGTGACAATAGTCACTTTCGGCAGCGTAAGTGTTAATACTGTAGATTATTGTAGTTTACGGTCATTTTGCAAATTCAAATTTCATAATTTATTATTTTTTTCATAATAACCTATAAAGGTACATGAGGTAAATAACATATACACAGTTGTCTTTCATGCACGTGATAGTAAACAAATATAGTTTTTTGTACAATAAATGTCGCAACCTTGGTTAACAATCCTGAGGCGGGGGGTGCTCACTTTTAGTAGAATGCCTTTTCTGTCACGGGGTACAATTTTTGCACTGGCGGGATAAGTATGTAGCATTAACCCTTTACCCAACGCTGACGATATCAAAATTTATTATTTTAAATATAATTTTTTTAAATTTTTCAAAAAATTTCAACAAAACCATATCATGTGACCCCTCATTGGAACGAGCTCAATGAGTGGTCACATGATATGGTTTTGTTGAAATATTTTGAAAAATTTAATATTTTCAACTGCTCAATTTGCATATTACGCGTGTGATTCGTTAGGTAAAGGGTTAACCCGAGTCTTGCTCTGCAGTGCATTCCGTGCTTACGGGAATCATTAATGAACAGTCTCTTCAAATGGTAATGGCTGAAAACTAACTGACACCACTGGGATAAGGGTACGAGTAAAGAATATGATGCATTAAATTTGCTGCGAGAGAATATCCTCGGTGCATGCACGTACATAACACTTACACACCTTTACGTGCGCCTGTGCGTACTACATGTATCTCTTGGGCGAATCTGTGCGCAAAGAGAGGGCATAGTAGGTGGCGCCTTGGTTTTCTCAACAGACGATTTTCAATAGCAAAAGCTTTCTCTCGATCACAATACGATTTTTAAGTCAAACTCAGTTGATCGTTTAAAATTGTATTGCGCACTTCTCGGGTTTCGCACAAGCGAATCAATGTCAGTTTTGACGAACTAAGATAATTGTTCTTTACTCTTTTTTTTTGCTCAGTGATTATTTTCTTCTTTTAATAAGTTTCGTAAATAAAGTGCAACTCAAGAGAAATTTCTCCTTCTGTCGACAGGCTGGTATGAAAGCCGGTTTATCAAATGACAGTAAAGCAGTTTCCTAAATCTTTCGAAGACCTGACAAGTCAGTGACAGACACTTGATTGTTAGACTCTCGTTCGACAACAAAGCAGACGACGGTTGTAGTCAGCTTTCGGAACGCAGTGGCTGCCCGACTGGGACAGCCACTACTTTCAGACTGCCGAACTAACTGTTGGTATTCATATTTAAGGTTTTTAAAAATAACCCTGTTTCATCTGATTTCCACTGTAAAATTCCATTTCATCCCACTTTCAGTTATTTAGTGTGTTATACTGGTACCAGTGGTAATAATACTAATAGCATGACTTTGTCGAACATTGTGGTTTATTAACGACCCACCAGAAATGATTACCAACCTCATTCACCTTAATAGCGGCCGTAGTTGATCATTTCGGTTGGGTCGTTAATAAACCGAAATGCTCTCCAAACTCATGTTATTGTTAAATTGTCTAATCCTTGTAATTGTTGACAATTTGATCGTGGGTACGGTGATTCCGCCCTTGAGTGCGTCATGATATTTCCCGTAATACTTCCCTCCCTTCAAAGACTAGTTATTTCCAGCATTACAGTGTGATGGTGACAACACACTTGTTAATCCGTAGTTCCAATTTGAGGTTCAGTGGGTGATGGATTTATTTCTGTGAGCGATGGATTTATTTATCATCCATATTTGTATTGAAGATAAATATCAAAATCATAAAATAGACTGTATTTGGGCAAAAACGGACAGCTCATTAATCCATTTGTTGTTCATTTCAGGCGACTTTCAGAAATAGCGTACACATGATAAAATGGGCGTGGCCATGTGTAATTAATTATATTTATTAACCAACTTCTTTAATCCAATAGCCCTCTATACTTTTTAGATTAAATTATTGATCACCTTCCCTACAAATACAAAATAGACTCACCCGAATAAAGTAGATAATACTCCAGAGGACAATGCTATTCAGGAACATAGAGATGAAGGGGGTGAAGCATGATTTGGAGGAAAAAATAGAAATGTGAGGAAAGAAAATATGTTTGGCGATATTTGTATAAATTATTAGATTTTAGCTGTTTTGATTGTACACGGAAGTAATGTCTTTGTTAGCAGGTATGCTTTTGTAATTATTGATTCAAGACACGGAAACTTAGGAAACACTGCTTTTAACATTACGAAATTAAGAAGTCTTCAGAGATATAAAACTTTATACAAATGGGGGGGGGGGGGGTCACAAAACACAATGCATACCAGTCGCATTCTAAGAAAATGTTCAAATCCCCACATGGAAGAACCGAAAAATACAATAAGAACCATCTCTCTCTCTCTCTCTCTCCCTCTCTCTCTCTCTTTCTCTCTCTCCAGCTCCAGTTTTATTTATTTATTTATTTATTTATTTATTTATTTATTTACTTATTTATTTATTTATTTATCTACAGTACGGTCGCCGTGGACTGGTCACATTCCAAGGGTGGGCAATGTTTCCACGGAGGCAATAATATTAGATTCCAAATACTAATTACAGGAATAATCATCAAAAATTAAAAATTTAATTAATGATGCACCGGGTGGTACCCGGTGCTTCATTAATTAAAATTTTGCTGCTGATGATTTTTGTTACCTGGTAAACGCATGCGTGGGCATCAGTGTCCACGCGTGGAATATGATCAGTCCACGACAACTGCACTGTAACTCATGACAATTCACTGGAAGCCGCTGGTCGATCTCATTCCGCCGAAGGGTCATTAGCTATGGTTGTGTAAAACAAAAACGCGGAAAAATACTAAAACTGGACTTGTTTCAATGAATGAATGTCCAGGTGTAATTTTTACCGAGAAGTATTGTTGCCTCCAACAACGGGAGCCTCTCTATTTCATTTCGACCTCTCGTCTCCGTATAAGTCTTCTAACAGTAAATAATAAATTCGTTTGAAATATGTTACATTGCCCAAAGTTAATCAAATCTAAATGGAGTCTATTTAATGATCGTTGATTTGTAAAGCTATCCACAATATTGTTTCAACATTGTCGTGGTTGACGGAAAATGAAACTCATGTGTGATGGCACGAGTTCTATTGTTACACTAATCTGTGCCTCGGGGCATTCGATCATGTTGCGAAAATATTAACCATTGTAATTGTCTTCTAGGATACCCGCACAATGCGATATCACCACTCGGAAAAAACGGAATGGACTCGAACCACTCGCAGTGGAGACCTCAAGGTGAGTCTATTGCAGTGTGTTGTATAACACCAGTTTGCATATTAACTCAATCATATTGTTGACTGAAAACAAATCAATTTATTTTACTTCAGATAAAAGGGAAATCTTTTTTTACGTCTCGTACACCTGTTTTCCGACGCAGGTGCGACAATGCGACAAACGCTCGAGCTAATATCATCTTCTTCTCTCGAGAATACTTAGAACTGTTTTCAATTAGGCAGTTGAGGGCGTTCTCGCTGTGCTTTGAAGTTACCTGCACTCGAAGTGCAGCGCATCAAAGACGAAATCCAATTCATTTCTATCGTCTCTAGTACTGGTGATGGGCATTAGTTTTCACGATACCTCAGGTAATATAGCCAGTTTGTGTTTTATTAATTTTAGTACGGCACTGTTCAAAACGGGTAGACAGCTACTGGAAGGTCGGGTGGCTATAATGCATTGTCCATTACGGTTTCACGAATATGTTTATAAGGTGTACAATCATTTTAACCCCTTGACCCTTTACCCAACGCAGACGATATCAAAATTTATTTTTTTAAATATATTTTTTTCAAATTTTTCCAAAAATTTCAACAAAACCATATCATGTGACCCCTGGTTGGAACGAGCTCGACGAGCTCGTTCCAACGAGGGGTCACATGATATGGTTTTGTTGAAACTTTTGGAAAAATAATATTTTTTCAACTACTGAATTTGTATATTACGCCGGTGGATGCGGCCGATTCGTTTGGTAATGGGTTAATAAATGATTTAGTAAAATGTAGGAAAAATTCAATTTTGGTTTTCATTTATTTTTTAGGGAGCGCGGTGGCTCAGTAGGTAGAGGTGCGGGCTGCAAGCCGAGAGGTCCTCAGTTCGAATCCCACCTGCGGCAACCGCGTTGTGTCCTTGGGCAAGACACTTCATCTCCATTGTCCGCGTGGGGGCACGATGACGCCGTGTACTAAGGCGTACTGCACGTCGATGGTACGCATGTCTTCAACCAATCTAACCCTGCCTGTGCTGCAGTGCGGAGTTACGATGTTGGGGAGCTGGCAGCTGCTCGTCGTTGCTCGGTGGTTCTCTCCGGGTACTCCGGCTTCCTCCACCCGTAAAACTGTCAGGGTCATGATTAGTCATTGTGCATAAATATGTGACCTTAAACATCAATAAATAAATAAATAAATAAATAAATTTATTTTTTAAAATCACAGCTTGAGATCTCTCAATGAAACGATTCCGACGAGCTTGTTCCAACGAAGGGTCACAAGCTATGATTTTGAAAAGGTAAGCTTGTCGCGCACATCACCGCAGTAATCTTATTAACGCACAGTGCCATTTTTATTTAATTTATTCTTTAATTTATTTTAAAAAACGAACAGGACTTCTTTTAGTCGCGCCTTCAATGGATATCCATGGATTTCTAGGCACTGCCTCAGACAGTGTTAGAATATTCACATGACCACCAACTTGGGCCCATTTTCTAGAAGGATTTCCAGGGGGTGGGGTGGGGGTGGGGGTGCTAGCAGCATATGTGATCACATAAATCTCGATCCGATCTCGATTACGTTCACCAATAGGGCGCGAGATTCAAAAAATAAAATTTTGGGAAATCGAGTCCGAATAATAAACAAACAAACAAAAGGAGCACGTGAGACTTTAATGTTCTCGTGTCTCTTTTTCTAAATAAACATTATATAGTGTTGCGGAGAGGAAAGCCGATAGGTAATATCGAGCGGATAGCGACTTAGTCGCGATGCGGTCAATTCCTTGTCCGCGATTGAAATCACACTACAGTACTACAGTACACCCGCCATGGAATGGTCACTTTCCAAGGATGGCAATATTTCCATGGATGCAACAATATAAGATTCCAAACATTAATTATAGGAATAATCATAAAAAATTTAATTAATGAAGCACTGGGTACATCTCGGTGCATCCCTAATTAAAATTTTGCTGATGATGGCTTTTATTACCTGGTACACGCATGCGTGGACATCACTACCCACTCGTGGAATTCGACCAGTTCACGTTAACTGTACTGTATTCTTTCCGTTTCTAGTTGTGGTAAAATAATTGTTTACATTATACAGACTGTAAACTCATTGCTCGGATAATCAGCAGCTAAAACGCTTACATTTTTTCAATCACAGACGTTTTTTGCCTTTTCGAAAATTGATAAATTATAAAAGTAATTAAAAACTCATTATTTCTTCTGTCTGATACAACAAAAGTAAATAAAAATCAATGGAGTAGAAATGAAAATAAATTTTTAAGAACCATAATCATGGGACATATTCATAACAAAAAGCTATTTTTTTTTTCACCTAGCAGTTCGCTATCCTACATAGGATAGCGAACTGCTAGGTGAAAAAAAATTAGCTTTTTTTTTGTTGTTCCTTCTCCGCAAACAATAAATAACTGACAGACTTTTTTAAAAACAGAGGAACTCACAAAAATGGTTTGTGCAAATATCAACAAATTAACTAACACAAGTTTTTAAAATGACCGAGAGAGGATAAAATGCTTAAAATGCTATGAATGGAAAAAAAAAATATTTTTAGAAAACTTGACTAAATTTGAACTGAGCTTTTTCTTATAATGTACAGATGTGGAGATTTATATGGGGAAAGGGTTAATTCTAATATGTTCTTCTCGGTGCCGAGTTGGTTAGCCTACAATTTTTTTAATTGAATATTTTCACCTTTTACCAGAGTACAAAATGTGGAAACTCACTCCAGTCCGTGAAGGTCGTTCGCCCTAATAATTATTCAGCTTTCAATTTATTCCAAGAATTTATAACGACATGGGGATTTTATAATAGAGTCGCGTGTCACGCGCTTTAGAATATCTCTGCAGTGGTTTTGTCATTATTAGCCCCCGGCATAAAAGATATAATAAACAGAGTGAATTGTGAATTTCAATGGAAGATCGATTTGAAAAGGTTGCAAATACTTGATTCATTTTTGATCTGGCTTCTTTCATAGTGATCAAAAGGCGTTTAAAATTAATATTAGTATAACGCCATCTCAAACTGACAGGTAACAAAAACTGACTAAAATTTGTCGGTATGCGCTATGGCTTTCATTCGAACAAATATTTATTTATTTATTTATTTATTTATTTATTTATTTATTTATTTATTTATTTATTTATTTAATATAGCTTTTTTTTAAATTTGTTATTCATTTTTTTAATTTTTTTCACATCTCGGTATCATTTTCCAGGAAAGAGATACTAACTTGTCTGGGGCTAGATATACGATTCTTACATTGCGTTGCGCTGCTTTGAAATTTGAAATTCTATTTCCTAATTATTTACTATAATGCTTCGGTGACCACTTAACCCTCCTTCCGCTTAAAGTTGATTTGGGCTAATTTGTAACCCAACTGATTGTAGAGAGTTACTTTTGCAGAGTTTTCAAAACATTTCATCAAAACCATATCATGTGCCCCTCATTGCAACGATCTCGATTAGCTCGTTCTAATCAGGAGTCACATGGTGTCCTTTTGTTGAGATTTTTTTAATTTTTTTTTTCAACTGCCGAATTTCAAAATTACGCGGGCGGATGCCACCGGTTCGTTAGTATAAAGGGTTAATTCTTACCTAACGTAACGACTATAATCGATCAGCGTTATTCACAAAATGCAACTCAAAATTTATTATTTATTCAATTTTGGACACGAAAACATGTCTTATGACCTATAATTTGAACGAGCTGTTGCTTTTGGGGTAAAAAATAAAAAAAATAGTTATTCAAGAATTTTGTCGGAAAGACACTGGTCATCTTGGCTTAAATATTACTTTTGCAGATTTAAGCCTAAAATTAGTAAAATTTAACCTACTATATAATGTAGAAATATACTAACTGAGAATCGGTATTAATTCACATTCAGTATTTAAAAAAATAATGACCTGGATGCTTTGTTTTTTTCTCGAGCGAGGAGCCGAGACGATCAGAAAACTACCGATGATTCGAATCGCTGAATTCTGTAGGACTGTAGGAAAATTTCGGATGAGGAGTATATGTCCTCTCCCGTTTTTCCATTGTCTAAATAAATAAATAAATAAATAAATAAATAAATAAATAAATAAATAAATAAATAAATAAATAAATAAATAAATAAATCGGTTAATGTATTTTAACTGCACTCTAATGTCATAGCGACCTCGCACCCTGATGTCCAGTACCTAAAGATCCCACAACCAGATCTCCTTCCCCAACAAATCGGGAGATCTCCACTCTAATTGGTCAAAATGCACAACAAGACTCCCACCCCACCCCACCATACCTTCCTGATTGGGTAATTTACTTCTGAAACCGGTTTAGTACAGGAATAATTAAGAATGGTCAGTAAAGGCTTGTCCGCCCTTTCAATTTTTAAGTAGATTTTGCTGAAAAGGGCACTCAGTCGACAGACTTTATCCCACAGCCTGCCCTTTAAAACTAAAAAAAATGAAAAAATAAAATTTCACATCCAGTTTTCGGTATGGTTTACTGCATTTCGAATGTAGTATCGTTAAATTACAGAGAAGGTGTAGCATTACGTTTTAACCTCCAACCTAATGTAACCGTTATCCCCCCCCCCCCCCCCAGCTAGTCACAAAAATCACCTTTCGAATTTAATATTTTTTTAATCTTCAACTTTTGCCTTAAATATCTAACTTATGACCCTCACTGGAACGCGCTGGCCGAACCCATTCCAATGATGGGTCATAAGCAATGTCTCTGAAGCACAAAATTGATTTTTTTTTTATTGTTTCAACAAATCTTTTGCATGTGTCGCCCTCTGGTCGTGTCCTTGAAGGGTTTAGGGGAGACTTCGTTGGTTAACTGGTTTAGTGCTAGACGCCACTATCAAGGCTTTAAAAAACAAGAGGATACCCGAGCAAAAGCCAACATTCTCCTTGCTAATGTTTCATTCTCAGTCAAAAGCAAATAATACTTTGTTCATATAAATTTGTTTTATTACAAGTTATTGGAGAGTGCCTTTGGGTACTGTCCAATAATTTGTTATAAAATAAATTTTGAATACCAAATTCAGACCACCAAAAACAATCTAACCCTCAACCAGTTAAATTTAACCTTTTCAGCTCTTTGTTCCTGTATGGAATCGCCGTAAATAGCAGTGTCTAAATTGTAAACTGACGCATCTTCTTGGTACCAACATGGAGGATAAATAGTAATACAGTTCCACAGCCCTATGGTGCTGGGAGATGAAATTATCATTGCTCATCTTTAATTGTTTTTTTCGTTCATTATGCCGCCCGTCCTTTCTGTGTCTTTTGCTGATGGTCTACCCAACCACAAGCCTACCGATTCTTTTGGAAATCTCCAGACCTTCAATCCATCGGTCTGTCCTCGATAGGTGCGGTAACTTTCTATCGGTCTAATCCAGATCTGAGGGAGTGTTATCCGAAACTCTCCAACAAATTAATTTTTCATAAAGGAAAACTTAAAGTTCATTTAGGCGCATTGAGGTCCAAATGGTGTCTTTATCGGGGGTTGGGACTTTCTGTTCAATTTTGGTGACTTTTTCTCCCGTGAACATATTGCCCTAAAACCGAAATGTTTAGGTGTTCATGGATGGAAGAGATGTGGGTCGTTCAACCATCATTATTCATTCTGTTGCAGATTTTTATTATCACAGATTTGTTTTGTAACAAATTAATTGAGAGCGTTTATGGGTACTCTCCAATAAACTACTCTAGAACAATGTATAATTACTACCTTATAGACATGTATGTACACATATAAAGTGAACTTGACGGTGTTTCTACATATATTGCTTTGACCGAAACGTCGGCCAAGACAAAAAAAATTGACCGAAATATCTCTGTCCGAAACGTTCGTTGGAGGACACCCTCATGGAGTTGGCCCTGGTATCATGCATCGTGAAAAAGACATTGCCGTTATTTATTTATTTATTTATTTATTTATTTATTTATTTATTTATTTTGTGTTTAACAACACTTTCAACAACCAGGTCGTACGAATTATATCGGACCGTGTATTGGGGTTGGAGGAAGCCTGAGTTCTCGGAGAGAACCAGAGCAGCGGCAAGTAATGTCATATTCTCCAACTAACTATAAGCCAGCACGAACTGACCTAGCATTATTTGAGAGCATTGTATCATCGCCTCAGCGCACTGTACCACTTTACTCTCACTTTGGGCAATTGGGATTAAGAATATTTTTGCCGAAGGACATAATGTTGATAAAGCGGCTCATGAGCGTACGTAAGACCTTTCTATCTCTAGTCCAATGCGCTAAACAATGATCACCCACTGTGCCCTCATTGGAAAAACTATGCACCATGCCAGTTGTTCGAACGGTCTTTATTCCCAGGGATAGGTTTGTTTTGAACCTTGCAATTGAGTGTGCATAATTATTTTGCGGAACGTAAAATTCCAGTAGTAAACAAATGAAGTTCAGCATAATGTGACGAAGGATGAGAATTAATTTAAACCTACTGCCCAAGAGCTTTAGGGTTAAATTTTATACCATTCTCGCCTATGTTAAGTAACCCGTGAAAAGCCTGTATGTTAAATTTTAGCTTTTAACCCCACGACCGGTGTGAAGCGTCTAATGGGGTTAAAACATTTACACCCACAGTAGAAAGTTCATCCATTTATTGCACGCCTGTTCTATAAAATCCCCATCTACAGCAATAGTAAACCATGCGGAAAATGAAAATCTGTTCCGCACATATGTGCGGAACGGAAACCGTTGATGGTCTATTTTTAAACAGAAGCGAAATTTCACTGGAATTTCCTACAAATCGTGCAACGCAATTACAATTTGAATTCCTAGGGATAGCTGAAAATCGTCTCCTGAGTTCCAATGTGTTCTATGTGCCAGTAGGCACATAGAACACATTGGAACTCAGAGGACGAAATAATAACACGGGTCCCCCTCGCAATTTTGGTTGGCGATAAAATGTGGGGTTTTTTGTTGATACTTGTCAAATAAATTGCCGAGGTCCTTCTAATAATTGTTTTTTATAGGCGTGAAGGCGTGTAATAAACACAGAACGACACACTTGTGCCATCGCGGAAGGATAAAATTCGAGGCCTGCAGCCTCTCGTTCTATCCTTCCGTGCTGGCACTAGTGCCATATCGATTAACCCATTCACACGCGCGTGTCGTTCTGTGTATGAGGTGACATGACGTAATTTGCCAACTTCGACACACTCACATTTCGCGATGTTTCATTCAAACATAGGACATTTTTGCGGCGACATCTACTACGTGCAATGGTTTATTAAGTTTAAAATACCTACAATTAAATATTTAAATTAAAATTTAAGAATGTTAATAATAATTTGACTTAAAAAGCAAAGTAAATTCAGTCAACTTTGACGATGTGTCTAGCTGGCAATCAAGCATTCACGTACAGCCGGTAGTTCTGCCCACCGGCGCAGATGTAAACAAAACGAACCCGTGTGTTTACGATAGAAAGTGTCGTTTTTTCTCCATTTTAAGTTACAAAGTCGATTATTTATTAAGAGCATGGTATATATAAAACAAATAGGTACTATGGACGGTAATCAGATCGCAAGCCGAGTGATTAAAACCCTTATCCCACTCGTGGTTTAAATCTGATTACGGGCCCCAGTACCTATTTATTCTATATATTACCGACCTTCCATAGAAATGCAAAGTAGATTTTCCCAATTTACCGCTGAATATGCTGCGATACGCTTATATATTTTGAAAAAAATAGTTTTGAAAGGATTAATTATTTGTGCCGAAAGATGAGTTCAAACGTTAAAATTTTAGTATTTTTATCTTCTATTAACCCATTGCCCAACGTAACGGAAAAGTCGGCCAGCGCTATTTACAAAACTCACCATTCAATTTTCATTATTTTTTGTCTCAAAAACATAGCTTATGACCCCTCATTGGAACGAGGTCGATGAGCTCGTTCCAATGAGGGGCCATAAGCTATGTTTTTGAGACAAAAAATAAAATATTTAGTTATTCAAGAATTTTGTTTGCAGGTGTCGTCTACTTTTCATGGTAGGTAAATGGTTAATGGACAATAATATTGTCTTTCCATCATGTGCATGCTAGACAGTCGTGGCTTATAGTGGTGGTAGTTATCATGTAACCATAGGGTGCTGTGGCCTCTTTTTCGACCAGATGGCAATCCGATTGCAACACATTAAAATCAATGTATCAAAAGTTCCTGTATAAAATAACGAGAAATGAAGACCAAATCAAGAAAACGAACGCCAAAAATTAAAAACACCTGAGATTCGGTGTTCTCACAATTCTTTTTTCCCCCGACAAGTGAGACTCTCCATTGTTGAGGTCAGGAAAGCGGACAGAGAATTTTGACCGTATCGCGACTGAGTCGTGATTCGGTCGAAATTCTCAGCCTGCTATAACGTTTTCAGTACTCTAGTGTGGTTATAGAACTATTACAATAAAATTATGTATATGATCAAGATGAACATCAGATAGTCGAATAAATTGGCCCGAAGTTAGTGGGTGTGATGGGGGCGAACAGCCCCATGACCACTTCTGCCAGAATTTTTTGTAGTCCGTCGGAAAAACTGTTGGTTGGTCGGTCGCTCACGAACATTTTCTCTTATTTGAAAAAAGTGGTGATTATCTGGCGAAGCCATGATTTTCATTATGCAAAATACCCCAATGTTTCAAATATTCTTTGTATGGAAGTGCTTGTTATGAGTATTTCTTAATTAGTAGTCATGTATATGAACAAATATGGTGTATTATTATAATAATAATAATAATAATAATAATAATAATAATAATAATAATAATAATAATAATAATAATAATATTATTATTATTATTATTTTTATTATTATTATTTTTATTATTATTATTATTATTATTATTATTATTATTATTATTATTATTATAAAGAATTACTTTCGTGAAACGAAAGTAATTCTTTAAAATAATAATAATAAAAAATGCATCCCACCTGCTTCGTTTTATTGTTTGAAAGAAGCATATTGAGTCAACGACCCGGGAGCACTAGAGGCACTAGCGCCGACGAGGGGGGTGGGGGGAGGGTTTGGGGGTAAGGGGGCAAATTTCCCAGGATTTTTAGTGTTTTAAAAAAGTGTAGGTTGATCCATCAATACGTCTGAGCTGAAAGTCGGAGGAAGGTTTTGGTCCGCTCCTCCGACGCTGGTGGAGGTGGCAAAAGCACGCAGTTGCATCACTGACCAGGTTCCATTCATATAAAAAAAACACCACTTGTTCCACTTTATTGGTTTTCCACCGGTCTTTCCTGCGTCTCTTTGGAGATAAAAATGCACAATACACACAGAAGTACATGTAATTAGCCGAACTGTAAGGAAATAATTGAATTCGAGATATTGTCCAAAAAAATGTAGGATAATGCTTCTCCTAGCACTAATATACAAAAATTCGGGAGGGGGAGGGAGGGCCCCCAGACCTCCCGTTTATCGTTTCGCGCCTTCAGCGCTCACAGGATCCGTAACGCCCGTTGTACACATTGCCCCGGGCCCGTCCACGCTCTCAGCCATTACTATAGGAAAAAATTAACTCTCGCCACACGATATCGGGAAATGCTGAGAGCCTTGCTTCGGGCCTGCGAATAAGCTACCAAAAAAACCCCGAAATAAGATCGTGAGCTGCGAAATCAAGAATTTAGCCTCGACAAATCGAAATGACAAGAATGGCGTGCATTTGTAACATTTTTGCGTGATTTTCTCGCCACGCGGCGATTGACCCTAAAATGAATTAAAGCTCTATCATTCCACCACAATGCGCTGTAAAACGGATTTTCATTTATTCAATCATTTACAACCCAAAGTTTGCGTGTACTTGAATTGCCACGAATGCCTGAGTTAATTGACTAATTTCGTTGCGAATTGTATGTCGAAATTAGTACCATACTTTTCCATTTTGTCGCTGTAACGATCCGTTATCGCACTGCCGCATCGTTGCATTCACCAGCTTCGTCAATTTGATAATCAAGAAATGGGTTATTACCAATTTATTTCCTCGTCCCATTCTGCATGTACAAAGGGCATAATTGTTACGGTGATTAAATAAAGCAGTCATAAAACGAGTGTAAATGTTGAGCGCCGATTTTTTTTGTGAATATTCCCAAGTGAATTGAAATCGTATTCAAAGTGAATTTAAACCTAACCATTTGCAAAATCGTTTTTCATTCAGTCTTCAAAGAAATCATTTCATCGGTCTATCCGGTTTTTCATTACCTCAAAACTGTCTTCCTTCCGTCGGGTATTTGTTCTTTTCGCCGTCTTCGTTTTAAGAAGAAAGTTCAGCAGTACAGGAGACGAACGCCAATCCTTTCAAAGGTAGCGGCTCAAAGATGCCGGGACCCGCATGCAGGAAATCGTTGATGGGTTCTAGCCGACCAAGGTTCAGTCCGGTGTTAGAAATGTTTTAGAATATAGGCCCAAAGTCTCAAAACCCTTGACTTTACCCGTTAACCAACCCGAATAGCAGAGGACACTCACAAAAAGTTTCTTGAATCATTAAACATTTTATTTTTTTGTCTCAAAAACATAGCTTATGACCCCTTATTGGAACGAGCTCGTAGAGCTCGTTCCAATGAGGGTCATAAGCCACGTTTTTGAGACAAAAATTAAAAGTAATACAATTTGAATGCGATTTTTTGTAAATATAGCTGGCCGTATATGACCGTTACGTTAGATAAAGGATTAAGGGCCGCGTTAGAATTCTGACCAACAAGTCTTTTCTCCTCAAATTAAATTTGTTATTTGTGGTGGTAACGTCTATTGGCTCGGAGTAAATGCGATTTGTGCGGGAGGAAATTAGCTGTAGGTAACCAAACAACTGATTTACCTGAAACTATACACGAGTTCTCATTAATGGAAAATAATTTGGCACTATGCCCAAAATACCACGGAACAAACACACGAAAATACAAAAATACCACGTTATAAAAATATCATTATATAAATAGCACAACACAAGAACATCAACAGATAAAAAAAAAATACCAAAACCAAAAAAAACTCGTTATAACCATTTTTATGAAGTGGTGTTTTGTGCAGATAAACCATCTTGTGGATTATAGAGAGGGACTCAGCGGGGCGTTTCTCTGTACAGCCCGAACACTTTCAGCGACGAGAATTAAGTACCATTTCATTAGAACCCTGCCAAAATAAACTCATGATTTAATGAAATGTTCGTTCCAATAAAAAACCCTAAGCTATGACCGGAGGAAAAAATGTAACTTTTTAGTTACTCAAAAACGTTTGCAAGTTTCCTCCATAGCTGTGTTAGAAAATGGGTTAAAAAAACATTTTTTTTTCTAAATTGGGCGAATTTGGTAGCTTTAAAAGAAGTTCCAGTACCGTGGAAACATTTAAAAACAACATTTACATTTTTTTTTCAATGCAGGTTTCAATTTCAGTGTGCCATTATCTTTTCTCCTCAATGTTTACCTTTTAGTCCCCATACAACCACACACTGTTCATTTTATACTGCTTTGAAAACGATGCCCCATGTGTATTCTTCCCTGGGGACTCACGCACTAGCCAGCATTTATCTTGGCAATGTTTTTATATCATTGCCTGTTTAGGCAGTCATCTTGGCAATGTTTTGATACCATTTTTGGTTGCCTATTTAGGCAGCCATCTTGGCAATGGTTTTACATCACTGTAGGTTGCCTATTTAGACAAATACCTTGGCAATGTTTTTATATCATTGTTGGCTGCCCATTTAGGTAGCCATCTTGGCAATGTTTTTTTATATCATTGGTATAGGCAGTCATCTTGTCCATGAATTTATATCATTGTTGGCCGCCTATTCAGGCAGCCATCTTGGAAATGTTTTACGTCATTGTTGGCTGCCTATTTAGCCAACCAACAATGATGTAGAAACACTGTTAAGCCCTCTGCATGTGTGTACATTTCTATAAGGTAGAAATTATTGTAAAAATCAAGGGTTAACCCTTTACCTAACATGAAAAGCAGACGACACTTGCAAAAAAAATTCTTGAATAACTAATTTTTTTCATTTTTTGTCTCAAAAACATAGGTTATGACCCCTCGTTGGAACGAGCTCGACGAGCTCGTTCCAACGAGGGGTCATAACCTATGTTTTTGAGACAAAAAATGAAGATATTTTGAAAATTAATTGGCGATTTTTGAGAATAGCTCTGGCCGGTTTTGGCCGTTACGTTGGGTAAAGGGTTAACGCTGTCTATTGATTCATAAATGGATACTAAAAGCTCCGCTTAATTTTTTTTTCACATGGGCGTACTTCATTAGACAACAGTAAAATCATAAAAATATTAATTATGTGTCACTGAAAATTTGTCTCGGATCCATTTGCTGCCATCTCCACCCGACTGAACTGACTGTTTTATCCAATATCAATGGAGTAGCGTGTACATTGCGAACTATTTTCATCATACAACTTGACTTTCGAGAGAAAAGTTATGCCCCCTTGATTTATTCAATTTTTGTCGACGATTTTGACGTTAAGGGTGGATTGTCTATATGACTATAATTTTTGGATTGTCAAAGAAATTGTAGAAACTTTCCACTTCTCTTGATCATTAACAGATATTGTCCACTTGAGTAACATAAAAATATTTAAGTTGACACTTCAAACATTGGTCCTTGTGCATTTGAAAATATGACGATTGTCGTGTTCAAAATATATACAATTTTCTTGTTACTCTATTTTCACGCGCTCTGATTTTTTTCCATCATATCACGTGGTGTGAACATAGTTGGATAAAATATAGATATTGTCTCTCCAAAATTAAAAACACGAGAAGCTGTTTTTCCACAGTTTGTTTCGTCTTGAAATTTAAAACGGACAATCTGCCTCATTAACAGCTCTACCACTGCAGCTGAAAAATTTGCCCATGGTTTATATATAGAATATACCCATAGTAGCTTGGTGTACCAAATGCTCACCACGCGTGGTGAAGTGGTGTTAACCGCGAGCCTTCGGCGCACGGTTAACACCACTTCACCACGAGTGGTGAACATTTGGTACACCAAGCTACTTTGGGTATATTTTATTTATACCATGATCAGATTATTAAGAGTCGCTATAATTTTTTCTCGATTTTACTGAGCAGCAGCCGTACATTCGTGCGAATTTGTTTTTGTTTACATGAGCATCGGTGGGCGGTACTTCCGCTATAAGTTTTATCACCGAAACGAAATAGAAAAGAAATGGGACCTTTTTCATTTTAATAACATAATAACATACTATTCCGAGCTATGGATGCTTTAATAACATGAGGCAATGCATGTTTGTTAAGTTTTGGTATTTTGTGGGGTAAACTCATTTAAAAACGTAATAAATAATTGTCACTTTCATTTCACTCTTCGCGAGGCGAAGTGCGATAAATTTAGACAAGTTTGCATTCAGGTCGACGTCACCAAAGGTCAACTTGGATGTAGTTCCACTGTAGATGTAAAATTTAACTAAAGAAACCCCATTGCTGGCGTGTTCACCGCGGTTGGTGTGTAAAGCTAACATTTATGTCATAGGCTTTTCATATAGAGTAGAATAGGTAATCATGGTATAAAAAATGGATTATCTGATATTTTGAATGGCAGTGTTCGTGAAAAGAAGACGTATGACGACCCGATGCTGCCCAGGTTGGTTTCTTGTCAATCAGGAGTTCACAGTTGAAGTAAAACGAGCACACACTTCCACGGTCAAGCTCCGATTGTGTCGTTTTATTTTTGACTGGCAAGTCTGAGGGGTTCCAAAAGAACCCGCTATTAAGTACCCGTTAGCTTACCTAGCTTACCACACAGGCATTAAAGAGGTTTGAACACGGATTACCTATTTTGAAGTGTTGAGTCGTACTCCGTAGAGCAGTTAGCCACCACGCTCATCGGAATCATACTCACCTAGTTTTTTAGTGGACAATTTGTGTGTGATGAAAATAGGGAAGGTGTTGAAAGGGAAGACGTTGAAGTGGACTTGAACAATTTTCTTATGGCAGTATTTCTCAATTTAGCATCATACAATCTGAAGTAAAGTCTTCTCGCCTGTGATGTAATTGAATAGATGCTCTGGCACTGTAGGTACGGATAGTACACACTAAAAACTAAAGTGTTAAAAATGACACTTTCATGGAGTTAAACCCATTCTAACACTTAGGGTTTGATTTTAACACTCAAAGTGCAGTGCTTTAAGCACATAGACATTACAATCGTCAGACATCTGAAACTTGAATGGATGGCACTTCCCATGTGTCTAGCATTGGTGGGTTCTTCCAGAATCGTCCATAATTTTATTTGCGCTTGGTGGGTACATAATTAAAAGGACACAACGCAGATGACGCGGATCAGGCTCGAGAGTTCGAGCCTGATCCGCGTCATCTGCGTTGTTTCCTTTTAAGTGTCGCGACATTACACTTGTCAAGTGGTATTATTATCAACACCTGTCAAGTTCTGGGATATCTACACTTGAACAAAGTGCTAGTTCAGCACTTAGTAAGTGTTAAATACAGCACTTCAAGTGTAGTTTTTAACACTTTAGTTTTTAGCGTGTAAGGTAACTCTTTCTCAGTTGATTTATTTTATTTACTTGGTGTCTGATTCACATAGAATAAATATTAAAGGGCGGTCTAACCTGTTCCTTTACCGCCTCCCTCCCCGTTACCACTTCACTGGTTGTGTAACAACAAAAAACGAAGCGATAATTTCGGCTGTCAGAATTTTGTTTTCGAATAATAAACTTCCGTAACACATGGATACAGAGATGGACCAACTGTCGATATAATGATTAGTTTCCTAAATCCTATATAGATAGAGAGAGAGAGAGAGAGAAAGAGAGAGAGAGAGAGAGAGAGAGAGAGAGAGAGAGAGAGAGTCTTAAATATGAGCAGTTGTTTCCAGTCAAGTTTCGCCTGCCTTAACAGGCTGACGACACTTGCTAGGTCAAAGGTCTTGAGAAGTATGTTGTGTTCGGTAGTTTCACTCATATCTCCCAGGATTGTACAAATTGAAGCAGGTGGGGAGAGAATACGTATGTATATATCTTTCTGATATTGATAAAAATTATTTTCTTTCCAGGGAGTGGTCAGATACAGCTGTGGCAGTTTCTGCTAGAATTACTCTCAGACAGTGGTAATTCAAATTGCATAGCATGGGAAGGAACAAACGGCGAATTCAAATTGTCAGACCCAGACGAAGTTGCGAGAAGATGGGGCGAAAGGAAAAGTAAACCCAACATGAACTACGATAAACTGAGTCGTGCACTCAGATACTACTACGACAAAAATATAATGACAAAAGTTCACGGAAAACGCTACGCCTATAAATTTGACTTTGCCGGTTTGGCACAAGCCATGCAACCTGCCACAGCAGATCCAACTGCTTACAAATACCAACAGGACTTTTTCATGCCCAGTTATCCACACAACACGAAACTGAACTTTATGAATGCACATGCGCCGATACCATCCACTGCACCGTCTCTGTTTGGTTCTCATTCAAATTATTGGTCATCTGCTAGTCCGAACTTTTACCCAAACATTCCCAATCACGCCATGACACATCATCCCAGTCATATGCCGCCACATATTGGGTCATATTACACGTGATTTCTACAAATAACTTTTTATTTTTAAAAAAGGAAACATTGTGATATACATATATATTGTTTAGTTCTGGTTCATTGCTGAATGTGACCTAAAGGACACTTATTTTTAGCGTTCTTGTCCGTCTCAAATGGATTACAACCAGCCCAGGTCTTCTGTACTGTATGAAAAAATATATATATAACTGTGATGAAATGGCCCGTGATTTCGTACATACAAGTTGACATTTGTAAGGAAAAATGTGGGGGAAGAGTCACACTCTATCTTCCTTGTTGCTCCGTCGATGTATATTATTTTCTTGAAAAACTAAAAAGAAATGGCAAGCGTTTATACCGCACCGGGTAACCTTTTTGTTTATCTAAGTGAAATACGACAGTCCATTTCCTTGTACCATAACTTGTGTATTTTTGGTGTTCTTCGGAAATAGAGCAGGCGCCGCCTATTGGATAAAAGCGCAGTGTGGTGGTTCAATTGGGGGTCATGAGTTGTATTCTGGAAAAAAATTATCAACGAAGGTTTTTTTCAAAATCGGATTTTTTTTTATTTTCTAATCTCTTTGATTTCTGTATTGTGCCTGATCTAGAGCAAGACTGATCCCTCTAAAGGATGAAATCTATTTCATATATTTTGGGGACCCAGTAAATAATGTAATCCTGCCCCCCCCCCTCACCCCCGGGGGGGGGGGGTAGGATTACATTATTTACTGGGTCCCCAAAATATATAAATAGTGGACGATGAAATCATAAATCCACACAACACGAAACAGTGGACGATTAAATCATAACTGATCCCCTCTATCCATTTGCTTCTCACGGTATCGTCTGCTCGATGACTTTAAAATATTTCGTATCCTCACGGAAATTGTTGTTCTTACCCGTTTGAAAACGTTAATGGGTGTAAACAAACTTTTGGATGAAGAATTTGCCCGATATGTTATATCAACATTGAACCAGTTCACAAATGTTTTGTATTCAAATATTCCCTCCATATAAAGAATGTATGATCACTATATGTACAAATTTATCTATATATAAATATATATGTATGCTGAGAGAGAAAGAAAGAGTTTAAGAGAATGAAAGAAAGAATTATAGTAGAGAGAGTCAGAGCGCGAGAGACAGAGAGGGAGAGAGAGAGTTAAAATAAAAAAAAACTGTTTATTTTGTTAGTAGATCTGGATAAAATGATCGCCGAAGTGAAAGCTTTATGATACATTATCAATACATGTGGATAATATTACGATCTGGGTCAGAAGGGTGTCATACAGAGATCTTAACCTTCTCCATCAAAATATCAAGATGAAACTCTTTCCCATAGTGTACCTTGGAATTTAACCAATTCACCCTTGTTTGACAGAGCTCATTGAGCTCTGTCAAACAAGGCTGAGTTAGTTTTTTTCAAAGCTGCATCATGGGAAAAACGTACTACTTCAAATTTCAGTACTTTGACAAAAATGTGCAGATGGATAAACTATTTGGAGAACGAAAAATGGGATCACATAATTTGTCCCAAAACAGGAGAGTGCGTAATAGAAAGGATTTCCAGCGAGTTAAATGTGGACTTCACTTAACTCCACTCACTCACTACCCCACCCTCATCCCAGAAAAATGTCTTCTTTTACGTCAAAATCAGATACAAAATACTAAAACTCTTGAATACTCGGACCTGAGTGCAGAGACGGCATGATTGTAAGTTAACTCTCACATAACTCAACGACCAAATCCGGACGGAACAGCGATTTTTAGAAAAATCGCCATTCTAATTTTATTATTTGTTCAACTTTTGCCGACAAAACGTAGCTTATGGCCCCCCATTGGAACGATTTCGTTGAACAACGTCCAACTGACCTATGGTTTGGAGGCAATTCAAATGATTTTTGTTCTTTTTTATTAGTTTAGTCTTGTGTCACCAAGAGGAGTCGCTGTGGGATCGCCGTGGCTCAGTTGTTACAGCATTTTCAAAACGAAAGGTTCACGGTTCGATCACCGTCAGGGGCAACTACGTTGAGTCCCCGGACAAGGCACTTGATCCCGTTGCTGACGTGGGGGCAAGGTGGCGCTGTGTATAAAGGCGTACTTCACGTCGACGGTGCACCTGTCCTCAACCATTGCTAACACTGCTTGCGTGGAGTTATTACGTTGGTGAGCTTGACAGTTGGTCGCCTTGTTCGGTGGTTCTCTCCGAGTACTCCGCCTTCCTCCACCCGTAAAACTGTCCGACACGAGGTGACTCTGGCTGTCGAAAGTGTCGTTAAAAACACAATAAGAACAATAAAATAAAAAAAGAGGTGTCGCTTTTAGGGATGGAAGCCACACAGACCGATATCAATCTGATGAAACCGTTATAGTTTGCCCATGATGAAATGGGACATGTCAATCGATTGGGTTCTGACCAGCTTCATTCTTTTAGGAAGTAATCACCTTTTGCTATTTAAATTTTTCTGTTTTCATTTTATTTTTCTCTCTTTGAAGGGGTGGGTGAGAGCGTTGTTTAGAGATTTTGTCTATCGTGTACGAGAAAGGTATTGCTATGATAATGTGTTTTATCCTTGGATCATTCAATCGACAGTCCAGGCTATAAAGCCTTGTAATTTGCCCATCAGTTCTGGCTTTCCAGAAAACGGGCGTCTCAAATTTTCCAAATCAGTATCATGTTTGTCTCAAATGAGCCTCTCGTGACGTTATGGACGTCACAGACGTTCGAAGCGACCAACATCCATACTTTTTTGCTGACATTTCAATTGTCAGTTTTTAATGACCCGCTGTTATGCAATAAATAAATTATTACAAATGTCAGTTAATATGGGTTGTCATATTCCGCCACGTGAACGAGACCAGATTATCCAGATCAAACACGACGCCCACGGCATCGTGTTTGATCTGGCTGTTCAACTTTCAACAACTCGACGGAATCCGATGTCGTCAACTGGACGGAACCCGACGAACCACGACGCCCACGAAGTCGTGTTTGATATGGATGATCCAGTCTCGTCAACTTGGCGGAATCGGACGAACCACAACATCCACGACGTCGTGTTTGATCTGGCTGATCCAGTCTCGTCAATTCGACGGAATACGGCGAACCACGGCTCCCACGGTGTCGTGATTGATCTGGCTGATTCAGTCCCGTCAACTTGACGGAATCCGTCGAACCAGATCAACCGTCTGTTGTATTAATCTGTGTACCTCGTCCGAGCGAAGTACTATATAAATAAGTTTTACAAAGGAATATTTTGGGGGAAATACCGCTATCTGTTAAGACTTGTTATATGCTTGGTTATGTGGGGTTTGTGTCTCAATGGGAGCGCGGTGGCTCAGTAGGTAGAGGTGCAGGCTGCAAGCCGAGAGGTCCTCGGTTCGAATCCCACCTGCGGCAACCGCGTTGTGTCCTTGGGCAAGACACTTCATCTCCATTGCCCGCGTGGGGGCACGATGACGCCGTGTACTAAGGCGTACTGCACGTCGATGGTACGCATGTCTCCAACCAATCTAACCCTGCCTGAGCTGCAGTGCGGAGTTACGATGTTGGGGAGCTGGCAGCTGCTCGTCGTTGCTCGGTGGTTCTCTCCGGGTACTCCGGCTTCCCCCACACGTAAAACTGTCACGGTCATGATTAGTCATTGTGTGCATAAATATGTGACCTTAAACATCAATAAATAAATAATAATAAATAATATTGTGTCTCAATACGCCTTCATTCTAAAATGGAGATACTTTGCGTCCATTCAGTTAAATGGATTTATGATTAATCAAGTAGTACTTAATTTGATTAACTTGATAACTTATTATATAATTTAATTCAATTTTATTAACTTCTGTGGGTTTTTTAATTTTTTTTTTTTTGTTCTCATCGGTATTTTTTATTCCGTATTAGATGAGCCACGACACTGCACTTTGTTGCCAAGCAACAAGACTATGAATACATGATAATGTTTGGCAGCTATTTTTGTGCGAAACATTCCCAGTCTGTGCGTGTAGATTACCACATTAACAGTTGACAAGATGGAAGGAAACAGGATTGTACCAACCTTGTTTAATTTTCCATATCTGATTCGGACCTGTCAACCGAAAAGGGAAGTGACAGAAAAGAAATTGGACTTGCCACGGAAGAACATTAGCGCTTTCGAAGACGAATTTGATATGTCTTTCGATAAAATTGCTCCATTTATCCAAGTGCCTCCGCTGAAGATGTATTTTCACCCATATTCCGCCAGCTCTGAGAGTCGTGTACTGTATATTTTACACTGCCCACACGATTTAGAGAACACGTCTGTTTTAACATCTCGTGAAATTTTTCCTTGCTAACTATTTTTTCAAGTGTTCAAGCATATATTAACCCTTTCCGACTAAGGTTATCATGACGTTTTAACGTCACGAAGAATCAGGTTTTGGCGACGTCAAATGCAATTGTTAGCCCTTTGAACCCTGGTGGTATCTTATTATTTCAATGACAGCAACAGGAAGAGTCCATATGCATTATTTGGGGGTAGAGCAATTAATATTTTCAACGTGCAGCCTTGTGGCTGCACGTTGAAAATATTGATTGGTCTACCACACACATGCACTTAGCATCCAAGAAATTATGAAGTATTATGTTCCTAGACGAAAAAGCGGCCGCTCGGGTTCAAAGTCGGTGTATGTAATATTACGTACTGTAGTCGCAACGCACGGCAATTCTCGAACGTAATATTACGTACCGTAGTCGCAAAGGGTTAAGTAATGCAGAGTGTGACAATGTGGGATTGTTATAAACAAGGTATAGAAAGCGGAACTTTTATTTTTCTAAAGATGGTTCGAAATGACAATATTTTACATTGTTAAAACTTTTGAGAGAGATCACCATTCAGCTACCAAAGGTTGAAGGCGCCAGAGAAATTTTTTAAAATAATATTTAGGACATTCCACCTTCATTTTCAAAAGATAACCTATGCCCCTTTCAGTGAAACGAGCTCGACAGGCACGTTCCATTGAAGGGTTATAAGGTACAGTTCGAAAAAAGAAAAAAAAAACAAACGAAATTTGAATTGCAATTTTGTGTATAGCGCTGAAATGGGTTTTAACCAATTAATTAATTAGTTAAAATGATTAATGGCTTTTGAAAATCACCTCGTGATGGTTTCCATTATGACATAACAGTTGTGTTCTCCGAATTTGTCTCCGTTTGAAAACCAAAGACTTATCCGGCTTGTACGAGTAAATTTACCAGCATTGTTTTGGAAAAACTCTCGCCAGATCTCGGATGGGTCGTAATTTCCTGTTGTTTATTTGAAGCATTTTTGTAATTTATGTGCAATATTTAAAGTGGCTGTACAAACCTTTTTTTCAAGAGGAGGCCACGTGTACTTGTTATATAAAACGAACAGAAACTATAAATTTTAATTTTTAAAAGAGTGTTTTGAAATAAAAAGAATTCATATTGAGTTTTAGTTGATTGTGTTTATTTATTTATTGGTGTTTAAAGTCACTTTCAGTGTCTGTGCTTCACCGTGACGAAAACACAGGTTTAGCCAATCGTTTATATGTAGAATATACCCATAGTAGCTTGGTGTACCAAATGTTCACCACGAGTGGTGAAGTGGTGTTAACCGCGAGCCTTCGGCGAGCGATTAACACCACTTCGCCACGAGTGGTGAACATTTGGTACAAGCTACTTTGGGTATATTTTATTTATACCATGATCGTCAGATTAATACGAGTTTAAATGTTAAATAGATCAATATTTACACCTGCGAGTCTGTTTTTGTTTACATGAGCACCGGTGGGCGGTACATCCGCTGGCAGTTTTATCGCCGAACCGAAATAGAAAACGAAACCGCATATTACGGGGCCTCTTTTCATTTTAATAACATAATAACATATTACTTCGGGTTGTGGGTGCTTTATTAACATGGGACAAGGTGTGTTTGTTAATTTTTGGTACCTTATGAGGTAAACTTATTTAAAAACGTAATGCGGGTTTCATCTCATTCTTCACGAGGCGACGAGTGATAAATTTAGACAATTTTGCATTCAAGGCGAGGTCACCAAAGGTCAACTTGGATGTAGTTCCACTGTAGGTGTAAATTTTTACTTTTGAAATCCCATTGCTGGCGTGTTCACCACGGTTGGGGTATAAGGCTAAAATTTATGTCATAGGCTTTTCATGTATAGTAGAATAAGTAATCATGGCATAAATCTATGCTGCCCATTTTAGAGGACTTCCAACCTGGTGTTGGTTCTCGGGTCCTATTTAACAGAAAAGAACTTGTTTACCACAATAAACACACAGTGTCCTACTTCCCAGGGTTCCCACAGGGAGTTGCTTCTGTTATACTTCGTTTATAGCTCACAGTAGAATAAGTAAGAAGTGGGACACTCCTAAACGCCCGCGGAGTTGGCTTTTACCCATGCGAAAACGCACAGATTCCGCAAAACTCTGAGGAAACACAAGGAAAGTTTCAGCTAAAGGACATCCGGGTTCAATAAGTATGTTCATTGGTTGAAACTTTGTTTGCGTGTCTTATAATCATGGGAGGGTATAGAGGGGGCGGGGTGCACCCTCTATTTTTTGTAGCTCAATTTTTTTTTCACAAGCACCAAGACCTTGGAATACGGTGTTTTATTGCACACCTATGCCTTTATTTTCATAAAATACACGCTTTTCATGCAAAAAACTTTATTAAATCTCTTTTCAAACTCCCACAACCCCCTCATTGAATTTTGAAAGCTCCCAGAACAGATTTGTGGTGTATTTTAGCTTTACTTCGAGAATAAATCATTGAAAAAATTGAGTCACGAAACTGGGAAGGGCCTTGTTTGTCCCTTCTCGTTCCCGTGGTCTGAAGGCAGGGAGTGCAGTGGCCCCCGTGCTTCCGGTGTCCCCGAATGTGGCGAATCCCACCCCAAACTCAGAATCCTGAACTGGTCACTCATAATGCTCAGAGATCAAAGGACTTCATGCACTGAACGCCATGCAAGTGTTGCTATAAAATAGTGATTAACGATTTGGCTTCAAAGATGAATCCTGTCCTCGTACAAAGGCAGTAAGTTATTATAAAATGACTCTAATGCTCAAAGAGAGACACATCTAATCAATAAAAATAACATTGACGCAATTATTAGTTGCATCGATATTATCTATATTATAAAAATTTAGTATGTGTGTTTGATTGCAAGGGGTAAACCTTAACCCTTTACCTAACATGAAAAATAGAAGACACTTGCAAACAAAATTCTCGAATAAATTTTTTTTTCATTTTTCTCCCAAAAACATAGGTTATGACCCCTCATTGGAACGAGCTCGACGAGCTCGTTCCAAAGAGGGGTCATAGTCTATGTTTTGAAACAAAAAATGAAAAAAAAATAATGAAAATTAATTTGCGATTTTTGTGAATAGCTCTGGCCTGTTTTTTGTTGTTACGTTGGGTGAAGGGTTAACCCTACTTCAACGTCTGCCTTATTTGACACGCATGTTCTGCAGACTATTGTTGATGGGTCTGTCATTTTTCTATTTTCCCCGTCCTGGGGATGTGGCAGTCCGCGTGTATTCAATGACTTTTAGTTTGATTTTGCACCACATTGGTCTCTGCGTAGCCAATGTCTGCGTTCGTTTTTCAACAAGTCTCGAATCAGAGACATCGCATTGGCATGGGCAGCAAATTGAAAATTTCTGTGGAGAAACGATTTGTCTGAGTAATTATTGTTAAGCACTTGACGCGATGCAAGAGTCGCGAGCGATGCGGGAAAGTGGTGCTTAGCACTTGTTTGAATACAGTGTGATGTCTGAAAACTATGCCTTGCTGTAAAATGAAGAGACACTGAGTCGAATGCTCAAAATGGAAAACAAGGAATCAGTGATTATAGCTGATTGTAGCTGACTCAACAGATCGTAGCGTCAGAATGATATGTGTATTTTTTTTTTGGGGGGGGGGGTGGGGTGGGGGTGGGGGGGGATTGGGCTCAGTATTATAATCACTTGTTGTCCTTGTTCGATAGCAAGGCCCAAATTAAAGGTATATGCTACGAAGAAATTACAAATTTGGAAGAAAATCCCTTGCGTACTGCTTTAACGCATCGAATCTGTTTTTAAAGACTGCACGAACGTATCCCAGAAAAATGCCGCGTTGCTGGCAATATTCTCTCTCATTGGGATGACGAATAATTTAAGATGAATGCAGATAGTCTCTAACACAGGCACGGAAGGAAGGATACGACAACTGAATTTGTCAGACGATGTAGATGTTTTTATTTCTTATTTTTAGAGTCTCTTTCCAGATGCGTAGCCAGGGGAGGTGCGACGGATGCGAACGCCCCCCCCCCCCCTCCACCCCCACCCCTACACACATAAAACTGGAGTTCCACTTTAGGGACTATCTCCCATTTGTGATTTGAAAATTTTGATAACACTGGGTAACCTCACTTACTCAGATACATCGTATTCGCTGTGGCTTAGCCGAACTTATCGCTGTTTTATGCCAGAATCACATATTAACAGATTTACACAATTATGTAATTATAATATACATCTGGAAAATAAAATATATGCACTCTAAAACCAGTTCGGTTAAAATTCAACCGAAATCAACTGTGTTGAGTGAATATGAAGCCAGATGGGTTCATATTCACTCAACCCAGCTGATTTTGGGTTATTTGTTTTTACTCAACTGAGTAGGGAGCGCGGTTGCCCAGTGGTTACGACACTGGACTTCAAACCGAAAGGTCCACGGTTCGATCCCCGCAAGGGGTAACTGCGTTGTGTCCTTGGGAAAGGAACTTAATCCCGATTGTCTGTGCAGGGGCCACGGTTGCGCTGTGTACTAAGGCGTATTGCACATCGGTGGTGCACTTGTCTCCAGCCAATGCTAACCCTGCTTGTGTGGAGTTAGTATATTGAGGAGTCTGGCAGTTGCTTGCCGTTGCTCGGTGGTTCTCTCCGGGTACTCCAGCTTCCTTCACCTATAAAATTGTCCGACACGAGGTGACCCTGGCTGTCGAAAGTGTCGTTAAAACCATAAATAAATACCTATTAACCCGTTACCCAACGTAACGCTCAAAAAAGGCCAGCGCTATTCTCAAAAAAGCCCAATAATTTTCATTATTTTTTCATTTTTTTTGTCTCAAAAACATAGGTTATGACCCCTCATTGGGACGAGCTCGTTCCAATGAGGGGTCATAACCTATGTTTTTGAGACAACAAATGAAGAAAATTAGTTATTCAAGAATTTTTTTTGCAAGTGTCGTCTGCTTTTCATGTCAGGAAAAGGGTTAATAAATAACTCAACTGTGTTTTGAGTGTACCTTTCAACTTAATCAATTTATTTTGTATGTAACTTTTCTCATACAATAGTGCACAATTTTTAGATCCCAAACGTCACATAATATATCACCATATGCTATCATTGAGCTCCATTTTATCCACATTTTCAAAATTTTCTCCGCAGGACCGAAGGGTGGTCGCTCCGACTGAGCCGGTGACTGCCTACCACTACTTGGCACACCTTCCCAATAAAAGTCCTGGCTACGCGCTTGCTTTCAGCATAGATGACTATATCACCACAAAAAAACGCACCTACATGTTAACCCTTTGAACTCTGGTGGTGTCTTCCATACCAGTCCAATAGCATCAATTAGAAGAGTCAATATTCATTATTTGGGGTAGACCGATCAATAGTTTCAACGTGCAGAAAATATTGATTGGTCCACCCCACACATTAACTGAACAGCCATCCCACTAAATAACGTTATGACGTATCATGTTCCTGGCCGGAAAAATTGACCGCTAGGGTTCAAAGGGTTAAATCAACTTTAACAAATTGTTAAAACATATTTATTTTGATAAAAAGGCAATCCTTGTTTATAATTTTGACTCATTAATTCGTTTAATCGGATAAATAATATATCGTTAAACTAATTTGCCCACCTCAGAGAACCCATACCCCAGCCGTTGCTTGCCGGGTGCTGTAATAGTAGTAAAATAGACCTTGTCACCACAGTAGCTAAGCACCGATCCGCTGCGCGGGTTTCCACGGACAAACTATATTTTATTGAAAAATAGTGCTGAAGTGGGATCAACCCTTCCGTTGGGCCCCAAATATTATTTGTGCAACTGAGCTCTTAAACACGATATGCTTCCAACGGAAAAAATGATCGAAACTCGAGAAAGACTTGTAAAAGAGAAGAATAACCATCAGTTTCCATACCAGTTCAGGTGCAACAACATGGCAGATTTATTCATTTTGCCATACTTGGAGAGACGATATTTCACCATTCCGTTTAAGCGCTGAAGGACAATAAAAGTATAGTTCCCTCTTTAATTTCTGGAAGTGCAGTAATGTGGGTTTTTTTTTTGGGGGGGGGGGGGGGGTTGAGTAAAATGGTACCAATTCGTAGAAAGAAGACAAAAAGCACTACTAATTGGGAGAGATGAATACCAATAATTTAATCCTACAGCCCTATGCAATTATACGTAGTCACTCCCCCACCCCCGTCCACCACTCCACAAGTCTAAACTGGAATCAACCATTTCCATTCGATAATTTTCCATGGGACAATGCAAGGAAGAACGCGTTGACGGGTTAAATGAAATCAGTCCTTTTGGAACTCGTCTATAGAGTAAATGGTTTAGAACGTTTCACGCCCTTTCGGGAGACAGGAACTCCTCGCTTTGACCCTCTACCCAATGAATCGGCCGCATCCGCCCACTTAATTTATAAATTAAGTCGCTGAAAGAAAATTATTTTTCAAAACATTCCAAGAAAACCATATCACGTGACACTTCATTGGAACGAGCTCGTTCCAATGAAGGGTTTCAAGATATGGCTTTCTTGAATTTTGTTGAAAATATAATATTTAAAGTAATGAATTTTGATATCATGTGCGTTGCGCTAAGGGCTAAATTATTAATTCGGGTATCACGTTCGACGCCAGAGACCATAGATTCGTGACAGCAAGACAGCGACTGAACCGTTCAACTGATACCGTGCATTTTAAGTGATCAGGTACGATTGAAAACCACAAATAGTCGACTGGTTACATTTATAAAATTTGTATTTCTGTAACGGTTGCGTCTTTATTTAGCAAGCAATCACTCTGCGCTAACATATCCAAGTGATGGAGACTCCTAAAAACCGAATATCTTACCTCTACAAGTTTCTGAGAATATCACTGATTTTAAAACGGCATATGCAAGCTGTATATAAACATATTTTGTGAACCGAAATCTACATATGGCTGATAGTCAGAGTGATCTCCCCTAGTCTATTCACCTTTTAAAATGTCGATCACGTTAAACAAGTAATAATCCTATCATTTATTATTCATCGCAATGAAAAATTCAGTGTATAGAAAATGTTGTCGCAAGATATATTTGATATACAGTTTGTTAGTGGCGTAATACGCTATACATACGGTGTAATTTAATTCTGTAATATGCTTGAGCACCGCTCTTAACCAATATGTCATTTACTGACACCGTTAGGTCACTAACAACCAATATTATCCTACAACGCGCCTCAAAACGGTATACAATAATCTGAAAGTTTATTCCATATTGGGTGCGATAATCGTTGTGATGTCTGACAGATGTGTCTCAAGTTTAAAGTTCGCAATAATCAAGCAAGGAATTTGACCCAGGGACAGTGTGACCCAAGACCCTTTCGACCCCCTCTAACTGTAGAAAAGTTGAGTCCGACTCATGTCCGGGCGATGCATAAATGCGATACATCCACTTTCTTTAAAAGAAAGCGGACGTGATAGAAAACAAATAAATAACAGAAATCGACAAAGGTTGATGTACATTTGAAACAATATTTCGCGTACTGATTATTCAACCATATTGCCGAATTATATCAGCAAGTGAGGTTTGTTTCGGATTATTATTATTTTTTTCATTGTCATTACTTTTCGTGTATTCTTCACTGACACTATTTATCTAATTTAACAAGTTGTCTCCCCTAATGCACTTTGAAAATTGCATTATAACCCGAGGAACGATCTGACGGATAAATTAAATCTCCAACGAAAAAATGAACAAAATGGATATTTTATTTACATATGTAGTTGTCTATTTGCAAAACATACATACAAGAGCGTGACAAATACATTAACCCCTTAATCTACTGATATAAAAGCTGTTACACACTGGACGCGACACAAGCAATGAATATAATTAATCTGTTTTTCACTTTGCAAAATCTCCATTGCGTGAACGCTGATTTTTACTCATCGCTGTAGGACAAAGGCAATAGATGAAGAAACTGTGACCAGTGTCCATTGTAAAACAGGCAGCCATTGCTTATAATTTTGACTCAATGATTTGTTTAATCGGAAAATGAGTTCGTTCCAATGAGGGGTCACATGATATGGTTTTGTTGAAATTTTTCGAAAAATAATATTTTTTCAGCTGCTGAATTTGCATTTTACGCGGGCGGATGCGGGCTATTCGTTGGGTAAAGGGTTAAGCTAGTCAAGGTCGGATGGATATAATACTGAAACAGAATGGTTGTACCCAGTCAGTGTGTGATTGAATATAATATTATAATGTACTGAATAATCAATGTATGTGGCCAAAGGGCCCCAAATATTTCTGTTACGCCACTGATTCTTGGGCGCATTTGAAAAACACAATCGGTCATACAAACGGAAGTCTATACAACCCGAGGCGGGTTGGTGAGGGGTCAGCATGGCGGAGTACCGTATTAAATGATTAAGATGTTGCGTCACAACTACTGCATGCATAATTTGTTTACCCACAAATAAATTTCCAAGAAGTCCAGGGGGAGGGGGGGGGGGGTGGGGGGGGGGGGCACTAACAATTTGCAAGACGTGACGTCCTATTTTTTATTCGACTCCTTTTTACACCCACCCACCCACCGACTACGTGCAAATTTTCTACTACCGTTCTCAGACACCCACCCCCACTCTCCCATTAAAATCCAAAATAAGCTTATAAACTTAGTAGGCACAGCTGTCTTTAGGGGGTTTTCATAATGTTCTTAACCCTTTACCCAACGTAACCGCCAAAACCGGCCAGCGCTATTCTCAAAAGTCGCCAATTAATTTTTATTATTTTTTTCATTTTTTGTCCCAAAAACATAGGTTATGACCCCTCATTGGAACGAGCTCGTCGAACTCGTTCCAATGAGGGGTCATAACCTATGTTTTTGAGACAAAAAATGAAAAAAATAGTTATTCAATCATTTTTTGGCAGGTGTCGTCTGCTTTGCATGTTAGGTAAAGGGTTAAACTGGTACCACCAATTTAAACCTCTGTGGGCTGCTGTGTGTCCCAATCTACAAATGACAAGCTGTTCATTATCAGGCTTGGCCAGAGGAGGTGTACATATACGGGAACAAATTTTCATTTGAATTCTTCCCAAAATATTGTCTGCACATTTTCTACATTTCGAACAAGATACCCACCCCCTACTAACGTGTGACATTTTCCCAGTTTAAGCCCAATATTCTCACATATAAAGGCTCCTGATGTTGTATTTATGTTAAGAGTGTGATGTACAACATCATCTTTAAGGTTTCAAACACAAATGATGGTATATGTTAGCTGATATATTGATATATTTTTAAAAAATTCAAAAAATTTCACAAGTTGGAAATGCACATTTTTGGCGCACTCAAGAGACCCACCCAACCCGACGTCACGTCTTACAAATTTTTGGTGGCCTCCCCCGAGAAGTCCATAATTTTTAAGATTAATTCCGACTGAATAATATTTCAACTCCATCACGAAGGCATACCTTCGACGAGGCATGCCTTGATGATGAAGTTGGAATAGTTTGTGACACTGAAAAACTTTGCTTAGTCAAAAGCTTGTCCACCCAGTGTCTTAGACTGGTTAGTCACAATGACTTACCTTCTACATTAGTCAAACTGACTAAGGTGCATTCATGGAAATGTTAGTCATTTTGACCAACGAGTTGACTAACTTTCTGCTAACATTAGTCAAAAGTCAGTCACTCATCAACGGGTGGGTGGATCCCCATGGCAACCAGCCAGTGAACATCGGGGACTACAGAACACCGAACAAAATAATCTTCCTATATTGTTACTTTCTAGACCAATGCAAACTTAGGGAAATTAAAACAGAAAATCTACAATTCATGGACTACTGTATAAAATATCCAGTGGTCGATGAACTGAAGATTTGCTGATGTCATGAATTTCCTCTATCAGCAATAACAAGAGTCATGTTACAAGCTCTATATATATGGTGGTCATGCCACAGTAATATAGTTGTTTGTGGAACCAGATCACAGAGCTGGCTTCACAAACAACCATATTTTGGTGGTTTCATAGTCAGAATTTGAGCAATCACAGTCGAGGCAAATCATGATGACACCCCCACCACCGATCGGTCAACATCGGAACGCCCCGGGTTATAAGTTAACCTTTCTACGGCAAATCAGTGGGGAGCTGGCAGGTGCTCGTCGTTGCTCGGTGGTTCTCTCCGGGTACTCCGGCTTCCTCCACCCGTAAAACTGTCACGGTCATGATTAGCCATTGTGCATATATATGTGACCTTAAACATCAATAAATAAATAAATAATACGGTAAATCAGCGAATCTATTTAGTTTTTTAGGGAGTGGGGATCTGTTTAGTTTGTACAGCCCTATGGGGTTATAGGATTAGCCAAACAAATCTAATACGCAAAAAGGTTTGTATACCACTTTGAAAGGTAAGGTATGTATAGCCTGTTACATCTCACTAAACACTGTTCGAAGAGTTTAGAAATTAAGTAATTCTATATTCGAGGCAGGGCTGGGAGGAGCTAACATTTTCCTTAACACGTTAACGTGTTAAATAATTCTGCGTTAACGTATTAAATGACGTTAAATGTTAACATGAACAAAATGTTAATAACTTCGGCCATTTTTATTACGTACAGTTCGTCTCGTGAGTTCCAACGTGTTCTATGTGCCTACTGGCAGCCTACTGGCACACATCTACTTCGGTTCATGTAATATTCTGTTAAAATTGAATGCTAATCTTGGTAAATTTATTTGATTTGAAATAAATACTGTTTAAACAGAACTGGTTCCATCTCAGGGACAAGATTAGAACCAGTCTTGGTTCAAAAGAGAACCTATATTTTTTGCAGTGTAGTCTCTACCACTTGATGGATCTGAACTGGCACGGAATATATGTTGAATATACCATCCGGGTTCAAAGGGTACAGTATGACCAGAGTGTCAACTATTTAATTGCCATGTTTTGATTTAGTATGATGATCAAAGTTTGCATCTTCCCCATTGTGGCTAAAATTATTTTGTGTACTATCCAGTTGGAAGAGTTGTCTCGCCATTTCACGATTAAATCCTGCATTACAGCATTGCGTCACCTTAATGGTACAGCAGTACTAAATAACTGAATGAGAGTTGCCCGCCTTGAAAGGAGGATTTCAGAACCGTGTAATCTCCGAACCTCAGCAACGTAGAAAAAAATATATAGATTTGAAAAATTGTTGAAGCATTCACCTGAAATCTTGCACCATTGCTGATATTCCAGGGGTAAAACGGGGTGATTTGATGAATGTTTGGGCTTACAAATTCAATTTACTATCGGTGTGTTTTTGTTGGGAATTGCCCGCAAAAGGTACCCATGACCGGAACTGCCCCGCCTGTGAATATTTCTCTTATTTATTTCATGACCACCAGTGTTAGAACAGAAAGCGTTACCTGAATGGTTGAACTTGACAAAGATATTTGAATGTGACAATTAAAATGCCGTAGTTATACATTTTTCACTCAACCCGTATAATAGTCGTCCATTGGAAATTATTTTTTACTGTAAATACCTCTAGGTTCCGTTCTGTTTCAGTCAGCCAAATAAACGGCGAGCAACTGCCAGAATTAGTATTGGTTGAAGAGAAGTGCACCATCGACGTGCAGTACGCCTTAGTACATAGCGTCACCATGCCCCCCACATGAATAAACGGGATCAAGTGCCTGCCCAAGGACACAACGCAGTAACCCTTAGCGGGGATCGAACTGTGGACCTTCCGGTTTGAAGTCAAAGCCGTAACCACTTAGTCATCGCGATAAATAAATAAATAAATAAATAAATAAATAAATAAATAAAAATTATATAAATTTAAAAAAGTACTCAGTTAACTTCGACTAACGCTAAGGACGAAAGAAATCTTATTTCGATTGAGCCTATTTAATGGAAGTCAGTATTTTTCCGGCAGAGATTGAAATCGGAAAAGAAGTCAGTTTTTGAATAACAGAATTCCATGGACATGCGCCGTGAGTGTATTCAAGTGGACAATGGAGTGTGAGAACTCGATTCTATTATGCTTGAGTTGAGATGCACCTGCACTGTTCTTTTTTGTATTCTTCGCATATTTTAATATCAGTCACGTAGCGCGTGCAGTGATCACCCATTCAAGTGGAGAAAATTACACCTTCGACACGTGCCGATACACAATCCCGTGGTGCGCGCGCACGCTCCTTCTTTTGACAACACGGTCGAGCTTCTAGAGCGTTTATCCGTGTAATGAATTTCAGAGAGTCGAAAAACAAAACATCCTGAAAAAAATAGCCCTTCAGATCAGATTTTAGTGGACAAGTGCGATCTTGATTGCTTCAAGAAGAAATATTGTAAAACGATCGCAATGTTCTATTCTCCCTTGTTGACACCCGAGGGTAAATGTGTGTTGAGATGATGTGATAATCAGTTGGAGATTTCCTTCATGACAGGAGAATTGAAATGGCACATCTATCACCGATCTTCAATCAGTATTTGAACGTCACGTCAAAGATAAAGCCCTGTTAGGTCCAGTAATGTAATAAACAGCCCTTAATATATTTACCTACCAGTAATGTAATAAAACCAGGCCCTTTATGGGCCTGATTTTATTTCATTACTGGAAGGTATTGCGGACTCTCCCATTAGGAACCCCGAGGAGTGAAGTAGTGCTTGTGTCTGCTGTGGTAAACAACCTCCGTTTTACTTGTAAAATAGGACCCAGTCACCAATGCCTGGGGTGGAACTCCTCTAAAATGGGCAGCATGGGTATAAACGATTGGCTGGACTTTACTTTATACCCATGTTGCGGTCACGATTAGCCATTGTGCAGAAATATGTGACCTTAAACATCAATAATTAAATAAATTACGGATCTGATATTGTCACCGAAAGGTCAGCACTACAAGGCATACTGGCGTTTGCTTGTTTGTGTATTTGTTTGCTGGGGTTAATGGCACTTTCAGCAGACAGGGTCAGACAGTTTACGAGTGAAAGAAGCCGGAGTACCCGGAGAGAACCACCAAGAAATGGCGAAAAACTGTCAGACTCTCCAGCTTACCAATCCGGCACAGCAGCAGTGAAAGACAAGTGCATCATCGACGTGCAGTTGGCTTTAGTAAACAGTGCCATCGTGTCCCAGCGTAGGTAATCGGGATTAAGGGCACATCACAGATGGTGCGGGTCTGGATCGAACCGTCGACGACCTTGCAGTTAGTTAGTTAGTTAGTTAGTTAGTTAGTTAGTTAGTTAGTTAGTTAGTTAGTTAGTTAGTTAGTTAGTTAGTTAGTCTATCCGTGGACAAAGTTCCCAGTGTCAGTAGATAGAGAATTAGTTATTTAGTTAGTTAGTTAGTTAGTTAGTTAGTTAGTTAGTTAGTTAGTTTTAGTTAGTTAGTTAGTTAGTTAGTTAGTTAGTTAGTTAGAAGCCTGACGTCGTGTCTACTAGCCGGTGTTGTAATATAGCAACTGAACTGTCGTTGATGGTGCAAAATAATAATGCGCAGGGAGAATTGTAAAATCTGAGCAGTTTTTTTCGGTCAAGTGCCGTCTGTCTGGAACAAGCAGACGACGCTTCAGTACTTCACTAGATACACTCTATGGAGAAGAGTGTCCGAAAATCAACTTCAGTGTACCTGCAGTTATTGTCTTGATCATTTCATCGCTGTTAAAAAGGGTGTGACTTCTCCACTACCAAAATTTTCTCGTTGTATGACTGTTCTAAAAAAAGAAGGGCAGTCAGTTAATGTTCTATATACCCAATACACACATATAATGAATTAAATATTAAATTTATTGGATATGCATTCACCTATGTATGAATGTGGTTTTCATTTGGGGTTTCCCATTACGGAATATTAAATTTTCCTAAGGGTATCAGTAGGACTTTTACTAGGGAAGGGGAAAGCGCTACAGAAACGTTTTATCCGGTAAACATTTATGACTTCACCTCTAACAACCTTTCACATCGACCACCGGGTATAAACCGGTTGTTCATGAGATGAACTGTTAATAACGTTCCTCTTTTTTTTTTAAAGGTATAATAAGAAAGCCCCGCCAGGTGTCCAAGCGAGTGTTCTAGTAGCTATTCGGTTTTCTCTTAAAAAATAAAAGCGGAGTTATTTTACATTTGACGAATTGGCTAGTTAATGGAAGGACAAAAATGTCATTGGACAGTTCAAGGGATAAAGGTGTTATTTTATTACTCTAAGTCAAATTGACTCAGCGACTGGAATAACAGAAAAATAGCCCACAAGCTCCCGAGTTTATCTCGCCTCAATGAAGCATACATATTCTGGAATATTATATCGAGAAACAAGAATTTTAATCTTTGACAGCAAAATTCGAGCGATATGAATTCTGACGGTTATCGGGCGGTTTTTGGTTATTCGATAATACTCCCATTGAATCGAACATCCACCATCCTATACATACTTCTGAGTGATAAATCTTCGGTGGTGTGTGTTATCAAGATGGCAGTCTTTATGGTGGCTATCTGGTTGTTTTCGCGGTGATTCTAGTAGTTGTTGGGTCGTTTTTGTTATTTCGACGTTATTACTTCCGGGGAAGCGAACACCAGCATACAACTACCACCCGTTTGTCCCAGTAGTAAACACGAGCCTCTATAGATATAGCGACCTAAAACAAATGTGCAATAGGAACATATGCCCCATTAACAACATGATCGCCCCCCTGAAAAACAACATACTGACCAAAGTAAATCATGGATTCAGGAAAGGGAACTCATGCGAGACGCAACATACCCTTTCTATAATAATGAACTAAGAAAATCATATGATGCAGGGAATAAAGTCCATATTACCATCTTGGATTTCTTAATATTGTAACTCACGAAAAATTGCCTCACAAGTTCTACCGGTGTGGAATATTATAATCCCTGATGGGTACGGGTGTGGGATGGGAAAATCTCACCCGAGGGCAAGATATTTGGGCTAGACACGAGGCTTGCCGAGTGTCTGGCCCAAATATCTTGTCCCGAGGGTGAGATTTTCCCATCTCACACCCATACCCATCAGGGATTATTTTTCTTCCCCCCCCCCCCCCCCCACCATACAACGGTTACGTTAGGGAGAGGTAATCGGCGGTCACGTGCTGATATAATCAACTCATTTGGTATCCGTTGTTTTGAAAAACTAATGACATCATCGGAAAGAGCATGCAAAAGTTATGTATATACCGAAGGTATATACCACGAAATCAATTAGGAACGGTGGCATCTTGGGGTTTAAAGAGTTTTAGAGCATCAAACTTTGATCATACGGCATTCTGATGGCGTCAATTTGAATTAGTTGGTAGCAAGAAACCTATACGATATGCATGACGTCATAATATGAACTTTGGTAAAACCAAGAAGCGCGCAACTCACAGCCTTTTTCAAATTATAATGACATAAACTTAACAAAATTTAAAACAGTGTTTAACGGGTCGTCCAACAAAACATTTTGCGTTGTGAACTAATGCATGTACATGCTGTCTTGTAGATTTATTTCCCCCTAAAAACATATCAGACCTACAATATAATATGAAATTTAGGCAAACCTAAAAGCGAGCGAAAGTGATGCATTAGGCCTAATGTGCTGCAGGCCTACATTTACTGGTAAAGAATAGGGCCGGGACCAACCAAATTTCGAGATAACTACTTTTATCTGCGTTTTGATTGGAAGATATTTTCCAATCCTCTGATTGAAAGATAATTTTATCATTGCTTTGATTGGAAGATATATTTATGGCGTCGTTGTTTTCCGCAATTTATCCGATGAGTTACGTAGCGTGTAGCATGTATTGTTACTATTACCAACGTTTAGTGGCCACTACAAGAAAATACAGCAGTGCTGTGCAAAAAAAGGACGATGATAATATTCCAATGCAGTTTTACTGAAAAGGCCATCTTTAAAATAATAAGACTGAGTATCACAAATGTAGTTTCATGATTCGGACCAGATTTTTATATAGGACGTTTCGCACCCAGATCTATGGACGATTCTGACCATATTTCTGGCCGATTCGGACCAGACTATTGGATGATTCGGTCCATGTTTGTGGACGATTTGGACCAGGTTTCTGGGCGAT
Organism: Pictodentalium vernedei; assembly: GCA_031216915.1. NCBI lineage: Eukaryota > Metazoa > Mollusca > Scaphopoda > Dentaliida > Dentaliidae > Pictodentalium > Pictodentalium vernedei. Next base: position 689,443,965 of record CM062295.1, read on the forward strand.
TTGCCCAACAGACACACAAACTACACAAGCCAGCACAGACATACACACTTCACAAGACAGCACAGACTTGTCGTTTGAAGTAAATAGGCCTAGAGCTTTATGTGCCAATTTCAATAAGCCGTTTTCATTAATTTCACTGAAAAAAATACCGACGTACCGGTATTGTTTGTAGTTATCACAACAGATAATTCTGAGAGTAATTATGAAACTGCTAATCCTGTGCCTCTGGATTTTTGCAATACATTTTGGGTCCGCATACCGAATTTGGTCAAAAGCGGCCCAGTAGTTAGCCCGTTGCTAAGGAGGAGCTCTGGTTGCCAATGACGTCACGTGGCGTCAACATTGACCTATCTGTTTTCATTTGCAATGCATTTTGGGTCCGTATTCCGAATTTGGTCAAAATCGGCCCATTAGTTAGCCCGTTGCTAAGGGAGCACTCTGGTTGCTAGGGAAATCAAAAGACGTAAACTTCGATCTGTCTGTTTTCATTTGCAATGCATTTTGGGTCCGTATACCGAATTTGGTCAAAATCGGCCCAGTAGTTATCCCGTTGCTAAGTGGGCGCTCTGGTTGATAGGGAAGTCACGTGACGCCATCACTGATCTATCTGTTTTCATTTTCAAAACATTCTGGGACCGTATACCGAATTTGGCCCAAATCGGCCCAGTAGTTAGCCCGTTGCTAAGGGCGCGCTGTGGTTGCGAGAGAAGTCCCGAGACGTCAACATTGATATGTATTTTTATTTGCAATGCATTTTGGGTCCGTATACCGAATTTGGTCAAAATCGGACCAGTAGTTAGCTCGTTGCTAAGGGGGCGCTATGGTTGCTGGGGAGGTCACGCGACGACCCCATTGACCTGTCTGTTTCGTTTGCAATGCATTTTGGGTCCATAATCCGAATTTGGTCAAAATAGGCCCAGTAGTTAGCCCGTTGCTAAGGGGGCGCTCTGGTTGCTAGGGAAGTCACGTGACGTCATCATTGATTTATCTGTTTTCATTTGCTATGCATTCTGGATCCGTATACCGAATTTGGTCCAAATCGGCCCAGTACTTAGCCGGTTGCTATGGACGCGCTCTGGTTGCTAGGGAAGTCACGAGACGTCAACATTGATATGTCTCTTTTTATTTGCAATGCATTTTCGGTCCGTATACCGAATTTGGTCAAACTCGGACCAGTAGTTAGCCCGTTGCTAAGGGGGCGCTCTGGTTGCTAGGGAGGTCACGCAACGACACCATTGACCTGTCTGTTTCGTTTGCAATGCATTTTGGGTCCGTATACCGAATTTGGTCAAAATCGGCCCTGTGGTTAGTCCGTTGCTAAGGGGGAGCTCTGGTTGCTAGGGAATCACGTGACGTCATCATTGATCTATCTGTTTTCATTTGCAATGCATTCTGGATCCGTATACCGAATTTAGTCCAAATCGGCCCAGTAGTTAGCCGGTTGCTAAGGATGCGCTCTGGTTGCTAGGGAAGTCACGAGACGTGAACATTGATATGTCTGTTTTTATTTGCAATGCATTTTGGGTTCGTATACCGAATTTGGTCAAAATAGGCCCAGTAGTTAGCCCGTTGCTAAGGGGGCGCTCTGGTTGCTAGGGGAGTCAAGTGACGTCATCATTGATTTATCTGTTTTCATTTGCTATGCATTCTGGATCCGTATACCGAATTTGGTCAAAATCGGACCAGTAGTTAGCCGGTTGCTAAGGGGCGATGTGGTTGCTAGGGAAGTCATGCGACGACACCATTGACCTGTCTGTTTTCGGTTCACTTTGTTCCAATAACACGCAGTGTTGGTTTGAAGTGAACAGCGTTTTGCAAATGCAAAACAGATAAATCACGTGACAGAATACTCCGCAGAATCGAACAACAGCGGGATCCCAAAAGCCAGCCAGCAGACGATGAAATCCAATGTGCATATATGGGAACATTTAGCTTTTCGACAATTTCTGTCATTTAGTCAGCAAAGCAAACGACAGTTGAGTTTGTTTGGAAAAACTTTAATTTTGAAAAGCATGTTCAATAAATTATTCACAGGCTGCATGGAATGATCTAAGGAGAAATCTCGTATTGCACCGTTCGCTTTTTCAGGGGGCGTCATTCGATTTGTTCGCTTCTGAAAACGAGAGCTGGGGTTCCCCATGTTTTTACTTCCGGTTTCTGGTTTAGATTGGATGGCATAGCATTCCTTGGTTTTTCCAATTTCACGTACACGTTGTCTATTAGGCTTGCTTCAAAGCAGCCCTTCGGGCTGCTTTTGCGCGCGCTAATAACGTTGTAAATGTATAACGTCACGTGGGTGGGGTGGGATACATCTGTCTCTCCCTGCTATCTCACCCTGGACAGACGTATGTTTACACATGCAGTGGGCGGGGGGAGGGGGGGGGGGGAGAATACCCGGATCAACACATCAATGGCTGACAAACTTCCTGACCAAAAGGAAAATGAAAGTTGTGTTAGACGGGGAAGATTCACAGGTAGGGAACGGAAGAGGGACCAATCATGTTCCTATGTCATATTAAACACTTCAACCACAGACACAATCTAGTCTCAGGTTCGCCTCTTAGCAGACTACTCGGGGTCGGACTGGGCCAAGAAAAGTTACCGGGGAATGCATCAAGGGGGCCCAGATCCAGGGAAAATTTTTATTTTGCAAACTGAACAAACGCGGCTTCCTTGCATACGACCAGTCCGCCTCTGAGACTACTGCCTGTTGTACAGAGAGATCCACAGCCAAGATGACCACCTCATACTCTAAAAAGACCTCCACCATCTTGGAGACTGGGCTAAAGCTTGGGGTATGAAGTTTCACAACGAAAGAAATGTTATATTATGAGAATAGCAACAGAAAAGAAGTCATCGAAATTCTGCTAACTGAGCATCCACATATGGAATATGTACCGAGCACCACTACATGGGCCTCCAAATATAAGCAAACCTCAAATGATGCAACCACATCAACAATATAGCAACAACAACAAAAAATCCACGCTGGGCTTCCTTCAGCGAAACATACAGCGACTCACAGAACTGTATAGACAGTTATCATACACAAGTTACCATTGGTAACATCAGTACCAGAGCACTGGGCTATAATTTGGGATCCTTTCAACATACAAGTCATCAGCAAGGTAGAACAAAATCACAGAAAGCCGTAAGGTTCATCCGACAAGCCTATAGATCCGAAAATATTAATATTGATACCTGAATTGTTGTGTGTGGCAGATTGAGGAATGCGCCGGTAGATTGGCAAATGCATAAATGCTACATGATACAGGCCAGGGGTGGCGCCAGGGATTTTTCGACAGGAGGGCTGACCTCTCCGACAGGGGGCTATAACATTTGACCTCCCGAACGAAGGAAAATGAGTGAAAATTGGTAAGATGGAGAACCAAAATAGAAGCAAATTGAGTATGTTTGTTGATTATTTAACCCTTTACCTAACATGAAAAGCAGAATGCCACTTGCAAAAATAATTCTTGAATAACTAATTTTTTGCATTTTCTGTCTCAAAAACATAGGTTATGACCCCTCGTTGGAACGAGCTCGACGAGCTCGTTCCAACGAAGGGTCATAACCTATGTTTTTGAGACACAAAAAGAAAAAAATAATGAAAATTAATTGGCGATTTTTGAGAACAGCGCTGGCCGGTTTTGGCCGTTACCTTAGGTAAAGGGTTAAAGTAAACATATTATAATAAGGTCGGGAAATATTTCATCTATAAAGCCAGTTTGACGAACGACATTAAGGAATTTCGTGAGAATCACTATTCTCTATCAAAGTTCCAGCGCTGCACGGGTTCGAGACTGACAAGACGAGATATCTACATTCGATTGTCGGAAATTTCTCGTGAAGTCGGGTTTACGAGACTCTCCGACGGACTGACTAAAAATCTCCTACGGGGGGGCTGGACCTCCCCGACGGGGGGTTGTAGCCCCCTTGACCCCCCTCCCCCCTGGCGCCACCACTGATACAGGCACAGACGTTATTGAGTTATGACTTGACAACAGTCTCATATATCACAGGTAGCATTTAGGAATTTGTCCCTCTAATGGCACATCCATCAACCTGTGACGCAGATATGACGTGTACTAGTATTGTGCAAGTCACCTTGTTTCTGCATTCGGTTGTTCATCCACTTTGAAAATCTTAAATCCACGAGGTCGAATTGAATCGAATCCGCGGGACGATACCGAAGCGAATACATGAAGGTTCGACGGGCCCTTCCTCGTTGAATTAAAAATGTCTCACACTTCAGCTCTTCGAAAGATTCGTTGATGGTAATTTGTAGTACATTCACTGAACGACAAACTTCATGATTATCTTAGACTGAAACGTCGGTTTTAAATTGTCAGCTTTTGCGGATATATCCTTGTAATTCTCGGCAGCTGTAACGTGGTTGGGGTACGTTTTTGTCAAGGAAGCTTTACGATGCACGAGGTGCTCATCCCGTCACCCGACGTTTTGAAAATGTCTGAATCTGGATTCGACGATGGCTCACAGAAACGATTTATGTATATCAAAATTAGAATTCTACTCACATTAACCGCCACAAATTATACTGTGACATCCTTATACATTATTTTTGAAACATTTTTAGTAAACAGTTCGCAAATCTTCAGGCCCATATCGTCTCGTTGTAACAACAGGCCTGGCAATCTAGAAAATCAAGGAGTGCAAAACAGTTGCCCTCCTCAGATTGCTTGGGAGTGCAATTGCACCTTAAATTTTCATTGCAAAAATTTGTATGCTATTTTGGTTATATTCACTTTAAGGTATTAATATTTGTGACTGAAAAATTATACTACATTCAGCTACATAGTGGAAAAATTGGCACACACATCTCATTACTCAAAATGTTGCATTCAATTCTCATGTGACTGTCTTCTACACTCAAAATGTATCGAAATGCGACACAGAATGGGTCATGAATTATTGCGAATCAGTGCAACATTAACAAATCGTCCCCTGAGTTTCAATGTGTTCTCTGTGCCAGTAGGCACAGAGAACACATTGGAACTCAGGGGACGAAATAATAATAGATTTTAAAAGCAGTCCCAAACAGGTCTGGGATTCCAGAAAATCAAGGGGTACAAAAAATTGCCCTAGTAGTTTTTTTTTTCTAGGCGTGCTGCACTCCTGCACCCCTAAAGAATGCCAGTCTTGTAACAACCAGTGTCTTCTTGGTTCATGCCCCATTTTATGGCAAATTTCCAACCTTCAGATGTTTTACTGTATTTCATTCCAACAAATTTTGCTCATATTGTTTCACTAAGATTTCACATTGAGTTCTCTTGGCGCGCATGAACGTTCAAATACGTGTAACACTGGCGCTCTCATCTCAGAACTAATTCTTCTTTGTTTTCAGTTAAGTTCACATCCAGGTTCTGCTTAACCCCGCACAAAAATCCTCTTTACATGGTTAATCCATACTTCCACTCAACCAATTTATTTATCTATTTATATATTTTTTTATTGGGGTTTAACGACACTTTCGGCAGCCAGGGTCACAGTTTTAAGGGTGGGGAAAACAGAAGTACCCGGGAAGATCCACCGAGGAACGGCGAGCAACTGTCAGGCTCTCCAGCATACTAATTCCACACAAGCAGGGTTAGCATTGGTTGAAGACAAGTTCACCATCGACGTTGGCATGGGGGTAAAGTGTCTTACCCAAGGGCACAACACGGTTGCCGCAGGTGGGATTCGAACCGAGGACCTCTCGGCTTGCAGCCTGCACCTCTACCTACTGAGCCACCGCGCTCCCCTCCACTCAACCAAAGCGTAAGACTCAAATGTAATGTCCAGACTATCCGTAAGTCGCTATTTCATGTCTTGTCAACGGCCTCCACTGATAGATTGGTCGCTGATAATATTTTCGGAAGTTGACCTAGCTCCTGGAGTTTTAGCTCTTAGAACTTTAAACTGCTAACGCCGCACGTGCCGAGATAGTAAACTGGAGAGTCAGACAGTTACTCGCAGTTACGTGGCGATGCGCACTGGTCCTCACTAAGTGCTCCGGCTTCATCTATGCTCCCGTAAAACTGCCCGACATGATAAGACCCTGATGTATTGAATGTTTGGTTAATTAAAACCCTAAAAAAACAACAAACAAATTAACTGTAAATCAAACACAAGTATTGACAACACCTGGACCACTAAAAATGAAATCGCCGATAAGAATTTTGTCGCATCAGAGCGTTGCGTCAATATTAAAGTCATTGATTGTAAGTTTTTCCTTAGACATTGAACTCAGTTTTATCCCTTTGGAACCTGATGGTATATTCCAAGCCAGTTCAGAGCCTTCAGCTGGTAAAATTTATATTCGTTACTTGGTGGCGGGGGGGGGGGGGGGGGGGGGCAATAAGTATTTTCAACGTGCAGCCTTATAGGGCTGCACGTTGAAAATCTTGATTGGTCTACCACACAAATTCATTGAGCAACTATCTACTTAATGAGTTCAGATCCTATTGCGATCCTGGATCGGAAAAGCGACCTTTGGGTCAGAGGGTTAAATGTCTTTGTTCGACAGCTAAGCACAAATCAGAAGTAAGTTTAGTAATATTTTCAAACTACGATAAACGAAAATGTAAAGTCAGTCAAAGATACATAATTGGGTATATAGTGAGTCTCACTTATTTATTATTTTAGTGTTTTTAACGACACTTTCGGCAGCAAGGGTCACCTCGTGACGGACAGTTTTACGGTCGAAGAAAACCGAAGTAACCGGAGAGAACCATCGAGCAACGGCGAGCAACTGTCAGACTCCCCAACGTGCTAACTCCACACAAGCAAGTTTAGCATGGGTTGAATACAAGTGTACCATCGGCGTGCAGTACGCCTTAGTACACAGCGCCACCATATCCCCACGTGGGGAATCGAGATTAAGTGCCTTGCCCAAGTACACAACGCAGTTGCCCCTGGTGGGGATCGAACGGTGGACCTTTTGGTTTGAAGTTCTATGCCGTAACCACTGAGCCACCGCGCTTCCGGATCCCACTCGATGGTATTTCTTTTAACTTAATAACTCTGTTAATGGAATATTACTTCCAAACACAAAACTGTTTCCCATACCTCCAGTGCAAATTTTACCCGATCATTGATATAGGTTAACTCCGGTTAATTGAACAAAAATCTCGATAAATTACTCCGACAATTGCAAATTCCTGTTGGTGATAGACCTATTTTTCCTCAGTGCATCCAATACAGAAATTTAATCTATTATATTTTGCATGACAGAGCTCCATGAGCTCTGTCAAACAATATATAATAGAATAAATGCTCAATATATCTATAGAACAGGGAGCGCGGTGGATCAGTGGCTACGACATTGGACTTCAAACCAAATGGTTCAGAGTTCGATTCCTACCAGGGACAACCGCCTTGTGTCCTTGGACAAGGCACTTAATCCCGATAGCCTACAAGGGGGCAGGGTGGCGCCGAGTACTAAGGCGTACCGCACATCGAAGGTGTCCATGTCCTTCAACCAATGCCAACCCTGCGTGTGTAGAGTTAGTATGTTGGGGAGTCTAACAGTTTCTCGCCCCTGCTCGGTGGTTCTCTTCGGTTCGGGTACTCCGGCTTCCTCCACCCGTAAAACTGTCCGATATGAGGTGACCCTGACTGTCGAAAGTGTCGTTAAACACCAACAAATAAATAAACAAATAAATAAATTGCATGTAGGTTATAGGATAAACTTATTTTAATTGAATAAAAATCTCGTAATATGTCGACAAATTACCCTCATAATCACAGACTTTCTGTTATTTATTGACCTATTTTGCCTCAGTACATCCAATACAGAAATTTAATCAATTATATTTTGCTTGACAGAGCTCCGTGAGCTCTGTCAAACTAGATATAATGGAATAAATGCTCAGTTTATCTATAGAAAACAGAAAATACAACAAATCCGTGTTAATCGAATAGTTCTGTAAACTGAAAGAGTGGCTCTTCAGTTAACAGGGTACCATTGTATAACTGCGGGTGCACTCTCTTCATTTTGAGGGAGAAGTAACTCCTGATTGTGATACAAGAGATTATTTGTTGCATGTATTTTATCAAAGACTATTGATAATAATGGTTTAACGCCATTTTTCATCAAGAAAAATCATCTGTCTGTCGACCCGCTTCGAAACCAATTCGCCCCATACCAACTCGCCCCATTCGATTGATCAACTCACTCATCCCAGTGTGTTAGTCAAATCGCCACTTCGCATTGCTCAACTCGCTCCACTGATTTATGGCAAGCTTTAGCTTGACCAATATTGCAGAGAGAGTTGATAAATAAGTTCGGACTTGTTAATTAAATTGTTGGGGCGATTTGACCACACTTTTGGATCAAATTGTCTAAATGTGGGTGGAATTGATCAATGGTTGGTGACGCGAGCTAGTTTGACCTGGCTGTTTACCCGTTTTTCTGTGATCACCATAAATTCAAAGCAAAGAATTCTAAGTTTATATTTTTGCTAAGTGAACCTTGAGAGTACTGATCTGGATATTATGCAGGGACCGACCTGGGCATGCGCCAGTGCGTATTTGGTTCTGAAACATCAGGACCTGGCTCTTAAATCTCAGAAATAGGCTTCTCAGTTGGCGCGTAACTTCTCAGATCATATTTTGATATTCTTTCGATGGATAATCGAGAGAGACACTCTTACATGTATTATATATATGATTATCATTTATCATTGTTGTAGAGTGCTTAAGTTAATACTTCAAGTCTTAATTACCAAGCATTAATCTTCACTGTGGTTTCTGATCAAGTCTTGGCTGCCTAAATAGGCAGCCAAGACTTGATCAGAAACCACAGTGAAGATTAATGTTTGCTATTGTGTACTAAATGAAAATGATGAGAGCTATTACGTACTTGCTGTGTGTGTTACAAACAGCAGTGTGACTCTGTAAATTGAAATCTGGCGCATGAATTGAACAAATAGGCTCCGAGGCTAGAGCGTATTTTAAATAGTTCTGATCGGTCCCTGATTATAGCTTCCGCTTGAAGCAAACAGTGTTATTTGGCTAGGACGCAATACATTATTTTTCTATTTTGGTCTTTACTATCGAATTTTGCATTGGTTTAACCCTTTATCTTACATGGAAAGCAAACGACATTTGCAAAACAAACAAAAAAATCTTGAATAACTAATTTTTTTCATTTTTTGTCTCAAAGACACAGGTTATGACCCCTCATTGGAGCGATCTCGAGGAGCTCGCTCCAATGAGGGGGCCGTAACCTATGTTTTTGAGACAAAAAAATGAAAAATAATGAAAATTATTTGGCGATTTTGAGAATAGCGCTGGCCGGTTTTGTCCGTTACGTTGTTTAAAGGGTTAATCCCGATTGTCCCACTTTCGGAATTTAGTTGATGTCCCGACTCTCCCACTCTTGGGTTTGAAAATAATTATAGTCGTTATCATAATTTGAACACAACTCATCGCTGCTTATCGATCATGATTAAAACACCTATCAGTACTTTTATGAGTGTTTACTGTGCTACAGGTATCGCGGAACTAAATATTGAAATTAGAGTGAACCGCCTTAAAATGTTGCACTCGGAAATGATGCAATCTCTAAAAATAAACAGCCTTGGGAAAATCCATCGTTTCAATAAACGTTTGAAACATTCTATTGACATCTTGCATTATTGTTGAATATTCTTGATAAAAAAGAGGGTGATTTGATGACTTTTGGACCTAAAAAATACAATTTACTTTTTGTGTGTTTTTGTAGGGAACTCAATGAAAAATATGTGCACGTGACCGGTACTTCCCTTTGTGTCAGTTTTTCTCTCTTATTTGTTGCATGACCCCCTGTTTTCAGATCAGAAAAAGTTGTCCGAAGGGTTATACTTGACAGAGATATTTGAATGCCAAAATTAAAGTGATGCGATCATATTTTTTTTCGCCTGAACGTTATAATGGTCGCCTATGGGAAAATATTTAGTTCTGTGATACCTATAGTGCAGAGTTACGATGTTGGGGAGCTGGCAGCTGCGCGTCGTTGTACGGTGGTTCTCTCCGGGTACTCCGGCTTCCTCCACCCGTAAAACTGTCACGGTCATGAATAGCCAGTGTGCATAAGTATGTGACCTTAAACACCAATAAATAAATAAATGAGTGTTTACTTTTCGTAATTAGCAATTGTGATAGTGTATCTGGAAGGCTGGCACAACAAAATAAAAAAAAAACCATAAAAAACCGCACATCCAAACATTTTCCATTTAATTGACCACCTCAAAGAAATCCAGGCCAACAATGAAGTTATGCAAATGCAGCTTGGTGCAGGTGATCCCTCTCCAGCAAAGAGGAGGAGATACAAAAACATTCGTGGTAGACTACAGGTCCTGAAACAGAGCTTCCCCCGAGTTCCAATGTGTTCTATGTGCCTGCTGGCACATAGAACACATTGGAACTCAGGGGACGAGAGGTTGTCGAATAGCGAAAAAAAAAACATTACAGAATATGCGTCTGCTTTCAACATGTATTTAAATTTAATAATAAGTCACTGTTTTGATGTACAAAATATTTGTAATATCTTATAAATTGATCAGTGTTTTGAAGAACAACAATATCTCGCATAGTTTATGGATGCTGTATAACAAATACCAACTTCTTGTTCTGTTCACCAATGAAACAGCAAAATACGTGAAACAAACTATAAGAGAAAATGTTTGATCCAGCCGCTAGAAAACTAACGAACAAAATCCCGACTGTCCCACTTTCTTTACCTCCGAAAATTAGAAAGTGAGACAATAGGGATGACACCTTTGCATTCTATTTGGTGAATTTCGGGGATATACAACCAAAATATAAATGACATAAGCTGCATAGCTGCTTAGGTGCAAGAAGTTACAATCCACTGTTGGATACTTTTTACCGAAACACGGCGCTACCCACCCTCTCACCAATGGATGAGTGGAAGGGATACGTCCTCCCTGTACATTTTGTTGTGGGACAGTCTGTACAATCATCGCATTGTGTTTTAATCAAGTCAGCTTTAACAATTCTCCATCTGTACAATTCGAGAACAGACTCCATCCACCATTCGAGTGGTGAATTATACAGTTTTAGTGTGCGAGTTATTTTGAACACGATTTTTCTTAACCCTTTACCTAACATGAAAACCAGACGACACTTGCAAACAAAATTCTTGAATAACTCATTTTTTTCATTTTTTGTCTCAAAAACATAGGTTATGACCCCTCATTGGAACGAGCTCGTCGAGCTCGTCCCAATGAGGGGTCATAACCTATGTTTTTGAGACAAAAAATAATGAAAATTAATTGGCGTTTTTTGTGAATAGCGCTGGCCCATTTTGGCCGTTACGTTAGGTGAAGGGTTAAGCTATTTATCTTGATCTTGATTTCGAATCCATTCTGTCTTCCTCAATTATGTGCCCATTTTCTTTTCTCGGGACATGTCTATGAAATTTCACTGGAGTTCGATGTACTTTATAACCCCAACACTGATCTAACTTCTAATTAAAACACGGGTGCATTGATGTATGTTTGCATGTTTTGTAATCGCAGCTCATTCTGGATGATATGCACTGTACGAAGCTGATAATGTCAGGAGTTGATGGGGATATCTCGTCGGCCGAATATCGCGCCTCGCGTGTGCTTTTCGTTACATAAACGAATGTCGTAAAACTGAATGCATTCTACTTTCCCGGTGGCCAAGAAGTGAGCATTCGGTGCGACAGTTGGCCTACTAAATATTTGAATTAAAGTTACCTGCCTTGAAAAAAATGCTCTTGGAAATGATGCAATCTGTGAAACTAAGCAGAGTTAAGAAAAATATATTCATTTAAAAAACCTTTGAAGCATCGTACTGAAATTTTGCACCATTGCTGAATATTGTAGAGAAAAAAGAAGGGTGATTTAGTGAATTTTGGGGCCTAAAATATTCAATTGACTATTGGTGTGTTTTTATATGAAATACTCCGAAAAATATGCCCGTGACCGGTAGTGTCCTTCCTGTCAATATTTCTCTCCCATTTGTAGCAGGACTCCAGTTCCGAGGAGAGAAAAAAAAGTTGTCTGAAGGGCTGTACTTCTATTTGAATGCCCAAATTACCCTTTTACTCAGCGAATGGGCCGCATCAGCCTGCGTAATATGCAAATTCAGCAGTTGAAAAAATATTATTTTTCAAAAAAATTCAACAAAACCATATCATGTGACCCCTCGTTGAAACGAGCTCGTCGAGTATTACGGGGGTTAAGTGATGGAGGAAAATTTATGTTCTTATCAGCGCTCAGCCGACAGCCAGTGATTGTCGTCTGAACCTCAGTTCGAACGTAAACCTTGCCACCTTATCAATGCCCTATCCGCTTGGGACTCTTAGGATTCCTGAAGGTGCCTGTGGCTTACAACGACAAAGGGTGATCACAGTTACTGGAAGTTGTGGATACAACCACTTTTTTCACTGATAGTAAAGAAAGCACCACGTCAGTCCTGACCCCGTGTTACACATACAGTAGTCTATATAACAATAGACAAGTAATGAAAGCCTATTTTGCCCTGACCGATACCCCCTTCCCAGTTCATTTGTGAATTCGTTCATTGAACAAAGATTCATCAACACAGTTTTCTTGTACAGCTATCCACAAGGTATTTAACTTCATGTTTATCATAAATTAATAATCGAATCATCATACTACGGCTTCTTTATTTCATAAAAAAAACTCTCCGTTCGACTTTTTTGCTCGCGACTCGACGCCATTAGAACAACAATGATGACGTAACGTTTCTAATGTCTAAAAATACCGTCTAAAAATGATTGCGGAATACGAAAACGGATCAAGTTCTTCTCATCTGCTTTACAGTGATAGTCGGTGAATTTTTAGACTGCAGTCGTATGTTTTATGCTATTTATAAGAAAAAGGAAGTACTTAGAAGTTGGACATGTTGGCAGCAGTATCTGCGTGTTCGGAAAATGTGCAGCTAATGTTACGGTTACTCGGGTTAGTTCAAAGGAAAAAATTAAATAAATAAATAAAGTCTCGGCCTACCCCCATTTATACACCTCATTAGTGTTACTTATTTCGTTCTCTCAGGTTATTTGACTTTGGAAAAGCCCCGCAATCTAGGGGTGGCGCCCAACATTCCCCCGATGTAGGCGTATGACCCCCATCCGGGGGGGGGGGGGGGGTCTACACGATTTATTTATTGGTGTTTAAGGTCACATATTTTTTAACAATGGCTAATCATGCCCACAACATGAATATCAACTCAACACCAGAGGTGAGCGTTAATAAGCCATGTTGCCCATTTTAGAGAGGGTTTACACCTCCCAAGAATTGGTGACTCACTGGGTCCTATTTTACCAGTAAAACAGAGCCTGTTTACCGCAGTGAATAGGCACTGCTTTACTTCCCTGGGTTCCCGCGGGCAGGGGTCTGGAAATCCCGGGGCCGACCATGGTTTGGCCAGATGTGTATAAATTTTTATTTTTGTTTTAATTGGGGAAAAAGTCACAATAGGCTTATCCATGAATCTAAAGACAAGAAAGCCAGTAACTGCGAGCAGACAAGTTAACATAAACTACAGATTCTGAAGATATCTTCCAATAACGTAGCAATATCATGAGTTTGGAGGGCCTTGCGGTTTATTACCGGCCCAAGAGGAATGAATAAAAGCCCGAGGGTTTATTACCGGCCCGAGAGTCGAGGGCCGTTAATAAGGCAGAGGGCTGTTGATCTTCATCCACCAAGCGCCGCATCTGAAAGTCTGCGCCTACAAGCACCCCCCCCCCCCCCCCTCCCATTCACCAGCTTCTAATTTTAGGTTTCACTCATCATGCAAGTAACAGGTAATTTTTGATGTAGCCAGTTCAAGTTTGGCAATTGAGGAGGAAGAACGTTTGCAGCAGCAAGTAGAAGGGGTCAAGGGAACGACGTTCCCCAAAAGCATCACTGCCCTTTCCTCCCCACCGACTCCCAAACGCACGCACAAATGCTCACAGTGGGTTTTCTAGAAAGGTTTTTCTTTTTTTTAAAAAAAAATGTCTCCGGGAAAGATTGTTTGTCGACACCCGAGATATCTTAATCGGTCAAATGCTTCGTCTGAATAATATGTTCCTACAACAAGCCTCGCCGTTCCCAACCCATTCACCCCCAACCCCCACCCCACCCACGTTTCAAACAGCATGTAGGCTAGTGGGCCTAATACACTATTATGATTAAGGTTGTTCAGCATTAAATTTAAATGTTGTCAATGTCACGATTCCTAGCTGGCATTGTAAAAAAGAGATGCAATAGAATTTCCTTTTTATACAGGTCATGAGATCACTCTGACCCCTCCCTGTCTGTCATATAGGCCCATAGCCTAGATCTAATACCCTTTCCGCCCGCCAATACATATTCCTTTCAAAGCTTCCTGCATTTTCAACTTCTGACAACAAGGTAGCGCTGTCTTAAATTAATCACCAGTTTTTTTTATTATTAAAGTTCGGACAAGATGGTTGTGCCTTGACGATAAATAGAACTCGAGGACAGGGGTGCAACAATTGTTTTGCAGGGAAGACTCTTACATTATTGCCCACATCCATTATTCTTCTGTTCTGTCGTCTGCAGCACAAGAACAACGCAGTGCGTAGTTTCGCTTTCCGGGTTAACTTTTGTACAGCCTAGCAACGAAATGTCACGCCCTCATTGTTGTTCTAATGGCGTCGAGTCGCGGGCAAAAAAGTCGAACGGAGAGGTTTTTTATCAAATAAAGAAGCCGTAGTATGATGATTCGATTATTAATTTATGATAAACATGAAGTTAAATACCTTGTGGATAGCTGTACAAGAAAACTGTGTTGATGAATCTTTGTTCAATGAACGAATTCACAAATGAACTGGGAAGGGGGTATCGGTCAGGGCAAAATAGGCTTTCATTACTTGTCTATTATTATATAGACTACTGTATGTGTTACACGGGGTCAGGACTGACGTGGTGCTTTCTTTATTATCAGTGAAAAAAAAGTAGTTGTATCCACAACTTCCAGTAACTGTGGGGTGATCAACGATAATTCACTGAAAGATTATTTATTTACATGTACAAAGAAATAAAATATGAAACAAATTACTCACAAAAATATCCACAAGAATATACTAAATATATATATATATATAAGATTATTCTTTAGGGCCCTCGACGTCTCCCACAGCTAGCTGTGTCCGCTGGATCGACCTCACATCATCTTCATCCTCTCACG
The DNA here is from genome assembly GCA_031216915.1 of Pictodentalium vernedei. Classification (NCBI taxonomy): domain Eukaryota; kingdom Metazoa; phylum Mollusca; class Scaphopoda; order Dentaliida; family Dentaliidae; genus Pictodentalium; species Pictodentalium vernedei. The sequence continues at coordinate 689,459,163 of CM062295.1, forward strand.
GTTTGTGATGAATACAAAGTGCCTATTCACTTCTCGTTGCTTCCTCCTCGCAGGGTTAACTTCACCGTCAGTCGGGCTTAACACATATAATGTTCTGCTTGTGTGACTCTATCAGCGTTTTCACAGTTCAATCACGATTCAATCGGCGTCTACTACAGTTCACTATCACTTTGCGCCTTGCCTGGCTCTCATGGGGTTAAGTTATTCTTAGCCTTCATATATATACTTAACAAAGCTTACATACATAATAATATTCTGCAAAGTGTTCTCAACATCACCAATTCTCGCACCGCCTAAAACTATCTTCTCTCGCGAGCTATTCCAGCGCTTGCTCAAGCTCTTAACACGGTTCCTAGACCTCAACGTTACAGCTTTTACTTCTTTGGCTACTATGCCACTACGGTTCGCAACCGTTAACAAACTACAATCGGTTCCTTACAACCCTCACAGGGCTACGACAATACGCGGACTTTCAATCCGAAGGCCAAGGCTAAATTCGGACCTTCTCTGAGTGCCCTCAGACCAACTGCCTCGCAACGACCCACAGCCTTACACACCTTTCGACTGGAATTGGCTGGAATGAATTTTTCGAGAAATCCCTCGATTTTTATTTAGATAGCTAGAACATTTATTCTCTGTTAATCGCTTCTCTTGAACTTGGCCGCTTAGATCTATCTTAATTTAACGCTCGTTTTAAAGTTCCTTTGAAAGACTCGCATTTTGGTATATTTTGACATTTCGGAGACAGGGTAGATACGTAATATGCGTGTGTGTTCAGAACATATGTGATGCACTGGTTCCAACAATTACAATTTAACTGGTCTTAATTACCCAGATAATGATAACCGGAGAGAATATTGTCTCTCTTACTATTGATCTGTTATCTGACGTTCAACAAGTGCGCCATAATGGACATTAAATTTCATGCCTAATTAGCAGAGTTTGAATTATTGTTAGTATGACAAATCTGTTTTCAGGGTCCGTCATATACCTATCTTGCTTTACATTTAACCCAGGCAGAAATATTATCGAAAATACTTACACTTTTATACAACAAAATCCCAACTTTTGGCTATCACCTTGACACATTAAAACTTATGTTTTCTCATTGTCACAGCATTACTTGAAAGAAGATGATTTCTTGAAAATTATTTTTGCTATTTGTAACATTCTCAAATCACTGATCCTCGTTCTCAGCGTTTATTTAGTGTTTCTAATGGGTTCATTAAAAGATTATTATATATGTTATAGTCAAACTGTGAATTCAGTCATTTCGTGAAATGCCTAAAACTTTCAGTCATTTCATGAAATGCCTGTGGGGGTCAGTCACTTCGTGAAATGACTAAAATTTCCAGTCATTTCATGAAATGACTGAATTATTGTCATATCGTTTACACTATATGACCACCACTGTTCCAGTCAAAGTGTAAAATATATATCTTGAGGTAATATCATGACTCACGCCTCGGAACTAAACTGTGAACCTTGTATTCTGCATTAACCATTGTGCATGACGAACCAAGACATCCGTGGAGCCAGGGTTCTGTCGAATGAGCGAACGGTGACACCACGGACGTGCTCGTATGGATGGCTGGCAACACCTCAACTGACTGGTACATGGGTATAAACTTTGTTCAGTTCGCCAAGAATTCTGCTTACCATGCCGGGATCAAGAGAAGTCCACATGTTGCTACGGTTGGTGTAAATGGCCGAGTCTGCCTAACTTCAGCATCACTTCATCAAGAGTTAGTCGCCTGCAGACCGAACAAGACCTCCTGACTATCTTTCAGCACCCAGATGCCGATACTAACGTGCCTGAACCATATACCAACGAGCCCGAACCAGATGCATGTACCAACGAGCCACACCAACCAAAACCAGAGCCCGCATTACTGCCTCAACCCGATCTTGCTGAAATTCAGAACGACACTATTGACTAACGAACGGCTAACAGAGAATAGAGAACAAGCTGAACGTATATGGTGAAAAGCAGTCTCATCGAATTAGTAGGTGGTGAGATAGGAGACAACGTTGCTGTTGCAATTCCGTTGGTTGATTGTTGTCGTGGAGATCCCAGGAACATTCAAAGAGTTATTGTTAGGAGTGATAATGACCAGTACTGTGTAGCTACCAAAAGTGGTGTTCTGGAAGGATCTTATTCGAGGAACCAGTTTGACATTTGTCCAGTAGACTGTTAACCCTTTACCCAACGCAGACGATATCAAAATTTATTATTTCAAATATCATTTTTTCAAATTTTACAAAAAATTTCAACAAAACCATATCATGTGACCCCTCGTTGGAACGAGCTCGTTCCAACGAGGGGTCACATGATATAATTTTGTTGAATGTTTTGAAAAATAATATATTTTCAACTGCTGAATTTGCATATTACGCGAGCGGATGCGGGCGATTCGTTGGGTAAAGGGTTAAAGGAAAGTGACGTTGCCACAGAAACTCAGAATTCTCTACTTGAAGCAGTAATCAAGGCATCTATATATGGTCCACATGGTTTTATCAAGTGTCCTTGTGATGGTCTGAAGAAATGTCAAACGAATAGGTGCTTTGACATTTCTTTGACATAAGTGTTTCAAATCAAAACAGTTAAGATAAGAACACCAAAAACAAGGCAGATTGCATGTCATTGAAATTTAGTAACAATAATACCAGGAAATAGCAAAATATGTTTGAAACCATAAACACTAATGTTCGGTTGGTGCATGTTATAGCTAATGATTTCATTCTAATTGGTATTATGCCGCAAGTAAGCATTCTCTGCATTCAAACATTTGTCGGATCATATTGCAGATGATACCACACAGTGCGGGGATTTCATTTTTCATAAGAAATACGAATCTCTCAGAGCTACTCATACCAACAAAATCTGGATATTCTCTCTCGATTTTGCGATAGGAGTCAGCACGTATAGAGTCAAATCTCTTACAATCCATAACAAAGTGGAATTCGTTTTCTATATTACCATTGTTACAGACCTTTCATAACCTTTTATGTACAGGTAATGAGGGCTGCATATGTCAACCCTTTTCAATCATTAAGTTGTGATTACTAATACGTAATCGGGTGAACATATTTTTTGCATGTTCCGAAGTTGTGTTCAGTAAATAAACTTCTAGGTTATAAATGTCATTAAACTCTCTATAGGTTCTAAGTTTGTTTTTTCCGGCCTTCTTATCATCATTGTAAATATCATTTAGAAAAGTATTAAGGTGGCGAGTCTTCAAGTCTTCACGAATTACGTCAATTTTCCAATTGCTACGGTTTGCTGGTTGTTTACCGGGGGCTTTTGCTTGACCACTATCTTCCACAAGACGGTCACATCTTGAAATGATTGAATCTGGTAATGTATAATTTTCAGACTCAGTTCTAGCCTCAGTCAACAGTGTTGAAGAAGACATCTGGTACAATTTGGTTGCATATTTAATCATTTGCATCGTAGCCTCTATGTGCATAGGATATCGACCTAATTCCGCTCTCGCTGCGTGGTTGGATGATTTCCTGTTAACACCGAGTAGGCTTTTACAGAACTGCAGATGAACATGTTCACACGGAACCTTATCACCGTGTGTGTTGTTTATTTCAGACGCCCATATTTCACTTCCATATAAAAGAATAGGCTTAATAAGTGAATCGAAAAGTTTAGTGAGAAGAATTATCGGAGGTGGCCATTCCTTTTTGAAAGTATTTAGTAGACTGTACAGTACTTTCATGCCCTTTTTGCTTAATTCTTGTTGTGCTTTTGTTAACTTTCCATTTTTTGCGAAACATAGGCCAAGATAAGTGTAATCGGATACCTGAGTAACTGAATTTGAACCTATGTGGAAGTTAGGCATTCTAACTTTACGGGAGTGGAATGTCATCGCCTTTGTTTTATCTACATTTACATGGAGCCCGTTTCTAACAGAGTAATCGTCCAATTGGTCTAAGCATCGCTGCAATCCGTAGGGGTTGTCTGATATCAGTAGATGTCATAACAGTTTAAACTGCTCCAATGAGTAATATCTGTCTTGTGTTGCTTGTGCAATAATAATACTGTTTTCTATATCATTCTATTGCTTCCGTTATTTCGTGTACAATCACCCTTGTTTCATGTGCGATTTCCGTATGAATACAATTATTGAAAATTACATATAGTTTCTTACATCCTTTCATCAGTCTTCCAAAGTGCATAATGATTTTAGTAATCAAGAGGTATCAGTCATTTCCTGAAATGACCAGACACAAATTTTAGTTATTTCATGAACTGACTAGAAATTTTAGTCATTTCACGAAATGACTGACCTCCCACATGCATTTCATGAAATGACTGAAAGTTTTAGGCATTTCACGAAATGACTAATTTCACAGTTTGACTGCAACATATACACATGGTTTAAAATCTATTTTCACTTTAATATGATTCTATTCATATAAGCTGAAAATTATATAAACTCATTTTATTAAACTTATTTAGGAACATTTAACTAACCTACAGCACATTCCAGTTGTCAAGACACAGTGGGATGTACATGCCCATTCTATAGATTAGTTTTAACTGTCATAAACACTATCTAATTACTGTATTTCCACAATTAATAATGATTTAAATCAATAATTGTAATCGATTAATTCAAATCAGTCAACCCTGTCTTGAAAAGGGTCAAAATTTGGATAATTAGTCATTAAATCAATGAGTGCAATTGCATGCTGGCCATATGGTTCTACGTACATGTCCTGGAAGAAACTGGAATCTTTTCCAGGAGAAACTGCAATCTCAAGTTCTGCAGGTACACTGCAAAAGATATAGGTTCCCTTTAGAACAAAAACTGGTTCTAATCTTGTCCCTGAGATGGAACCAGTTCTGTTTAAACAGTATTTATTTCAAATCAAATAAATTTACCAAGATTAGCATTTAGTTTTAGCAGAATGTTACATGAACTGAAGTAGATTCAGCAGTAAACTTGGAGCTTATTCAACGCAGTCGCCAAACATTCTGAAACAAAGGAGATATGAACAGTTGGCATATCGAACCAGTTTTGGTTCTGTATAGAACCAAAACTGGTTCGATATGCCAACTGCTCATATCTCCTTTGCTTAATAATGATTTGAGACAACCTCGTATAAGCTCTAAACTTACGATTGAAACCCCCTCAATTTATGTTTAATTCTGCTAATATTTAATGTTAATCTTTATAAATTTATTAGATTTGAAATAAATACTGTTTAAACAGAACTGGTTCCATTTCAGGGACAAGACTAGAACCAGTTTTGGTTCTAATGAGAACCTATATTTTTTGTAGTGTACAGTATTAGATTATACCAGATGAAAATGGAATTCAAACTTCTACTGGTTGAAACTCGACAACAAAGCAAGACTGCCACGAACCTGGATGTTTATCTTGAAGGACACAGCTATGTTTTAGATGAGTTGAGCTTGTTGGTTTCTAATCCTCCGCCGGGAACTGAACACTTGGCCACTTCGCCTAGCAATCAGAAGCAAACATTTATACCACTAGAACAACAAACATTACCAAAAACGATCGAGCGAAGCTGATGTGCTCATCATTACTTGGATCACTTGGCAATCCGTGTGTGACCTGAATTCGATGTATCTTCTTCAAGTATTCTATGTTAATGCTATATGTTCTATAAGGACAGATATCTACAAGGCTCAGAACTTGATAGGCTCTCCCCCCAAAGTACCCACCCCACCCCAAATTATAACAAATCTACGTCACTGACTCCACGCATAATTTAGGTTTTTACTTCACTCATCTTTGAGGTGCATCAAAAACGACATAGAGAAAGGTACGTCATCTTTCGTATTTTTATTCCTCTCACGATTGCTTATCAACCAGTACCAAAGTGTGCGATATGGGTGGTGTGATGCGAGTGTTGGGTGCGATGCGATAACTGTAAGCATTTTGTAATCTCACTTTCCAATTTCAACACAATACTATACCTCGGATTACCTCGAATTTGAACCTTGCTGTGAAACTAAGACAACTATTGAACGCATTGAAACTAAAGTACAAACTAAAATATAAAAGCACTTATAATTTTGATGCAATGAATGGGTCCAGTTTTTTTTGCTGTCCCTGTTGGACAGTAAGGCTCAAATTACAGTCACCACATTATAACCACAATCCCAGCTAAGACAATAAAAAGTTAACCCTTTACATTACGAATCAACGGCACACGCTCCTGTATTAATCAAATTAAACAGTGGAAAACATATATTTTTAGAAAATTTCAACAAAACCACGTAATGTGACCTCTCATTGCAGGGGCGCAGGAGCCGCCCTGACCACCCCAACCAACCTCGGGGCAAAACATTTGCCGATCATGACATTTTTGTAATCGACCTTCAGCCGAACGTCATTCATATCAAATAACTAGGCTATGATTTTTTAATTTTGTTCTGCGGACATCCGAAAATAGTGCGCGCAGAGATCGTCTTGTTTCTTTAATATTGGGCACACAATGGCGGCTATTAATGACGAGTTAACGTAAGATGAGGAGATTTTGGGGGTTACTTCTTTAGTATTCCAACCGCTTCGGAAGCGGTTGGAAAAGTAAAGAAGTACACTTAAAATTGGTCTGAGAGAGGTCATTTTTCAAACATTTTTGTGGGCAGGGCCGGATTTACGTATTGGCAGACTGGACGGACGCCCAGGGCCCCATATTTGTGCCCCCCCCCCCCCCCCCCCCACATTAAAGTTCGTCTTTCGAGGAACATAATATGACAAAATACCCTGCCAAATTGCCTTTGGCAATTTGGAAGGGTATTTTGTCATATTATGTTCCTCGAAAGACGAACTCCATGCACTGTCATTTTCTCTCCCCTACATAATCGATGGCAACAATTCGAAAAAACAGGGATCTGGGTGTTATGGTCGGGCCAATGTTTGGGCCGTTCCGACGCCCCTGCATTGGAACGAGCTCGTCACGCTTGCATTCCTCGTACAGTCTTAATATCTCACCAAACGTAAGGGCCATATCCGTTTTTCACAAAAAACGCCATTCGAATTTTATTATTTTTTCAACTTTTGCCTCAGTTTACCTTCATAAGTTATGTTTTTGTGGCAAGAAATGGCATTTTTTAATTATTCATTTTTTTGGCAATTTACAAGTGTCATTTCCTGGTCATGTTTGGTAAAGGTTTAACAAAGCACTTCATGTCTCCCTAGAGGTCGGAGCAAGCTCATTTGTTTTCCACCGACCATGTCTCGTTACATAATACAAATTCATTGCCGCTGATGGTGAATCAGAAGAACTCTGCATAGAAACCTCGGTGTTGTAAAAATATTCCACTAAATTACTTCTATCCCCGTCTTTATTTTATTATTGATTGGAAATTAACACCGCCAGTTTACCAGTCAAACAGTTCTTGATCCCTAGCTGCAATACAGATCTAATCAAAATGGAATAAAATGTCATCGGGGACGCCCAAACAATGCCAGTAATCCTTAGAGAGACAATCGTCATCAAAGCATTCCCATTAATGGCGAAGACAAACAGACTCTCGCGTGGAAAACCGTATTTGTATTAATTGTCATGACGAGCGAGCATATTGAAACTGACTCGCTTCTATCAATAGAAATTCTATTTAACGCCTAAAGTGGCTTTATTTAATCCAGGAATCGCTGGCTAATTTCGCTTTGTGGGTAATTACCGTTATTTTAAACGCTGATAGTCAATTAGTGATTTAATCGCCCCAATTTAATATCCTGTTTCGTTGTAATACCGGATTTTAATGTTCAAAAAAGCAATATCCGTACCTAATTTACGCAGAAGCTTTGTCTTTGATTAATTTCCCGATCGTTTTGCCTATATTGGCAAGACCGTGTGTTCTCGATGCTTTAATAAATTTTTATCACGCTTTTATCTATTCCTTCACAAAGCTCTTGTGATTACATGCTATAAAGGATATAGAGAATGTGCAGTACGTGTGTCGCATCCGGATTTACCGTCAGCTCATGTCAGTTACAGGATTTAGGAAACTAATCATTATATCGACAGTTGGTCCATCTCTGTATCCATGTGTTACGGAAGTTTATTATTCGAAAACAAAATTCTGACAGCCGAAATTATCGCTTCGTTTTTTGTTGTTACACAACCAGTGAAGTGGTAACGGGGAGGGAGGCGGTAAAGGAACAGGTTAGACCGCCCTTTAATATTTATTCTATGTGAATCAGACACCAAGTAAATAAAATAAATCAACTGAGAAAGAGTTACCTTACACGCTAAAAACCAAAGTGTTAAAAACTACACTTGAAGTGCTGTATTTAACACTTACTAAGTGCTGAACTAGCACTTTGTTCAAGTGTAGATATCCCAAAACTTGACAGGTGTTACAATAATACCACTTGACAAGTGTAATGTCGCGACACTTAAAAAGGAAACAACGCAGATGACGCGGATCAGGCTCGAACTCTCGAGCCTGATTCGCGTCATCTGCGTTGTGTCCTTTTAATTATGTACCCGCCAAGCGCAAATCAAATTATGGACGATTCTGGAAGAACCACCAATGCTAGACACATGGGAAGTGCCATCCATTCAAGTTTCAGATGTCTGACGATTGTAATGGCTAAGTGCTTAAAGCATTGCACCCTGCGTGTTAAAATCAAACCCTAAGAGTTAGAATGGGTTTAACACCTTGAAAGTGTCAGTTTTAACACTTTAGCTTTTAGTATGTAGGTCTGGGAGTCAAAGTGTATTCACCAATAATTATTTTGCTGCATTTTATTATAGCAACTATAGGTATTCGAAAGTAAAATTCAGCAGAAGAAATCCACGTTGTTGTTTTTTTTTTTTTTTGTTTTTTTTGTGGGGGAGGGGTGTTTATGGTGGGGAGGGGAACTTTGAATAGCCCGGCTCATATCGTGCCGACAATTTTACGGGTGGATGAAGCTGAAGAGAGAGAACCACTTAGCAACGGCCAGGCACTGTTTGACTCTCCAACTTAGAAACCAGGTCACGCATGGTTTAGCAGTGTTTGATGAGTGTCTCATCGATGAGCTGTATGCTTTAGTGCAGAACGTCATCGTGCCCCCACTCAGCCAATCGGGATTAACCATTTATCTATCGAATCGACCACACAATATACAAATTCAGCAGTAAAAAAAAATATGTTTCAAAAAATCGTTCCAATGAGGGGTCACATGATATGGTTTTGTTGAATTGAAAAATTTGAAAAAATAACATTTAAAATAATAAATTTTGATTCGTCTGCGTTGGGTGAAGGGTTAAGTGCTCTACGCAACGGGACAACGCAGTTGGAGCGTCAGGGTCATCCAATGAGCCAATGCACATCCAGAAAATCCACAGGAATAGAATAATGTTTTCTTCTCAGTGAATACAAACCACGTCCATAGAATATAAAGACTTTCTCGCGGTAACAGCAGCGTTTTAGTGGCGCCCCGTTGGTAGCTTCCGGTGCAGAGACAGTCAGTCAAGAGAGGCGGAAGTCAAGAAAACACCTATAAAAAATGTGATCCAAATTGTAAGAATATTGTATTTTTAAAGCCCTTGTTCAGCATTACTATATCCTATAGTGGAAGGGTGCGCCGAATGAAATTCTGCCCGAAGAGGAGCAATGCACGAAGGTTTAGTTATTTCCCTTGTGTGGTGGGGTAGATTAATATGCCGAGTGTGAGAGCGTGCATCGAATACAACAGTTTTACTACGTAGAAAAGCCCGCTAAAAACATTTACAGTTAAAATACGCTAAAAGACTGGTGACCAGTTGTCGCTACTGCTACCGTATCCAGGGACCGATCAGGACTATTTAAAATACGCTCTAGCCTCGGAGCCTATTTTTTCAATTCATGCGCCAGATTTCAATTTACGGAGTCACACTGCTGTTTGTAACATACACTGCAAGTATGTAAAAGCTCTCATCATTTTCATTTAGTACACTTTAGCAAACATTAATCTTCACTGTGGTTTCTGATCAAGTCTTGGCTGCCTATTTAGGCAGCCAAGACTTGATCAGAAACCACAGTGAAGATTAATGCTTGGTAATTAAGACTTGAAGTATTAACTTAAGCACTCTACAACAATGATAAATGATAATCAAATATATAATACATGTAAGAGTGTCTCTCTCGATTATCCATCGAAAGAATATCAAAGTTACGCGCCAACTGAGAAGCCTATTTCTGAGATTTAAGAGCCAGGTCCTGATGTTTCAGAACCAAATACGCACTGGCGCATGCCCAGGTCGGTTCCTGCGTATCAATGCTACGGTAAGAAACAGTGATTTTGGCAGTAATATTCTTTTTATTTCGACCTCGATGCAGAACATGATGTTTGATTAAGTTTCAAGCTGCAAGGGGTTGATTAGTAGTCATGGAGAGGTCAGAAATTAATATGTTTAATCAACAACCGCATGGCTGCATGTTAAAATAGCAATTAGTCCACCTGAGAATAGATTCTTCCAAGTGAAACTATTTTTTTTTCGACATGGACTACTTCATTCTTTTAAAAAACAATAGGCCCTGGGGACCTTGGGCGCTCACATAAGAAGTTTGTTTAAAGTCGGATCTATTAAAGATTAATTCTCATATTGCACTAAGTTAAATTCGGACTCCCATGTGGAGACCAAATATTAACCCTGGTACTTGATTTGAGCAAACCTGAATCTGTCGCCCCAAAGGATGTTTTATGTCAAATGTCAAAAGATTCTGACTGGAAGAAGATTTTAAAAGATTTTTCCTCACATTGTACTAAGTTAAAGTATTCAGTTTCCCGTAGGGATCCCAAATATTAACCCAGGGACATGATTTCAACAAACTTGAGTCTGAACCCCCTAAGGATGGTGTATACCAGCTATCAAAAGATTCGGATTGGTGAGTCTAGAGAAGATTTTAATTAATATATCTCATATTGCACTAAGTTAAAATTCATGCTCCCATAGGGAGCCCAAACATGAATCTGTGTGACTCAATTTGAAAAAAAACCTGGAATCACACCCCAAACCCCCCCCCCCCCCCACCCCTACCCCAATGATATTATACACCAAATATCAAAAGATTCTAACTGGTGGTTCTGAAGAAGAAGGTTTTTAAAGATTATCCCTCATATTGGAGTAAACTGATAGGAAGTCCAAATATTAATCCAGAAACACTATTTGAACAAACTTGAATCTGATCCGGCAAAAGATTCTGATTGTGGAGAAGATAATTGTACTAAGTTAAAATTCGGGCTGCCAAAGGCGCCATAATATTAAACCGGGGACTTGCTTTGAACAAACTTGAATCTGTGATCTCCATAAGGATACTATACACCGAATACCAATAGATTTGATTTTTGGATCTGAAGAAGATTTTTAAAGATTATTCCTCATATCAGACTAAGTTAAAATTCGGACTTCGACGAAAAGAATCCTAATTATTACGCCAGAGACATGATATTTTAACAAACTTGAATGCAAGAAGGTTTAGTTATCCCCCCCCCCCCACACCCTTTGAGGATGTTGTATACTAGATAAATATTAAACCACAGACATTATTTTAATAAACTTGGCTCTTCTGGCTGTATAATCTTTATTTGCCATTTGTTAACATTATTGATTATTATTGTCATTTACCACTTCCTTCTGATAATTAACAAAATTTGCCACCCCTTTTTCATTATTATCTTATTTGCCATCCTCTTTTGTCTATAATATTTATATGCCATCCCATTTTCATTGTCATCATTATGTGACACCTTTTTGATCATTATAGTTATTGGACATTCCCTTTTCAGCATTATCTTTATGTCTCACCCCTTTGATTGTTACCATTATTTGAAACCCCTTTGATTGTTATCATTATTCCCACCCACTTTTTATTATTATCATTATTCGCCCCATTTTTGATTATTAATGGTATTGGCTACCCCTTTTCATTATTATCTTTAGTTGCCACCCCTTTTTGACTATTATCTTTATTTGCCACCTCATTTTGACTGTTTCATCATCATTTGCCACCCTTTGATTAATATTATTAGTTATCCTTGTGTTTTCCAGGGTGTATGGGAATTTACACCGATTTGGGAACTCATACACCCTGAGGCGAAGCCGAAGGGTGTATGAGTTCCCAAACCGGTGTAAATTCCCATACACCCTGGAAAACACAAGGATAACGGATTTATTTCCAAGAATTTTGGTGTACTTAATACTTTAACCTACATTGTGGGCAAAAACTGACAGAAAATTTGTACTTTGTAAGTTTCTTAAATAAAACCAGACAAATATGGATGTCACTGAACTGGCTCAATGAGCCAGTTCCAATGACATCCATATCTGTAATATTTTATTGCACATAAATATTAAATTTCCTGTCTTTTTATTTTCGTTCTAACATAACCGAGCAGAAGGTATGAATTAATAATTAAAAATGGGTACATTTTTAGCCATATAGCTTGCTCTTGTATATTCTTGTTTTTACACCGTGGTTAAACATGGTGTAAAAAAAGCCACTGTGGATTGCAAGTTACACCGTACCTCTCAGCCAATCAAAATGCAGTATTTTGTTTCATTTGGAAATAAAGTTATTTGCCACCCATTTAACCCCTTGAGACTTCAATTACCCTGACGGTCAAACGTCACTGAGAATTCAGATTCTTCAACGTATTTCAAAACGCGAAGTCAAACGCCGGAAAGTACAAATAACAAGATATTTTTCACATCAGTGATTCTCTGGTTGAGAGCTAGATTATTTTCGGTGGTTTTAATTTGTTATTCAAAACTTGTTTTATTACAAATAATTGGAGAGTGCTCACAGGCACTCTCCAATAATTTGTAATAAACCAAATTTATATAAACAAAATATTATTTGTGTTTGACTGAATATGAAATATAAGCAAGGAAAGTGTTGGCTTTTGCTCTGCTATCCTCATGTTTTGAATACCTTGATAGGGCTTCTAGCACTCAACCAGTTAAGAAGTCTTGACAGCAGGATTATATTAGTATTTTATGCTGCGATAACATTTCGCGCAACGGTTGTCAGTGAGCACTAATCGCGAGAAAATAGAAATTGAGGGTAAAACTTTTAAAAAATCGAAAAATAATAAGAGAACAAATGAGTATCAACGCGCTGTTTGATTCCGTACGTCATAAGACGTACAAAAGTATCAAAGGCTTAAGTATTTTCTCCCCCCACTGCATGTGTAACATACGTCTATCCAGGGTGAGATAGCAGGGAGAGACAGATGTATCCCACCCCACCCACGTGACGTTATACATTTATAACGTTATTATGACGTTATGCATATCGTATCAGTTTCTTGCTACCAACTAATTCATTTTGGCGTCATCAGAATGCCGTGTGATCAAAGTTTGATGCTCTAAAACTCTTTGAACCCCAAGATGCCACCGTTCCTAATCGATTTAGTGGTATATACCTGTGGTATATACATAACTTTTGCTTGCTCTTTCCGATGCTGTCATTAGTTTTTCAAAACAACGAATACCAAATAAGTTGATTATATCAGCACGTGACCGCCGATTACCTCTGGCTAACGTAACCGCTGTATGGTGGGGGGAGAAAAATAATCTCTGATGGGTACGGTTGTGGGATGGGAAAATCTCACCCTCGGGACAAGATATTTGGTCCAGACACTCGGCAAGCCTCGAGTCTGGCCCAAATATCTTTTCCTCGGGTGAGATTTTCCCATCCCACACCCATACCCATCGGGGATTATAATAATCTTTGTTTGCCACCTCTTTTGAATTTTATCATTATTTACACCCCCTTTGATTTTTATCCTTATTCCCCACATACTTTTGAGTATTATTGTTATTTGCCACCCCCTTTAGGTTATGAATGGTATTTACCACCCTTTTCATTATTATCTTCATGTGACATCCCCTTTTGACTATCTTTTGATTGCTATCATTATTTTCCACCCGTTTGGATTATCATAGTTAATGATAGAGCTGTAGGTTTTTTAAATTTCTTGTTCGGTTTCGGTTTTGATTTGTCAGGTGGAATAAAACCTCGGTTCGGTTCGGTTTTCGGTTTGTTCATGAGGCCAAATAAAATTCAATAAAACTCATTCTTATGTCCGGAGTCATAACTGAATGGCAGCGAAATGGAGTGAAACTCAATGAATGCCCGAAATAAGCTATAATACATGAAGAACCAGGAAGTCCAATATAATAATTACCTAAATATACAGAACTTTTATTGTGCTTGGCCATTTTTTGAGGTCTGACACCTACACGCAACTTGAGGAAAGCTGCAAACACAACTCAACTGAAATGTCGAAAATTCACAGAATGCAGCCTTCCCAGAGTAGTGAGAGTACCCAGACACTGCCATTGGCAGTGTCTGGGTACTCTCACTACTCTGGGATGGCTACATTCTGTGAATTTCTGCAGCAAAAGAGTATTTAATAAAAAACGAAAAACCTTAGATTACGGGATGTCGACGGTTTCGGTTTCGGTTTTTAAAAAGAAACTACAAACCTCGGTTCGGTTTCGGTTAACCTACAGCTCTAGTTAATGAAACACCCTCTTCAGTATTATCTTTATTTGTCACCACTTCGATTGTTATTATTTGCCACCCCTTTCATTATTATTATTATTCCTCATCCACTTTTGATTATTATTTTTATTTGCCACTCCATTTTAATTATTAACTGTGTATGCCACCCCTTTTCATTATTATCTCTACTTGCCATACCCTTTTAGCTGTAATCTTCTTTATTTGCCACCTCCTCTTGATTGTTATCATTATTTCCTGCCCCTTTTGATTACCATAGTTATTTGGCACCCCCTTTTCAGTATTATCTTATTTGCTACCCCTTTCCAATGTTAATATATTTTGCCACCCCATTTGATTACTATCATTATTCCCCATTCACTTTTGATAAGTATTGTTATTTACCACCCCTTTTGATTATTAACAGTATTTGCCCCCCCCCCCCCCCACCCCTTTCATTATTATCTTATTTGCCATCCCCCTTTTGTCTATAATTTATATATGCCATCCCATTTTGGTTGTTATTATTATTTTGTAGAGCTGTAGGTTAACCGAAACCGAACCGAGGTTTTTAGTTTTTTTTAAAAACCGAAACCGAAACCGTCGACATCCCGTAATCTAAGGTTTTTCGTTTTTATTAAAATACTCTCTTGCTGCAGAAATTCACAGAGAATGTAGCCATCCCAGAGTAGTGAGAGTACCCAGACACTGCCAATGGCAGTGTCTGGGTACTCTCACTACTCTGGGATGGTTACATTCTGTGAATTTCCGACATTTCAGCTTAGTTGTGTTCGCAGCTTTCCTCAAGTTGCGCGTAGGCGTCAGACCTCGAAAAATGGCCAAGCACAATAAAAGTTCTGTATATTTAGGTAATTATTATACTGGCCTTCCTGATTCTTCATGTATTATAGCTTATTTCGGGCATTCATTGAGTTTCATTCAATTTCACTGCCATTCAGTTATGATTCCAGACATATAAAATGAGTTTTATTGAATTTTATTTGTCCTCATGAACAAACCGAAAACCGAACCGAACCGAGGTTTTACTCAACCTGAAAAACCGAAACCGAACAAGAAACTTAAAAACCTACAGCACTATTATTTGGCACATTTTTGATAATTATAGTTATTTGGCAACCCTTTCCAGCATTATCTTTATTTGCCACCTCATTTGATTGTTACGCCACCCCCTTTGATTATTTTTATTTCCCACCCACTTTTGATTATTATTGTTATTCGCCGTCATTTTTGACTATGAATGGTATTTGCTACCCCTTTTCATTCTTATCTTTATTTGCCATCCTCTTTTGACAATAATCTTTATTTACCACCTCCTTTCACTGTTTTCATCATTATTTGCCGCCCTTTGATTAGTACAGTTATTTGCCATCCCTTTAAGTGTTATCTTTATTTGCCACCCCTTTCGATTTTTATCATTATTTGCCACCCCTTTGATTTATATCATTATTCCCCACCTACTTTTGAGTATTATTAGCTCAACTTTGACATAGTCAAATTTGAGGTTATGTCATGCTCGTCGTCCATCTGTCCGTCCGTCAACAATTCAATACGGCACGGGCTAGTGGCCGTATTTATGTAGCGATCTTTACGAAACTTCTTGGGCACCTTTGTTATCACCTTGGCACGAGAACGTGTGTTTTTGGGTGCGATCCGAAATTCAAGATGGCCGCCGGCAGCCATTTTGTACCGAAATTAGTGAAATCAGTTTTTTGTACAGAACTTCTGTATGAAAGTTCTGATTTGAATAAATTTGTGTTTGAATGTTTAGTAACATGGAATACATCACATATAATACGAGTTTATTTCTCGTGCAGAAACTATGCAAATTAGATGAACTTTGATTTATTCAGTGCTGCTTATACACAGTAAATACACATGTTAATACGGCTCGGGCTAGGGGCTGTATTTTTTATGAACTGATCTTCACGAAACTTCCTGGGTACCTTTGTTTTCACCTTGGCACGAGAACGAGTGTTCTTTGGGTGCGGTTCGAAATTCAAGATGGCTGCCGTCGGCCATTATGTATCGAAATTAGGTACAATCAGTTTTTTGTACAGAACTTCTATATGAAGGTTCTGATTTGAATAAATTTTTGAATTAATGTTTAGAAATATGGAATACATCACATATAACACGTTTTTTTTTTCTCGTGCATAAATTATGCAAATTTGATGAAATTTGATTTATTCGGTTCTACTTGTACACAGTTAGAATACATTTCAATACGGCACTGGCTAGAGGCATCTAACTGTCACCCACCTTTACAATATTTTACCTGTACATTTGTTATAGGCTACGGTCAGTATTTATGTACAGACCTTTACGATACTTTACATGTACCTTATTTGTGTGTCATTGGTGTGTCACATACTATACATTTACATGTCTTACACAAGTTGAGCTACAGTGTCACTGACACTTTCATTGTTATTTGCCATCCCCTTTTGATTATGAAAGATATTTACCACCCTTTTTGTTGTTATCTTTATTTGACATCCCCTTTTGACTTTAACCCTTTACCTAACCCGAAAAGCAGACGACACTTGCAAAAAAAATTCTTGAATAACTAATTTTTTTCATTTTTTGTCTCAAAAACATAGGTTATGACCCCTCGTTGGAACGAGCTCGACGAGCTCGTTCCAACGAGGGGTCATAACCTATGTTTTTGAGACAAAAAATGAAAAAATAATGAAAATTAATTGGCGATTTATGAGAATAGCGTTGGCCGGTTTTGGCCGTTACCTTAGGTAAAGTGATAATCTTCATTTGCTACCCCCCCCTTCGATTGCTTTATTATTTTGCACTCCCTTTTGATTATCACAGTTAATGCCACCCCCATTTCTGTATTATTTTTATTTACCACCCCCTTTCGATTGTTTTTATTGGCCACCCAATTTCATCATTATCATTATTCCCAATCCACTTTAGATTAATATTTTTATTTACCAGTCCATTTTGATTATTAACTGTATTTGGTACTTCCTTTCAGAATTATTTTTATTTGCCATCCCCCTTTAACTTTTATCATTATTTGCCATCCCCTTTTGGTATTCGTGGTAACCCAAACAGATACCTTCCGTTAGAGCTGTAGGTTAACCGAAACCGAACCGAGGTTTTTAGTTTTTTTAAAAAACCGAAACCGAAACCGTCGACATCCCGTAATCTAAGGTTTTTCGTTTTTTATTAAATACTCTCTTGCTGCAGAAATTCACAGAATGTAGCCATCCTAGAGTAGTGAGAGTACCCAGACACTGCCAATGGCAGTGTCTGGGTACTCTCACTACTCTGGGATGGCTACATTCTGTAAATTTCCGACATTTCAGTTTAGTTGTGTTAGCAGCTTTCCTCAAGTTGCGTGTAGGTGTCAGATCTCGAAAAATGGCCAAGCACAATAAAAGTTCTGTATATTTAGGTAATTATTATATTGGTCTTCCTGATTCTTCATGTATTATGGCTTATTTCGGGCATTCATTGAGTTTCACTCAATTTCACTACCATTCAGTTATGACTCCGGACATAAGAATGAGTTTTATTGAATTGTACTTGACCTCATGAACAAACCGAAAACCGAACCGAACCGAGGTTTTTCTCCGCCTGAAAAACCAAACCCAAAACCGAACAAGAAATTTAAAAACCTACAGCTCTACCTTCCATGCTGCGTACTAGGGCAAATTCTACAATATACGGCTCCCGATTTTTAAAGACCAAACTAGAGGAATGGGCCCCGTAATGTTGTGTTAACCCAACCCGAAACATGGTCATCACAAAGCAAGAGGTCCCGACAAAGTGGAATGATAGCAGGGTAACATTCATACACAAGAAAGGAGATAGGGAAGTTTTAGATAATTACAGAGGGACATCTATTAGCAGCAATATTAAGAAGGTATTCTGCAAGTCTCTGTATGGAAGGCTTGTGGAAATTGTCGAAGAAAGAGGATTTCTGGGGGATATTCAGAATGGGTTCCGAAAAGGGAGACGAGTCACCGATCACTTGTTTACACTATCACAACTGATAGAATCAAAGAGAAAGTCAATGAGAAGATGTTTTTGATGTGAAAAAAAGCATATGGCAGAGTATGGAGGGAAGGAATGTGGCAAAAACTTGAGGGCCTTGGATTCGGAGGGAGTTTTGTTGGAATCATGAAAGCACTGTACAAAGATGTGCAGAGTGTTCTTAACCATGGCTCAAAATAAGTGGTGTCGCGTAGCTTTTTGCTATGCAAAACTTGCAAAAAGCTACACAATGTTCAACTGTGTATAGCATTTTGCGATACAAGATAATCAACTGCAGCCTATTTGGCTGCAGTTGATTATCTTGTATCGCAAAATGCAAATGAAAATTTGCAAACAAATTTGAAAACTATTTCACTGATGCTTTACTTCTGATTGTGGAACATTCCAGGCATAATTCAGATTAATTCTCCATCAAGCATCATTTGGAATTTCATATGTAAGATGAATTCTATTGGTTTAAATTCTTCCTGTTTTTACAACATTTTGCATAAAATGTCCATGAAAAATAACTTCAAGCCCATCAAATTAAAAATTCCAACTTCCATTTTGAGAACTCTATTGAACAACCAAGACGCCATTTGAAAATATCCAAGTCCTTGCAACCCTCAAAGGCAGTTCAGTTAAAAAAAACGTAGTCAATGTTTCATGTGTTGCAGATCATTTGGAAATGCCCAGAAATGGATAGAAAGTATTCTATCTACTTAGAAGAATTCAATACAAAACAGCATAACACAACTCTTGTACATACAAAAATAGCTATGTAATTTTTACAAAATGCTATTTATTTTTTGGAAATGTATAGCATTTTGCTGCGCAAAGACAAAAAGTTATTTTGAGCACTGTACTTAACCTGGGAAACATCACAACGAATGGGTCCCAATGGGGATAGGCCTTAAGTAGGGATGCATCTTGTCACCGATTCTGTGTGCATTGTACATAAAAGATTTAGGAGATGAGTTGATTGCAAGCGCAGAGGGGGTAAACGTCGGAGAGACAAACATCTCAGGGCTTTTCTTTGCTGACGACATGGTTTTATTAGCCGAGAATGAAAAGGGATTACAAAAACTGTTAACCATAGTAGGGAAGTACCGGGATGAATGGCAACTTAATGAAAACAAAAGCAAGGTTATACCCGTGGGCCGTAAGGTAAGGGTGGGTAAATTCTCCATCCGGGAAGAGGAAAGCAGGGATATGAAAGTGGGAGAAAGGGCGAATGTGAATATTTGGGGTGAATCTATGTGTTACAGGTGATACTGACCTCCTTTTTATACAGAAAGCATACAGATAAACTCAAGACAAAGGGGAAAAGAATACTCAATCAGTTAAAACTTCTGGGAAGAAATAACTTTGACAAGGTGTTCGTTAGAAAAAAACTATTTGGGAGAGAGTGAGTGTACCAAGCATAACAAATGTAATTCCCCTAAACCAAATGCTAGTGAAGAACTTGGAGATTCTACAAAATGATGCGGGTCGGTGGATAACCGGATCAAGTAACGCAGCTGAACTGAAAGCGGTCAGGGGGAACTCGGGTGGATGTCGGTTAAAGCTATAAAATTATGCTACCTAAATTACCTAGTAAACCTCCCGAAACAGAAAATGGTTTAAAACGACGTTTAACCATATATGGAACTATAGCACTCAGACAAGATGGATAAAGAAGGAGAGGGAGCTGATGGAAAACTACTCTATTGAGACTGAAGATCTAGAAGGCGGCCTGCAGAAGGGGGAGGGGGGGGGGGGGTATAAGGGAAATGGTGCTTGAGGATTGTAATAGAGACTGGCCAGCTGGAATTAGGACCAAGAGTTCTTTAGATGGGTTATATAAAGAGGATGCGCCAGCTTTTGGGGAGTACCTGGATGGATTGTTTGTGGGGGTCACTGTTGTTCAAAGTGAGATCCAAGTCACCGGAGTTGAGAGGGGGAATCGAGAAAGGCGAGGACATAGTGTGTAAAATGTGTAACTTAGGTGCAACGGAGACCCTGGAACATTTCATTTTAGAATGCCCCAAATATTTGCCAAGTAGAACGAGACTCCTTGGAAAACTAATGGAAAAATGGGATAAGTGGATGAAGAATGACATGAGTAAAAGGATCAATGTTATAGTTGGAGAGATCAAGAAGGCACCAGTGGGGGGAATTATGAAACAGTTTCTGACTGAATGCTGTGATATTAGGAGAGAGAGTGGGGAGGAATACCTCAGCGGGGCACTGGATTAATGTAGGCCTACTCGTTCGAGGACCGCGACAAATTAGCGGAAGGCCGAAGATTTATTATTTTTATTATGTCAGCTTTACAGAAAATAACTCCGAAAAAGCCAAACTAACCCGCGGATTGCCACAGGGCTCGATTTTAGAACTCCTTTTGTTCCTCCTATATGTAAATGATCTTCATCGCTCCATACTGCTAAATATTCTATTTTTCGACGATGACACTACCGTATTTGCCTCCTACAGTTAAAACTAGAAGTCCTGTCACGAATAGTGCGCTTATCTAGGCTTAATTGCGCGTTGGAATTGCGCGCAATAGCCATATCGAATGGCATCCAAAGCACGGCAGGTTCTCCTGGTTACTCATAGCAAACACATGCAATGTTTCTGCCAATGGACCTCCGGGTTACCCGGAGGTCCATTGGCTGAAACATTGCTTGTGCACAGGCCATATGTATAGAATGTGATAGCTTTACTTGGGCCATAACGCGTACATTAATGCGCATATCAACGTGCTATTTGTGCGCATTTCATGACAGGACTTCTAGTTTTAACTGTATAAAGACATTAATATTCTGATCAGTTATGCAAACTGAAAACTGAATAAAATATTTGAATGGTGTTCTGCTAACTACCTAATGCTAAATTCAAAGAAAACGAAATATATTTTAATAAATCCAACGCAAAAGATTGCTTCTGTGAACCAGGACATCGTCATCAACGGCCAACAAATAAATAGAGTGGATCAGATTGAATTTGAAATTTCTCTCAAATTTTTAGGAATCGTAATGGATGAACCTCTATCCAAAAAGTGCCATGTTGCACAAATATGCACAAAAATACGCGCGCTAACTATGTCCTTAGTAGAGTAAAGAAATTGCTGCCGCATGAATCAATGACAACCCTATTTTATGCCCTTAATTATAGCCATATTGTTTATGGTATACACATTTTGGGCTACTCTAAATCAGTTAGGAAAGCATCTCCCCCACAAAAGCATTCAATGCGCATCAGAAATAATAAACATTTTAATGCTCATACTGACCTCTTTTTTTCGCAAAAATCGTATTTCAAAAGTACAGGACAGTAGTAGGAGAGGGATGAAACGTGCCCGGTTGGCCGGACCTACCCCCGGACCTAGGAATTGACGTCATGTCACATAACCTGGTGGCGTCATGTTGTGTTGTCATGGTAACCCGTGTGAGCGGCCATCTTGTGACGCCATTTCTATAGTGATACGTGGTGTTAGTGCGCATGTGCAGAGCGTGTTGTTAAGATTGTGTCCAGATGCAAGATTAGCACTGAGATTCCCATTGACAAAAATTAAAAAAAAACGTTGTGGTCATAGATTGAAGGCACGCGATCGAACCTCGATTCCCGCGGGGAAAAAAATTTGATTCGAGTGGTGAATTTTATATGGTGTGCTAGAACCACCCAGCGATAATGTAGAAGGTTTTCGACATGGAGAGAGAGATCGCTCGTCCGAGTCTAAAAAAAATATATGTGCTAGAACCCTCCAGCGATAATGTAGAGGGGTTTTTGGCATGGACAGAGAGAGAGATTGCTCATTGAGGTGTGAGACAGATGATAAAAAATATGAATCAGGGGTGGGGGTCACGACCATCTGAAAATCAAAAGTTTCAAGAAGGTAGTCGTGTGACCTATCAAATTAAAGGTATCGACGAGTAAATCACGAAAATAATCAATCCTCACTGTGGGGGTGGGGGTCACGACCAGAGCCGAAAAACGTCTTCCTTTTTGTAAAGCCAGGCATGTGATGTAGCATTTTGAAGGGCTCGTCGAGGAGATTACGAAAATGATATTTTTTCCATTTTACTTGGGGGTGGGGGGTCACGACCATCTGAAAATCAAAAGTTTCAAGAAGGTAGTCGTGTGACCTATCAAATTAAAGGAATTGACGAGTAGATTACGAAAATGATATTTTTTTCCGTTTTACTTGAGGGTGGGGGTCACGACCATCTGAAAATCAAGTGTCAAGAAGGTAGTCGTGTGACTAATCAAATTAAAGGTATCGACGAGTAGATTACGAAAATGATATTTTTTTCCATTTTACTTGAGGGTGGCGTCACAACCATCTGAAAATCAAAAGTTTCAAGAAGGTGGCCGTGTAACCTATCAAATTAAAAGTATCGACGAGTAGATTACGAAAATAATATTTTCAATCCTCACTGTCAGGGTGAGGTCACGACCAGAGCCGAAAAACGTCTTCCTTTTTTATAAAACCACACAAAATTGAATATTTAAAAAAAAAAAATTTTCAACAAAACGATGACAATGAAAATAATCAGTCATAATAATAAGTGTTTTTATCATTAAAGAAAAAAAACTGTAAAAAAAAAAGTTATTTTATTTTTTTACATATATAATAAGAAAAAGAGAAAAAAAAATTTTACAATTAATAATTATTATCATTTTAAAAAAAGAACACGCAAAATTTATAATAAATGTTTTTGTCATTAAAGAAAAGAAAACGGTAAAAAAAAGTTATTTTATTTTTTACATATATAATAAGAAGAAAAGAAAAAAAATAATTTTACAATTAATAATTATTATCATTTAAAAAACACACACAAAATTTAATATTTTTCTAAATAAAAAATTCAACAAAACGACGACGACGATGACAAAAACAAAAAATCAGTCATGAAATCACCAATACCTAAACAATCCGATTTAAAATTGAAGAGAGTCGAGAGATATTCAAAGTTCGATAGTAAAATTTATAGACTACAACCACATGATGCCATCGAATTGAAGGACGTGGAGATGAGTGGATTGAGAGAGGAATATGACAAATATGCATTGCCTTTGAAATTGACTGAGACCACCCTGGAATTAATGTACGAATGTCAAGACGATCTATTGGCCATCCTCTCAGAGAAGATAGAAAATTTCGACTCAGACGATCTGTCACTAATTGATGGGAGTAATATATATCCGAACGTCTCTAAAGAAGTGGTTGACAAATTGAATCTGATCGCCGGGGAAGAATGGATGATCGAGAGGGTGAATCTGGTTTACGGATGGATTTATCAGCGGGGAGACGATAGCTTTAAAGTTAACATGCTCGTCACGGACATGAAATTATGAAAAAGAGAGAGAGAGTTAGTTCATAATAGATAGATTTTAAATCTCCACTTGAAAGCTCATTTTAAAGTGCTTATCATGAGGTAGTACTCGTTTTTTTCTGTTTTGTTTTTTTGGAGTTTTTTTTCACAAAAAATATATACATATTAATAAGAAGTTTGACAATTCACAAAAAAATATATTTTAAAAACTAAAAAAATATTATATATACATATTAAAAAAGAAGTATGACACACACAAAAAATGCCAAAACTAAAAACGTATATCATGGAGAAAAAAAATTATATTTGTCTATCATACCCCAGTTGAAAAAGTACTGTAGAAATCTAGGAATTAAAAATTACAACTGTCACAGAACCAAAGAACGATTGAATGAAGCCGTGCACAAGGAGACCTGTGATCTATCACTGGTGAAACTTCAAGCCAAAGTGTGTCTGTCATTGAAATTGAAAGGTGTCAAATACATGACAAAAGATGAATGCATCGGTCATTTGCTCGATGGAAAGGGAATGGACGAAAAATCTGTAGTTGTGACAAAAACAACTCGAATCGCAAAAAAAGATGAGAAGACAGCGACGACAAAACAACAACATCAGCAATCGACTGCAGAGGAAACTAAGAAGAAGAAGGCGACCGTTAAATGAAAAGTGGTGGAGCGGCAGAAGGTTTTGAAAGAGAATGATAAAAAAATGAAAAGCAATGTGGTTCGAGATGACGATTCATTAGAAAAAAAAACATGGATGCAATCGTGAGAGTGGTGAATGAAAAAAAGGGATTCGAACGTGATAAAGGAAATTGTAATCAAAGCATTGTCACCATTGATTCTGATAGAATGAGACATCGCCATCAAAGGATGGTTTAAAACTTTTGATGTGAAGCCCGGTCTCGCAAAACTCGATCTTGAATCATTCATGGAACAGGCGAAGGGTGGAGTGTTGGACGTATTTTGAAAACATCTAGATAAGGGTATAAAAATAAAAATGATCTTGTATTGTCTGCTGAAAAAAGGTCGACATGAACACGGGTGAGAGCGTGGTGCAAGATGCCTATTTGCGATCTAAAAACGAGATTGTGTTTAGAGATGATGAATTAGCCGACGTTTATGAAGTGATGAAAGACAAGATTTTGGAATCTATGGCTATTTATCAAGACGAGGGAAGTGGTTTGACGTTCGAGGAGGTATTGAATCTCGAGATTCACGTGAACAGACACGACCCTATGAAAGCGTCTTCCTATTTAAAATTGCCTTATTTCATATCTAAAAAACAAGCTGTGATCAACGTGAAAAAATGAAAATGATAGTGAGTGTTTCAAATGGGCAATCACATCGGCCATGTATCCCATAGAAAAGAACCCACAGAGAGTTGCCAACTATGCAGAGACTTGTAAAAATCTTGATTGGACGGGAGGCGAGAGATTTTTCTGTTTCAATTGTATGAATTCGTTCCATCATCAAGAATTGTTGATGCGTCATCAGGAATATTGCAATGATAAGCAAGGCGTTGTCATCGAATTGCCTAAACCTCACACTTATGTGGATTTTTGCAACCACAATAGAAGATTAGAACTGCCATTGGTCATCTATGCTCATTTCGAATGTTTCACCACAAAGATGAATTCTTGCCAACCTGATGAGTGTAGGAGTTATGCCAAAAAACATCAGAAGCACGTAGCTTCAGGCTATTGTTATTACGTGAAATGTTCTTTCGATGATCGAGAATTGTCAGGTCCATTCGTCTACACAAAACGTTCAGATGACGACGATGTGGCTCAAAGATTCGTGGAAGAGTTAGAATCGAAAATTCAAAGATTATATGACAAATTTAAAAAATCCAAAGACATGATCATCACGCCAGAGCAACAGCGAGAATACAAGGAAAACACCGAATGTCACATCTGTAGACAACCAGTCAATGATCAGTCTAAAAATAATAAAAAAGTTAGAGATCACAATCACTACATGGGTCTGTTTCATGGCACTGCTTACAACAAATGTAATTTAAGATTTTGAGACGCTCAATTCTATCCGGTGATATTTCACAATCTCTCGGGCTACGACAGTCACCTGTTCATGAAAAATATAGGTGTTACCAAGGGGGAGTTAATCTGCATCGCTCAAAGCAACGAAAAATACATTACCTTCACTAAATGGAAGGTCGTCGATAAAAAGATAGAGATTAAAAAGAAGAAGGATGGATCTAGTAAGAAAACAATGAGTCTCATCCATAAAGAGATAGTTATAAATTCATGTCGGCCAGTCTGTAAAAATTAGTCAATAATTTGAATAGGAGGAAATTTAAAATCACAAGTAAACATTTTGATGATGGATGAGAATTTGTGGACATCATGTTGAAGAAAGGTGTCTACCCTTATGATTACATGAGTGATCTCGAGAAATTCGACGACGTCGATCTAACTCCTAAAGAAGATTTTTATTTGAAATTATACCAGTCTCCCATTGCCGATGATGATTACGAAGACACGCAAAAAGTGTTGAGATTATTCGACATAAAATCCATGAGAGATTATCATGACCTCTATTTGAAAACCGACGTGCTTCTCTTGGCTGATGTGTTCAACAATTTTCGACGAGTGTGTTGTCGACATTACGAACTAGATCTGGCTTGGTTTTTAACAGCACCTGGACTCGCTTGGGATGCTCTCTTGAAGACGACTGAAGTTCAATTGGAATTATTAATGGACATCGACATGTTGCTCATTTTCGAAAAGGCCGTGAGGGGTGGCGTCTCTATGATTTCCACCAGATATGCCAAAACTAATAATTATCACATGGGAAAAGATTTCAGAAATCAGAGTAAATACATACAGTACTGGGATGCTAATAATTTGTATGGTTGGGCCCCAAGTCATCCTTTACCGATCGGAAATGTCAAATGGGTCGAAATGTTGGAAGAAAAATAAAAATGGAGAGACTATCCTTGCATTAAGCAAGGCGCTTTGGACTATCCGGAAACGTTACACAATCCGCACAATGATTATCCAATGGCTCCTGAAGGAATAGAAGTGAACAGCATTGAAAAACTCATTCCCAATTTAGATCGCAAATACAAGTACGTGGTCTATTGCGAAAATCTGAAACATTACATCGATCACAGGATGAGATTAATTGACATCCATCGAATCATTCGATTTGACGAGGAGCCTTGGATGAAAAAATACATCGATCTCAACACGAATTAAAGAATGCAGGCTGAGAGCGACTTCAAAAAAGATTTCTTCAAACTCATGAACAATTGCGTGTACAGGAAATCTATGGAAAACATTAGGAATAGAACCAACGTTCAACTCATCACGTCCGAAGAGAGGTCTAGAAAATTAATTGCGAAACCCAATTATCAACATAGAATCATACAAGACGAAAATCTAGTGGCCGTACACATGCAAAAACACGTGCCTGAAGTTCGACAAACCCTGTTATCTCTGAGCGATCATCTTAGACATCAGCAAGCAGTCGATATATAAGTTTCACTAGGATTATGTCAAAGCAAAATTCGGTTCAAAAGCCAAACTATTGTTCACTGACATGGACTGTCTGGCTTACGAGATAGAGACTAGAGACGTCTACGAGGACATAGTGCCAGACGTGAACGAATGGTTCAACACGAGTAAGTATCACGACGATCACCCATCTAAGATTCCAAAGGGCGTCAATAAAAAGGTGTTGGGTAAATTCAAAGACGAGAGCGGTGGAAGATAGATCACCGAATTCGTGGGTTTGAGACCAAAATTGTACGCTTATCTCCTTGACAGTAAAGAGATCAAGAGATGTAAAGGCGTTCAAGCGTGTGTGATGAATAAAAGCATCACTTTTGAAGAGTATAAAGAGTGTCTTTTCGAAGGTTCGACGGTGTATAAAAACATGACTGTGATTCAAAGCGAAAAGCATGAGTTGTACACCAAAGAAATCAATAAGATTGCATTGATGGCCGATGACAATAAGAGAATGATATGTGAGGCTAAAATACACACTTTCACACTCAGACATTATTGTTCCGTGATATTTCAACAACAACAAAATCGAGAGGATGATGAATACAGTATGTCTGAGGACATCAAAATGTTGTAAGTTTAAAAAAACAAGTTTATAAATTAAAGAATAAAAATTTTAAAAAATAAAATAAAATAAATATTTTGAATAAGAAGAAAATAAAACACATATCCGTAGAAGGTGTCATCTTACCCAACAAACCCTTATCCAATATTGATGTGTTGAAGGCGACAAAAGATTTAAAAATCAAACATTTTCGGGTGTGTTTTCTAGAGATGTCTTACCAAGAAAAAAAGACGATGATTCAGAATGTGGAATTTTAAAGCTGGACGATATTGGAGGTGAGGGCATGCATTGGGTCACGTGGTTTTCGAATTGGAATATTAAAAATTATTATTTTGATGGCTACGGAATTTCTCCACCGATAGAAATAAGAAATTATTTAACGTCAGTTATTTACAATACCGAACAAGGGCAAGCGCCGGATCGAGAGTTTTGCAGTCACCCTTGTCTCTACCTTCTCAAGAGATAGTCAGAAGGAGATCACTTTCAGGATATTCTCAACGATTTACTTTAAAAAATTTTTTTGGGATATATATATAGAGAGATATATATAAAAAAATTGTTGGTTGTTGTAATTAAAATAATAAAAAAATAACATTTTTAAATAACAATAAAAATGAAAAACACACATACACAAACATGACAGTCGATAAATTTGGTTGTGATGACGATAATGAAGGTTCCTCTAGAAAGAAAAGAAGAACAGTTGAAGTTGTTGGTGGTGGTGGTGACATTGCCAACTTGGACGATCAATACGTCCGGAGATATGAACCTCAAGAAGAACCTTTAATCTTAAACAATAAGAAAATCTACAATCTTCCCGAACCGATCAAACTGTCAGATGCCGTGACTAGAAAATATGTTGATAGAGGAGATGAAAATTTCCGGCAGATGATGAGAGATAATTACATGAATAAAGACATGACGGACAATCTCGACATGGAATCTAAATGAGTGGTGAATGTAGCGGATCCTAGAGATTCGATTGATGTTGCCACTAAAAGATATGTGAATGACGCTCATGAGGGATTCAGTAAACATCTGAGAGATCACTGTGTTCTTAAAATGATGCAGTCTGAATTGAATGCGAATTCTAACAAGATAACCAACGTACCCGAACCCACGAATCCTAATGATGCAGCGACTAAACAATAGACTTGGAACTGAGAAAGAATAACGTTGACGAGTTAGAAATGAAATCGGATCTGGATGCGGGATTCAACAAGATATTGAATCTGTCCCAGAACGACGATATGGATGAAGACTCAACGGTGGTTAACAAAGGCTACGTGGATTCTGCCCTACAGGATTCTCAATCCTATTTGGAACTTGAAGTCGATGAATTGTATCTGAACAAAATATCTGGAGGAACCATGGAGGCCGGCATTGACATGGCTGGTCACAATCTATTCGGTCTTGATAAAGAACTGGAATTCACTTCCAGCGCAGTCAGCAGACAGTACTTGGATGAAAATACGGTCTGGAGAAAAGGTGATATCATGGAAGGCAAACTAGACATGGGAGGACACGCACTCACGAATCTACCGGATCCCACACACATGTTGGAAGCCTGCACCCTGATGTCCGTCATGGAAAAGATAAAATACGCCAGACAATTGATCACCATTTTGGCTGAGGAGAGTGGAGCGTTAGAAGTGGAAAAAGCCGAACAGTCCTTTGGAAATGGACCACTGCATGGTCTGATAGGATACCCCATACTGGCGGGAGGTAATATCATTCGAATGAGTCTGACTTCTACAGACTCGAGCAGTAGAGAGGTCACCAATCCCGTGGTGAATGGTGTGGAAACCGATAAGAGGTACAGAGTCTAAAAGATGAAGGATCAACACTCGAACACTAGCATCTTTGGTACATCTCTCAAGGTGCAGATGGGGGATAGGATTAATTTCAAGATGAAAACCAAGAATCCCGAAGCCGCCACTTCTGTGGTCTCTCTGTTGATCGAACTCGATCCTCTGAACAAACAGTGAAAACAAAAACAAATTTGAAATAATCACTTTTTGTGATGTAGGGGAGACAACTCCAAAAAATATATAATTGAATTTTAAGAGATTGAATATTCAATTTCTCAAAATCCAATTATATATTTTTTTTTATTATTACTTTTTTTTTGGTATTTTAATTTTTTCTTTTATATATATATATTTTTTTGTCATTGAATTATGGATATTTTTTGTCCATCCGATTCAAATTCTAACTCTCTATCTGACAGGACTAGAGTGAAAGCCTCGGTTCTCTTTGGCACGTTCTTGTCGAATTACATCTTAATCTGAATGTCTAAGATTCTACTCTTGAGTCATTCGCTCTGTTTACTGACATCGAATATGAACAGGGGATACATCAATTTGTATTCGGTGGTAGTGATGTTAGGATTACGCATCAGTTCATCCAGTCGATGATATTTATTCTGAAATCGGCAGTGTCACCGTATAGTATGCAGAAATTGTTCTTATTGAAAGAGGCGTTATAATCGATGGCTGGATATCTCGTAGCGTTTAGAAATACCTGCATGTTTCTCAAGTGACAATGATCGAACAAGGAAGGATTTTTCTCTTGAGACCCATCCTTATCCGTCTGAAATGCCACTACTATGAATTGTGTGGTCTTTCCGAAGCAGATTTAATGGTCAATCTCCAATCAAAGTGATTGCTGGACGATGGAATACTAGCTGTGTTGCACTGTCTCATTCTAAATCCCACCGGTAATTTACTCTTCGATTCTATGATCTTGTAGAGCCATACTTTCTCTGCGACCGAAGGCAACACATGCGGAATGAACAAAGATATCTTGTTCAGATTATCTTACCCGCATCGGTCGCGGCGAGTCTCATGATGGCTTCATCATTTCCTTTTCGAATCAACGTCAGATTGTGTTTGAATGCATAGAGAATCTTATCACAATCTTCCGTGAATCCGAATATGTGTTTCAGAGGTATCCTGAATGAAAACGTTCCTCTGGGTCTCGATATCTTGATAACATAGTCGAATCTCAGGGTAGCACCGGTATTGGCTGGACTCATGTCGGCGATGGTGTCTTTCACCCACAATTGATTGAGTACTTAAGATTTCGAAAAATCGTCCGGATACGTCAAGAGTCCATAGATCGTGGTGGCCTGTCCGGGATGAAACACGGATTCTATCTCTTGTCTCGAGAGCATGTATTTTATATTACTGAACAGATGCATCATGCCATTATTGGCTAGAGTGACTGCGTCGTCGTCGGTGTAATCGCTTCCATCTTCCTTCGTGAGACGTCCCTGTATCACTTTGTAACTTTTGCTGGGGTGGATGAACAGATCTTGAGTCTTGACGTTGATTCTTATCTCACCAGCATTGTTCAGACTGATTCCAGTCATGGGTTCATACTCATGAACTTCTTATTCTTGAATGCTTTCATCTCTCAATAGACCTTTGGTTATATCCTAATCTTCGTCATGTTTTCTTGTTTGTGTTAATTTGTGACTTATAAGAAGTGATTCTCTCTCGATCACCGACTGCAAATTTTGATGGTCTAGACACCTTCTTGATCTCAATCCTTGCGGGATAGGGATTTGCGAAGATGCATCTTTCGTTTCGAGGATTGCTAGCTTCTGTAGACATCATCTTGATCGATCTGTGTCACGTGTTGTATTCTTCGATCAGTTCATCTCGAACGTCAATATATATCTTGGTCTTATTGGCTGTGAAATACTTGTAAATTTTTCACTTCATGGTTCCATTCCAACGTTCAATCCCGTTAGCTTTCCCTTTGTTTTTGACAGAATAGAGATCGACCAATGGATGAATGTGACTGTTGTAAAATTCCTTCCCCTTGTCCACCCACAATTTAGTCGTTTTTTGAGAAGACGATGTGAATATGCTCTTCAGAGCCTCGGCCACGCAAGCTCCCGATTTATTCTTCAGAGGACTCATCTATCCGAATTTCAAAAACACGTCGATGACCATCAGTATGTATTTAATGCCCTCATTCCATCTCGAAACTGATTTCATGATGACCGGATCTGATCCACACCCTTCACGAATACCCTTCTCCTTCGAAACTTACGTGTGATGGGCTTGTGTAGTTTGTTCGCCAATGCACTCATTAATAATTTTTTCTGGACATTGTTTTTTATCACCCCATCCGAATCAACGTTTGGTACCGATCACTTTACCAACCAGCAAACATTTGAGTCTCTCTCTCCAAGTGGGATTCGGTATATTTTTCATTTGCATCAACATGTTTTTATTGCAGATTTGATTATGAGTCTCGACATCGGGATGTTTAGCATAGCACAGATCATAAGCGTAAGCGGCCGAATCCACCCTATTGATGGGTTTGCTCCAAGATTTAGGTGTCAGATCTCGATTCAATCTCTTATTTAATTTCGTGCCCAGTCCCGTGAACTGATGTCCTGGCAGATGCATTTCAATGGGTAGATTATTAATCAATTTATTCATCAGACCGGCACCGTATTTGATGAATTGTGTCTTGGTTAAACTGCACACTTTACACGTTCCGCAAGTATGGGTCTGTTATTTTTTGTCAATACTTTTTAATGTTAACCGTATTGGTAACTCTCTTGCATTTAACGCAATACATTTGTTTGTTTTTTTCATACATATATTTAATTTTTGGGTTTTTTTAATTTTTTTTTAATATATATATATAATTTTTTTTATTTTCCTTATATATATATAATTTTTTTTTTCAATCGACTGCTTCTGGAATCTTTTTGGGATCCAACTATTTATGAAACAATTGTCTCGCTTCTTCCCTACCTTTTTCCACGAGAGAATCCTTCAATTGTTCCTTGATGATCTGACGACTATTGACTCTTATCTTCACTTTCATGACTTCGTATTTTTGTTTTTCATTCAGTATGTTGACATACTCACCGTCCAAAATCCTACCATCTTTCAATGCCATAGAGATCTTTTCCGACACGGTGTCGATCTTTGTATCGGCTAAAACTCTGATGTTTTCATGTTTCTTGGCCTTTATGGATAATTTCTTAGCGAGAAATTTTCTGATCATACTAACGAATCCAGCAGTCAAAGCCAATCCTTCTACAGCCAACAGGATAGGAAAAGCAGTGACGGCGGCTGACAATAGACTGATTCTGGCAACAGTCAAACCCATAGAGACCATGATGAGAGTCAAATCCACACCACTCACAAATTTCTCTAATCTCGAATATTTCTTATTGAGCGAATGACAAGAATCTCTCTCGCGTCAGATACGATTGAATTCTATTGATCTGTTCAATTTGATACTTCTGCCCCACGTCGTCACTTTCTCCTCGTTCTAGAGGTGATGGTGGTGGTAGAAGAGGTGCCATGGGCTCGATGTCTGACTTCTCTAATGATGGATAGTTGTTTTTACTTCAAAGTTCCATTTTTATTTTATTTTATTTTATTTATTTATTTATTTATATCTATTATTTTTTATGTATTTTTTATTTTCATCCCTTATTATTTAATGGAAAATATTATTTAGTGATTTCTTCCCCTTTCTTTCAACAAGGAATTCAAAAAGTGACTCCCGTCAGAAATGTTTTTTAGCAGTCTCCCCTTTTCCAACAAATATTCCAAAATGCGTCCCCTGTCTTCGGTGGTGAGACATTGATGCGTTAACTTCAACTCTTCTGATTTAGTGGGTTTGGGTTCACCATCGCAAAACACGAATTGATTCCAACATGTGATCATTTCGTTGCATCGAACGTATTCCAATGCGCGCATGAAATACATGGTGACGATGTCTTCCCATTCCATTGTAAGACATGAATGATTAATGTGCCTAAATTCTCTCTCCTCCCGACAACCGAGACATCTTTCATGCAAGATGCGAAGAAATTGTTCATTCATGCAGATTGTGTAAGCTCTGCGCAGTGCGCTTTGAAAAAACCAAGCTCTCAATTCCATGGAATCATTCGTTTTACTCATAATTAGAATTATATATAAAAAAAATTTATACTCTTATTTTTTTTTCTATTATTTGTTTTCGTATTTTTTTTTTTTTTTTTTTTCTTTTTATATATATTACGTTTTTTTTAATAAGATATCTATTCATCACATCATCAAACGAATACTTCTCATCTATTATGATCGCGCGTATTATAGCAAAAAGATGACATTTTTTTCAAAAGAAGAATTTTATGCTTTTTGTATTTCGATAAAACCATCATTTTTTTATCGTCAGCAGTAGAATATGGGAAATAATCTGTAATGATTTTTAATAGAGCTGTAGGTTAACTGAAACCGAACCAAGGTTTTTAGTTTTTTTAAAAAACCGAAACCGTCGACATCCCATAATCTAAGGTTTTTCATTTTTTAGTAAATACTCTCTTGCCAGCTCTTGCTGTAGAAATTCACAAAATGTAGCCATCCCTGAGTAGTGAGAGTACCCAGACACTGCCAATGGCAGTGAATCTGTGAATTTCCGACATTTCAGTTTAGTTGTGTTTGCAGCTTTCCTCAAGTTGCGTGTAGGTGTCAGACCTCGAAAAATGGCCAAGCACAATAAAAGTTCTGTATATTTAGGTAATTATTATATTGGCCTTCCTGATTCTTCATGTATTATAGCTTATTTCGGGCATTCATTGAGTTTCACTCAATTTCACTACCATTCAGTTATGACTCTGGACATAAGAATGAGTTTTATTGAATTTTACTTGGCCTCATGAACAAACTGAAAACTGAACTGAACCGAGGTTTTTGCTCCACCTGAAAAACCAAAACCAAAACCGAACAAGAAATTTAAAAACCTACAGCTCTAATTTTTAACCTTTCTGCAAATTCAATCCACGATGTATTTGATGTGAACGAGTGTAATCTGTGAATAAATTTGACAAACAATAAATAATGTAACGATATTTCCCATAATTGTAATGTTCTACAAATTTTACTTCGTATTTTAACCAATCTAGGACATCTATAATCATTTCATAATCTTGGTAAGACACATTTGTTTCTCATTCAAACACTTCATCGTTTTGATATTTTCGAAATAACTTTGATTCAAGAATATGAAAAACAATATTAATGAAAACAATGTTCCGTACCTGTTTAAACATGTGTCATGTACGATTTGTTCTTATTGAATTGTTTCTAATGCATACTCATGTAAATATTTAGAAAAAGCTAAAAGCCTTTCGTAAAAAGGATGTTTTGTTAACACATTTGTTGGCAGTTGTTTTCTCTCCTTTTGTTTCATTTATTTTTTTAATTGGTATTTTTTTTTTAATTGTTACTTTTTTTATCATAACATACCCAAAAGGGGTATATTCTTAAACGGTAAATTCTGACCGAATAACAAACCTTCACCGACCGGTTCCACATTCTCTCTGGTCTTCAGATAGAGACCGTCTCAGTGGAAAGCACCATCGCCACTGCCATTTCGCACAGGTCCTAGATACTATCCTTTACCTTCATCTACGTGACACATGGCTCCTCCCTTCTTCAAAAACAGTCCATTTCCTCTCTTCTTCAAAAACAATCCTCTACCCATTAATTTGTCGAGTCCCAAGAGAGCTCCCATGCCAAGAGCTGGTAACTCCGTCTTTGCGAGAATGGGTAATGCTTTGGCACTGAGTCCTGCCAATATTGGTAAGAAACTGCCTTTCATTCTCAGATTATATCTCAATTGAGTGGGACTCAGTCTCACGGTCGTTTCCATTCGATTACGAATCGCTTTCTTCATCCTTTTGATTTGAGTTTTAGTCCAGGCGATCCGATTCACTCACCAGATCTTCGTGACAGAATTTAAATCTAACGGTCCCCGCCTCAATTTCTCAATGCTCTGCGAAGTTTAGCTTTCTGCCCTTTGGATATGTTCATGTTTTTAATTATGTATCGACTACTCATATTTGTTATTTTTTCATTTGAGAGTATATATACTTTTTTTAGTTGTGAATATTATAAGTTACCTTTTTTTATTATTAATATTGTAATTTTCGTTTTTTTATTTCTAATATAATATATAAAAAATAATTATTTTTTTTTCATATGGTCACTCTCTCTCTGTGAAGATCTAACAGATCAGTATTCTGATCCCTCAATGTGGTTTTGATGCTATACAAGGTGTCCAGGATCACGGGTAGATAGATGAGATTTTGAGGTCGCTCCACAATCTTATAACCCGGCAAAACGTCTGGAAAGAATCAGTAGATCGTAGGCTGAGCACTACCATTGATGTAACTTCCCGCGATAACATTGACATTCACTAAAATGCTATTGACTACGAGAATGTCCACCATATTTTCAGATGCGGCATGATCTCAATAATCTTTCGATCGAATCCCAACATCTTACTGATCGAAGCTTTTACACTAAAATTCACTCGAAAATTATCTCCCAAGTCTAGTATCATCTCTAGAGTACTCGTATTGGGAGCGAGTCTTATCATCTTGCTTCCGTGACCATCGGTCTTCAGCCTCGTCTGGATGTGATGGTTCAGATCATCTATGTCATAACTCCCTTTGGGAATTCAAATCTCGAACCAATCCACACCGTTGGAATACTTGAACATGTTATTCTTTTTGGTGACATTGGGAAATGAATAGTAAGTCTTGAGATTAATCAATGCCATCTAGTATCTGTTTTCCTTCTTCAATTTGATGGAAGCTTCGAATTTCGTAGTGAATTGAGTCGTGTCGTGACTCACTATGATTTGATAGGACTGTTTCGCAGCCGTATTCTGGACTATCTGTTCTAGTAGTAGATGTTCTGACATTTTTTTTTATTATTATTTATTATTTATATATTTTATCGATATTTTTTTATTTTTTTTATTTTCTTCTCTATTATTATCAGAAATATAAAAAAAATCGTCGAATCAGCATCGATATTTTCTGTTGTTAAATTCGCTAGTCAAATCGATCACCACAAACGTGTGATATTCTTTGTCCCACACCTTCTTACAGAATCTCCTGAATTCTTCCCTGCTCATGTTGTTAGCCGCATGATCTCCGTAGATGTGATTGAGAATCTTGAGATCCTGATGAAAGAGACACAGAAAATTAGCATTCTCCCTTATCGCCTGTCTGGGCAGTCGAAAATAATTTTGAGACAGATAGAAACAATCCACGTTGCTGTTGCGTCCTTGAATGTAATATGATTCACATCGATTCTGTCTCTCCAACATCAGATCGTTGAAGATTCTTATTCTTTGACTTCAACTGTCTGGGATTGGGAACGTCGTCGGCATTCTTGTAAAACAGACATTCCATGTTCGAACACTCGACGTTTCTCTTAGTCAATTCTCTCGCCACTCCTTCCAATATATTCGAAGTCGCATTTCCTTCGAATTCGTCTCGATTGTCAAAGATTCTCGACATGACGTCCTTGGGTAATTTACGCATCATGTACTCGCGAAGTAATCTGTATTCCAGTTGAAAGAGACTCTTGCCAGAAACGAATAATCTGTCGTATCGAACCAACCGGGTCGCAACAATAGATTCATCAAGAGATTGGTCTTTCCGCAATTAGATTTTCCTACTATCAGACCTCATATGCTCTTCAAAAAGAACTCGTCATTTGACCTCTTGGTCATCGCGTCATTCCAAGACATGTCTTTGATATCCATTTTTTTTCTCCAGTTTATTTTAAACTATGTTTTAAACTATGTTGTTTTTTCTATTTTTTTTATTTTTAATTCCTATTTTTTTATATATATATTATTTATTAAAAATGTTTTTTATTTATAAATCACTTTCAATCCTGATCCTTTCATCATTTTAGCTAAGTCTTGTATCGGTACGACATCATCATAAAAGTCTCGCCAACTTTTCGGTTCGATTCTCGATCGTTTGGCAGGTGGTGGAGTTATCTATTTATTAATCAACACATCAGCACCTCTCTTGCCAACTTCCGAAGCTATTCTACCACTGGCTTTGGCCGCAGCTTTCTTACCCGCATCGATTGCCGTCTCCTGTTTTGCAGCATCACCGGTGAATTTACGAGTTAAAAAGTGCATCATCGAATCCGCTATGCCCGATTCACCATAGACGTAAGATCTAGCGTATCCTCTGTTATTTATCACTAACATTTTTTTAAGAATTCGTTTTTTTTTTATTATTCTTTTTTGAATATATATATATTTTTTTATTTACTTAATATTTTTTTTTCTTTTCTCTTATTATTTTATTATTTCAAACGATTCATCAACTTTTGATAATCCTTCTTAGTCAAGACCTTCTGCCTCAGCAATTCATCGCACACGCTCACTATCTCATTATCCACTCCAGTGTTACCGGCCTCTCTGCTAGCCATCAACAATTTCAATCTCTCTGACAAGGCATTGGGATCGTGCAGAAGAAATATCATGTCAGTCATTCCCTTTCCAGTCACCGATTTCACAAAATTCTCGTTCGCCTTCCATATGGGTTCCACCACGTGCTTCCACTTGTAACCTCTCCTATCCTTTGGTCTCGTCTCATTGGGATAGTTGTTCTTCTTCATGGCGTGAATCTGAACCAGAATGTCTCCGTAATTTTTGTAATCCTCTTTGGTGTAATCGGCGGGTCTCTCGTGAGAGAGCAAAGTATACAATTCGTCGGTCCATTCATACCTGTTCAACCTGACAATCAAATAGCTACCTTCAAGAGATACTTCCGCGTCACCCACGAAAGTTTTATCGCGATAGTCACGAAATTCGTACATCGGATCTTTGACGATTCCACTACTATTGTCAGATCTGATGATAATAATGCTCGAACCGCCATTATCGATGCTTCTTAAATCGGTCTCGATTCTCTCCGGAGTGTATTCGGACAAAGTTCTCGGTGTAAAACTACCGATGCTACTCGGATCTGACTCAATTCTCTCTGGAGTGTAACCGGGCGGAGTTCTTGACGCAAAACTACCGGGGTGCGAAGTCATCCTCAGAGAACCTTCTTTTATGGGTCTCAATTCCTCGATGATCTCTTTCCTGGCTCGTTCCTGAACCTCGGTGACGGGTTTGAACAACTTGGTCGACTCTCGTCTCAATGCCATCTCTCCCAATCGTCTGGCCCTATCCTATGCTTGAATATTCTCCTTACTCCATATTAATTCGCGAACCTGCTCGTCCCTTCGCTTCGAATCTCCGATGAGTAGAACATTGTTTTATTTTTTTTTTTTTCTTTAATGAGAAAAACAGTTATTTTTTTGTATTCTTATTTTTTTTAATGTTGTTTTATATCATCCATCTCAC
This sequence comes from Pictodentalium vernedei, assembly GCA_031216915.1. Lineage (NCBI taxonomy): Eukaryota > Metazoa > Mollusca > Scaphopoda > Dentaliida > Dentaliidae > Pictodentalium > Pictodentalium vernedei. The sequence continues at coordinate 689,498,249 of CM062295.1, forward strand.
AACTCAACAAGCGATCTCTCTCCATGCCAAAAACCCATCTACATTATCGCCAGAGGGTTCTAGCACATATATTTTTTTAGACTCGGACAAGCGATCTCTCTCTCTCTATGCCAAAAACCCTCTACATGATCGCCGGAGGGTTCTAGCACATATATTTTTTTTAGACTCGGATGAGTGATCTCTCTCTCCATGCCAAAAAACCTTCTACATTATCGCTGGGGGGGGGGGGGGGGGGGGGGGGGGGGGGTGTTCTAGCACACCATATACAAAAAAAAATTGGACTCTTTTTTCCCGCGGGAATCAACATTTGATCATGCGTCTTCAATCTATGACCGCAATGTTTTTTGGGAATTTTTGTCAATGGGAATCTCAGTGCTAATCTTGCCTCTGGTCACAATCTTGCAATCTCTTTTTCACTGAGATTTGTATCCAATTTTTTAAAAAGGTGAATTTTTTAAATCGGTGAATTTTTAGACATTTTTAATAAATTCCATTGAAAGTGACTCAAACGTTAGAGAAACCATAGAGAAATTGAATGTTGAGCCCACGACACCTTATCTATCACCACCACTGCTAAAACGAGGAGAAAGCAACGTTGTCGGGGACAGAGGTATCGAATCGAACAAATCATTAGAATTCAATCGCAAATAACGCAATTTTTCCGGCATACCTAACTTTCTAGTGCAACAAGACTGTTGTGTGCTGGTACCCCGATATCCCGCTACTATCCTTCATAGCCTCATTTCTTTTGACGGTATGAGGGCCATGAAAAAATCCCTCAATGAGGCCTCATTTACTATCCCTCTTAGCCTCATTTCGGTATTTGAGAATACCTATGGCCTGGTATTGTATTATTTGAGGATACCTATTGAGGATACCTTTTGGCCTCATACGACAAAAGGGGTGCCAAAGGCCATATGGTTTCCAAAAAGGGGTGCCGAAATTGGGGTGCCTGGGGATATGGCTGTTAAATACCGAGATGAGGCTAAGAGGGATAGTAAATGAGGCCTCATTGAGGGCTTTTCTCGTGCCCTCAAAAGAAATGAGGCTATGAGGGATGATAAATGAGGCCTCATACGACTAAAAAAGGGTGCCGAATGCCAGACGTTTTCCAAAAAGGGGTGCCGAAATTGGGGTGATGGGGATATGGCTGTTAAATACCGAGATGAGGCTAAGAGGGATAGTAAATTATACCTCATTGAGGGATTTTTTTCATGGCCCTCATGACCTCAAAAGTAATGAGGTTAAGAGGGATAGTAAATGAGAACTCATTGAGGGCTTTCTCGTGGCCCCCATGGCCTCATATGACAAAAAAGGGATTCTATAGCCACAGGCGTTTCCCCAAAAATGGGGTTCCATGGGATATGGCTGTTAAATACCGAGATGAGGCTAAGAGGGATAGTAAATTATACCTCATTGAGGGATTTTTTCATGGCCCTCATGACCTCAAAAGAAATGAGGCTAAAAGGGATAGTAAATGGGGTCTCATTGAGGGCTTTCTCATGGCCCTCATGGCCTCATACGACAAAAAAAGGGATTCCATAGCCACAGGCGTTTTCCAAAAATGGGATTCCATGGGATATGGGTGTTAAATACCGAGATGAGGCTAAGAGGGATAGTAAATTTACCTCATTGAAGGCTTTTCTCATGGCCTCAATCGAAATGAGGTTAAGAGGGATAGTAAATTAGTCCTCATTGAGGGCTTTCTCATAGACCTCATGGCCTCATACGACTAAAAGGGATTCCATAACAGAGACGTTTCACAAAAAGGGTTTCCATGTGATGTGGTCATTGGGTACAGAGGTGATGAGAATATTATTCGTATACCTTTACCACTTTTTAATCTTGGATCGACATTTATTAATTTCTAGTGATCCCATTTACCGTATATACATTTTTTACCCTTCACTTAAAAACTCAGCAAGCTGTCGGCGACCATCGAAACGACAGGATTCACACAAAAACATCTCCATTCTCCCATTGGCTACTATTCATGCCGAGAAGAAAACAAAGCACAATTATTGAAGCTATATTTAGAATAATTGCACGTGTATGTTTAACTTTATTGCGGGAAATTCAAATATAACATACAGTTGAACAAACACGTGCAATCAAATTTGAGGTTCATGGGGGTATAATGAAGATGAATGCTATCGTTTTCGAAAAGCGTGTTGTTTACAGTACGTGGAGAGTGTATTATCACTAAATCACCCGCAGAGTGGAGATTCCACCCAAGCAATAATTGCAAATTTGTTGCAAAGCATAACCAGCACCAGCAAAGTTTCAGCCAATGGACCTCCGGGTTAAACCCGGAGGTCCATTGGCTGACACATTGCTTGTGTTTTATGTCGATATGTACAAAATTTGAAAGCTATAGCTTGGGTGATAACTCCACTCCGCGGGTGATTTAGTTACAATCCACTCTCCACGTACTCGAGTACGTGTGTATTTGTATTCGACTGTCATAACAACAAACAATCTCCTTCAATAATGTTTTCACCTCTACGAACAGACCGCGAATAACAAGACAAACATACTCATTGGAAACTGTGCGCTTCAGAACGAAATCGTTAGACCTATTCCCAGTGTTTGCGTACCCAAAAACTCCGGATCATAACTTACGTATAATTACCAATAGATCACCCTTTAGGAAGAAGCTATTAGACATATGCATGGCAGCTTACTAGAATAATGTTCAACTGCAACAATCCTTACGACATGGACTGCTACCAGTAGTGGCTCTCTAGGGCGGCAGTAGTATGTCATGTACCTTTCACCTCCATTCTGGATGACCCCGGTGGATGACCCCGGAATTGACGTCATGTCACGTGACCTAGTGGCGCCATGTTGTGTTGTCATGGTAACCCGCGTGAGCGGCCATGTTGTGACGTCATCTCCATAGTGATACGTGGTGTTAGTGCGCATGCGCAGCGCGTGTTGTTAGGGTGATAGGTGTTTCCGTCGTCCATTTTGTATACTGGAGGCCGCCATCTTGGTTTCTATGGTAGCACGTGATTGCTATGTTACCAATGGCTTCTAACAAGACAGGGGTATGTTCGGGGGTGTGTTCGATTGTAGAAGAGTAAATCTAATTACCACAAACAACCCGACAATGCTTCCAAATCACCAAAATCCACCCAAAATCACCGAAATTGACTTTATTTCCCCAATTTATCGGCTTAGCACGTAGTGCTATGGTACTATGGTGCTCGAATAGGGCTGTTCTGTTTGTTAATTATCAGGTATTAAAGTGTACATTCCATGATGTAATCAAGTAATACTATTCGTTAACAAATCAGTGAAAATATACCTTGAAGTATAGCCAACGCTAGTTCGTCAATGTAGTACCAGTGAAATATCTGAGACAGTTATTTCGCTGGTACTACATTGACGAACTGCGCAAGTTCGAGCAAGATAGCTTTAGCCCACAATAGTTTTTAAAGGGTATTCACCAACCGTCGGTTCCGCAAACGATCGTCATCACCACATGCAGTGCTTTCCGCCCTTGATCGTCAAGCTAGTTCGAGCAAGATAACTTTAGCCCACAATAGTTTTCACTCGGCTATTCACCCTTTGATCTGCGTGGCGTCCAAAACCGACCAACGCTTTTCACAAATGACCACCGAATCTTCGTGATTTCTTTCTTGTTGTTGCCTTGGAGATGTGGTTATGTGGCTTATGACCCCTTGTTGGAACGAGCAGGTGTGACTATGTGGTTGTGGCTTATGACCCCTTATTGGAACGAGCAGGTGTTTTTTTTTTCGAAAATGAGGATTATGACCACTCATCAAAGTGAGCCCGTTGCAGTGGGGGCCGTGGGCGGTGTATCTCGACATAACGGATAGAACAAATAGCATAGAACTTGCTTGCTATTTACTAGTATCATATAACATCCATGCCGGATGAAGGGTCATTCATTCATTCATTCATTCATTCATTTGTTCTGGGTGGCGGGACGGATGGATGGATTGATGTGTGGGTGCTTGACTGATCGAGTGTGTGGATATGTGACTGACTTGCTGTTTAGGATAACAAATTAAAGTACCTCCACCTCGTTTATTTTTTATCAATCCGCCATTTGCAGTTCATGATTTCCTTACTTTTGCGTCGGGAGTTTGGCTTTTGCCCCCTCATTGGAACGAGCGCGTGCCTGTGGGGGTTATAAGCTGTACTTCTGACGCAAGGGATGGAAGACAAATTTGTCTCTCAAGAACTTTCTTATTAGAGTCGTCTGTTCTTCGTGCTCGAATAAGGGCTGCTATGTATGTTAATTATCAGTTATTAAAGTGAATATTCCATGATGTAATTAAGTAATACTATACTTACAAATCAACTTTTAATCGGTGAAAATATACCTTGAAGTATAGCCAACGCTAGTTCGTCAATGTAGTACGAGTGAAATAACTGAGACAGTTATTTCGCTGGTGCTGCATTGACGAGCTAGTTAAGTAAGTTCGAGCAAGATACATTTAGCCCACATTAGTTTTTACTTGGGTATTCACCAACCGTCGGCTCTGCAAATGATCATCATCACACGCAGTGCTTTCCGCCCCAGTTCGTCAAGCTAGTTCGAGCAAGATAACTTTAGCCCACAATAGTTTTCACTCGGCTATTCACCCTTTGCTCTGCGTAGCGTCCAAAACCGACCAACGCTTTTCACAAATAACAACCGAATCTGCGTGCACATCAAAGTGAGCCTGTTCCTATGGGGGCCGTGGACGGTGTATCTCGACATAACGGATGGAACAAGTAGCATAGAACTTGTTTACTATTTCCTAGTGTCATTCATTCATTCATTCACTCATTCGTTCGTTCGTTATTAGTGTAGCTCCAAATTTTACGGACTCGGCTAGGAATCTCAATTACGGAATGCCTTATATGTATACAGGGGAAATCTGATTCAACCTTGATCAATGTTATAGTCCAGACTGAGATATGTATAGCTAGGAAGTAATGGATGAGATATGGGGCAGAATAACAGAAGCCAATAGTACTGGTACAAGGCCGCAATGGAACAAGACTGTTGTAGAAGCTAATGATAGGACAGATAGACCATAGCCCTGTAATGGCCTTGGAGCTTTGGCGACAAGATGGAAGCGGTTGGTAAGACTACATTAGACCCATTGAGGGTTTTTACATAGCCTAATGCGACAAAAAAAGGGATTCTCCAAAAGGTATCCTCGATAGGTATCCTCAATAGGTATCCTGAAATAATACAATACCTGGGCCATAGGTATCCTCAAATACTGAAATGAGTCTAAGAGTCGTTCGAGGAGTCACTCGAACGAGCAATTACTCGATAGCTCATTTGCTCCATGAGCTTCGAGTCGTTCGAGCAATTGCTCATGGAGCAATTGCTCTTAGGCTCATTTGCTCGATGAGCTTCCAGTCATTCGAGCAATGACTTTTCAGTAACTGTTCGATGGCTTATAAGGGATATTTGGGATAGGTATGCCTTGTGATATAGGTAATAGTATCCTCAGATAAGTGTCCTATAAAAGGTATCCTCGATAGGTATCCTCAAATAATACAATACCTGGGCCATAGGTATCCTCAAATACTGAAATGAGTCGAAGAGTCGTTCGAGGAGTCACTCGAATGAGCAATTACTCGTTGGCTCATTTGCTCGCTGGGATTCGAGTCGTTCGAGCAATATGCCGAGTCACTCGATCGAGCAATTACTCTAAGGCTCATTTGCTCGAGGGGCTTCGATTCGTTCGAGCAATGACGTATCAGTAACTGCTCGATAGCTCATTGGCTTTGGGAATGATATTGGCTTTGGGAATGATATTGGCTTTTGTTGTACAGAAGGGAGATAACTCTCACTGCATACAGGTTATGGGAAATCAAGCAATCTGAGTGGTTAGTTATTATCTAGATAAATGAAACAACAAGAATACACGGAATAGGGTCAGAACTAACAAGAATAGACCCGAAATTGCTAAATATAGTAATAATAAGATAAACTGTTCCAAATAATAGGCTCTTCTACGCTACTGGGGTATACTCTACAATAAAGGAACATGCCCAGGTAGACGTAACCTATTGCATATATAGATAGAAACAGAGAATTCTGGGTAATGACCAAAGGAACGTGTCTTTTAATGGGAAAAACGTCATGGGATAGGGATCAAAAAAGGGATTCTAGGAGAATTCTAATCCAGAACATTACTCCTGTTCAATTGAACGCACCCCTTTGTACCCCCTTAGTACCATAGCACTACGTGCTAAGCCGATAAATTGGGGAAATGAAGTCAATTTCGGTGGATTTTGGTGATTTGGAAGCATTGTCGGGTTGTTTGTGGTAATTAGATTAACTCTTCTACAATCGAACACACCCCCGAACATACCCCTGTCTTGTTAGAAGCCATTGGTAACATAGCAATCACCTGCTACCATAGAAACCAAGATGGCGGCCTCCAGTATACAAAATGGACGACGGAAACACCTATCACACTAACAACACGCGCTGCGCATGCGCACTAACACCACGTATTACTATGGAGATGACGTCACAACATGGCCGCTCACGCGGGTTACCATGACAACACAACATGGCGCCACTAGGTCACGTGACATGACGTCACTTCCGGGGTCATCCACCGGGGTCATCCAGAATGGGGGTGAAATGTACATGACAAATTATGGAATTGCTTCTCGGATGGTTCTCATTGAAAGCTTTGCATGATATGATTTCCCCTTTTGAGGAAGGTTATTACAAACAGCAGACAACAGTATTCATTAATTCTATTAACCCTTTACCCAACGTAACGGTAAAAACCGGCCAGCGCTATTCTCAAAAATCGCCAATTAATTTTCATTATTTTTTCATTTTTTGTCTCAAAAAAATAGGTTATGACCCCTCTTTGGAACGAGCTCGTCGAGCTCGTTCCAACGAGGGGTCATAACCTATGTTTTTGAGACAAAAAATGAAACAAATTAGTTATTCAAGAATTATTTTTGCAAGTGTCGTCTGCTTTTCATGTTAGGTAAAGGGTTAAGCTTGAAATTGACTGATGTGTGACAATTTGGTAAATATATTACTATGATGAAATACCTCAGCCTCCCAGAAGTTGGGAGGGAGACAGACTTATCCACACGACAGGCATCAAGTCCTAAACTCGATCAAACTTCATGCTCCATCAAGTCTTACACTCAAGCAAATCACGTACCAAATTAAATCGTAAAGTTTTGTTCATTTTATGGAGCATGGAATTGGATATACCAAATTTCCTAGTCGGACCTATTGCCATACTTCTGGTAGAGCCGAGTAACAGCTCCGCGGGAAGAGAATGGAAGGCTATCCATTCAGCGCGCTGCCTTCATAAGGTGTGAATAATTACACACTGTCGGAAATCGGGCTTTGAAGAAATAGATTCAAGCCGCGTTTTCAGCCCAAACTCAAGGAGTGTCGCCTGAATCCGTGCGTGAACATATGTCTCATCGTGACGAACCCACCCGTTTCACTTTTGATGGGGTGGTTCTTATCCTGAAGGGGTCGGTAACGTTTCGCCAAAAAGCTGAATCAACAGGGGTTCACCAAAAACAACAATTGTAATACTTATATATATATAAATGAATATGGTAATTTGTGACTTACATGGAATCCAATGAATATGATAATCAAAGCGTCATTCACCCCCCCCCCCCCCCCAACACAGTTTTTGAGTCACTCGCGGGCCCGCATACTCTATTGTCACTGGTTTTTTCCCATTCTCGCTGGTGTTTGTTCTTTGGTCACCTCTTCACTTCACCCTTTCACGGCCGTCGCACGGACACTAACGTATTGTCACTTTATCCGGACATCTCTGCTCTAACAAGTGACGGAATGTCACCCTACCACTGCCGTATCACGGCCACTAACGCATTGTCACTTCACTATGTCGCATTCCCTCCAACAAGTGACGGAATGTCACTCTACCACTGCCGTCGCACGGCCGCTAGCTTATTGTCACTTCACTTGAAGCTTTTCACTCAAACAGTCGCCACCTATGGGGATAAACACTCCCCTACGTTTATCTCAGAATAATGTTCATACCGGCAAAGCCTACTCTGCCTACGCATGGCTTGCCTTCTAAAAGAGGTAATGCAGTTTACCTAAATGCGAATAGCTCCCTGAGCTCGTACTTCGTGTTTCTGATCCTATTCTCATATATGGCCACCGACTTGGCCCGCGACTGCTCCTATTCTAAATATGAGCTCTGTGCCCCCCCCCCCCCCCCACCCTACATCACAACGTGCCTATATATTCGCACCGATGCGGCACCTCCTCTAACCTATAGCATGGGACATCCCCGTCTACTCGCAACGACCCACAGTCTTACACACCTTCAGACTGGAATTAATTTTTCGAGAAACCCCCGGATTTTTATTTCCATAGCCAGAACATTAATTCTCAGTTTAATCGCTTCTCTTGAACTTGGCCGCTTAGATCTATCTTAATTTAATACTCGCCTTACAGTTCATTTGAAAGACTCGCATTTCGGCATGCCCCGACATTTCGGTGACAGGCTAGATGCGTAATATGGGTGTATGTCCAGAACATGTGCGATGTACTGTTTTCACTACAATTATCAATTAACTGGCCATAATTACGCAGATAATGACTACAGGAGGGCACTGGCTTCCACTACGTTTAATCTCTTACCATATATCCCATTATAGCGTTAAACAGAAACGCGGTAATGGACATAAAATGTCATGCTTAATTAGCAGCGCTTGAATTATTGCTGGTCTGTTTAAGTGACAAATTGGTTTTCAGGGTCCGTCATATACCTATCTTTACGCTTTACATTTAGCCCGAATGAGAAAGATTATCGAAAATATATGCACTCTTAAACAACAAAATCGAAAATTCAAGCTATCACCTTGACAACCCCCACCAAGGAACTTACTCTCCGTTGTTCAAAAAAACAAGGGGATAGCGTTCACGTGACCCCACTCTCACACTTATCTCTTAGAACTCTCTCTGCTTTTACACCAATATACTATATTTTTACACGCACAGTCACACGCATAACTCTCCAGTATTTCGGCTCGTTTGCCCATTGGGACTCCTGAGTCTATCCGCATTTCGCATCAACTCGCGCGCACACTTCCACAGGCGCACAATAAGAGGTGGTCCGTTTCTTACACATGCAGCCAACAGGTCCTCCTATACACTCTCTCTCCCTCCCTAAATCGCAAAATATAATACTACTCTATCATACAAACACCTGTATCTATATACACTCACGCAACACCTGAGTAAAAAAATATTAGCAAGGGGTATCCACCCTGACCCAAGGCAACCGATGGGCCCTTGCCCCAACTCCCATCATCTCACTAACTTGCCCCCATCCCTATTTCTGAATAGGGTGCCCCGCCCGACTCTTGTCCACCAGCGGGTTACCTCTCTGTAGGCACTGACTTTAAATACTTCCATGTGTGGTGGGACCCTTATTATTGCATAGAGAGCCCCTCAGCTCCCCCACCCCCCACCGGGACCTATTCCTTAGGCGTGTATTCCACCAAGGACCCCACTCATCTTCACGCCCAACAGCTACAGGCCCCATGTGATGCCTGCCGTACCAAAGTTCGCTGACTCAGATGCAACGCCCTGTTTGTCTCTTTCCAATCCCCCTTAGGTGCCCCACTCCAAGTCCCAGGGCCCTCCTAACCCTACGTCTCTGATACCCTTGTGTGGCTACTACGGCCACCTCTCGCGAGCCGTCCTGGCCCAATGTACCTCTCCCCGCCGATCGCGTCGGTTCAGTGTCCTTTGTATTTTGGCATGTCCCCAAACACCTTGCGTGGTAAATCACTCCATATCCATCTTTGTCAACTCGGTAATGACCGTTACCCATTATTTTAGTTACAGCGTATGGTCCCTCCTACTGTAACCGCGGTCTAACTAACTGTGTCGGCCGGAGCACGGTCACCTTTTGACCGACCCAAAAGCTCCTAAGCTTTGGTCTACTTCCGTACCGATCCTTACGATGCCCCCTCTCGTTCACATACATTGGCTGTTTCTGTTCAGCCACTCCCCTTACTTCCATCGTCGAAGGGTTAACCTTTGGGGCCTCCATTGTGCACTCTACTTGCGCATCCGTGCTCGACTCCACTGGTCCCTCCAGTGATTTCGCCGGCCACTCTACCTCCGCGGCTCGGGCTCGGATGACCGCCCCCGATGCCCCTTTGGGTGCTTTCCTCTCCGACCATGTCTTGTCGGGTTCTGAACATACCCCAGGTATGTTCCCAAGCACGAGGTCATAGATGGGCGCCTCAATACACATTGCCTCTACCTCACCGCTATAGAAATGGGTATCCACCCACACCCTCCCAATCGTCCCATCTATTAGCACGCATATGTGGTCGTGCCCCGTTAGCTGTCCAACGCTAACGAATTCCATCTTCACCGCCGCGCTACTGCACCCTGTGTCCCGCCGCATACGGACTTCTTGGTCACCCACATACCCTGGGTACACCGGCATCTCCTCCTTTTTACCAATGGAGGGGTATCCCTCGCACAGCCCACTAATTATGGGCAATACCTGCCCCCCCCCCCCCCTCCATCCTGAGCTGCCAGCTACCAGTGCTTGGCGCAGGGGGCTCCTCTATGGCCCAGTTGTTTGGCAGAATGCCGCTGTCTTCCTTCTCTCCACGGCCTGTATCGAATTACTCCTCCTTTCACTACCGATCGGGGACGGGTTCCTCCTCCCATTCTTTGCTGGGCACCCGTCTGATCTCCCCGACATAGCCAACCGACAACAGTCTCTGGCCAGGTGCCCCTTTTTATTACACACAAAGCAAGTTGTGTCCCTGGGCCCGGACCCTCTCTGATTCCCCTGGAACTTTCCGGCTCGGGGCTTGGGTGCCTTTGCAACCACGTTACTACCATTCCTGCCCGACCTACCCTGGATCAGATCTCCCCCATGAGCCTCCAAATACTGCTCGGCCACCCTAGTCATTCCCTCCGCGCTACTTGGCTTCCCCTCCCTAACAAACAATGCCATCTCGGGGGCACACAATGACATAAACAGCTCCATGATAAGTAAGTCTTTCAAGGAGGGAAATGACCGTTCAATTTCAGATAATTCGACCCACCTGTCGAAATACCTCGTGGCCCTTGACACAAACTGGTACACACTTTCACCCTTCTCAGCCTTACATTCTCGGAATTTCGTCCTGAAACCCTCCTTGGTGAGCTGGCACCTCTTGAGTATAGCCCCTTTCAGCTCACCGTAGTCATTAGCTTGGTCAAGGGGCATGCTCACATATACTTGTAGCGACTTGCCCGCTAGCAGCGGACTAAGACTGACACCCCAGGCGTCATCCGGCCAACCCTGACTTGAAGCAAACCTTTCGAACCTCTGTAAGTACGCGTCAATGTCGTCAGTCTGTTCATTGAACTTGGGTAACTGGGGATAAGGTGCTCTCACGTTTCCCAAGGGACTTTATCCACCCTGTCTACCATTTGGTCCGGGTAACTGCGCCCTAGCCCTTAACATCTCATTTCCCTCTCATGTTGCCTTTCAGCCTCCTCGCGCGCCCTTTCAGCTCTTTTGCGCTCAACCTGAATTTCTTTCTCTCATAGTGCTGCCTCTCTCCCTCTCCTTTCACGCTCAAACGCAGCTTCTCTTTCAGCTCTTTCGCGCTCAACCCGAATTTCTTTCTCTGTTAGTGCTGCCTCTCTCTCAACCCTCTCAGCCTCTTTCTCGCGTTCGCCTGCCCGTAAGACAGCCTCAGTCAACGGAACCCGACGCTCTAACTCCGCGGACATTTCTTTCGCCGCACGCTTTTGTTCATCTCTCACAACTTTTTGCAACTCACTACCCGCGAAGCCCAACCGCTCTCCCATACTAATCAATTGCTCCAAGCTTGGGGTATCCAGTATTAAAATTTATCTCTAAAAACTTCACACAAAAATATTTTTTGACTTCAGGGGTTAATTATTGCCTGTCCAACACTGCGTCCTATCATAACGCGATAATTTCCATTACAGTTATTTTAAATTCGCCGATCGAATTTAAGAGCTAATCTAACCAACGATTAATCCCTGCACAATTTATGAAAAATATTAACATTTCAATGCGGCAATATGTATGAACATTAAAACTGAAGCATGTATTAAAATTGTCATTGAGTGATCCTGTTGATTCTGAGCTTTTCAATTGTAATCTTGTAGGAAGATCCTGGTGTCAGCCTCGCCATATGTCGGAAACCGGGCTTTGTCGCTGCTGGAAGAAATAGATTCACGCCGCGTATTCAGCCAAAACTCAAGGAGTGTCGCCTGAATCTGTGCGTGAACATATGTCTCACCATGACGAACCCGCCCGTTTCACTTTTGATAGGTGGTTCTTATCCTGAAGGGGTCGGTGACGTTTCGTCAAAAAGCATGAATCAACAGGGGTTCACCAAAAACAACAATTTTAATACATATATATATATATAAATGAATATGGTAGTTTGTGACTAACATGGAATCCAATGAATATGATAACCAAACGTCAATCACCCCCACCCACAGTTTTTGAGTCACCTGCGGGCTCCAGGCCTGGCATTCTGAAAACTGCAGGAGGGCAAAAAATCGCTCTCCTCAATCAGCTTAGGAGAGGAATTAGCTTTACACAGCATTTTAAGTATCCAGTGGAACGAACTCATTGAAACTGAAACCAACAGACCACATCAGTGATTTTATTAACTTTACTAAGGTAAAGCGAAATCTCTTAGACATCTAGATGTCTCACTCAACAACCGAACACACACTTGACAAGACCTGTGTGTGTACCCAGACCTGTTGTCCAAGAAAGTCATATGCCTACCACTACCACCTTCACCCCCCCCCCCAAGGGGGTTGAAGGTGGTAATGGTAGGCGTATGACTTTCTTGGACAACAGGTCTGCTTGAATCTACAGTCACATCCTGGTGCAAGTGCTTCAGGTGACAGGATAGTAGTAATGGTAGTATATTATAGTGTCAATATTCCTTGAATAATTACCCCTCAAACTGTGATGTCGGTTGTTGAACTTGAAACTGACAGAAAAAAAAATATTATGTGACCCATTTTGCTTCAAATGATTGCAACTGTGTTTGGGTATGGTTGCAGCCATTACCTTTTACCACTAAACCACTTTCAAAATGAAATTACGCGATGTTATGTGACTTCGAAGTTAAATTACATTTTTGCTTTACAACAAAAATTTAATGTGAGCATAATACATGTAATCTCAATCATCCCAGACCAAAATATTTAGGAGGGCAATTTTTCGCTCTCCTTCATTCTTTCAGGAGGGCATTAAGGAGAGCTAAAAAATCGCTCTCCTGAAATTGCCAAGCCTGGGGCCCGCATACAGGCCTGGCATTCTGAAAAATGCAGGAGGGCAAACAATCGCTCTCCTCAATCAGCTTAGGAGAGCAATTAGCTTTACACAGCATTTTAAGTATCCAATTGAACGAACTCATTGAAACTGAAACCAACAGACTATTACATCAGTGGTTTTATTAACTTTACTAAGGTAAAGCGAAATCTCTTAGACATCTAGATGTCTCACTCAATAACCGAACACACACTTGACAAGACCTGTGTGTGTACCCAGACCTGTTGTCCAAGAAAGTCATACGCCTACCACTACCACCTTCAACCCCCAAGGGGGTTGAAGGTGGTAGTGGTAGGCGTATGACTTTCTTGGACAACAGGTCTGCTTGAATCTACAGTCACATCCTGGTGCAAGTGCTTCAAGTGACAGGATAGTAGTAATGGTAGTATATTATAGTGTCAATATTACTTGAATAATTACCCCTCAAACTGTGATGTCAGTTGTTGAACTTGAAACTGACAGAAAAAAAAAATATTGCTGTGACCCATTTTGCTTCAAATGATTGCAACTGTGTTTGGGTATGGTTGCAGCCATTACCTTTTACCACTAAACCACTTTCAAAATGAAATTACGTGATGTTATGTGACTTCGAAGTTAAATTACATTTTTGGTTTCAACAAAAATTTAATGTGAGCATAATACATGTAATCTCAATCATCCCAGACCAAAATATTTAGGAGGGCAATTTTTCGCTCTCCTTAATTCTTTCAGGAGGGCAGTAAGGAGAGCTAAAAAATCGCTCTCCTGAAATTGCCAAGCCTGCGCAAACTCTGCTGTCGCTTGATTTTCCTCCTTCTCGCTGGTGTTTGTTCTTTGGTCGCCTCTTCACTTCACTCTTTTTTGGCCGTCACACGGCCACTAACGTATTGTCACTTCACTATGTCGCATTCCCTCCAACAAGTGACGGAATGTCACTCTACCACTGCCGTCACACGGCCACTATCTTATTGTCACTTCACTTGACGCTTTTCACACAAGCAGTCGCCACTAATGGGGTTAAACTCTCCCCTACGTTTATCTCAGAATAATGTTCATACAGGCAAAGCCTACTCTGCCTAAGCATGGCTTCCTTTCTAAAACAGGTAATGCCGTTTACCTAAATGCGAATAGCTCTCTGAGCTCGTACTTCGTGTTTCTGATCCTATTCTCATATATGGCCACCGACTTGGTCCGCGACTGCTCCTATTCTAAATATGAGCTCTGTGGCCCCCCAACATCACAACGTGCCTATATATTCGCACCGATGCGGCACCTCCTCTAACCTATAGCATGGGACGTCCCCATATACTCGCAACGACCCACAGTCTTACACACCTTCAGACTGGAATTAATTTTTCGAGAAACCCCCGGATTTTTATTTCCTTAGCCAGAACATTAATTCTCAGTTTAGTCGCTTCTCTTGAACTTGGCCGCTTAGATCTATCTTAATTTAATACTCGCTATAAAGTTTCTTTGAAAGACTCGCATTTCGGCATGCCCCGACATTTCGGTGACAGGCTAGATGCGTAATATGGGTGTGTGTCCAGAACATGTGCGGTGTACTGTTTTCACCACAATTACCTACTATCTGGCCATAATTACACAGATAATGACTACAGGAGGGCACTGGCTTCCACTACGTTTAATCTCTTACCACATATCCCATTACAGCGTTAAACAGAAACGCGGTAATGGACATAACATGTCATGCTTAATTAGTAGCGCTTGAATTATTGCTGGTCTGTTTAAGTGACAAATCGGTTTTCGTGGTCCGTCATATACCTATCTTTACGCTTTACATTTAGCCAGAGTGAGAAAGATTATCGAAAATATATACACTTTTAAACAACAAAATCGAAAATTCAAGCTATCGCCTTGACACACACGATTGCAAGACCGATGCAATGTGGAAATATGATATAAATCGGGGATAATGGGAAGACAGCCAATCTGGCTACGTTATACCCCCACAATATACATACATGCCATCGCTGTACTGTAGCTGTTTAACTCTCTCTATATATAGTCTGTATATATGTATACTGTGAA
Source organism: Pictodentalium vernedei (assembly GCA_031216915.1). Lineage (NCBI taxonomy): Eukaryota > Metazoa > Mollusca > Scaphopoda > Dentaliida > Dentaliidae > Pictodentalium > Pictodentalium vernedei. The sequence goes on from CM062295.1 coordinate 689,513,635, forward strand.
ATGAATAATCAATAAATCAATCAAACCACGTTCATGGACTACCGACGGAGAGTGATCACTGTAGCTCACCCTGACTTTCAGTCAGATGTGCAAAAAAAAACAGGAATTTAATATTTGAAAGCGTTCAGTCTGAAAAATGGTTTGCTCCAGCGCATGCGAGCACTCCTCTATTAGCAGTTGGTATGGTTGTACTTTCACCGGGGGTGAATTAAAAACAGGTCGGAGACAACTTACAACGAACGGCAAAGTCCGGCATGTTTATAAAGAAACTAATGCATAAATTGAACCAGAAAAACCAAATGTACTGCATCCAGTAAATTCAAGCCTATGTGAAAAGGGTTAAAGCATCAGAAATAAATAAAATAGAAAGAGAAATTATAAAGGCTTATAAGCAGATACATTTTTCCAAGAAATCAGAAAAAGCATATATGTACACAGCATTCAAAGGGTTCGATCAAGGAATCATCAGAAATGGAAATTTTTTTGTAACCCACATTGAAGTCTTAAGCGGGTTAAAAGCATTGAACCGAATAATTTATACTTGATTTCCTTGCAAAGCAAAGGGTCTCTCTCAACTTGGTTTGAGGAACTGAAATCTGATAAAACAGCAAGATAACATTTAATGTTTGACAGCTAACCCCACTTTGTTTGCATTGTCTCCAGTTGTGATACATATAACATAGTATTGCTTCGGGAAAATTTAGAGGCTGTGAAAACCCTGTGGCCGACTGGGCCATACTCAAGGGCTCTAGCAACCTGAAAAACATAGGATGCCGACCATTTGTGACTGTCTATCAGTATGCAAAAACCAGCGAGATAGGACAATTTATTTTCGAGTTATCGTGCGGACAGGGAAGTGCATAGAAGACAGAAGACAGGAGAATAAGAAAAGGAAGAAGAGGAAATAAGAAGAAGAAAAGAAAGAAAAAGAAACCGTACAAAAACGATAGTCTGTGTGTTTCACACAGACTAATTACAAGTGGTGCTGTAAGTTGGTTACGATAAAATCATTCTAGTTGGTCTAAATTAGCGTCATTGGAATTTAATATTCCAAACTGTTAAACTATTATAACAGTTTAACGAAACTGATATAACAGTTTAGCTAAACTGTTCAGTTAAACTGGTATAACAGCTAAACTGTTTTATTATGCCTCACGTTTGTAACATCAATCATGATTGGTTAATTTGACACCTTCTAAAAGTTATAGCACTGGAGTTTTGGGGCAAAACACGGGTACTATCGGAACGTTCTTCCCTGGAGACAAGAGAACAAAGAACATGTGAGCTCCACTTCCATTGATCAGTGTCGATTACGCAGGCCCTGAGTGGAATTTCTCAACACCAAACGCTGGTGCCGTGTCCGTTTAACTTTTTTCGTCACCGATAGACACAAACTTACCAACAAATATATCATCTTCAGTGGGTGTGTTTTCAATTTTAATAACTGCAAACAATGAATTCAAAAGAATCAGAAATATTAAAAACTCACGTTTTGTTCAGCACTTCAGTGAATCCTGAATATGAGTTATGACTTCAATCAATTATATTTCCACAAGTTTAGTTCTCCTCGACCTCACTGGAATTTATATTCCATTAATTTATATCACTTATCACACAAGCATTAATAATGAATTATAACATGAACAGCGTTATGCAGTTGTAAACACTGGCATTTGGCGATACAGAAAATCCCAAAGCGACGGCACTTGTGACAAGTCATTTTCGAAGAAACGTCATTCGTTCGAAATGACGTATTGTTTTTGGATTCGACTACATTGTTATTACAAGATTGATTGCGTGTTGCAGTTAACGCTTAACAATGGAAGTTATTTTTTATTAGGCATAATAAAATAATTAGAACGTTTCTTTTCAGGTTCTATCGGTCGATAGTACCTGAGTTTCTGTGATTTCTGAAATAAAACCTTCAGCAGCTTCGCTGCTTCAGGTTTTATTTCAGAAATCATACAAACTCAGGTACTATCAACCGATTCGCTGCTTCAGGTTTTATTTCAGAAATCACACAAACTCAGGTACTATCGACCGATAGAACGTGAAAAGAATATTATAATAGCAGTTTAATCAGCGTATTACCGCCATTCTAATGTAATTTGTTATACTGTTATAGTAGTTTAATAAACTAGTATAACATTTTAGCTATAAGAGTTTAGCGAAACTGTTATAACGGTTTAATAAACTAATATAATAGTTTAACTAATCTGTTATAAAGGTTTAATAAACTGTTATAATAGTTTAACTAATCTGGAAGCGAATTATTGTCATTGTTATTTAATATGTTACCCTGTTATAACAGTTTAGTTAGACTGTTATAACAGTTACTAAACCGCTACAACAATTTAGCTAATACAGTTTAGCTACACTGTCATAATAGTTAACAATTTGTAATATTAACTTTCAATGGCGCTGATACGCTGCCATAATAAACTGGGGTTTGAAGTGGGTTCTTTCAGTTGGATTGCGCGCGTTTCCAAGTTAATGTATTTAATGGATTCCGAACTTCCTCACTGTGTGCCAGTGAATTCTAGGTAGGCGACGCAACTCGGGTAGAGTACCGAGTACAGGAAACAAAGACCCTTGTTGGAGTGTTTCCTGTATTTCACGCGCGCCTTCGGCGCTCGTGGAATACAGAAAAAACACTAAGTCGGGTCGTTGATTCAAGTCCCCCCGTACTACATCGTCGTTGTGGTCTGTCTTAATAATCAAGGCAATTCGCTATAATACTCGCCAGCTGTTGGAAATTCACAGGTAGCTGTTGGAAAATTCTCACTCTAAGGGTGGAGGATGTTGCGAATGGTTTTTCTCAAAAGTTGGATATTCGGGCAGCTGGGGAAAGGAGGTACACCTGAAAATTCAGAGGAGACACACCCCGAACCAAGACCCATTAGCCAAGTATTTGGTGTCACTCCTCTATCCAAAGCATATCCACACACACACAAGAACGAACATCCTTCGGCTATAAAAATGTATAACCCCCCAACCCCCAACCCCCACCCCCACCCCCACCCCCCCCCCACCCCCACACACATGGGAAGATGAACCAAGTAATTATGAGAACTTGATTGTCAAGGTGATAGCTTGAATGTTCGATTTTGTTGTATATAAGTGCATGTATCTTTGATAATTTTTCTCGTTCCGGCCAAAGGTATAAGAATGTCCATTTATATGACGGACCCCAAAAGCCGATTTGTCACTTAAACAGACCAGCAATAATTCAAGCGCTGCTAATTAAGCACGGAATTTAATTTCCATTATGGCGGACTTGTTGAACGCCACATGGGCTATCTGATAACTGATTAAATGAGTAGGAGAGACAATGTTCTTCTGCAAGTCGTTATCTGTGTAATTATAGCCAGTTAATAGGTAACTGTGGTGAAAACAGTACATCGCACATGCTCTGGACATATACCCATATTACGCATCTAGCTTGTTTTGGATACCAAAATTCGAGTCTTTCAAATGAGCTTTAAAGCGAATATTAAATTAAGATAGATCTAAGCGGCCGAGTTCAAGAGAAACAATTAAACTGAGAATTAACGAAATAAAAATCGTGGGATTTCTCGAAAAATTCGTTCCAGTCTGAAGGTGTGTAAGACTGTGGGCCTCAGCGAGTAGATTGGGATGTCCCATGCTATAGGTTAGAGGATATGCCGCATCGGTGCGAAAGTATAGGCAGGTTGTAGAATAGGGGCAGTCGCGGGCCTAGTCGGTGGCCATATCTGAGTGTGGAATCAGAAATATAAAGTGCGAGCTCAGGGAGTTATTAGCATTTAGGAAGACGGCATACCTGTTGTAGAAGGCAAGACATACGTAGGCAGAGTAGGCTTGCCTGTATGAACATTATTCTGAGATAAACGTAGGGGAGTGTTTAACCCCATTGGTGGCGCCTGCTTGAGTGAAAAGCGTCAGGTAAAGTGACAATAAGTTATTGGCCGTGCAACGGCAGTGGTAGAGTGACATTCCGTCATTTGTTGGAGGGAATGTGATATAGTGAAGTGACAATACGTTAGTGGCCGTGCGACGGCAGTGGTAGGGTGACATTTGGTCACTCGTTAGAGCAAAGGCGTCCTGATAAAATGACAATACGTTAGTGGCCATGCAACGACCGTGAAAGAGTGTAGTGAAGAGGCGACCAAAGAATAAGGACCAGCGAGAAGGAGGGAGGAAAACCAAAGTATGCAGGCCCGCAAGTGACTCAAAAACTGTGTGGGTAGGGGGTGATTGACGTTTTGTTTTCCATATTCATTGGATTCCATGTAAGTCACAAATTAACATATTTATTTATATGTATATGTATTAAAATTGTTGTTTTCAGCGAACCCCTATTCATTTATGTTTTTCGAGGAAAAGTCATTGACCCCTTCAGAATAAGAACCACCCCAACAAAGTGAAATGGGCGGGTTCGTGACGGCGAGACACTCCTTGAGTTTTGGCTGAATACGCGGCGCGAATCTATTTCCCCCAACAGCGAGAAAGCCCGGTTTCCGACATTGATCTAAAAAGCTAGATAACAGCCATTGGTTTTGGGGGTATGCAATCATTATGGTCTAGTGGTTTAGGAGTTGGACTCCTGATTGTCATGGCGGGTTGCCGAGTGTTCGACTCCCGGTCGGGGATCAGAAAGCAACACCCTAAATTCCTCTAAAACATGATTGTGTCCTTCGAAACACACACACATACACACACACAACACACACACACACACACACACACACAGAAAGAACATTCCATGGATTTAAATATCTCTACACACATAAACAGGTACACCAAGGAATAGCCCACGACTATGCAGATTGAGTACTGACAGAGGCAAATGAATTAATTGGCTGATATCTTAATGCAAAGAATTATTTAAAAATTCCTGTTTGATGGATGTTGATATTTGTGGAAGAAGTTAATAAAGCTGTCACTGTTATAGAAAGTTAATCTAACCCGTGGCTAGACCGTGCGCTGATTTCACCAGTTTTATTGGGGAAGTGTTGCAGAACATGACAAATATTAGAAAATTGTTAATGTGATCACAAAGTAATTTGCTATTGAGAAACAATTTACCCAACGGGAGAGCCGTAATTTTGCAATCCCCTAATAACACGGTATTGTGAGACCTTCCTTTATTAGAAGATGACATTAATCAGGGAATCTCCAGTCTCTAATGTTGGGGAAAGTTTTAATAATTTTATGGAAGGAAATCGGAAGGAACTCCGACTACACTTTGTAATAACACTGCACTCGATCACTAAGATCTTCATACGAAATATTTGTTACAATAACTTACTTTTCCTCTAATAGGTTATTTACGCCCGTGGCTCTTAAACCGTTTCCGGTTTCTTCCCGGTTACCATAGAAATCCGGATCGATCGGAATCTGGAACAAAAACAGTAATAACCGGTATTAGATCTTTTACTTAATTCATCTTTCCTCATTTCCCGTCGTCTCAGTCGTTAGAACAGTTTCGCGGATCGCTTTGTTTTCGTTTCCTGAATTTCGACATGATCTTTCGACGAATCCGGTGCAGCATCACGGTCTGACTATTGTCTTTCAAAATATATGCTAATAAGAACGAAACTGCATTAAAAGATTCCCGTTAAAAAGGTGTTAATTTCACGTCCGATGAAATTGGCAATGGCTTCAAATCAATAAGGACATTAAAAAGGCCAACGGTCTACGTGCTTAAGGAATACAAAATTTCATCATGTGCCGATTAAAGTGTAATTTGTCGACGAAATGCAATAATTGGGTTTGACGAAAAGCAATAAATGTGCACAACCTCGTTTAGCCCTTTACCTAACATGAAAAGCAGACGACACTTGCAAAAAAAAATTCTTGAATAACTAATTTTTTTCATTTTTTGTCTCAAAAACATAGGTTATGACCCCTCGTTGGGACGAGCTCGACGAGCTCGTCCCAACGAGGGGTCACAACCTATGTTTTTGAGACAAAAAATGAAAATATTTTGAAAATTAATTGGCGATTTTTGAGAATAGCGCTGGCCGGTTTTGGCCATTACGTTGGGTAAAGGGTTAGAGGTGGTGCGTGAATTTGTAAGGAGAGGCGGACAAGACGTATTCAGAAGGAGGGGGTCTTGCATCTCGTTAACATCGAAGTCCCAAGTCGTCACCGGAGGGAGGATCTTGTGTATATCAGTGCTAAAATATTATCGCACTTTGGATGCGTAACTCATCATCACGAAATACAACTGCACTATTTCACAACTCCCCTTACACATCTCATCTCGTGCCCGTCAGTGAGGAAGTATAATTTGTGTGTCACCAGAATATTCTCAAAGAGCTGACAATACCAGCTATCATGCAGACTGCACCAAGGTGGCATTGTCTGGGACAACTGCACCAACTTGGAAAGCGAAAACATTGAACAAATCCAGTTAAAAGCAGCAAGGATTGTAACCCGTGCGACGTGAAGTGTCAGTAACGCTATTGTATACGCGGAGACGGGTTGGTGACCTCTGGAAAGGAGACGCGAAAAACACAAACTTAAACAATTCTTCAAAATGTATGTGTGGCAGTGGATGTGCATATTTTGTTTTCTTCTTTTTTGTGTTCAGATATGTATTCACCAGGCGCGTAGCCATGAAATTGGGGGTGCCCTAGCCAGCTTTTGGGTTTTTTTGTTTGTTTGTTGTTTTAAAGGCGGTTGATGTTTCCGGGGCCTCCCCTATTCCTAACAAGAACCATCCGATCGTTACCCTTAGTAGTTGTAAAAAAGCCGTTTTCTATTCTATAACGTTGTTGGTAATTAAGAATATCTCATTCACTGACAAATAGACGAGGTGTGTTTTAATTGGGTATATTGATTATGCTATCAGGATGAGTTTTCAGTTAACATTTTCAAGCTTCAGAAAAGAAAAATGTTGAAAGTGGCCCGTGGGAAAAATCACGATTTAATAAACACAAAACATATTCTTCTTTTCATGTGCCATAGAATGGTGGAAGAAAGATTTGTTTTATTTTATCGTTCTAAAACACCATATCCTGGCATATCCTGGCATCGGAGAAAACGGAATCTTACAATATCCCGTGGTGGACTACTAGCAATTTGATAATTATGGACATACAATGTCACCAAACTGCCTGACTTTACATCGTTCATCCCTTTTCCGATTCTGATGAGTTGGATGGGTTGAACTGCGGGAGTTGGAGGGGAATTGGTGTCTAACATACACAGAGAGACACACACGCGTGTGCCGTGTCTATGTTTATTACACGCCCTCACGTCTATAAAAAAAAAACAATTATTAGAAGGACACTCAGCAATTCATTTGACAACTGTCAACAAAACGAACCCATTCCATCGCCAACCAAAATTGCGAGTGGAACCCGTGTTATTGTTTCGTCCCTTGAGTTCCAATGTGTTCTATGTGCCTGCTGGCACATAGAACACATTGGAACTCAGGGGACGATTTTCAGCTATCACTAGCTATTCAAATTGTAATTGCGTTGCACGATTTGTAGAAAATTCCAGTGAAATTTCGCTTTTTTATAAAAAAAATAGTTCATCAACGATTTCCGTTCCGCACATATGTGCGGAACAAATTTTCATTTTCAGCATGGTTTAGTGTTGCTGTAGATGGGGATCACACAGAACAGCAATGTAATAAATCTAGAATCAAGCTCTCAAGCCAGTGGTAGGCGTTTGATGCTGTCATGGGCTGTTGGTTCTATAACCGGGTGTATTTATCGCACCAAAAATCATACCATCTCTTTTTTATATCATGATTACCTGTTCTACTATATATATAAAAAGCCTCTAACATAAATTTTAGCTTAGCACGCCAATCGTGGTGAACACGCCAGCAATGGGATTTCAGTAGTTAAAATCTACACCTACAATGGAGCTACATTCAAGTCGACCTTTGGTGACCTCGCCTTGAATGCAAACTTGTCTAAATTTATCACTCGTCGCCTTGTGAAGAGTGAAATGAAACCTGTAATTATTTGTTACGTTTTTAAATAAGTTTACCTCATAAGATACCAAAACAAACATACGTTGCCTCGTGTTAATAAAGCACCCATAACTCGAAATAGTATGTTATTATATTATTATGAAAGAGGCCCCGTAATTTGCGCGTTTCGTTTTCTATTTCGTTTCGACGATAAAATTGCCAGCGGAAGTACCGCCCACCGGTGCTCATGTAAACAAAAACAGAATCGCGCGTGTGAATATTGATTTATTTAACATTTAAACTCTTATTAATCTGACGATCACGGTATAAATAAAATATACCCAAAGTAGCTTGGTGTACCATATGTTCACCACTCGTAGTGAAGTGGTGTTACCAGCGCGACAAAGGCTCACAGTTAACACCACTCGTGGTGAACATTTAGGACACCAAGCTACTGTGGGTATGTTCTATTTATCTCGATCTAATGTGATTGGGATTGTTTCTGAATTTGTGTGTAACTTGAGGAATGCTGTCTCACTTACGCATAGCCGACATGAAACCTGCTTGACCCGGTTAATGTCGCACCACCTACGTGGATCATACACCAGTGGAGTGGCTGCACTCTAAAATCAATTGGCTTGAAAATCAACCACAATAAGCTTGATTGGGTTCATATTCACCAGGCTTGGCAATTTCAGGAGAGCGATTTTTTAGCTCTCCTTACTGCCCTCCTGAAAGAATTAAGGAGAGCGAAAAATTGCCCTCCTAAATATTTTGGTCTGGGATGATTGAGATTACATGTAATATTTTGTATTGTGCTCACATTCAATTTTTGTTGTAAAGCAAAAATGTAATTTAACTTCGAAGTCACCTAACATCACGTAATTTCATTTTGAAAGTGGTTTAGTGGTACCCAAACACAGTTGCAATCATTTGAAGCAAAATGGGTCACAGCAATATTTTTTTTTCTGTCAGTTTCAAGTTCAACAACTGACATCACAGTTTGAGGGGTAATTATTCAAGGAATATTGACACTATAATATACCACCATTACTACTATCCTGTCACTTGAAGCACTTGCACGAGGATGTGACTGTAGATTCAAGCAGACCTGTTGTCCAAGAAAGTCAAACGCCTACTACTACCACCTTCAACCCACCCCACCCCCACCCCCCCCCCCCTCCCCTTGGGGGGGGGGGTGAAGGTGGTAGTAGTAGGTGTATGACTTTCTTGGACAACAGGTCTGGGTACACACACAGGTCTTGTCAAGTGTGCGTTCGGTTGTTGAGTGAGACATCTAGATGTCTAAGAGATTTCGCTTTACCTTAGTAAAGTTAATAAAATCACTGATGTAGTCTGTTGGTTTCAGTTTCAATGAGTTCGTTCAACTGGATACTTAAAATGCTGTATAAAGCTAATTGCTCTCCTAAGCTGATTGAGGAGAGGGATTTTTTGCCCTCCTGCATTTTTCAGAATGCCAGGCCTGATTCACTCAATCCATCTGAGTTGGGTTAATTTTAACGCAACTCATTTTAAAGTGTGTAAAGTCGCAACCAAAGCTGCAACACTCAAGTGTAATGGAACGACAAGTGTTCAGTTGGAATCTCGCTTGACCTAAACCTCGGAGAACTCGCTTCAGCTCTATTGTGCACAATGCGAACGACATCTAGGAGTAAGAATGAGTTAACAAGATAAATACTAGAATTTATTGACAACTGAATGGTCTGAGATATATATAATTTAATAATCAACAGAAACCGATCTAGGGGTTTAGATGCGTTAACAAAATTTACCTTCTGTCCAAGCGCCACTAGGTTATGACCCCTCATTGGAACGAGCTAAAACCTCAGGCTTTGGGGCCTGAGGTTTTAGCTCGTTCCAATGATGGGTCATAACCTATGTTTTTGAGACAAAAAATGAAAAAAAATATAAAAATTAATTGGAGATTTTTGAGAATAGTGCTGGCCGGTTTTGGCCGTTACGTTGGGTAAAGGGTTAAGAACATTATGAAAACCCCCCTAAAGACAGCTGTGCCTACTAAGTTTATAACCTTATTTTGGATTTTAATGGGAAAGTGGGGGTGGGTGTCTGAGAACGGTAGTAGAAAATTTGCACGTAGTGGGTGGGTGGGTGTAAAAAGGAGCCGAATAAAAAATAGGACGTCACGTCTTGCAAATTTTTAGTGCTCCCCCCCCCCCCCCCTGTCTGTGGTGGTGTTTTTGAAGACGGAGGTGGAGAATTTGATGCTTAATTTCTTTTTACCATGATTTCATTGAGAACTCTCAAATGTTTCTCTGTGATTTCTTGCTGTTCTCGGTGGTACTCCTTCCACTCGCGTTCCTCTTGTCCTCGGTGTTGTCTTTATTTTTGTTCATGTTGTTCTCGCTCCGTCTCCGGTGTCCATCTTGCTTCTGGCTCGCCAACGGTTTCCTTGTCGGACTCCAAAGTGACCACCTCCTGAACTGGTAAAGTGCTGAGTTTTTTCTGACAACAAATCAAAGCTCATCCTATACTGCTCTATTACATTTAATTGGATAGTGCCTTATAGGCACTATCCAATTAAATGTCAGAGAGCAGGGTATTGTATAACAAATCGGATTCATATCAGGGACAATAAAGGCTTCCTCGGGCAGAATGTAGCTACAGACAGTTATTGTCTGTCACTTTTAGTAAAGGCCAAAATAGGGCTTCCAGCACTCTACCAGTTAACAGAGCTCTGGTTCCGAAGAACAGAAAAATTAGGAAGAGAAGGCTGAAATACACCGAGGACATGCCGACTCTGAGGAGGAGTCGTGCTGGAATTGGAGCATTCCCGCAGATTCGCCGTTCTCATCCAGTTCGACCTCCTAAGTGGACTGAACCGGGCTGAGAATAGGCGGCTTTGGAGCCTGAGGTTTAGGGGTAGAAGGAGGTATTTGATCTTTCTCCTTTTTCTTCTTTTTCTCGATTAACTCCATCAGTCGGCGGGCATCTCGTTGTCTGGCAGAAGGACCCTTCTTTTCTTTCTCTGCTTCCTCTTCTTCTTGGTTGCCATCATACACCGATGTCGAGTCTTTCGGGTAGTGACCAGTGCGAGAGGGGGTGCCTCTCTCTAAAGGTACTACATCTCCCCGAAGACTGCTGTGCGTTCTTACCCTCAAAATGGAAAGTTTGGTTCATTTTGTCCTCGCTTAACCGGATGCTTCAGGTGGAAGCAAAGGAAGCCTCCAGACCTAATAGTGTTTACTGTACATCAGTTGATAGAGCCATCACGTTAGTTACACCTTGGAGTCCAAGGTTCTAAAGGTGCTCCAGTCGACCAGTGAAGAATCGGGCCAGCTACCCCAAATCCAATCCAATCCAATGGTTTTTGCGCGCAGGGGACAGCGTGGGAGAAGCCCCATTCGGCCCTATTTTGCTATAGAATATTTTTAGAGATGTCTGTTCGAGGAAAACGAGGTGAAGGAGGTGTGGAGGAAAAGTGGCAGGAGGCCGGTGTCCTTCGTCGTTGGTGTGAGTTCTTTTTCTTTTGTCTGTGTTGTTGTTGTTTGGTGGTTTTGGTTGTGTTGGAATTCAGGAGATGTTCAGGGCAGGAGGTTTGTCTGCTTTAAGTTGTTCGTGTTGGGCTGTTGTACTCTTCTCTTTCCTTTGACATCTCTGCTGATAGTCGTCTAAACTCCCATTTACTTTGCACCGCAATGGCTGTTAACTTTCGTGCCCTGTCCATAAATTCCAGGTGTTCCAGAAGAGAACAAAGAATGTTCACATTTTCCTTCAAACACACAATTTATGACAGTGATTGGAACGGGCTTGACGAACTTGTTCCAGTGAGAGGTCATAAGTTATGTCTTCAATGCAAATATTGAACAAAATTATAAAATTTAGTTGGCTGAATAGTGCTGGCCGGTTTTCGCCTTTTCGTTCGGAACAGGTTTAATTTGCACAACATGAGATAAAAAAAATCAAATTCGCCCTGATATGAAATGAAATTTCTGAACCTCGTTCTTAAAAATGCTTGTCGGCAGGTAAACCTCTGCTCAGATCGATATTAGAACTCGGTTCATAAGTGTATAAGAAATCTTGACCCTGTTGGGTTCATATTCACTCAACCCAGTTGATTTGGGTTAATTTTTACCCCAACTGATTTTAGAGTGAATTGGAGAGTCCGACAGTTACTTGTCGTTGTTCAGTTTCCTCCCTCCCCCTTCCTCCCTCCCCCCACCCCCCCGTAAAAATGTAGGCCTACGCGACGATATCACACTTACTGACATGACCCCAATAAACAAACAAACAATTATGTGCTTTCAAGGTGACAAGACACACAGTTTAGGTGATTCTTCTCCCCCCCCCCCCCCCCCCCCCACTTCCTATGCAACATACGCGTGCCTCATGTGACAAGGCCATGTGAGATAGATATCTATCTCACATGACCCACGTGACCGGCTTATTAGCATATTTAATGTACTATTTAATCATCGCACGTTCTTCCGTAAACAAACAACATGGCGTCACGTTTCGGAATTATTAGCAGACGAACGTTTGTCGAAGAATATAGAAATAAAAACACTGACCGCAAAACCAAAAGACACTTTACTTTTTTATATGAATTTTTTGTGTGAACGCCATTATGAGTGGAGAGAGTTGCACGAAATTCCCGTCGAAAAGTTATGCGAATATATTGCAGAATTCATAATAAATGACTGACGTCATCAGAATGTGTCAATGTTCTTTTCACTACAAATCTTGAACCTTGTCATGTCGATTTAAGTTCGTGGTATATGTGGTATATACAGGAACCTTTGCTTGCTCTTTCCGATAGGCAAATCAGTTTTTTTCAGAAATGGATAACAAAATTGTTCGATATGGCTGCACGCTCCCCTGGATTACTTTTGATGACGTCAGAGTGTTTTGGTGGGCGGGGGGGGGGGGGGGGATTATCCCCGATGGGGTGGGGGTGAGATAGGGAAATCTCCCCCTCGGGACAAAATCTTGCCCTAAGGGTGAGATTTCCTCATCTCCCCATCAGGGATAATAGTAATCTATCCCAAATTAGTTTTTGTGTGATTGGATTCTACTCGCCTTTCAAGGGAATGCCTTTTTGCAGTTTTTTACCATTGTTAAGAGCAGTATAAACAGCAGTATTATTCTGTTGGCGGCATTACCAGAGAGTCACATACCACCAGTACCATGAATGTGACAGAATGTTTGAACATGAAGCCCAGTGGCGCAGTTGAGTTCCTCAAAGAAGCTCTTGAATTAACGTTAGCTTGACAAATGTGTTTTTAGGGTCCGTCACACACCTATCTTTACGATTTACATTTAACCCAGGCAGAAATATTATCGAAAATATTTACACTTATAAACAAAAAAAATCGCAATTTTTAACTATCATCTTGACACATATATTCCTAAAATTTCGTGAGAACGATTGTTCGGACACAACTGTGTGAAAAGCAGAGGTGGACTGGCCATGCGGTCCGCCAGGAAAATTCTCGGTGGGCCCCCTATTGGAGTCCCTCTGGGGGCCCAAAACTGATCTTACCCAACACGTGTTGTTGCATGAAATTTTGTGAAAATGATCAACAGGCGAAATGGATCTGATTGCATAGATTGCCAGTATACCAAAATGCTTTCTATGTGGACTGCCAATGGCAGTCCACATAGAAAGATTTCGACATACCAGCAGTCAAGTCTGCATTTGATCGCTCAAATGCAAGGAAACAGCGTTTGGTGGCCGAGTGGATAAGAGAGTGGTGTCGAGTGGATAAGTGCGCTGGTCTCTCATGCCAGAGGTCCCGGGATCGATCCCCGGTCGGGGAAAGTTCTCGAGGTGTCCGAACACTCTCTGTCAGCATCAATTGTGGGGTTGATGCTGTCACAGCGTACCGTCCTATCGGGTGGGGTCGTAAACTGGTTGTCCTCTGTGTGGAGAGAGACACACTACGTGCAGGCTAACGAGCCCTTCGTAGTATTCGAGAAGAGCTAGGCCACGAAGTTGCCGCTATGAAGGTCAGCCCACACACCTACGCCATTGGGCGAAGGAGGGGCGTCAATATCAGTTGCATAACTTGTTCGCCAATCCTTGTAAAACAAATAAGATTTAAAATAAAGGAAACGGCGTTCTGCCAGTTTGAAATATCAAAATTTTATTCCGTTTGGTCGAACTATGGTCCGCTCGATGGGTCCAAGCACCTTCTCCGCCCGCCCGCTCACACACCCGGTGCAATCATTATTTCTGAATACGCGACGACGATGATAAAAATATGCCATCGAAATGTCCTCCGTGTGGACTGCAAGTGGACTGTCAGATGCAGGGAAGCGGCGTTTTGTCATTTCGAAAAATGAAAATCTTCTCTGGGTTCTGGAGCCCCTCTTGGTGCATTTCCTTGTAATTTTTCCTGCCACAGCACGTCCCTGGTGAAACGTTCAGAGAGAAACCGATCACAATTCGGTAGGGCCTGAAGGTTTTTGGACGATTCAGAATTGGCAGGTTTATGTGTAGTAATAGTAACTAGATTCTTCTGCAGGCACAAGGATATGGTATCAAAGGGCATTAGGATTCTAGCTTTCCCGGGTTATGAACCCCGGTCGAAAAGGATCTGGTTCTTCGGCGCTCGAATTGTCGAGGGATCTTCCGATCAATCATGAATGGTGAGACCCTAAGTTAATTTTACGGTGCAGCCCATCCTCCGTTAGGACGTACTGAATCAAAAATTAAATGATGATTTTCTCGTCCAAATCTGGAGTTGGTTCTGCCCATCACAAGATTTCCTGGCAGATACTTGCATCTCTAAAGTTTTGAGAATGTTGCGTCTCTTGTGTGGAACATGGCGCCATCTGCAATGCTAAAGCATTGCAGTTGGCGCCTTGTTCCACACAAGGGACGATATAGATCTTTCTCAAGAGAGGTGAAGCGTGCCGGGTGGATCTACGTATACATCAAACTCAGAAGTTACTTGCAGAAAATCCCATGTGATTTGAAGAAAAACATCGATATTGCAAGCTTCCAAACATTCATCATTTTGAATCATATCCGTTTTTGTTTTTTGTTAGAAACGCATTCAAATCATGCCTTCACTTTAGCGCATTAAGTGGTACTTGTTCAGCCATGAATTTGCGCTTCTCAAGAAATTATGATCTGATGTAAGGATATTGGAGGATATCATTTTGGTGCACTTCCTGGCAAAACGTTCTGATGGAATTTAATGATACATTATCATTGCTTGTATGCTGATTTCTCGATTTTTACTGAAAACATAATAATACTAATGATCAACATCAGCACACAACGCAACATTGTCTTGTGTGAATCACCTTCATTAAGGTGGTCGTGAAGTGATGGATGAATATCGAAATTGTGTGGGGAGATATATGGACACTTATTAAGGAAACTAATTAATTTCATTCTCAAGTAATGAGGCACATATAATCTATTTAAGACTGAAAAAATGATATTATGTGCGAAATAGAGCTGTAGGTTTTTAAGTTTCTTGTTCGGTTTCGGTTTCGGTTTTTCAGGCTGAGTAAAACCTCGGTTCGGTTCGGTTTTCGGTTTGTGAGGCCAAATAAAATTCAATAAAACTCATTCTATATGTCTGGAATCATAACTGAATGGCAGTGAAATTGAATGAAACTCAATGAATGCCTGAAATAAGCTATAATACATGAAGAATCAGGAAGGCCAATATAATAATTAGCTAAATATACAGAACTTTTATTGTGCTTGGCCATTTTTCGAGGTCTGACACCTACGCGCAACTTGAGGAAAGCTGCGAACACAACTAAGCTGAAATGTCGGAAATTCTCAGAATGTAGCCATCCCAGAGTAGTGAGAGTACCCAGACACTGCCATTGGCAGTGTCTGGGTACTCTCACTACTCTGGGATGGCTACATTCTGTGAATTTCTGCAGCAAGAGAGTATTTTAATAAAAACGAAAAACCTTAGATTACGGGATGTCGACGATTTCGGATTTAAAAAAAAACAAAAAACCTCGGTTCGGTTTCGGTTAACCTACAGCTCTAGTGCGAAATTTTGAAAAACGGCAATTTAAAACTCACCGAAACCGTTTTTGGTTTGTGTCTTCGAATCTCAAATTACGGATTGAATCGAACCAGGCAGAAAATTTCGAATTGGATCGAATCCCATGGACAATTAAGTTATAAATATTACACCTTCCGACAGCCGTAAATATCGCCAATTTTCACTCAAGTATTCTATCACACACCTATTAATGTAAAACACGGGGAATCTACTGTTCTGCCTGTACGATAAAAATAAAGTTGAGCCGCACATATGGTGAAAACAAAAAAAAAACACGTTCGATTTCGTTTCCAATGTAAACAGAGAAGAAACCCGTATAAATAAATCACGTCGATCATTGGTGGAATGCACCGGAATCGAGATCGCTTGGAAATTCCAAGTTCCTCATTTAGATTTGTTCGCTGGATATTTGAACAATCAGATTCAAGTAAAAAATTTACAAAATAAAAAAAATAACATTCTGACTGCGTATTCCTTGACGATACTTTCCACAACTGGCCATATAATGATGGAGTGTGCTAAACTTATTAGCTATTTAGCTATTTGAAGTTCGATCATCGTGACCGTGACACTCTTCGGTGTCAATTGCTTTCGACCAATTGAATGGCGTAAAAATTAATAAGCAAATTAAGGTTGGTACTCCGCCAACTCACGGCCATGTCTTGTTGGCAACAGAGGAAACGCAGCAATTATCCAGTTATTTATTATTTATTTATTGGTGTTTAAGGTCACAAGTTATTGCACAATGGCTAATCATGGCCACATTTTAGAGAGGGTTTGCACCTCCCAAGCATTGGTAACGGGGCCCTATTTTACCAGTAAAACAGAGCCTGTTTACCACAGTGAACAGGCACTGCTTCACTTCTCGGGGTTCCCGCGGGGAAATTATCCAGTTAAAAAAGTGCTTTTAGTTCAATTTTCGTGTAGACTGGTTGTTACATGGGAAGTATTTGATAAATACCGTTAATACGTTTAAATGGGATAAGAATTGTCGCACGAGATTGCTTTTGCCAGGATATCACGAGAGCCTTCGGCTCTCGTGATATCCTGGGCCAAAACAATCGAGTATATGCGGTTCTGTATTTGTTGGGCGCAGTTTTCTTTGGCTCTGTACTCTCATGAAAGACAGATATAGCCAGACTGAAAATTTTGATTTGTATTTGGTATTGTTGAATTAATATCTCACACACATATTGTGAAATATAGGCTGAGTTAGTTAACTCGTTACTCATACTTTGTAAGCATAAATGGCTGTTAGCCATTGAGTTCATTTCAAGTGTGCTCACTTCTCAGCATGACCTCATATTTGGGATGATTATTTGATAAATTATTGGTTGAATACTGTTTTTTGAGCATTCTCCATACATGTATATTCATGTAATTGACACAATGCCTAATGAACTCAGATAGGGCCTCCTTACAGACTACAATACCACAAGAAATTGTCATTTTGTGCTGTCTTAAAACCTCAAATTCTGTACGTAGATATTTAGCTGCAGTCATTTTAACTACTTTGGAAATATTCTCAAAATGCCATAAAACCTACCGGCAGAGTCACTCGGAGACAATATTTTGAACAATTTTCCCCTGGGCGGAGGGGGAGGGGGTAAGAGGGAGGTGAGAGAGGTGGTAAGGGGATGAGGTAAGGGCCACCCCCTCTTTAAACATCCATTCCCAGTTGGAATTTTCATAGCTCTACACCACCACCCACCCCCCCTCCACACCCCCATTGAAAACTCCTAGCTACGTTTATTTGTTTTCTGCATTTCGTAAATGGGTTTAGCTGTAGCTTGTTTGCGCGATTTCTAATTTAAAAGTGAATTTTCTTGTTGATAGCTTTAAATTAATGGAACATTTAAAGCACTTATAATCAAAATGTTGCTGTAAATTCATCACGTGAGTTTAACGTAACCGCGATTACATAATCGGCTTTAAATGGGCCTTTCCTTTTTCTGAACAAATATGGATTAACATGGTCATTAAGAATGGAGGTGGCGAAATCGCTGAAATTGGACGAAAAAATAAACAACAAAAAACAAGAACAGGTGAACAACCTTCGTTGAATATCGGACCACTTCTCAGGGTACGAGTTCGTTGCTCACTGAATGTTTTTGTACAATCCCGTGCACCCATCGTTCACACTTAACAATGGTTACACATCATAATATTTTGGCATACCAACCGGAAATATTTAATAAATTGCAGATGCATAGAAGAGTTACACGATGTAAGGGGAGATAACCTACCTTCAGACAGACGCTACATGGTATAACACTATATATAACTATTTTCCTACAGGAGACCATTATAACGTTCGTGTGAAAAAAAATATGATCGCATCATTTTAGTTTGAACATTAAAATATTTTTGTCAAGCATAGCTTTTCATGCAACTTTTTCTTTTCCCAAAACTGGAGAGGGGGGGGGGGGGAGGGGGGGGGGGGGGTTGTCTTGCAACAAATAAGAGAGAAAACTGAGAGAAGGGAAACTACCGACCAGGACATGTTTTTGTGTTTGTGGAATTCGCATCAAAAACACACCAATAATCAATTCTGTTTTTAGACCCCACAATTCATCAAATCACCCGGGGGGGGGGGGGGAGGGGGGGGGCACTAAAAATTTACAAGACGTGACGTCCTATTTTTTATTCGGCTCCTTTTTACACCCACCCACCTACCCACCCACGGGGCACGATGACGCTGTGTGCTGAGACGTACTGCACGCCGAGGTGCATATGTCTTCAGCCAATCTAACCCTGTCTGTGCTGTGTAGTACGCAGTACCGCTGTACAGTGTGTAGTACAGTCGTGGGTTATGATGTTGAAGAGCTGACAGCTGCTCGTCGTTGCTCGGTGGTTCTTTCCGGGTACTCTGGCTTCCTCCACCCGTAAACCTGTCACCGACACGATATGACCCTGGTTGTTAAAGTGTCGTTAAACACCAATAAATAAATAAATTAATAAATAAATAACTTGGGTTGAATTTAGTGCATCAGAGAGAATTTTCCCAAAATATTGTCTGCACATGTTCTACATTTCGAACAAGACACCCACCTCCTACTAACGGGTGACATTTTCCCAGATTAAGCCCAATATTCTCACATATAAAGCCTCCTGATGTTGTATGTATGTTAAGAGTGTGATGTACAACATCATCTTTAAGGTTTGAAACACAAATGATGGTATATATTAGCTGATATATTGATGTATTTTTAAAAAATTCAAAAAATTGCACAAGTTGGAAATGCACATTTTTGGCGCACTCAAGATACCCACCCACCTCCACGTCACGTCTTGCAAATTTTTGGTGACCTCCCCCCCCCCCCCCCCCCCCCGAATCACCCCTCTTTTTTCTCGGGAATGTTCAGTATTGATGTCAAATTTCAGGTCAATGCTTCAAGGGTTTTTTAAAACAATATTTTGTTCTCGAGGCTGACTGGGTTCGTTGATTGCACCATTTTCAAGGCGGGTAACAGTAATTCAAATATTTAGTACTGTCGTATCTGTAACCTACCTCAGCTCTACCAAAAATACATCTAACCTATTTCGTGTGATAAAAGCATCATATCTGCATTAAAATTCAACTTTTGGCTTCTACTGCGTCAATAGCACAGAAAATATGTTAGTAGGTCATAAGTGGGGATACACTACCACTTTGTACATGTACGTGTACAAAATACGTACACGATGCGTTTACCAACGTGGGATTCAGTGTTAAATCGCACGCTTGTTCACAAAAATGTTCAGTGGTCTTTGAATCCCCTGTTTTTTTGTGACTCCTAGATCGCACTTTTAACGTTCAAATACTCGTGGTGAACGTTGAATGTCACGCGTTTTTTTAAAAAAAGGTAAAATTGTACAATTTCACCTTTTTTTTACTTTAAAAATTTTGTCAACGTTCCCATCGCAGATCAGACCATCGATCCATCGTTGGTGAACGCGAGTAAAAAATTCTGGGCTAGTATCAAAAAACGTTTTGGGGATTCTGGACCAGGTTCAGAATCCTCAATTGTTTTGAGGAGGTGGGTTTTTCCCATTTATGACGTCATTAGGGGAATTCCCATAGTGGGAATTCCCAAACTCAGCTAATCGACCAATCAGATTGCTTGATTCTCCGCTAATTGACCAATCAGATTGCTCGATTCTCATAAACTTGATCATACAGAGTTATCTCCCCTCGTCGTGGGTGGGGGAATACCCGGATTTTTTTTCCAAAAAAAAAATTGACAGACGACTGTCGAACGCTTCCATTTCTAACGTGAGCGGGGCGAATACCCGAGGAAATAAATAAAAAAAAGTGATCGATATATATAGGAGAGAGAAAAAAACATAAACATAAAAATAATTATACATTTAATTTTGAAAATAATAAAATAACTCGCATTAGCATACTTAGAGGAACATTAACAATTAAAAACGAAAGATGTTTTTACAGATGGATTCTAGACACCGAGATCGAATTTTAGAAGAGTTTGAGCGTGCTAAGAAGGGCATTCAGTCGGCTGACAGAAGCAGACGTCTTGGTGAGATGGAACTCAAACGCGAAGCCACAAAAATATTTAAACCCGTGACGGAGGGTCAAGAGCGAAGCAGGAAGGAGATTGTCGAAGAATTGAGACCCATAAAGGAGAGTTCTTTGAGAATGGGTTCGTTGCCTCTTAGTTTTGGAAATCGGTATTCCGTTCAATCTACACCGGATTACGTTCCCACGGGAATTCAAACGGAGAGCGAGTCTGATGATACAGCTTCGACTATCACCACTAGTAGCGTCGCTTCATCTGATGATGATGGCGGTAAGAGAGATCTGTTGTATGGATTTTATAAGGATTCGGAGGGGAGAATTTTTGTAGGAGACACAGAAGTAGATATTGGCGATGATGAATTGATCGTGGGTTCGAACAGATACGAATTGACTGATGGACTGCGCAGATTGCTCCTTTACGACAAGCCTAGCAATTACACGGAACAGGATTTCGACAATTACGGCGACATTCTGGTTCAGACCCACGCCATGAAGAGAAATAACGATGCCAGAGAGACGAGACCCAAAGCCAACAGAGGTTACAAGTGGACGAAAGTGGTGAAACCCATATAGGATATGAACAAGAAGTTCATCGAATCGGTGACTGGCAAAGGGGTGAAAACCACTTTTCTTCCGAGCGATTCTGACGCTCTGTCTCAGAGATTGAGTTTGTTGATGGCGAGCAGCTGGGCTGGTAACACAGGATTAGATAATCAGATAGTTACTATATCTGACGAATTGTTAAGACAGAAGGTTTTGAATAAAAACCATTATAAAAGGCTGATGAAGGAATTGAAGGATTGATGTGTATATAATAAGTAGAGAGAAACAAACAAACAAACAAAAATAAAACAGTAAATTTTTACACTAGAATAATAAAAGTATTTAAAAACAACAAAACGATTCACCAGTGAAAAAAACAAAAATATATTATAAAAATAAAATATGTTGGTGATAAAGAACAGGGGATACGTCAGAACTTACGTTCAAGGCGGTTCTGGCATCGTCGATTCTATAATGCGAGCGTTCACGAGCGATGCGGGTAGAAAACTCGCATCGACCGCGTTTGAGGTCGGTAAGAAGACGGCTTTGGATGCTGGTAAGAAAGCCGCTTCCGAAGCCAGTGGTATGATAGCTTCTGTGGCTCGCCACTGGCAAGAGGGCAGCCGACGTGTTGATCGACAAGTTGATCAGTCCGCCGGCGAAGCGAGCTGCGTTAGAGCGAACGCCGAAAAGTTGGAAAGATTTTAAGGATGCTGTGGTACCCATACAAGATTTAGCCAAAATGACGAGTGGATCTGGATTGAAGAGAACTCGCGACGGTGTGATATAAATAAATAATAACATTAAAAACTGAGTTTGAAAAACATAAAAAATTTGCGTTTGAAAAGAATCTAAAATAACAACAAAAAAATAAAACAAAGATGAACATTAAAGATATGTCTTGGAACGACGCCACGACCAAGAGGTCGAATAACGAGTTCTTTCCCAAAAGCATAAGAGGCTTGATAGTGGGAAATCGAATTGTGGAAAGACCAATCTGTTGATGAATCTGTTGTCCCGACCCGACTGGTTGGATTACGACAGATTGTTCGTGTTTGGCAAGAGCTTGTTTCAACCCGAATACAGATTGCTTCGAGAGTGCATGGATCGTAGATTGCCCAAGGAAGTCATAGCCAGAATCTTGACAGTAGGGAGGAATTCGACAAGAGTGAAGATCCACTTTCGACCATTTTGGACGGTGCGGCGATGGAACTGATGAAGAGAAATGCATCTTCGAACGTCGAGTGTCGATTTTATGAGAACGCTAGCGACGTTCCAGATCCTAGAGAACTGAAATCGGAAGATAAGAATCTCATGATTTTCGATGATCTGCTTTTGGAGAGACAGAACCGATGTGAATCGTATTACGTTAGGGGTCGACACAGCAACGTGGACTGTTTCTACCTGTCGCAGAATTATTTTCGATTGCCCAGACAGACGATAAGGGAAAACGCTAATTTTCTATGTCTCTTTCGCCAAGATCTCAAGAATCTCAGTCACATCTACGGCGATCACGTCGCAAACGACATGAGCGCGGCGGAATTCAGGAGATTCTGCAAGAGGGTTTGGGATGGTGGACTTTACAATTTCGTCGTGATCGATTTGACAAGCGAATTTAATCGTGGAAAATATCGGTGAGGATTCGACAAGTTTTATGTTTCTGATGATAATAAGATAGAGCGTGAAAATTAAATTTAGAAAATAATAAATCTTCAAATAATTAGTTTTGAATAAAAAAAATAAAATTAAATATAATGTTCGAACATGGAGAATTGTTAGAACGGATAGCCGGTAATACGGCTGCAAAACAATCCATTCAAATCGTGGTGAGTGGCGATTCAACTCGATTTGCTACGAAATTCGAACCTTCCATCGAATTGAATAGAGAGAAAAGATACGAGATGACGTTGGTGAATCTGGAGACTTATTATTCCTTTCCCAACGTCACCGAAAAGAATAACTCGTTCAAGTTTTCCGACGAAGTGGACTGGTTGGAGATTCGAATTCCCAAAGGGAGTTACGACATAGACGATTTGAACAATTACATTCAGATGCAAATGAAGACGGATGGAAAGGGAAGCAACAAGATCAGACTCGCTCCCAATCCTAATACCTTACAGACGATGTTGGATTTGGAAGATAATTTTCGAGTGGATTTCAACACGGACGATTCTATAGGCAAGATGTTGGGATTCGATCAGAAGATGTATCGAGGCCACGCGGCATCTGAAAATACGGTCGACATTCTCACATTCAATAGCATTCTGGTGAATGTTGACGTGATTGCTGGAAGCTACGTGAATGGTAGCGTTCAACCTACAATCTATTCCTTCTTTCCAAATGTGTCGCCGGGTTATAAGATCGTGGAGTGACCTCGAAATTTAGTTTATCTACCAGTGATTTTAGACACGTTGTATAATCTCAAAACCACGTTGACGGATCAAAATGGTGAACTGTTAGATCTTCGCGGAGAGAGGGTGACGATACAATTTCACATAAGAGAAATATAGAAGCAAAAAAAAAAAAAAAAAATATTGTGTATATATATATAGATAACAAAAATAAAATAAACGCAATATTAATTTTACAAAATTATTTTAATATAATTATTAAACAAGAAACAATTGAAGTAAATAATTTTTAAAAAAACAGAATTATGACAGAATACGTGATTAAAAATGTGAACATATCCACAGGACAGAGGAAGAAACTTAAGAGAGCGTTAACAACTCGAGGCGAGGTGGTGAGATTCAAAATCACTCACGAAGATCTGACGAGAGGCGGTCAGGATTTGATTGCCTGGACCAGAAGTCAAATCAAAAGGATGGAGAAAGCGATTTGCAATGGAAGAGGGTTGACGGTGAGATTGAGTCCCGCTCAATTGAGATACAATTTGAGAAGGAAAGGTGGTTTCCTACCGCCATTGGCAGGAATCGCCGCAAAAGCATTACCCTTCACCGCAAAGGCACTACCCTTTCTCGGAAAGACTCTCGGCGTGGGAGCTCTCACGAGACTCGCTAGTTCGGCAGTTGAGAAATTAATGGGTGGCAGCAGACTGTTCTTGAAGAAGGGAGGAGCCATGTGTCGCATCCACGTAGACGACAGCGGTAAAGGATTGTATCTAGAACCCGTTAGAGGTGGCAACTCTCTGAGAGGAAACGGTCTCTATCTGAAGAGTGGACAGAATGTTGAGCGACTCGGCAAGGGTTTGTTGCTCGGTGAGAATTCACCGTTTAAGAATGTACCGATTCTGAATATGTTATTATAATATAAAATTATATAAAATATAAATCATAGAAAGTATAAAATAACATATTTAAAATGGATAAAAAGGTGGAGAAACAATTAGACGATAATGACGAATATCGCGAGACAGAGGGCGAAGAAACAACAAAAAAAAGTGGAAAAATGGTTAGACGCTAATGATGGATATATGAGGAAAGAACTGATGAAAGAGATAGATAAAGCGCGGGACAGATGGTTGGGAATGAGACGCTTTCCACCGTCACCACTACCTTCTGAAGAGAATGGTGATGATGCGAGTGTTACCAAGAGATGCACAACATTCGTTCATAATTATGATTCGGATAAACAAAAATGTTGTTATAAACGTATCATATCACAAAAAAAAAAGAAAAAAAGAAAAAGAAGAATCGACGCTGAAAATTGAGAAAAAAGGAAACGTTATTATAATATATGGTAATAGTGAAGAAGAAGGAAAACAAAAAAAAAATGAGATCTAAAGATGATCTCATTACTTTTTTTTTCATTTTTCTTTGCTAAAAATCAATCTCTCTATGTTTATATTTCCAAGTCTGTTATTAGCATCTTGACACTCGTGTTTTCTCCTTTTTCAAAAACGTGTTGAATGTTTATCTTTACTCTTTTGAGTTTTTTTACATCAGTCAACTCGTTCTCACCACCCGATTTCTCCACGAGTTTGCGTGAGATGTTTGGAAATATGTAATTTCTATAGGGCAATGACAAATCGTCCTTGTCGAATTCTCTATCTTCGGCGATGACGATGTTCTGCAGATCGCTTTGGTACTCATAAATCAAATCGAACGCGGCTTCATCCAATTTCAAAGGCATCTTATATCTATCGTATTTATGCTCTAAGACCTTCTTCTCAACCTCGTTCAATTCGATGGGATCGTGTCGTTGTAATCTATAGATTTTATGACCGAATTTCTTATATGTTTCGACTCGTTTCAATTTCAACGTGAGAAATAAAGATGATCAGTGTTTTAAATGGGCAGTCACCTCCGCTTTATACCCTGTCGAAATACACACCGATAGAGTTTCTCGTTACATGGAAACTTCTAAAAATCTCGATTCGACCGGAGTGACTTTTCCAACAGAGTTAAAACACATCGAACGTGTCGAGGCTCTAAATCCCACTGTAGCGGTGAACGTCTTTGGATACGATGACGAAAAACAAAAGATCTATCCTCTCAGACAGACTTCATATCGCGGAAGAGAAAAGATGATTATTTTATTATTGATTTCGAATGGTGACAATCATCATTATTGTTGGGTTAAACATCTGAGCCGATTACTGTGGAAACAAAATAGTAAACATAAAGCAAAGATATCTTTATGTTATAATTGCATGAACGTGTTTCACAGCGAAGATTCGTTGGTGAAACATCAGGAATATTGCAACGATAATCAAGGTGTTGCCATCGAAATGCCCAAACCTAACACCATCATGAAGTTTGAAAATCACAATAGAAGGTTAAAAGTACCATTCATCGTGTACGCCGAATTCGAATGTTTCACCGCAAAAATGAGTTCCTGTCAACCCAACGCTCTTCAAAGTTTCGTCGAAAGATATCAAAAACACATACCTTCGGGCTATTGCATTTACGTGAAATGCGCTTTCGACTCGCAACACGACATGGGTCCCTTCACCTACACAAAACAGTATGAAGACAACGACGTGGCTCAAAGGTTCGTGGAAGAGTTAGAATCGAAAATTCAAATGTTATATGACAAATTTAAAACTCCAGCAAAAATGATCATCACGCGAGAGCAGCAGGACGAAAATAACAGAGCCACCGAATGTCACATATGCAAACAATCGTTCGACGAGAATTCGAAGGAAAATAAGAAGGTTAGAGACCACGATCATTACACGGGTCTGTATCACAGTCCGGCTCACAGCAAGTGTAATTTAAAATATCGAGACGCCGTTTTCTATCCGGTGATGTTTCACAATCTATCGGGTTACGACAGTCATCTATTCATGAAAAATCTCGGCACCTCACATGAAGAATTAAATTGCATCGTGAACAGCGAAGAAAGATACATTTCTTTCAAGAAATGGAAGCTCATGGAGAAGAAAAGAGTAATCGACGGAGAGACGTTGAAAGAAAAAACAAAATTCATTCGTAGAGCCATACGTTTCATCGACAGTTTTAAATTCATGTCGACCACTCTGGAAAAATTAGTCGATAACATGAGCAGGGATAAATTTAAAATCACGAGCGAACATTTTGGAGAACGAGTAGACGTCATGTTGAGGAGAGGAGTCTATCCTTACGATTACATGAACGATCTAAAGAGATTCGAAGACACTGCACTACCTTCGAAAGAAGATTTTTATTCAAATTTATACGAATCCGACATTTCCGACGAGAATTATGAACATGCCAAAAACGTGTGGAAATCGTTCGATATGAAAACCATGAGAGATTATCATGATCTCTATCTGAAGACTGACGTTCTGCTCTTGGCAGACGTGTTTGTGAAAATTTTCGAGACGTCTGTTGTCGAAATTACGATCTGGATCCCGCTTGGTATTTCACCGCACCCGGTCTGGCATGGGATGCTCTGTTGAAGACCACTGAAGTCCAATTGGAATTATTATCTGACGTGGACATGTTGCTCATGTTCGAAAGGGCTGCGAGAGGTGGCGCCTCGATGATCTCCCACAGACATTCTGAAGCTAACAATCCCTACATGAAAGAAGGTTTCGATTCGAAACGGTCGACTAAATACATACAGTATTGGGACGTTAATAATCTGTATGGTTGGACTATGAGTCATCCTTTACCGATTGGAAATTTCAAATGGGTGACGGAACCGGAAGAGATGCAAAAATGGAGAGACTATCCTTGCATTTTAGAAGTCGATTTAAACTATCCGGAAGAATTACACGATCTACACAATGATTATCTGCTGGCTCCCGAACGAATGGAACCGAAAGAAGGAGACGAGGAAAAACTCATTCCCAATTTATTTAACAAATGTAACTACGTTGTCTACAGCGAGAATTTGAAACAGTACGTCGATTACGGGATGAAATTAGTCAACATACATCACATCATTCGATTTGATGAAGAGCCTTGGATGAAAAAATACATTGATCTCAACACGAATCTCAGAATTCGAGCTGAGAACGATTTCGAAAAAGATTTCTTCAAACTCATGAACAACTGCGTGTACTGTAAATCGATGGAAAACATCAGGAAGAGAACCGACGTTCGACTCGTCACGTCTGAGAAAAGAGCTAAAAAATTAGTGGTGACCCAATTACAAACACCGAACCATATTCGACGAAAATCTAGTGGCCGTTCACATGCAAAAGACGCACCTGAAGTTCGACAAACCGTATTATCTCGGACCGATCATCTTAGATATCAGCAAGCGATTGATGTACGAGTTTCACTATGATTACATCAAACGAAAATTTGGTGATAAAGCCAAACTACTGTTCACCGACATGGACAGTTTAGTTTACGAGATAGAGACGAAAGACATCTACCGAGATATATCTCATGACGTGGCCGAGTGGTTCGACACGAGCAATTATCCCATCGATCACCCGTCCAACATTCAATCGAAAGACAACAAGAAGGTGTTGGGTAAATTTAAGGACGAGAGTGGTGGTAAACAAATTGTCGAATTCGTGGGCTTGAGACCCAAACTGTATGCTTATCGTCTAGACGATGAAGAGATCAAGAAGTGCAAAGGAGTTAAAGCGTGCATGGTGAAGAAAAACATCTCTTTCCAAGAGTATAAAGATTGTCTGTTAGGAAGTGGTCCGGTGTATAAGACTATGAAATCGATTCGAAGCGAAAATCACGACTTGTATACCGAAATAGTCAACAAGATTTCTCTGACGGCCGACGACGATAAGAGATTCGTGTTAGATGATAAAATAAGCACTTTGGCACTTGGACATTGGACTGTGGATCTAATTAGAGACGATATGAATGTGGATGATTGGATTCCAGATATGATTGTGGATGATAAGATTCCAGATATGATTGTGGATGATAGGATTCCAGAAAATCAAGAGGAATTAGACAGATTCAAGATTATGGAAATCAATAGAGACATCGAGAATGTTAGTTTAAAAAAAAAAAGAAAAAAACAAAAAAAATAACTTCATTTTTTAGCGAATTATAATAAAATAAATAAAAAAAAATATATATGCATTTATGAATAAGAAAATAAAGATATCCGTAGAAGGTGTCGTCTTACCTAACGAACCCCTATCCAACATCGATCTGTTGAATGCAGGAAAGGATTTGAAAATCAAAGATTTTCTAGGCGTGTTTTCCAGAGATGCCTTGCCAAAGAGAAGACCTCGACAATCAGAATGTGGAATTTTAAATCTAGATGATTCATCGGGTGAAGGCACTCACTGGGTGGCGTGGATCAAGAACGGGAAGAAGAAAAATTATTATTTCGACAGCTATGGAATCTCGCCGCCAAAAGAAATAAAGAACTATTTCAACAAAGCGATGGTTCGTTACAACATGGAACAAGTGCAATCACCAGATCAAGTGTTTTGCGGTCACCTGTGTCTCTATGTTCTCAAGAGATGGTCTGAAGGAGATCGATTTCAAGACATTCTCAATGATTTACATCAGAGAGAGAGATTTTTTTTTATAGTATATATAAAGATAAAAAATTATTTAAAAAAAGTTTTAAACGAATAAAAACGAAAAGTAAAATAACATAGTTCATTTTTAATAAACTGCGTTTTGAATATATTTTTCTAAAAACAAAAAATCCTACAACAACATGCCAGTCGATAAATTTGGTAGAAGTGACGGCGAAAAAGTCAACCCAAGAAAGAATAGGAAGACATTCGAAGTCAACGATGGTTACGACATTGCCAACTTGGACGAACGTTACGTTCGGAGATACGAACCTCGAGAAGAACCTTTAAACATGAATGATAAGAAGCTCTACAATCTTCCCGAGCCGATAGATCTAGCAGATGCTGCGACTAAAAAATACGTCGACAGGGGGAACGCCGATTTCGAACGAATCATGCTAGAAAATTACGTGGATAAAACCATGACCGACGATCTCGATCTGAAATCCCAATGTTTGGTGAACGTCGCGAATCCCATAGATCCCACCGATGCTGCAACCAAGAAATACGCGGACGACTCTCATGCGAGATTCAGTGAACACCTGAGAAATAGATACGTTCAGAAAACGATGCACTCGGAATTGAATGCCAATTATAACAAGATAACGAACGTGGCCACTCCCACGAATCCCAAGGACGTGGCGACCAAACACTACATGGATCTGGAACAGAGAAAGTCTGACAGACGAGAAATGAAATCGGAACTGAATGCGGGATTCAACAAGATATTGAATCTGTCGAAGATCGACGACATGGATGCGGACTCAACCGTGATCAACAAGGGCTATGTGGATTCTGCCGTGATATGATCACAAGAATACCTAGAATCGCAAGTGGATGATCTCTACCTGAACAAACAATCTGGCGGAACCATGGAGGGTGGTATCGACATGAACGGTAAGAATTTATTCGGACTCAGTCACGATCCCGAATTCGATTCCAGCGCGGTCAGCAGAAAGTACGTGGATGACAACTCGGTCTGGAGAAAGGTTGACATCATGGAAGGTAAACTAGACATGGGTGGACACGCGCTCACGAATCTACCGGATCCCGTGAACATGACGGATGCCTGCACCCTGATTTCGGTGGTGGAGAAAGTCAAATATGCTAGACAATTGATCACTGTGTCGGCCAAAGAGGCCGGCGCCTTAGATGAGGGAAAAGCTGAGTGGTCTTTCGGAAATGGAGGTAGCGGATCGAAACATGGTCAGGTGGGATATCCCATGCCACTGGGAGGTGAAATCCTTCGAATGTGTCTGGCTTCCTCGGATTTGAATAACAGAGCGGTCGTCAATCTCATGGTGAATGGTGTGGAGAGCAATAAGAGATACAGCGTCGAAAAGACTGAGAATCAACACGCGAATGTTAGCACGTTCAGCACGCCTCTCAAAGTGAACGCCGGAGACAGGATTAATTTTGTTACGAAAACCAATAATCCCAAAGCCGTCACTTCCGTGGTGAGTCTACTGATCGAACTAGATCCTTTGAACAAACAGTGAACGCGTGGAAAATAATGAATTAAAAAAAATAATGTGTGATTATTAAAAAACAAAAAAACAAAAAAAAAGTAATGAGATCATCTTTAGATCTCATTTTTTTTTGTTTTCCTTCTTCTTCACTATTACCATATATTATAATAACGTTTCCTTTTTTCTCAATTTTCACGATCTGAAATGTTTTTTTTCTTTAGTAAAAGAATTTTGTCACTTATAACGATGATTAAAATTGCAGCCTTTTTTTAATTTTCTATCCATTTATGATCACAATTTATACACTTTGCGAATACGGTTGTTGGTTCATCACCAGATCTAGTTTGTTGAGATTCGATTTTTATTTGATGTTTCTTACATTTGCGACATTTTAAAATTGTATTTTTTATAATTTCTTCATTAGATCTTATGAGATCAAACTCTTCTTTTTCTTTTAAATGATATTCGTCAAAATCACAACTATTCCATCCTTTTTTTGTGTTACATTCTTCATATTCAATTTGAATCCATTTTTCCAAGTATTTTTTTTTAACGTCGTAGTAATCTTTTCTGAACAGACAATTTGTTGTTTTCGTGTCAAAAACATCCATTTTGTTTTTGAGATTTTGCTTTTTAATTAATCTTACATCCACATTTTTAACGTTTATTAATTCTTTTTCACACACTCGTCTCTCATCGAATGATCGACATCTTATTTCCGTCCGATATGAATTGTAATTCTCTGTCCGACAGGACCAGGGTGAAGGCTTCGGTTTTTCTCAGCACGTTCCTATCGAATTGCATCTTGATCTGAATGTCTAAGACGCTACTCTTGAGTCGTTCACTCTGTTTACTGACGTCGAATACGAACATGGGATACATAGACATATTCGCCAGGAGACATGTTAGGGTTGCTCATCAATTCGTCTAGACTGTGATACTTCTTTCTAAAATCAGCGGCGTTGCTGTACAGTCTGCAGAAATCGTTCTTGTCGAACGACATGTTGTAATCGATTGCTGGATATCTCGTGGCGTTCAGAAACACTTGCATGTTTCTCAAATGGCAGTGATCGAACAGCGACGCATTCTTTTCCTGAGACCCGTCCCTATCGGTCTGAAACGCAACCACGATGAAACGCGGTCTCTCGGAAGCGGATTTCACCATCAATCTCCAATCAAAGTGATTCATGGAGGGAGGAATGCTAGCCGTGTCGCACTGTCTCATTCTAAATCCCACGGGTAATTTACTCTTGGATTCTATGATCTTGTAGAGATGCGCTTTCTCCACGATCGAAGGCTCCACATGTGGAACGAACCACGATATCTTGTGTAGAGTTATTTTACCCACATCGGTCGCAGTGAGTCTCACTATTGCATCATCATTTCCTTTTCGAATCAACGTCGAATTGTGTTTGAATCTGTACATGATCTTGTTGTAATCGTCCGCAAATCCGAAGATGTGTTTCAAAGGTATCCTGAATGAAAACGTTCCTTCAGGTCTGGACGTCTTGACGACGTAGTTGAATATCAAGGCGGCGCCGGCACTAGCAGGGCCGACGGTGTCTTTCACCCACAACTGATTAAGTCCTCTGGATTTCGAAAAATCATCAGGATACGTTAAGAGTCCGAACATCGTGGTGGCCTGACTGGGATGAAAAACAGATTCTATCTCTTGTCCGGATAGCATGTATTTTATATTACTGAATAGATGCATGATGCCATTATTGGCTAGAGTAACTGTGTCGTCGTCGGCTTAGTCGCTCCCATCTTCCTTGGTGAGACGTCCCTGCACCACTATGTAACTCTCGCTAGGATGTACGAATAGATCTTGAGTTTCAAGGTTTATTCTTATCTCTCCCGCATTGTTCAAACTCGTTCCGGTTACCGGTTCGTATTCGTGAACCTCATATTCTTGAATACTTTCATCTTTCACTATGCTTTGTGCTATATCTAGTGTATTTGTCATTTTAAAGGATTTTTAGTTTTTTGTTTATTAATTAACTTGCTTTTTTTATCTAAAAATAGTTTTAATTATTTTTTATTATTTTTTTCTCTCTTATATATATGTGTGTAAACAAGAAAATGTTAAAGAGAGTAAATAAAAAAAATTTGTTTTTTTTATCAAAACTTTGTCTTCTGTAATTGTTGTTCGTAAAACTTTCTGATGATCTCTTCTCCATCCAGAGCTTCGATTTCGTAAGTCACCGGATCGGTGTGAAATATTTTGATTATCACGAAGATTTCCGAGGTCCATCGAGGAGTATAACCCTTTTCGAAGTGCTTTTTCGTTTCGAGGATCGCTAGCTTCCGCAGGAGTCATCTTGATCGATCTGTGTCGCGTGTTGTTGTAATCTTTGACCAGACCGTTTAGAGCATATATGTATTTCTTGGTCGAATTCGCCGTGAAGTATCTGTGCATCTTTTCCTTTATCGTTCAATTCCAACGTTCCACCACGCTGGCTTTCTCTTCGTTTTCGATCGAGTAGAGGTCGACCAATCGATGAACGTGCTTGTTGTAGAATTCCTTTCCCTTATCCACCCACAATTTACTCAGTTTTCGAGAAGACGAGTCGAACACGCTTTTCAGAGCCTCGGCGACGCAAGGTCCCGATTTATTCTTCAAAGCTCTGATCCAACCGTATTTGGAAAACATGTCGATGACCGTCAATAGATATTTGACGCCCTCGTTCCACCTCGAAAACGATCTCATGTCGACCAAGTCGGCAGACCAAATATCATCCAGACCCTTCACGAACACCCTTCTCTTTCGAAATTTACGCACTATGGGTTTGTGTAACTCCTCAGCCAATTCGCTCGTCAATAATCGTTTCTTTTTCTTTTCAGATGCGCTTTTTTTTTTTGAACGCCCCATCCGAATCGACGTTTCGCACCGATCAGAATGCCGACCAGCGAACGTTCTATCTTCTTTCTCCTGGTCGGATTCGATATGCCTCTCAATTTCCCCAACATGTTTTTATCGCAGATGTTGTTGTGAGTCTTGGTGTCGGGATGTCCGGCGTAGCACAGATCGTGATGATAGGTGGCCGCGTCCACCCTATTCACAGGTTTGCTCCAAGATTTGGGTGTCAGATTGGCGTTGAGTCTCTTGTTCAATTTCATTCCGGGTCCAGTGAAACTGTGACTGGGCAGATGCATTTCGAAAGGTAGATTATTGATCATTTTATTCACGATGCCTTTACCTTTGCTCGCATTCTTTTTTTTGACGAATCTAGTCTTGATAGAACCACACGCGTCGCAAATTCCGCGAAGCATCTGTCTGTCGTTTTTAGTTCGCACTTCTCTAGAATTACTCATCTCGGTAACTCTCTTACAATTTACACAATACAATTTCTAAGAGTTATTTAAATGAATTTTGTTTTTTATTTTATATATAAATTTAATAATTAATTAATTCTGTTCTTATATATATATTTTTTTTTTTCAATCGCTGCTCTTGAGTTCTATCATCTTACTGAATTCGTCCCTAGCCTCTTTCCTCCCCTTTTCCCCGAGAGAATCCTTCATCTCTTCCTTCATGATCTGACGAGTCTTGATTCTCACGGCTTCTTTCATGGCATCGTATTTCGTTTTCTCACTCAATACCACGAAGTATTCTCCGTCCGATATCCTACCATCTTTCAACGCCATAGAGATCATTTTGGATATTGTGTCGATCTTAGAGTCGGCCAAGACGCGAATCTTGTCGTGTTTCCTCGCCTTCAGATATAATTTCCTACTCAAAAAGTTTCCAAGCGTGCTAAACAATCCGGCGGCGAGAGCCACTCCTTCCATGGTCAACACTATCAGAATGCCAACCGCGGTCGACAACAATCCAATGCCGGCCGCATGTAAACCCATGGAAATCGTGATGAGTGTCGTGTCGATCGCGTTGACGAATTTCACGAAACGCGAATACTTCTTCTTGAGGGAACGACGAGAATCTCTCTCTCGAGTTAGATACTCTTGGATTCTATTGATTTGATTGATGCGATACCTCTCTCCTCTTTCTCTTTCTTCTAGCAACCGTGCCATCGGCAAAACGTCGATCGGCTTCTCATCCTCGTCGTCCACTAACGTCGGATACAATTTATTTCTGGTTCTCATTTTTGTATTTTTTCTTTCTAATATTAGATAAAAAATTTTATGTGTGTATTTATTTTTATTTTCTATTCTCCCTTATTTTATATCAATGAAAAAAACGTAGACGTATGCTTCATTCAGCAATAATTTCTTGATGCATCCCTTGTCTTCTAAAGTCAGACTTTTATGCGCCAATTTCAGTGCTTCCGAATCTGTAGGGTTGTCTTGATTCTTACAGAAGACTAATCTCTTCCAAAACGTGATCACATCGTTGAATCTAACGCGTTCGAACGCCAGTTCGAAATACATGACGACCATATCTTCCCTTTCCATCGTCAGACACGAATGATTCTCGTGATCGAAGTCTAGATGATCCCGACATCCGACGCATCGTTCTAACAAGATGGAACGTAATTCTTCGTTCACGCAGATTGCGTATGCTCTCATCAGCATGTTTAAAAGAATCCTTGCTCTAATAGTCTGGGAAGCGCACATGATTTACGTTTTTATTATCTATTCGATTTGATATATTTATTTTTCTAAATAACTATTGTTTATATATTTTTTTTCTCTCTCCTATATATATCGATCACTTTTTTTTTATTTCCTCGGGTATTCCCCCCACTTACGTCAGAAATGGAAGCGTTCGACAGTCGTCTGTCAAGTTTTTTTTCCAAAAAAAATTCGGGTATTCCCCCCCACCCCACGACGAGGGGAGATAACTCTGTATGATCAAGTTTATGAGAATCGAGCAATCTGATTGGTCAATTAGCGGAGAATCAAGCAATCTGATTGGTCGATTAGCTGAGTTTGGGAATTCCCACTATGGGAATTCCCCTAATGACGTCATAAATGGGAAAAACCCACCGCCTCAAAACAATTGAGGATTCTGAACCTGGTCCAGAATCCCCAAACCGTTTTTTGATACTAGCCCAGAATTTTTGCTCGCGTTCACCAACGATGGATCGATGGTCTGATCTGCGATGGGAACGTTGACAAAATTTTTAAAGAAAAAAGGTGAAATTGTACAATTTCACCTTTTTTTAAAAACGCGTGACATTCAACGTTCACCACGAGTATTTGAACGTTAAAAGTGCGATCTAGGAGTCACAAAAAAACAGGGGATTCAAAGACCACTGAACATTTTTGTGAACAAGCGTGCGATTTAACACTGAATCCCACGTTGGTAAACGCATCGTGTACGTATTTTGTACACGTACATGTACAAAGTGGTAGTGTATCCCCACTTATCACCTACTTATGTTCTTTAAAAGAAAAGTCTCTAAAATTGGTGTTGCCCCATTAATTTTCTTCTACTCTGTAAACCAATGAGTAAGCTGGAATGGACAATGGCGGTGCTGGGGGGGGGGGGGGGTACTTACCCCTCCACTTTTATCGCCAAGCGTAGTAAAAAAATACTATCATTTTAATTTTTGTATTGAACGTTGCGGTGTAATAGTGGGTAGGATTAATTTCATATTCCCATGTGCACTAAATCACAGAAGTTTTTAAATTATGTTTGTGCGTCCCCCCCCCCCCCCCCCGTTCCACACACACACCCACATTAGCTGCTAAACAACAAACAAGAAATTGCAACAAGGCGTGCCGTGTTCAAACGGTCTGAAACATACCGCCTTTGAGTATTCGAGGAATGCTAGAATCGAGAGCGTGCACCGCTTCCGTTTGGAATGCAGCCTACTTTCATTTTCGATTTGAGTGTCGTTTGGTGCTTTGTGCTCGCATTTTACAACAACGTTCTTCAGTTAAGATGTCACCATGTACGACGTTTTCTATAACTGAAAGACCTAAGCAGTAAGTTTCAAAAGGATAAAACTGTTTTAATTTAATTGTCTGAGAATGCTCCAGAGAACACCTTTTACAACGTAAGTTTTAAAAAATTTCTCAACTTCGGGAGGGGACACCCCTCCCGAAGTTGAGAAAAATTTTAAAACTTGCGCACGGCGGGAAATACCCAACTGTACCCCCTCACTTCTGCAACTCTGGCGCCGCCACTGGGCATGGATAAATGCTAACAACTTCCATTGAACACAGTTCTAATCCCAACAAAAAGATAAAAAACTGCATGATCACACAATACTCTGGGGAAAAAACTTACCATGTGGCAAGAAAATAGTGTTTCAACCCCTCGAAGTTCAAATTTGTTTTAGAAAAATTGGGATTGAAGTTATATAATTTATCAATATCAACAGGCAAACCCATGTTATAACAACAATTAGCCCGACGTAACGGCGAATACCGGCCAGCACTTTTCACAAAAATAACCATTCATTTTTCATTATTTTTTTCATTTTTTGTCTCGAAAACATTGCTTATGATTTCTCGTTGGGACGAGCACGTAGAGCTCGATTCATTGAGGTGTCATAAGCTCAGTGGCGTAGATAAAGGGGGAGGGGGGAGCCCCCCCCCCCCCACGAGAAGTTTTGTCGGAAATTTTTTGGGACCATTTTTAGGCGAATTTATGCCTAATAATATTAAAATGCTAGCTTTGGGGATAAAAACGTGCCATTTTGGGTAAAAAAGACCAATTTTCAGTACATTTGCAGTAAACAACAGATTCTTTCTGTTTGTTTGGGTCTTTGTTGTTGTTAAACTGTCGGAAAATTTTCGGTCTGTCGGAACATTTTGGCCTTGCCCCTCCGCCAGCGAAAAGCTATCTACGCCGCTGCATAAGCTAGGTTTCTGACGCAAAAAATAAAAAAATAGTTATTCAGGAATTTTGTTTCGAAGTGTCGTCTGCCTTTAGTGTTAGGTGAAGGATTGATGTAAAGTTTTCTTTCACCAACTGACATGATAAAAATATACACCTGAATTAGGCTCCCGGTGTACCACGTTTCACCAAAAACTAGAATATAGTTCATCATTCAAATGTTGTTTACGAAAAACAAACTTTTTGTGATATTAAAAGAATGCACATTTTGTTTGATGAATGTTTTACAGTTTTTAGTAGAAAACGCCTCGATTTTCTCCGAATCCGAAAAGGCACCTAGACTCATCGCTATGACACCGACAAAACAACAAACCCCAACTTTTTCCGGCAGTATGACCAGTACCGCTTCCGTGGTATCCCATAACATCATTGTTAACGTGCCTTAAACCACCAAAATTTGATCCTGCAATTCCTTGTGTGAGCTGCAGGGACCCATAATTGCACTTTCAGAACTTTGCTTTTTATCCTTACTAACACACATTCTGAGAAAAAAAAACGGGAAGTTTTAGTTAATATGTTGCCAAAGAGATGAAACATAAGGTTGTTTCAGGAGGAGAACGAGATGGTGTTGATTGATGTGGAGATGTTCCCAATATTCTTTTCTTCACTGGTGTGATCGTGCAAAGAACAAATATCGACAAACCATCAAACCCAGGCCGTGTGTAAAAAAAAAATTGGACAGAAGACCAAATGGTATGCAGTTGTGATTGGGAGTGCTGTAAGCGCCCAAATGAGGTCGTGTAGGGCTTACGCGATTCTCGTGCGTTTCAGAACATGAAAGCAACCACAAAACGTAACCAAAAACGTTTAGCTTCATGGTTAGACACAATATTATTAATCTTAGATAAGGAAATGGAGTTAAATCAGCCTGTTTGATAAAGCTGTCCTTGAATGTTGGCATCAAATGTTTGAGGGCCGGTCATGTTAAAATTACCTGCTCGACCAATGTATCTTCCTATGTCCAGCCCCCCCCCCCCCCCCCGCCCCTCACTGCACACACACCTAGAGAAAAATCAATTCCAGAGCTTTGCGAAGCTTCAAAATTCGATTCGTTTCAAAATAGTGCCGATGATTCGATTTGATTCCAGTCGTGCAGATTCAGAAATTTTCGAATCGCTGAGATGTTCTCAAAATGTCAGGAAACGTCTTCTATTGAACACTACTTCTGTCATCAGGTCCCCTGTACAGCGGACCTGATGATAGAAGACGTGTTCAAAGATGTTTCGCTTCTGAAAATACTTTGCTTCCGTTTTTGGAATAGTTCGCTTTTTGGATTGATTGCACACAAAAAACGCGCCATTGTTGCATGCATTACTTGAGTGGAGAATTATAATTTATTTTATTTTCTTTCGTTTTTCTTCCCCCAAAACAAATCGTATTCCCACTCGCCGAAAATGGTATTCCACTCCCAGCATCGTATTCCACTCTCAGCGATGACGGACTTTTTATTGTTTACAAGTCGGTTGAGTTGAATCAATTGTAAAGGGTTGTTTGGGCTAGAGATGTAGGTTTTTAAATTTCTTGTTCGGTTTCGGTTTTGATTTTTCAGGTGGAATAAAACCTCGGTTCGGTTTTCGGTTTGTTCATGAGGCCAACTAAAATTCAATAAAACTCATTCTTATGTCCGGAGTCATAACTGAATGGCAGTGAAATTGAGTGAAACTCAATGAATGCCCGAAATAAGCTATAATACATGAAGAATCAGGAAGGCCAATATAATAATTACCTAAATATACAGAACTTTTATTGTGCTTGGCCATTTTTCGAGGTCTGATACCTACACGCAACTTGAGGAAAGCTGCGAACACAACTTAACTGAAATGTCAGAAATTCACAGAATGTAGCCATCCCAGAGTAGTGAGAGTACCCAGACACTGCCATCGGCAGTGTCTGGGTACTCTCACTACTCTGGGATGGCTACATTCTGTGAATTTCTGCAGCAAGAGAGTATTTAATAAAAAAACGAAAAACCTTAGATTACGGGATGTCGACGGTTTCGGTTTCGTTTTTTAAAAAAAAACTAAAAACCTCGGTTCGGTTTCGGTTAACCTACAGCTCTACCACTCGCCGAAAATGGTATTCCAGTCCCAGCATCGTATTCCACTCTCAGTGATAACGGACTATTTTTTTTTATTGTTGTTTACTAATCGGTTGAGTTGTCAGAGTTGAATTAATTATAAAGGGTTGTTTTGGGGAAAACAAATAAGGAGAAATTAAAATAAATACAAAAGTTCACTGCTCGGATTCGAGTACGATTTTTATCCCCGCGTAGGGCGCGCGGAGGATTATTTCACGAGGCGCTGTAAGCGGTGGAATATCTACAACTTGAATGGCGGTGAGATTCAGTTCGAGATTCCATTCGATTCGAGATTCCATTCGATGCGAAATCCTCTTACTGACTCGATTCGCTCCAACAATCGAGATTTGCAGGGATCAACTCGAAATACATGGTGTGGGAAAATAGATCAACAAAGTGGAATATTGAAACATTCAACACGAACAAGTAATCATGCTAAGCCTTGCAGTCATTTAGTCGGCATCAATTTATTTTAGCTTTTAAGAGCTTACGACCGACAAAGCTGTAAATCTAGAAATATTTGTTCTCCACTCGAAAGATAATATCACCTGTCAGAAAACTCGTATTGTCATGTACATTTTGCTAATTGCACACCTATTAGTTAGAGAATGTTAATTTAGATCGGACATTATCGGAAAAGGGAGTAATTTCACTGCATATTACAGCCTCTCCTCACATCCCACTTCTACAGCAGGTACTAAACAGGTTGAGAATGGTTTTCCTCCACTGTTGAATGACAGTGTTTGTTTCATTAAGCCACTGAAAACTAAACACTAACAATAGCTCTTTCTGAACCTTGAGATGCCCTGGTTTTATCGGCCGTAAGTAATATAACCTTGAATTACAGACCAAAATCTATTGAACGTTCAACTAATTTTTGATACAGCTGTATCTGCTTTTACTGAGTGTTGAGATACTTGATGACAGAAATCGGATCGGCTAAAATGGCGAACAATAATGAACACACGACACATGTAATTGAAATATTGTCGGCAAAATACAAAATATGGAAATCGGTCCGAATTTGTTTAATTCACTCCTAATGCAATTCACAGTGGTTTCCATCACCAGCTATCGAATTACGACATCAGAGAGGAAACGCACTTATTTATGTTAGCTCCAAACTTGATTAGCTCCGACGAGAAAATCAACGGACATTCCGGTTTACATAATGTTACTACAAAACAAAAGTATCAGGTGGAGCATCACCTGTGATGAGATGCTACATGTTAACCCTTTAACCAACGTAACGGCCAAAACCGGCCAGCTCTATTCTAAAAAAAAAACAATTAATTTTCATTATTTTTTTCATTTTTTGTCTCAAAAACATAGGTTATGACACCTCATTGGATCGTTCCAATGAGGAGTCATAACCTATGTTTTTGAGACAAAAAATAAAAATATTAGTTATTCAAGAATTTTTTTTACAAGTGTCGTCTGCTTTTCATGTTAGGTAAAGAGTTAACAGTAAAAACTGAACTCGTTTGCCTTCTCGTTTGGATACAGGAAGAAACGTGGGGTGATTTGTCTCCATTTATATGGAACAATGGGGTGGTTGCAATGCCACATTGCTGAATGTTTTTAAAACTTTCAGCCCAAAATGAAAGTGTTTATGCATGGAGGGGAATGTGGATGTCAACGATCGCGCAATACGTTGATGAACGATCTGGTATAGAAGATCAGCATTCGGTTTCGGTTAGCCTACAGCTCTAGTGTTGTGTCGCGTCGACCTGAGGACCTTTAACCAAGCAGTATCGCACGAGTCGGGAATAGCCGACGAGTGCGATACTGCTAGTTTGAAGGTCCTTACTGAGGTGTACTGATGATCTTGAGATTAAATATCTGCCTCAGGTCATAATTAAATAGTACAATTTAGCGTCTCGATTCCAAAAACTGTCAAATCAATTTTGGACTTAAATAAGA
Organism: Pictodentalium vernedei; assembly: GCA_031216915.1. NCBI lineage: Eukaryota > Metazoa > Mollusca > Scaphopoda > Dentaliida > Dentaliidae > Pictodentalium > Pictodentalium vernedei. The sequence goes on from CM062295.1 coordinate 689,554,804, forward strand.
GGTAATTGTTTGTTGTATAGTGTTTGCTACGGCGTGCTGTATGGTGTACCATTTAGGTCAAAAGTCTATTTTCATCGCGATGATATTAAAATATAACATAACATAACATAACATAACATAACATAACATAACATTTATTAGCATAAAACATCCTGTAGGACAGTATGCGATAATCTACAAGTAACATGAACAAAAGTAGTACTCAAAATATTACAATTTCATCCACCAATTTTCCATGATCAAGTACTATATTTTTATTAATTTGATACGAAAAAGATCGTGGAGACGTGAACTAGAATTTCCAATACACATCACTAAACATATCATAATCGTCTGGCGAAAAATTTTTTGTTTTATTTATATATAAAATTTATATGTCCGACGTGCATTTTTTTTTTAGCGACGCATCTGTATTTTAGCGTTACAACGCTATTTTGGAATGTAGGTGCACCTGGAAAAATGGCGATGCACCTGGCAAAAAAAAAACACGTCCAACTTGTAATTGTAAGACCGACGTGCAAATACACGTCCAACGTGCATTTTTCATCGCGAGATTTCTCTAAACAGAAAGTAGCTATGTACCTGTATTTTTACAGGTGCACCTACATTCCAAAATAGCGTTGCAACGCTAAAATCAAGGTGCATCGATAAGAAAAATACACGTCGGAGGTGTATTTTAATCTCATCGCAATGAAAATAGACTTTTGACCCAAATGGTACTCCACAGTGCTGTTTATCTCCATTCCGGACTGGCTGGATTCAGTCTACTTTAGCATCTCGATGCAGTTAGCAAAAGTCTAATGTAGGTTCCACGATCCGCGTTGAAAGATGAACTGACGCATTTGTACAACGACGAACGCATAAACATTCTTAATTAATTCATCGTTTGTCGATTTAGGGTGCATTTTATAGTGCGAGAAGCCAGAAGAGGAGACAATTCTCATCCAGTCTCGTTTTCAATTTTGCAGTATCACTCTGCGTGCGTTTTGCAGGTATCATATCATAGGATATCTAACTCGTTCCTAGTTAATAGCGAAATTTACAAAACGAATTCAATAAATTAGGCCTGGACCTTGTCAGTTAATCAGATGTCAAAATGCATATGCTAAAACGCGCAACGCACAACAATAATCACTATCGGTGGGAAAAGAATTAAACTAGTTTGTGAATTTCGGCATCTTAGGCTTAGGGACGGCTCGCGGGTCTATGTGACCTGCATATTACTGGATGATGGTGTCTGTTAGGCTCACTGGATTCGTCCCATTGTGGGAACATTTAAGATATTAGAGGCAAAAGTCTTGACAATAGAGGTTATGAAAAAGGACAAGTCAAATGTCTGAATTTCGCAGAAAAATATACTTTTCTATCAGACCCCTTTCTACAAATCCTGTCACCTTTTGTCAGGGACCCCTCGAATAAATAACTAATGAAAGCACATGGGAGTATCATAAATTTTATTTTGTTTTGATACCTTTCCCTGAAACATTTGTTTTTCTATTCTTATCTCTTTTCGCCTCCCTCTAGTAAAAAGATATTCACATGTTACCACACAAATCGTGAAGTCCCTCCTCCGTGACCGGTGTCCCATTGGCATTCTCGAGCTACCCGCAATGGGTTCTCTGGCATTGCTAGGGCTATATATTGCTCGAACGCAGCCGGCACACTAAGTTCCGCAGAAGACTTTCTGGAGTATTTGGTACTCTAACCACGTGTTTAAACTAGCTTTGGCCCTGACCTTTTAACACTGTCGCCTTGAAGGGTATCGTCTCGTACAATACAATCGACGGCCATATAGGCGAATCCTCTCTGTATTTATAGGTAGGTTCAGTAATAATTCAATCTAACAACTCTGGGCCTGAATGGAATCGTCTCGTATAATGCTGGCGACGGCCATATGAGCGAGTCCATTCTGTGTTTATAAGTGGAAGGGAGTCAGAATTAATTTAATCCTACAGCTCTGTGGAGCTGTAGGATTAAATTATTACTGATCCTCACTAACAAGGTATTGTTCATTGTGTCGTCTGCTCGTCCACTACCAATTTTTTCTTCACGTTAAAAAGTTGTGAAAGGGTTGAGATGTGGTTATCAATATCACGGTTACTCAAGTCTTAAGCCTCTCATTGTCCATGAACTCTCCCTCTCATTTAATCAGTGAATCGGGAGTGCATTAAGACAAATAATGATTGTCTCCTGATGAATCAAACTTTCAAAAAATCACTTTATACCAATAATGAGTGTGTTTCACGAACAGACGTTTGAGTATCGTAGGCATCCAAACAATAAAGATTCATTTGCACTGAAATAGCAAGCAGAAATAAAAGCAATAAATGGGATTTTATTGTCTTCTTTACAAAAGACGCAAAAAGTCGAAGATTCAAACTAAAAGCTTTATTGAATCAATTCACGTCAAATGCAAATGGCCCTATAACGTCTGCGCGAGATTCTATAACTCCAGCAAACTTCCGGTCCTTCTCACTGCCATATTGATTTCACATTCAACCAGAAAAGACACTTTTATTTGTGAAACAATGTATTGTTGTGAAAGTAGTGAGAAGGAGAAAAGCATAGAAACTAATTATTTACCTTACCGATGACTGTAGACTGAAATTAAATTACGGTTTGGTGAGTTGATTGAGGTATTTCATTATTTGACTGGTTTTGTTGTGGCTGCAAAATATCCCTTGGGTTATTGATATGGAAAGTGAACCAACAGTTTGACGAATCGATCTTGTTATGGATGTCCAAGCCCATTTTCAGTTAAAGACCTGTTGGGAATCTGGAGGGTTTACTCTATTGTTAGTGGAGTAGTTTTAACCACCAGTCCAAATCTGTATCTTGGTAGGATTGGTGTTATCAACTTTTGTTCATTAGGCTTTTCCCTCTGGAAAAGACTCTTGTTATTCTACGGATTTTTTATTTTTTTTTTTTTTTTTTTGGGGGGGGGGGGGGGGTCCACACATGTTGTCCGTACGATTCAGACGCCATTTTCGAACCGATTTCCCCGAAATGTTGCACACTTATAGACTGTCACAAAATCTAAAATTGTACCGAAGCAAAATGTTCGATTTAACCCTTATTTTATCAGAATTAGCAAACAACTGCCAAAATTGGGGTTTATAGGCACTTTCTCGAAACACGTCTTGCAGATTCGTTTTAAACATTCATCATTATTAGACCTGTCTGTGATACGGCCTTTCATATGCAATAGATATTAGGCGATGCATATGGTAACCCTCCAAAGGCTGCCAAACATCGAAATTTTGATGAAATGGGCTGTTTTCGGGCTCCTAAAGCACCCAGACGACACAAGGGAGATAAACATAACTTCATTTATTGGAAGTGGGATTCACCGTGGATAATTTTTGCAAGTAATAAGGGTATTCAAAAAACCAAGCGTTAACCCGTTTTGGGCTGGTTAAACTGCAATATCACTCAAAAGCAAAAAAAAATAATGTTTTCTGTGGATTTCTCTAAACGAGTCTTGTAGATTTTCAAGAAAAATTGGCCACTCGCAGGTCCTGGTGTGACTATACAAGTTGCATGGACAAAATACTCCGGTGAGCATTTGTTAACCCTCCACGGACTGCTAAATGTCAAAATTGTGATAAAATGGGCTGTTTTTGGACAGCAACAGTACCCAATGGGTATGTCACAAAGAAAAGTACCTCCTTTTATCGAGCGCACAATTTATACGGAAACATTTTTATAAGTAGTAAGGGTATTCAAAAAAAGTAGAAGTCTTAACCCATTTTTGGCAGGATAAAAAGAGATACCCCTTATTAACCGTCTACAGACTGCCGAGCGTCATAATTTTGTTGAAATGGGCTGTTTTCGGACACGCACAGCACGCAATGTATACCCCAGAGATACACATACTCTCCTTTGTTGGAGGTGGAATTCACTGAGGACTATTTTTGTAAGTAATAAGGGTATTCAAAAACCCAAGCGTTAACCCTTTTGGGGTGGTTAATAGAGATACCCATCAAAAGCTTAAAAAATCATGTTCTCTCTGGATTTCTTTACAGACATCTTGTAAGTTTTCAACGGAAAATGGCCATTGATAGGTTTTGATGTCACATTACTGGTTGCATGGATAAAATATTCCGATAAGCATTTGTTAACCCCCCACCCCCCCATGGGCTGCTAAATGTCAACATTTAAAAAAAAAATAGTTTGATTTTGGACACCAACAACAACAAATGGGATGCCACAGAGAAACATAACTTCTTTTCCGGACGCAAAACTGTTAGGGAAATTTTTTAGTAAGTAGTAAGGGTATTCAAAAATCGAGGTCTTAACCCATTTTCGTCTGGTTAAGAAGATGTACCCCTTAAAAGCTTAAGTTCCCATTTTCTTTGGATTTCTCCAAAAGATCTAGTAAGTATTCAAGACAAATTGACGATTTGCGGGTCTTGGAGTGACATTACAAGTTGCATGGACAAAATATTCCGGTAAAGGTTTGTTAACCCTCCAGATGCTGCAAAGCATAGACATTTTGAGAAATTGGGCTGTTCTTGGGCACCCATTTCACCCAATGTGTACCTGCGAGATAAACATAACCTCCTTCATTGGAAGTGGAATTCCCCGAGAATCATTTTTGTAAGTAATGAAGGTATTCATAAAACCAGGAATTAACCCGTTTAGAGCTGGTTACAGAGAGATACCCCTCAAAAGGTTAAAAATTCATGTTATCCGATGATTTCTCTGAAAACTTCACGTAGATTTTCAAGAAAAATCGGCCATTCTCAGATCTTAGTGTGTCATTACAAACTGAATGTACAAAATAGTCCAGTAAGCATTTTTTAACCCTATGCAGGTTCTCAAACATCAAAATTGTGTTAAAATGGACTATGTTTGCCTACCTGCAGCACCCAAAGTTAAGAGGAGAAATCAACATAAGTGGAAGTAGAATTCACTAAGAATTATTTTTGTAAGTAATAAGCATATTCAAGACACAAACCTTAACCCGTTTTGGGCTGGATAAACAATGATACCCATCAAAAGCTTAAAATTCATGTTCTCTCTGGATTTCTCTGAAAACATCTCAAAGATTTCAGTAAAAATGGCCATTCGCAGTTTTTGGTGTCAAATTACAAGTTGCGTGAATAAATATTTCTGTTAGCACTTGTTAACCCTCTGCGGGCTGCCAGACATCAATATTTAGGATACATTTGAGATAAAAATAGACACAGCAATCAGTGGGTATGTGTCAAACAAACATAACTCCTTCTGTTGGTCATTAACTTGTCGGACGACGATATTGATATTAACCCACTCCACCATTAATGATGGTTTTTACCTAAACAATTTTTTTTATCAAACTGAGTCATTTGAGACTACTATACTCACCTTTCTCAGAACACCAATGAAGGAACTTCAGTGAGACAGTTAAAAACAATTCATCAGACACTGTGGGGTCATGACAAATCATGGAATCTCATCGGGAAAAGCCATGATTCTCCAGAATCATAAAGTCTAGTTAGATATGATTTTCTTTCCCAGAATGGCCCATCATCAAGCTCGGCTGATATCACTTCAAACACGCCTGATACGACGCTGATCTCGTCCGATGTGAAACAAGCCAGTTGTTTCCCTTGACGTGTAGTTACTAGGCACAACCTATTTGTTTACATCGAAACCGTTATTCATCGAACGCAATCGAGAAAACTGGTGTTATATAATGGAATGGTTTGAAGCGGAGTTTTAGAATGGCGAGGAATTAGTGACGGAAATGACTGACGACGATTGTGTGGGAGAAGAGAAAAAAAGAAGAGAGTTGTACAGAAAATTTAACGCAAACCAGAGGCGGCGTAGCCGGGGTGGGGGGGGTGGGGGGGGGGGGGCACAGGGGCCACGTGTCCCTCCACTTTTTTTCCGTAGATGTGTTTCTCAGTTATACACTGAGTTAAAATGAGCGCGTGCAAACGTTTCAATATACAGGCATTCCTGTAACATTATTTGCAAAGCCAAACAATATTTAGCCAAAGAATCCTACTTTCGGTTGCTTCGGTCCGTTTCTTCTACTTCAACTATCTCCCAACCCGAAGGCTGGCCTTCGGGTTGGAAGATTGTTAAAGTGGAAGAAACGGACACGAAACTGACCACACAGTGGCATATTCATCTAAACGAGAGACTACCTCGAGTCATGGTACCGGTATACGATTGTAGCCTTTCTCACACTGGGTCGAACAATTGTAGCATTGTAAATTTGTGCCCCTCCACTTTTATCGAGCTTCCGCCGCCCCTGACGCAAACTAAGATTCAGAGTTGTAAGCAGAGATTAGTCGAAATGGGAGAACTGACAGTTGTTAAGCTATCAGAATGTCGCGACTTCCCCACACGGAGAAAAGGAAACTTGAGGCTTTGTGAATAGAATGAGAAACAATAACACAATGTCAGAAAACTGAAACAGATCTAAGAGCAGTTTGTGATTTATTTGGTTTAATAAAATTAATAAAGAGGTTACTCCTTAGTGTCATACTGGCCGAGATATCAGCACTCGGTAACTTCACATCAGCCTTCAACCTTCGGTCTCAGGTTTATATAATGTACAACCTCGGGTTGATGTCTCGGCCGATATGAAACTAATCAAGTAATAACCTCTAAATAATGTGAGAACTTGAAGCGGAGAGTAGAATACCATGTTCCCGGGCGGGCCCTATCTGGTGGTTCTCATTTCATGGATGTCACGTGATGTCGTACTGGAATGTAAGATGAGTGTGTCAGTCTTGTTGACATGGTGAATGGTCTGAGCGGTCATGCTGTAACATCATTGTCATGCTGATTGGTGTCGTCGGCAGGGCTCAAAATAAGCGGTGTCGCGTCGCTTTTTGCTATGCAAAACTTGCAAAAAGCTACACAATGTTCAATTATGTATAGCATTTTGCGATACAAGATAATCAACTGCACCCTAATAGGCTGCAGTTGATTATCTTGTATCGCAAAATGTAAATGAAAATTTGCAAACAAATTTGAAAACTAGTTCACTGATGCTTTACTTCTGATTGTGAAACATTCCAGGCATAACTCAGATTAACTCTCCATCAAGCATCATTAGCAACTTCATATGTAAGATGAGTTCTATTGGTTTAAATTCTTCCTGTTTTTACAACATTTTGCATAAAATGTCCATGAAAAATAACTTCAAGCCCATCAAATTAAAAATCCCAACTTCCATTTTGAGAACTCTGTTAAACAACCACGACGTCATTTGAAAATATCCAAGTCCATGCAACCCTTAAAGGCAGTTCAGTTAAAAAAAACATATTAAATGTTTCATGTGTTGCAGATCATTTGGAAATGCCCAGAAATGGATGGAAACTATTCTATCTACTAAGAAGAATTCAATACAAAACAGCATAATATAACTCCGGTATACAAAAATAGCTATGCAATTTTTACAAAATGCTATCCATTTTTGTTAAATGTGTAGCATTTTGCAACGCATAGAAAAAAAGTTATTTTGAGCACTGGTCGTCGGTTGCACAAGCGCAGTTCGCGTTGTGGGAGCACTTCGTGTTTCCATCGCCCATTTTGTTGATAGATGTGGTCATATTGTATTTTTAAAGTGTTTACATGTCACGTCGCTGTTGTTGGTAACACGTATCGTTTTAAACTTGATCAGTTTTCGAGTAAGTTCATTGAAGCAGGAGTAGAGTCAAGTTCTCGTTTCTGCCTGTTCACGTACGGTTTTTTCAACCCAGGCATTGTTATATTTACTTCTGTCGTTGTTTATGATATTGTGTTTGCACCAGGACCCATTTGTCATGTTGGAACTTTTCAAAAAATGTTTTCAGGATATGTTCAACTGAATGGGTGTATTTTATCTCTGTCTCGTCCTTTTGTTCTGTCTGCTTATTCAGCTTCAATTTTTACATCTCATGTCTGGTCGCTCGTTGGCTTGGTACGTTGAGATGCAGACTGTAAGCCGAGAGGACCTCGGTTCGAATCCCACCTACGGCAATCGCGTTGCGTCCTTGGGCAAAACCCTCCATCCCAATTGCTCACGTGGGGGCACGGTGTCGTTGTGTAGTAAGGCGTACTGCGCGTGTATATGGTGCACTTGTCATCAACCAATGCTAACCCTGCTTGTGTGGAGTTAGTACGTTGGGGAGTCTGACAGTTGCTCGCCGTTTCTCGGTGGTTCTCTCCGTGTACTCCAGCTTCCTCCACCCGTAAAACTGTCCGACACGAGGTGACCCTGGCTGTCGAAAGTGTCGTTATGCCCCAATAAATAAATAAATAAATAAAACACGTCTCGTGCCTGAACCTTACTTCTCCGTTCTGTCGATCCTTTTCTGTAAAACCCGGAACCTTTTTTCTGGCAATATTTCTTTTTCTGGCCCGGTTGTGGACAATTCTGTGGCATTCATCTCCTGATTCAATGCACTAACAGCAGAACACAAAACTATCAACAGAACATTTTTAGCTCAACTTAGCTTATCTAATCGCTCCGAGACATAGCGTTGACGGACGAAGGACGACGGACGGACAGAGGCTCTGTCCGTCCGTCGTCCTTCGTCCGTCAACACTATGTTTTGGACTTCTCTTCCCAAACCACTGGGCCAATTCAAGTGAAAGTGTGTGTGAGTGATGGCATTGCACTTTTGTTCAACTCAACATGCCAGCCCCACAGGGAGGGGGTGGGGAAATGCTCCATTTTTTTAATCTTCTTCTCATGAAGCAGTGGCTACAATAATTTGATATTTGGTATGTTTTTTTTTTGAGGTGTAGAATCAAGTTTATTCAAATGAAGTTCGTGGGGCCATATTTGCATTTGTCATGGGAGAGGCAACATGTTTGGCCCCACCCAAAATTTTTATTTTCTGAACCGATGGTCCGATTTGAACCAAATTTGGCATGTGTTATTATTGGGACATAAATACTTGATTGAAGAAAAAAAAGATTTTCGTGCCCCTTGGGAACTCCAGGAGTTAAAAATAGAAAAATATTTTCAAACGCCCATATTTCCAAAACCACACGGAACAGAGAACTGTATTTGGTATGAAGCATCCTTAGGACGAGTAGAATTGAATGGTAAAACGAAATGCCATCGGTTATGTCAGGCTGTTCTGTAGGGGACATCGAAAAGATGCTGTATCAGCATATTTGCAAAAATTATAAAAACAAATTATCCAGAACCAATGGTCAAAACCTTTTGATATTTGGTATACATCATCCATGGGGGGCGGGGGGGGGGGGGGGTCAGATACAGGTTTATTAAAATGGAGCCCCTTGGTTCATATTTGGGCTCAATACAGGAGCCCGATTTTTTACGTTAGGGTAAATGGGGATTAATCTTTAAAACTCTTCTTCTTCAGAACAAGCAGTCAGAATCTTTTAATGTTTGGCATACATCATTGTTATGTGGGTCAGATCCAAGATTGTTCAAACCAAGTCCCTAGGTTATTAGTGCAACATGAGGGATATTGTTTTAAAATCTTCAGATCCACCAGTCAGAATCGTTTCATATTTGGTATACAACATCTCTTGGGGTCCAGATTCAACTTTGTTCAAATCGGGTCCCTAGGTTAATATTTGGGGTCCCTATGGTAGCCCAAATTTTAATTTTGTGCAATATGAGGAAGTTTCTTTAAAAATGTTCTTCTTCAGATCCGCCAGTCAGAATGATTTCATATTTGGTGTACAACATCTCTGGGGGCGGGAGGGGGGGGGGGGGGTCAGACTTAACTTTCTTCAAGTCGAGAGCCAGGATTAATGTCTGGGCACTCTACGGGAGTCAGAATTTTATCTTTGTAAAATAATAGGGAATTTTTTCAAAAATCTTCTTCAGATTCATCAGTCAGAATCCTTTCATATTTGGTATACTACATCTCTAGGGAGGTCAGATTCACTTTGTTCAAATTGAGAGACTGGGTTAATAGTTGGGCTCCCTATGCAATATAAGGGAATTTCTTCAAAAATCTTCTTCAGATTAACCGATCAGAATCCTTTCATATTTGGTATACAACATCTCAAGGGGTGGGAGGGGTCGGATTCAAGTTTGTTCAAATCGGGTTACTAGGTTAATATTTGGGCTCCCTGTGATAGCCCAAATTTTAACTTTTTGCAATATGAGGACGTTTCTTTAAAAAATTACTTTTTCAGATCCACCAGTCAGAATGATTTCATATTTGATATACAACATCTCTAGGAGGAGGGAGGGGGTGGGGGAGATTCAAGTTTGTTCAAATCGGGTTCCTAGCTTAATATTTGGGCTCCCTATGGGAGCCGGAATTGGCCATGTAGGTGAAGAATTATATTTTTTTTATTAAGTACCCTCAAGAGGTGTGTAACTAAGATTAGTGTCAAGGGGCTCCATAAGGGAACTCCACTTTTTACATTATACTTCACTGAAGAAAAGGCAAAATGCTTGGACTATTTTGGTCACGCCTGAGGGGCTAAAGGATTGACAATTGATCCTTTGGAGATTGATTGATTAATGTAGATTCATTCTTGGGCTCTGTTTATATCGGGTTCTGTTCAAGGTGAGCTCTTCAGGTTCTGTGGGGCCTCTTGTTTTACTTCTGTCCCGCCCAAATCTAAGATGTCGTTATTTGTTTTCTCGTAATAGGATGGGAGATTATTAAAGAAATCCTTTGATGAGGCCTCGTGTCACGTCCGTCTTGTCATCTGGGTATTTGATGAGCAATTTGTCATAGCCTCGTTCTGGAAGATCAATATACACAAATCACTAGCATCAGTCGTGTGTACCTTTCAACCGATGATCGGAACCGGCCACAACAATCGGCCGATTGTGGACAATCGGATGACAACGGCAACGGCTCCTGGAATATCGGTTCAACCGATTGTTGCCAAGCATTATGAGATGATTCATTAACCGCATTTTATTCTCTTCTGCAATTGTTTAATTGTTAATGTAAAATGATACCATTCAATAAAATTGAGAAACAACCACAATGTGTATTCTTAATCTCTCTTGACGCCCCGTTACGGGACATACAAGTTAAACAACATACAAAGCTTACAACTGGGCGAAATCGCTAGTTCATACCGGAAAAGTGACGGTTACACTCCACTGACTCAGGCAGAAGTAAAATTACCAGTCGCACGCAGTTGGGCGGTAAACGTGGCTCTCGTGCGCGACTGGTAATTTTATTTCGACCCCAGTCAACGAAGTTTAAAAACGAAAAATGTTCAGTTTAATGTTGTTCTTTCGAGCCTCGACTTATCCTAGTGCACGGTATTACAATCGGAATCGGCATCGGAATCGACCGATTGTGAGCTCAAATAACCGGTATTCGGTCAACGACCATTTTTGGTAATCGGTTGAACACTAGTCGTGTGGGCCTGATACTCGAGTTTGTTGTATGAGAATTAGAGGGCCAAAAAAAATTCTGTCTGCAATTCCCCACCGCGTGCTACTCTTGCCCTCACCTGGGTATTATTTATTTATTTATTTATTTATTTATTTATTTATTTATTCAGGCAGGGTTAGATTGGTTGAAGACATGCGTACCATCGACGTGCAGTACGCCTTAGTACACGGCGTCATCGTGCCCACATGGGGACAATCGGGGTGAAGTGCCTTGCCCAAGGACACAACGCGGGAGTCCGAATTGATCGCTCAGACGGTCACCAATCCAATGATTAACCGGGCCCGACGTTGCTTAACTTCGGTGATCTACCGAGAACCGGTTACCGCAACGCCACCGCGTCCCCACCTGGGTATTGAATGACCATTTACCATATCACTACACGGTCGTTAGAGTGGCCCCCTGGGTCCAAGGCCTGGAGTTAGCCGTACAAGTATGAAGGGGCAATGGGGAAATCTCCCCATGGGGCCTCTCCTCAAGCCCCTTATCGCCTCATCCGGATATTTCACTTCCTTGTTCCTTCAAGGTGTGTGTGTGTGTGGGGGGGGGGGGGGGGGGGACGAAAGATAAAATATTTAACATCCAATTTCTTTTATTATTTCCATCAGTAAATTGTTTTGGTAAAAAAGTTTTTAAACTACTCGTTTCGTTTTATAATTGCTCGAAGTATTTGTGTCTGTCTTTTACTTCGTAATGCACAACCAGGGGCGCCGGAAGCACTTCAGGGCAGGGAAGTCAGACCCCGGGAAAAGGGCATTTACTCGCATTAGCAGCGCCGCCATGACATGTCGAAGCATGCAAGTCTCGAAGGCCGAAGGCCCGAGATGGGGGAGTTTGGGGGAGGGCCCCCTCCCATTATACAATATCCAGAGGCCTTGACCGGCCAGTTAATGTGAAAGATTGAAGAAGCAAAACAAGTGTATGTTTGGTTCCATGTAACCAAATTTGGTTCCCCAATCAGGATAAACTGAAGAACCAGTTTTGGTTCCTGGAGGAACCCAAATGTGTCTGTGTGCAACATTAGTAAAGCAAAACTTGTCTTCAACAGTAAACAACTACGTTTCTACTTTCGGGGGCTCCGGCGATGAGATAGGGTTATGTGACGTCATTAGATTCATTTGACAATTGAATGATACAATAAAAAAGAAATATACAAATTAAACCTTAGGGTTGGCCAATATAAAGAGGATAGAAACAATAACATTAACCGCGTATTTGCTTGTGCCTGAACAATAAAAACAAAATAAAACCCTGCATTATTGACATGTTGCAATCCGGGTCAGTTCAGTCCCTAGTGGTTTCGTCTCACTTGAGCAGAAAACAATTATTTTATTAAACACCCATAAATCAGAAAGTATTTTTATTTAATGCTCGGGTCAGTCCGTGCGAAATAATCATCTAGTTTGGGTTTGATGGTTGACACTTTTAAGACTTAATTAGCTTTAAGAGATTTTTCAGATTGGATTCTTATCGACGCATGTTGTATTGTATTCTGTATCATGTTCCTTTAACGGTAACGTAGCACAGGTGTGTGTCGTTTTTCTGAAGTAAAGTGCACGCTTTATTGAAACCATTGTTATTGCTTTGTATATTTCTTTTGCACACAATTATATAAAAAAAACTGCTGTAGTGCAAATTTGAATAAGCTAATTTACAAAATTATTTGTTAGAGTTTGCATCATCGGCTAATAAATTTTGTCTCTGGTTTGTGGCTGTTGCCTCCATCTTATAAACAAAAGATGTCACTTCTGCACTTCGGTGCTCCTAATTTGTTATAAGAACAGTAAGACAAAACAGAAAGTGAGGTTCGAGTTGTCCTGACACGCTCATTTCTTAAAGACCATTACCTCCTGAGGACACATTTCACCATATAGATTTAATCACAAGTTGTGCCTGTGATCTCAAAAGTTCGAACTTGTCACTGGGATTGCCACCCAGTAGTACGGTATACTATCACCAGTGGCATAGAACATGGGGGGGGGGCACTTACCACCACCACCTCTAAGAAATTGCCAAAGAGAGGATTAAGTTTTCGTCATATTTAAACATTCTTCCATCATCATGTTCAGCACAAAGGACGTCGGAGCCAGGGGGCATGAGGGTACAGGGGGCTCGTGCCCCTAAACTTTTTTTCCAGATATGTTTCGCAGTTATACAATGAGTTAACCCTTTACCTAACGTAACGGCCAAAACCGGCCAGCGCTATTCTCAAAAATCGCCTATTAATTTTCATTATTTTTTTCATTTTTTGTCTCAAAAACATAGGTTATGACCCCTCGTTGGAACGAGCTCGTCGAGCTCGTTCCAACGAGGGGTCATAACCTATGTTTTTGAGACAAAAAATGAAAAAAATGAGTTATTCAAGAATTATTTTTGCAAGTGTCGTCTGCTTTTCGGGTTAGGTAAAGGGTTAAAAGGGTGCACGCAAACGTATCAATATACAGACATTCCTGTAACATTATTTGCAAATCCAAACAATATTTAGCCCAAAAAACCCACTTTCGATCGCTTCGGTCCGTTTCTTCTATTTCAACCATCTTCCAACCCGAAGGCAGGCCTTCGGGTTGGAAGATGGTTGAAGTAGAAGAACGGACAAGGCAGTGATCACACAGCGGCGTATTCATCTAAAGAAGAGTCTATATAGTTAGGCATGGTACATTTACCATATACGATTGTAACCTTTCTCACACTGGGTCGAACCATGTTAGCATTGTACATTTGTGCGCCTCCACTTTTAGTGAGCTTCCACCGCCCCTGTCAGCACACATATTTTAACCATTTGAACCGGCTTTTCCGGCCAAGAAACGCGATCCGTCATAATTTCATTAAGTAGATTGCTGCTAAGTGAACGTGTGGAGAGGACCAATAAATATTTCCAACGTGCAGCCTCAAGGCTGCACCTTGAAAAATATGAATTGACTACCCCGAAATAATGAATATGAGCTCTTCCAATTGCTGCCATTCAACTGACATGGGAGATACCACCAGGTTTTAAAGGGTTAAGTTTAATTGACGAATGTATCACTGCAAAACTATTCATAACTATTATAGAAAGCAAAACACAGTGACGTACAGGTTTACTGAATAACAGTCCTAAAAATACTTCACTGCTGTTGCTTTTGTTAATATTAAAAGAGGCAGAATCCAGTTTTAACAATGGGAGTAAAAGTTGTCAAATAAGTCTGACTTAATCTACTACTTTTCCTTCCGGTGTGAGAACTATATACGCAGATTGGAAAACAGTGTAAACAGGTTCAGAAAAAAAATCAGCCTCAATTTTCCATTTTGTTTCTCGGATGTATCCCCCTGCCAACAGCACAATACATGAAGGGTTTCACTTCGGAACAACTTGAAACATCAACTTACGAAAGTTCTCTACACAAGTATCTTTATTAGCCTACGCAAATTGTCCTGAACGAGAATTTCAGTGCTAATAAACCATTTTGTCACATTTGTCCAACAATAACTGATGGTTTTGTGGTGTCGAGAAATCCGGTTTGAATCTACCGGGAATGCCACGAAATTGCTTGTTTTTAATAACTATAGATTTTGAAAAATTTCCCTGGATTCCCCCTCCCTTGCTCTCCCCCGGGTAACGCACCTCGCGTAGCGCCATCGATAGGAACGGATAATCTGGTTCGTCCGCTAGAAAGTATCCCCACCCGAATATTATTTCCTTGCTTCGTCCCTGGCTATCACATCGACAACCATTTTAAATTTATATGTGCGTGTATTTAAAACTTTATACTATATGGATGGTAGATCCAGCACGAGAAACGTTTTAATTGGTTCATTCAAGACCTTTAAAATAAAAAAAAACATTCACATGCCACCCTGAAAGGCAAAGAAGAGTGTATGTCTCTTAACCCTTTACCCAACGTAACGGCCAAAACCGGCCAGCGCTATTCTCAAAAATCGCGAATTAATTTTCAATATTTTTTTCATTTTTTGTCTCAAAAACATAGGTTATGACCCCTCATTGGAACGAGCTCGTTCCAATGAGGGGTCATAACCTATGTTTTTGAGACAAAAAATGAAAAAAATTAGTTATTCAAGAATTTTTTTTCAAGTGTCGTCTGCTTTTCATGTTAGGTAAAGGGTTAATAGAAGTCTGCTTGTCATTTTTTTTTCTTTCTGAAATCCAAAGGTGAATTCCACTGCTTGAGTAAGTATATTCATAAACATATTGATTGTTTGTATGGCTCTAATTAAAGAATTACTTTTTTATGAATGTTATCTTTTATTTACACAGAATGACGTCACAAAAGTGACATCTTTGGTAATAAACGAAAATAAGAGGCAGCTCTCAGAGATGTCTGTAGTTTTCGTTTATCAAAAGTAACAAAAGAAAAACCTGGCTTTCGATTACAAGGCAATTAGAAGTAACTAGTTAACAGATTATCCGTTATTACTAATATCTGTCAGCATTTTGTGTCTTCCCCAGTGCTCAAAATAACTTTTTTTCTATGCGTAGTAAAATGCTACACATTTCCAAAAAATGAATAGCATTTTGTAAAAATTGCATAGCTATTTTTGTATACTGGAGTTATGTTATGCTGTTTTGTTTTGAATTCTTCTAAGTAGATAGAATAGTTTCCATCCATTTCTGGGCATTTCCAAATGATCTTCAACACATGAAACATTTACTATGTTTTTTTTTTAACTGAACTGCCTTTTAGGGTTGCATGGACTTGGATATTTTCAAATGACGTCGTGCTTGTTTGACAGAGTTCTCAAAATGGAAGTTGGGATTTTTAATTTGATAGGCTTGAAGTTATTTTTCATGGACATTTTATGCAAAATGTTGTAAAAACAGGAAGAATTTAAACCAATAGAATTCATCTTACATATGGAGTTGCTAATGATGCTTGATGGAGAGTTAATCTGAGTTATGCCTGGAATGTTTCACAATCAGAAGTAAATCATCAGTGAACTAGTTTTCAAATTTGTTTGCAAATTTTCATTTACATTTTGCGATACAAGATAATCAACTGCAGCCTAATAGGCTGCAGTTGATTATCTTGTATCGCAAAATGCTATACATAATTGAACATGGTGTAGCTTTTTGCAAGTTTTGCATAGCAAAAAGCGACGCGACACCGCTTATTTTGAGCCCTGGTCTTCCCAGATGATCTAATTTTCAAAACTGCAATCCCGTAAGAAAGTTAGATTATGTGGGATTTTCAAGGATGACTGATTACTGGATTTACTGGGGAGAAATTTGGGTGAGTTCATCATTTAGCTTTTGGTGGGAGAAAATAATGATAAAAAAGTAAAAGTTGTATACTTCAATAAACTACTTTTATGCTTCATTTTATGAATGAATGAATGAATTTTACTCTCATTCCCCGAGTACATGCGCAATATTTGTTGAAAAAAAGTTGATTGATACGAGATAGCTGCGGAGTCTCATAGTGAGAATCCCCTCAAATATTTTTCCAATACGGCTAACCATATAATTGGGCGGTAGTTAGAAGGGTTGGTAAGGTCTTTGTCGGGTATAGGTATCACGCCTCCTGTGGACACTTTCCAACATTTTCAGAAGTATCCACAGAAAAGACAGCAGTTCAGGAGTTTATCGACAAAGAGAACACATTTTATCGCCAACCAAATTTGCGTGGGGAACCCGTGTTACTATTTCGTCCCCTGAGTCCCAATGTGTTCTATGTGCCTACTGGCACATAGAACACATTGGAAATCAGAGGATAATTTTTAACTATCGCTATCGGGTCTTTCGTCGAAGTTGGGTTCTTTGAAAATTGAGTTGTTATCTTGAACAAATTTATTTGTTTTTTACCTTGCAAAAGTGGACAGAAAAAACAGAAAGAAATGAACAGCATTTAAAGTATAAACACAAAACACCCCCAGGAACCCAAAGTAGAGTAACCCAGTCAAACTTAGCGGTCCGGTGGGCATGTAAATTAGACTATCTGGGGACAATGTTAATTATCCATAATCGGATTATAGCGATGGGGTAGAGGTGAGAAATTAGACAAACTGGGACTGAACCCAGCATTTCACCTACCAACACTAAAAGTCCATTTTGGCTCTCTGTTTGGCGAGTGTGTTTTTACAGTAATTTGCAAGTTTTTATTCCCAGAAAAAAATAGCAAATCGTACCTCCTAGACATTTATATTAATGGGAAGGACAGTGTCTGTATCAAATTTCAGGATGCGAACATTGTTGATATTATGAACAGAAAAAAATACAGAATATCAAAAGATGATTTTCTTATTTTTAAATGACTTTCCACAGAGAATAATAGCCAAACATTTAAACTGATTGGGAAAAAATGTAAAAAGCCAGCTTTTGTATTTTACTACTGTACAGCAACATGTCCGAAGATTGTGTAAAGATGCGCACATCGATGATACAGATTCGTTAACATTTCGAAACTTTAATTTTTATGTAAAATCCCCATACCTTCAGTGTTCTTGACAGCTGAGGAAAATTAAAGGGAGCTAACTTTCCTGTAAATCTCTTCCAAAATTTTTTTCGTCGACCTGGACACTGAGCGTGTGAGAGAACGAACGGTGGTGAAAAGTGCTATAGCATACAGCACTCTGATGGCAGAATTTTAGCCAGGCTAAGTGAAGAAGTGATCACCACCCCACCACCCCCTCCCCTAGGTGAACTCTAGCACGTTGGAATGTGTCATACTGATACATAGCAAACGTTTCCTTTTATAACTTTTGATAAATGAAAAACAAGAGACAGCTCTGTGAGCAGTCACTTGTTTTTCATTTATCAACAGTTATAAAAGGAAACTTGGCTTTATCTTCTACCGATGTCAAAAGTGTTTTCTCAACCATTATATGCTTCTTGATTGGAGCTTCCTCGTCCATCCAATAATTTCAAGGGAAATAACTTTATCGAAAACCGATTTGTATGTCGATATAAATAAGGGATGTTCGCCCGCTTGTAGGGGGGCGCGGTGGCGTTGTGGTAACCGGTTCTCGTCAGATCACCGAATTTAAGCAACGTCGAGCCCGGTTAGTCCTCGGATGGGTGGCCGTCTGAACGATCGATTCGGACTCCCGCGTTGTGTCCTTGGGCAAGGCACTTAACCCCGATTGCCCATATGGGGGCGCGATGACACCGTGTGCTAAGGCGTACTGCACGTCGATGGTGCGCATGTCTTCAACCAATCTAACCCTGCCTGTGCTGCAGTGCGGAGTTACGATGTTGGGGAGTTGGCAGCTGCTCGTCGTTGCTCAGTGGTTCACTCCGGGTACTCCGGCTTCCTCCACCCGTAAAACTGTCACCGTCACGATATGGCCTTGTCTGTTAAAGTGTCGTTAAACCCTAATAAATAAATTCGTCCGCCTGGACCAGCTTTTTCCAATAAGGGTCATAAGCTATTGTTCTGGAAGAGAACATAACAAAATTTTCAGAGAAATAAATGGCGATATTAAGCTCTGCTTGCATTCTGGGCGATTTGATAGCAAAGTTCAGCACACCAACATTTATCCGAAAGCTGCTAATTTAAAAACTTAAGAGTGGACCATTTGACGAAACTACAATATTTATTATGTAACAATACCCTTATGTTTGAGATGTTAGGCTAAAGAAAATTAATCTTTTGATTCTCAGGCAGCGGCGCATTCGTTTTTTCGGCCCGCGTTCGTCATATTTATTTCGGAGGTAAAAATAAAAATGTATAAAACTATCATAGTTTGTGATTTTAGCGGTATATCACATCGCGATTTGCAATGTAACATGTCGTATACATTGATACAGTATTGTTATTCTCTTCGCGAAATGCGACACGATTCTCATATATATGTAGAACAATGTAACACCCTATTATTTACGTTTGACTGAATACGAAACATGGGTAAGGGAAATGGTGGCTTTTGCACTGGTACCCTCATTTTTTATTTATTTATTTATTTTTTTTTTTTGGGGGGGGGGGAGGCCTAATTGTGGTTTTTAGCACTCAGCAGATTCAAAAACTTCTTATTATTTTTTTATCTCCATTTTAGTTGTTCTACACAGATTTTGGGTTGTATGATCACTGTTACAAAACAAACTATCAGTGAAATCAACATGGAAGCTCTAGTATTTAATTTTAGGCTCTCACAACTGGATTTTAGGCATCGGCGACCATTCCATCGGGAATAAAAAAATAAAAATAAAAACCTACCCCCCTCATTCGTTTTAAAAAAAAATTACCTGAGAATCAATTATTTAATTTTGTTTGGCCTTATATGCTTCGTATGAAAGCGCTCGTTCGTATAGATATTATTATTTTAAAGAATTACTTTCGTGAAAGAATAAACGAAAGTTTCGGTTTTGTTTCATTTATTATTGTTTTTAAAAAGTTTATTAGTTTATTAGTAAACTGTCCGACACGAGGTGACCCTGTCTGTCGAAAATGTCGTTAAACCCAAATAAATAAATAAATTAATAAATAAATAAATAAATAAATAAATAAATAAATAAATAAATAAATACTGAGTTAGGTTTCAAGTCCGCACCGACGATCAATGACCAGGGAACAGTCGAAAACATTTAACTCTCACTCCACCATGTCGGAAAATTTTGAAATCTTGTCTTCGGTATCTGATTATGCCAGGGGTTAAAGATGAACTTAAACGGTCTGTTCAGTCTAATTGACATCAATGACAACTCCATCATTAGCAGAAAATGTTCATTTGTAACACGATAGTATCGCTGTAGTGATTTAAATATTTGGCTATTTGACGACATGAGGTAACCCATTAATGTTACAAATCTCGCCACCTGTCCGCTAAAACATTACAGGTAAACTGTCATTTACCAAGCCATTTTCCAGATTAGTTCTGATTGCTTTCATGCGTCACATTGTTTACAGTGGACAGGTAAAAAGTGCTACCGCTGTGATTGTGTGACAATATTAAGTCAATACTGCGTCGCGAGTGCTAATGTATGGCGACAACAGGCATTCGATAATCGACCGTTTTGTACCATGGTTTTCCGACCGACAAGGACACAATATGTAACACAATGTTGCTAACGGGTCTGAGCACTTTTTGTGAATCCAGAAATTTTGAGAGAAAGGAGGTGTTAACTGTAGAAGTTCAAAGAAAATTATTAGTAAACAAACGTATTAAAACCAGCTTTGTTTCGGCCATTTCAAAACAAGTATGCCCGAATTTCTGTGTGAAAAAATCTCATCAAATTGATAAGGCGAGTCACTAACTCTTTGAACCCTCGTTTCCTGGAATGGTAGGGCGTTTGTGTAGACTTACGATGAGATAGGTCGGTCCAATATCAATATACAGGGAGGATAAAATAACTGTAGTCTGCAGCCGGATAGCTGCAGACTGCAGTTATTATTTTATCATCAATGCCACGTGTTTCGACCTCTAAAAATAAGACAAAATGGGACGAAATTATGCCTTGGACCGAAAAATCGGTCTTGTGCGTTCAAAGGGTTAATAATTTAACCACAAGAGTCCTCTCGAGCTTTAGGATTAAATTATTACTGAACCCTTCTGTTTTGTTGAGGTTTAACAACACTTTCAACGGTCAGGCTCATGTTGTGTTGAACAGTTTTTCAGGTGGGGAGGCCGAAGTATACGGAGAGAACCATTGAGCAACGACCAATATTGCATTGACGGACCCTGCAACTTACTAAACCGGCTCAAGCAGGGTTAGCATTTGTCGAAGTTATTTGCGCCATCAACGTAATGTACACCCAAGCATCATGTTTTATTGTTCTCTGACTTTGACAATTAGGATTACAAAGTATCGCACCCAAGGACACGGCGCATATAAGCTAGCCTGGATCGAACCCCCGACCTTTCTATTTGAAGGTCAATACGCAATCAATTAGCCATCCTGCCATGGGCTCCAGAAGCTAATCCACTGCAAATGTCACCTTGTTTCACTCAAGGGACGATATAAGGCTTTAAGAAGGATACTGCTGGGGGTGGCATTATTATACAGCCCAGTGGTGACGCCAGGGGGAGGTCAAGGGGGGGGGGGGGCTACAGCCCCCCCCCCCCCCCCCGTCGGGAGGTCCAGCCCCCCTCCCCCCCCCTGTCGGAGATTTTTAGTCAGTCCGTCGGAGAGTCTCGTAAACCCGACTTCACGAGAAATTTCCGACAATCGAATGTAGATATCTCGTCTTGTCAGTCTCGAACCCGTACAGCACTGGAACTTTGATAGAGAATAGTGATTCTCACGAAATTCCTTAATGTCGTTCGTCAAACTGGCTTTATAGATGGAATATTTCCCGACCTTATTATAATATGTTTACTTTAACCCTTTACCTAAGGTAACGCACAAAACCGGCCAGCGCTATTCTAAAAAATCGCCAATTAATTTTCATTATTTTTTTAATTTTTTGTCTCAAAAACATAGGTTATGACCCCTCGTTGGAACGAGCTCGTCGAGCTCGTTCCAACGAGGGGTCATAATCTATGTTTTTGAGACAAAAAGTTGAGCTCGTTCCAACGAGGGGTCATAACCTATGTTTTTGAGACAAAAAATGAAAAAAATAGTTATTCAAGAATTATTTTTGCAAGTGTCGTCTCCTTTTCATGTTAGGTAAAGGGTTAAATAATCAACAAACATACTCAATTTGCTTCTATTTTGGTTCTCCAATTTACCAATTTTCACTCATTTTCCTTCGTTTGGGAGGTCAAATTTTATAGCCCCCTGTCGAAGAGGTCAGCCCCCCCCCCCCACCCCCCTGTCGAGAAATCCCTGGCGTCACCCCCGATACAGCCGCTTAATGTAAATTCAGCCATTTTTGCATTGCAATATATACCTCATATATGTTAATGTACTAGTAATGAGAACTAGAAAAAATTAGATCATTGGTCATTTGTGTTTTATGAATTATTGCTGGAACATGAGAGCCAGAATTTGATTTGCCAGAATGCTGGTTATTGGAAGGAACCTGTTTAAAATCACTATTAATGACACCAGAGAAAATGGGATCCGTTGGTCATTATTTTTTTTAAGTTATTGCACGGTCAAGCAAAAATCACAAAAATTCCAAGATATCTGCCATGGTGGCCATATTGGATATGACAGAAAACTATTTATCGAAAGGAGTCTCCCTCTAGTCACTACTAATCCACCACAAAAATATGATCCATAGTGCATTTCATTTTCAAATTATTGTCCAGACAAGAATCCAAGATGGCTGTCATGGTGGCCGTGCTATATAGGGCAGAAAACTGATTGTCGAAAGTAACCTTCCTCTAGTCACCACTAAACCACCACAAAAATAGGATTCATGGTGCATTTCATTTTCAAGTTATTGCGTGGACAGCAAAACTGACAAAAACTCCAAGATAGCTGCCATGGTGGCCTTATTGGATACAGACGAAAACTGATTATCGAAAGGAACCTACCTCTAGTCACCACTAATCTATCACAAAAAAATATGATCTAGGGTGCATTTCGTTTTCCAATTATTGCCCAGACAAGTAAAAATAACAAATATCTAAGATGACTGCCATGGTGGCCATATTGGAAGTGCCAGAAAACTTATTATTGAAAGGAACCTTCCTCTGGTCACCACTAATCCACCACAAAAAATGAGGTCCATCATGCATTTCATTTTCAAGTTATTGCACGGACAAGCAAAAATTACAAAAAATTCAAGATGGCTGCAACGGCGGTCATATTGAATATGGCAGAAAACTGATTATCGAAAGGAACCTTCCTCTGGTCACCACTAATCCACCACAAAAAATGAGGTCCATCCAGGGGGGGGGGGGGGGGGGGGTACTAAAAATTTGCAAGACGTGACGTCCTATTTTTTATTCGGCTCCTTTTTACACCCACCCACCCACTACGTGCAAATTTTCTACTACCGTTCTCAGACACCCACCCTCCACTCTCCCATTAAAATCCAAAATAAACTTATAAACTTGGTAGGCACAGCTGTCTTTAGGGGGTTTTCATAATGTTCGTAACCATTTACCCAACGTAACGGCCAAAACCGGCCAGCGCTATTCTCAAAATCGCCAACATACTCAACTTAATTCGTCGTAGGGATGTATTATTCGAAAAGTTATCTCCCCCTGTGAATACTGGAGTCTGACTGTAATGTAATTAGCATTGATCCACTGAAAGGTGTGAATAAAATCTTGTTTGTCGGGAAATCGTTTTCTCAAGCGGCGTAAGTAATTAATAGGGCTATCGCACCTTTCCTTTTATTCACACCGAAACCTTCTGCATATTGTGGACTGTGGGTTCAACTGTTTTTACAACAATCAAATTTGTCTTGGTTTTAACATCAAAAGGAAAAAAATGGGCAAATGTCAGATTATATATTTTTATATGATTAGAGAGGACAATATCTATATTATATGCACATATGCGCAGAGCATTGCTAATATGAAGACTAAAAAATATTTTAATCTCTAAAAGTTGACGAAAACGCAATTTTCCATTATTTTACATGGCACTCTACACGAAATAACCGTACCTTTTTAAATGAACAGGGGAAAAAAATTGGTCGAATGAAATGGTTCGATTATATCACCAAGTGAGAGCATATATATTGTTCTTAAATGTCTGATGCGCAGAGCAAATATAACTTTCACGGGTTTTATATAATTTTGAGAAATATAAAAATTCCCCATTCAATTAGTGCTAATTTTTGCAAGCCAATTCCTAGCAATCAGGGGAGATAACTATTTGGTAAATAGATGCGAATAACGAGAATAGTTGAACATGTTAATTTTTATTATTTTTTCATTTTTTGTCTCAAAAAGATAGGTTATGATCCCTCATTGGAACGAGCTCGTCGAGCTCGTTCCAATGAGGGGTCATAACCTATGTTTTTGAGACAAAAAATGAAAAAAAAATAGTTATTCAATCATTTTTTGGCAAGTGTCGTCTGCTTTTCATGTTAGGTAAAGGGTTAAACTGGTACCACCAATTTAAACCTCTGTGAGCTGCTGTGGGCCCCAATCTACAAATGACAAGCTGTTCATTATCAGGTTTGGCCAGAGCAGGTGCACATATACGGGAACAAATTTTCATTTGAATTGTTCCCAAAATATTGTCTGCACATTTTCTACATTTCGAACAAAACACCCACCCCCTACTAACGTGTGACATTTTCCCAGATTAAGCCCAATATTCTCACATATAAAGCCTCCTGATGTTGTATTTATGTTAAGAGTGTGATGTACAACATCATCTTTAAGGTTTGAAACACAAATGATGGTATATATTAGCTGTTATATTGATATATTTTTTAAAAATTCAAAAAATTGCACAAGTTGGAAATGCACATTTTTTGGCGCACTCAAGAGACCCACCTACCCCCACGTCACGTCTTGCAAATTTTTGGTGGCCTCCCCCTGGTCCATCATGCATTTCATTTTCAAGTTATTGCACGGACAAGCAAAAATTACAAAAAAATTCAAGATGGCTGCAACGGCGGCCATATTGGATATGACAGAAAACTGATTATCGAAAGGAATCTTCCTCTAGTCGCCACTAATCCACCACACAAAATAGTTTCCATGGCGCAATTCATTTTCAAGTTATTGCGCGGACAAGCAAAAATTACAAAAGATCCAATCTGGCTGCCATGGCGGCCATATTGGATATGACAGAAAACTGATTATCGAAAGGAACCTTCCTCTAGTCACCTCTAATCTCCCACAAAAAAACAAGATCCATCATGCATTTCATTTTCAAGTTCTTGCACGGACAAGCAAAAATTAGAAAAAATCCAAGATGGCTGCAACGGCGGCCATATTGGATATGGCAGAAAACTGATTATTGAAAGGAAACTTCCTCTAGTCACCACTAATCCACCACACAAAATAGGATCCATGGTGCATTTCATTTTCAAGTTATTGCACCTCCAAGCAAAAAATTACAAAAAATCAAAGATGGCTGCCATGGTGGCCAGATTGGATACAGCAGAAAACTGATTATCACAGAGAATTTTCCTCTGGTCACCACTAATTCACCACCAAAATAAGATCCATGTACATTTCATTTTCAAGTTATTTGGCGGACAAGCAGAAATGACAAAAAATCCAACGGCGGTCGTATTGTATCTGGCAGAAAACTGATTATCGGCAGGAACCTTCCTCCTGTCACCGCTAATCCATCACAAAAGATAGGGTCCATCATGCATTTCATTTTCAAGTTATTGCTCGGACAAGCAAAAATGACAAAAAATCCAAGATGGCTGCCATGGCGACCATAATGGATATACCAGAAAACTGATTATCGGAAGAAACCTTCCTCTGGTCACCACTAATTCACCACAAAAATAGGATCCCTGTACATTTCATTTTCAGGTTATTGCGCGGACAAACAAAAATTACAGAAAATCCAAGATGGCTGTCATGGCGGCCATACTGGATATGCCAGAAAACTGATTATCGAAAGGAACTTTCCTCTAGTCACCACCAGTCTACCACAAAAAAAATAGGATCCATGGTGCATTCGTTGTTACTGCACGGCCAAGCAAAAATTGCAAAAAATCCAAGATGGCCGTCATGGGGGACATATTGGGTATGCCAGAAATTTGACTATCAAAAGGAACCTTCCTCTAGTTACCACTAATCCAGCACAAAAAATAGGATCCATAGTACATTTCATTTTCAAGTTATTGTGCAGGGGACAAGCAAAAATTACTAAAAAATCAAAGCTGGCTGCCATGGTGGCCATATTGGATATGACAGAATAGTGATTATCGAAAGGAACCTTCTTCTCACCAGTAATCCACCAAAAATAGGATCCATGGTGAATTTCATTTTCAAGTTAGTGCGCGGACAAGCAAAAATTACAAAACATCCAAGATGGCTGCCATATTGGATATGGCTGAAAAATGATTATCGAAAGGAACCTTCCTCTTGTCAGCACTAATCCACCACAGAAAACAGGAGCCATGGCTGGTGCATTTCGTTTTGAAGTTATTGTGGGAACAAACAAAAGTTTACGGACAGACGGACGGACAGACAGATGGGCAGACGGACATAGCCATACCATAATACGACCTGATCCAGAGAGCGGCGGTATAAAAATCACCCCGCATTGTATAGCTTCATTGTTTGGTGATTAGCGACCAAACTCCTTCATTTTACCTGACACAGCACTCCACCCCACCCCCACCACGCCCCCACACCCATTGACAATGACATACGTAAAATATATTATAAAAGAATACTCGAGAGTCGAGAGTTTCTCAGTTACAGTTCTCGGAAAGTAAAGTATTTTCCACCAGTGAACTTCTGGCGAAAAAAGACCGCTTGCTTCCTAACTTCAGGCCAAGAAAAGATGCCCCACCCCCTCCCCCAGCACCACGCTCCCGACGCCCTTGCTTCACGCTCCCAGCAGAACCTATCCACAATACAAAATGAACTCGTCCATTTTCGGTAGACAGTTTTATAAGGCTAAACAAAATTAATCTTTTGATTCTCAGGCAGCGGCGTATTCGTTTTTTCGGCCCGCGATCGTCATATTTATTTCGGAGGCAAACTTCAAAATGTATAAAACTATCATAGGGTGTGATTTTAGCGCTATGCCATAGCGATTTGCGATGCAATATGTCATATACATTGATACAGCATTGCTATTCTCTGCGAAATGCGACACGATTCTCATACGTACGTACAAAATAAATATTTATTTAACATCTTGAGGTCTGAATTATTTTTGATGGTTTGAATTTGTTCATCAAAAATTGTTTTATTACAAATTATTGGAGAGTGCCTGTTGGCACTCTCCAATAATTTGTAACAAAACAAATTTGTACAAACTATCATTTACATTTGACTGAATACGAAACATGGGTGAGTAAAATGTTGGATTTGCACTGATTCCCTCATATTTTGAAAACCCTGATAGTGGCGTCTATCACTCAACCAGGTGAAAAACTCTTTATTATTTTTTATCACCATTTTAGTTGTTCCATCAGGAGGAGGCCACCAAAAATGTGCAAGACGTGACGTGGGGGTGGGTGGGTCTTCTGAGTGCGCCAAAAATGTGCATTTCCAACTTGTGCAATTTTTTGAATTTTTTAAAAATATATCAATATATCAGCTAATATATACCATCATTTGTGTTTGAAACCTTAAAGATAATGTTTTACATCACACTCTTAACATAAATACAACATCAGGAGGCTTTATATGTGAGAACATTGGGCTTAAACTGGGAAAATGTCACACGTTAGTAGGGGGTGGGTGTCTTGTTCGAAATGTAGAAAATGTGCAGACAATATTTTGGGAACAATTCAAATGAAAATTTGTTCCCGTACACCTGCTCTGGCCAAGCCTGATAATGAACAGCTTGTCATTTGTAGATTGGGGCCCACAGCAGCCCACGGAGGTTTAAATTGGTGGCACCAGTTTAACCCTTTACCTGACATGAAAAAGGACGACACTTGCCAAAAAATGATTGAATAACTAATTTTTTTCATTTTTTGTCTCAAAAACATAGGTTATGACCCCTCATTGGAACGAGCTTGACGAGCTCGTTCCAATGAGGGTTCATAACCTATGTTTTTGAGACAAAAAATGAAAAAATAATAAAAATTAGTTGGAGATTTTTGAGAATAGCGTTGGCCGGTTTTGACGGTACGTTGGGTAGAGGGTTAAGAACATTATGAAAACCCCCTAAAGACAGCTGTGCCTACTAAGTTTATAAGCTTATTTTGGATTTTAATGGGAGAGTGGGGGTGGGTGTCTGAGAACGTAGTAGATTTATTTATTTATTGATGTTTAAGGTCACATATTTATGCACAATGGCTAATCATGACCGTGACAGTTTTACGGGTGGAGGAAGCCGGAGTACCCGGAGAGAACCACCGAGCAACGACGAGCAGCTGCCAGCTCCCCAACATCGTAACTCCGCACTGCAGAACAGGCAGGGTTATACTGGTTGAAGACATGCGTACCAGCGACGTGCAGTACGCCTTAGTACACGGCGTCATCGTGCCCCCACGTGGGCAATGGAGATGAAGTGTCTTGCCCAAGGACACAACGCGGTTGCCGCAGGTGGGATTCGAACCGAGGACCTCTCGGCTTGCAGCCTGCACCTCTACCTACTGAGCCACCGCGCTCCCGAACGGTAGTAGAAAATTTGCACGTAGTGGGTGGGTGGGTGTGAAAAGGAGCCGAATAAAAAATAGGACGTCACGTCTTGCAAATTTTTAGTGGCGCCTCCCCCCACCCCCCCCCCCCACCCCCTGGTTCCATGTTGATTTTGTGTTGTATGATCACTTTTACAAACAAAAAAGTGAAATCAACCTGGAAGCTCTAGTATTTAATTCTAGGCTCTCATAACTGGATTTTAGGGATCGGCGACCATTCCATCAGAAATAAAAACTAAAAATAAAAACCGCCCTCCCTCATTCGTTTTAAAAAAAAAGTGCCTGAGAATCAACTATTTAATTTTGTTTGGCCTAAACGGCAATGCCAGGAAAATGGTTTGAAAGGTTAAATAACTAAATATATTATATCATTTACCCATATCAAATTTGATATTTTTTACAACAGGTGGGAGGAGGGGTTACAACTTCCAAATCCTCCTTTGGGTTCACCTACTCATAATGTGACACAGAACGGTATTTTATCAGCAAAGGATGCATCATTTACAGAACAGGCACAGTGCTCAACAAGTTTATAACTTGTTTGTTTTGAAAATTGAAATCCTTTCTCGAATCATTAGTGGATATTGTTATCAGGGACGTCGCGACAGGGGGGGTGGGGGTGTCTCCCCCCCCCCCCCAATATTTGTCAAAACCTCAATAGTTGGAAATTCGGAGGGCAAAAATATCAACAGTTAGAAATTTAAAAAACTACTGAATATACGGTATAATTCACTAACAAACCTATTTTTCCGACTGGAGGACCATAATAAGGAAATATTCCGACTACCGAGACTTTCGGGTGAAAATCGGGTCAAAGAATTCCGACTCCACGCGGCCTGCAGTCTGAATGACATCAATTAGAAGAGTCCATAATCACCATTTGGGGTAGACCAATCCATATTCTAAACGTGCAGCCTTTGGGCTGCACGTTGAAAATATCGATTGGTCTACCCTACAAATTCACTGAGCAGCCATTCTACTTTTTAAATGTATGGCGTGTCATGATCCTGGACCGGAAAAGCGGTCTTACGGGTTGAAAGGGTTAATAAAAAAGTAATTGTTGTCATGTCAAGTACCTGTGAAATGCTCTAGAAACACAAAACTCCCACTTTCCCAAAGGCGATGTTTCAAATTTGCCCGTCAGACAGGAGGCGTACGAGCCACTGGGGACAATTCGGACAAAGCAAGAAGATATTGAAAATTTGTATCCAACTCGAATTAAAAATGTTTCCCTACAAAAAAATCACTGAATTTGGAACTGA
Organism: Pictodentalium vernedei; assembly: GCA_031216915.1. NCBI lineage: Eukaryota > Metazoa > Mollusca > Scaphopoda > Dentaliida > Dentaliidae > Pictodentalium > Pictodentalium vernedei. Next base: position 689,584,474 of record CM062295.1, read on the forward strand.
AAATTAGCCTTATAACTATTACCAGAACCCATGAAAACGCATCTGAGCACATCAATTTTTCAAAATTTTCTAGGGGAGGACCCCAGACTCCCTGCTAAAGATTCGCGCCTTTGGTGCTCGCAGTTTCGCGCCTACCATCCTACGGTGCTCATGTGTCGGGATTCCCGGTTAGAATTTCAAAAGGTCTAACACCCCCCCCCCCCCCCATTAAAACACCCCCCCCCCCATTAAACCCCCCCCCCCCCCCCCCATTAAAAGGCCTCTAGCTACGTCCCTGATTGTTATAACTTGTTTGTTTTGAAAATTGAAATCCTTTCTCGGATCATTAGTGGATATTGCAAAGTAAATCTTCCATTCTCGCTGATATGCGGGTTGGCTACAGTCTTTTTAGCAACATTGAGGTCTTTTCTGAAATGGAATATCTCCACAAGCTGTTGTATTTCTCGAGAAACGAGTTCGACACTGATAAAAAAAAATTATTAAAAAAGATAAACTCTCAAATACAAAATAACAAGAAAAGATGAAAAAAAAACTTTTTCACATAATTAAATGAAAACAACGATCTGTTTAACAAATCATCGTCAAAACAGTATGCGTGTGATGTTCTGCCACCTCTCCCTTGTCATGGATGCCTTGCGGTTTGAATACATGTTAGTTGAGTATAACACAATATGTTTTCGGTGCCTAAGACTTTCGCCAAAAGCAAGAGAGGTTGCCTTTTTTAAACTGCATGAATAAATATATTTTTTTAACCCTTTACCCAACGTAACGGCCAAAACCGGCCAGCGCTATTCTCAAAAATCGCCAATTAATTTTCATTATTTTTTTCATTTTTTGTCTCAAAAACATAGGTTATGACCCTCGTTGGAACGAGCTCGTCGAGCTCGTTCCAACGAGGGGTCATAACCTATGTTTTTGAGACAAAAAATGAAAAAAATTAGTTATTCAAGAATTATTTTTGCAAGTGTCGTCTGCTTTTCATGTTAGGTAAAGGGTTAAATTAATAAGACAGATATTCAAAGATTTCGAATACATTTCTGTTTACAGTCACGGATAAATTCAACTTTGTACTACATTTTTGAACGAGCGACAGTAAAATATCTTTTGAGAAAGGACATTCGAAGAAAAGGTGTGTCAAGGTTTCCATCATATTTCCACAAAAGGAGCAAATATTTTCGACATACACAATGATACTAAAACATTACCAAACGCCTTTTCTTTAAGCAGAGTCTCTTAGTGTTCCTAACCAGATGAGCATTATCCTTTGAAGCGTCGGTATGGTATAACCCTACTCACACAAGGCAAGAGTCTGGTACGCGAGTTTCGAATCTGTATCTAGAGGCAGAGAATTTCAAATTTCGAATCAAATCGAATCCAGAATTGAATCGGGCATAATATTTTTAATCGAATCGAATTGTGTATCGATTTTTTGATCTTACACATTCATACAACCCGTAAATATTGTCTGTCTCCACACAAGCATCGTACACAACGGCGACTAGTCTATTTGGGTAAAGCAATCGAAAGGGCGGAATATTCCAGAACGGAATCTTAAGTAGTTTCGGAAAAGAAAACTCCTTGAACTCCTATTCTATCACCAGGTCTCCTGTACAGGAGACCTGATGATAGAAGGGGACGTTTACAGACGATTAAGACACCAGGCTGGATATTGAGAACATCGCAACTATTTGAAAAATTCCGAATCGAGCGGGGCTGGGGGTCGGAAAAAAATTGCAGTACACGATGCCGTTTTTTGCATTCGACCTTCCCGGACACTCACCCACCCCTAAATCGCAAGATTTTTCTTATTTTCCGCATATTTTTTCCAGTCATTTTGAACACCAACCCCAAACCCCATATCGTGCAAAAAAAATATTTTCCGCCAATTTTTGGACACCCACCCCTCCTCTCAGCATCATATATCAATTTGTTAGCACTTTTCCTGACCTTTTCCAGATATTTCGTTCTTTTCAATACATGATAATATGATTACATAAATTGTTATTATTCAGCTGGTAATATCCTGTATTATGCAGTATTATTAGGTAGAGCCAAGTTGCTGAAGTGACATAAATCAAAGCCTGTTTACCACATAATTAAGTTCAAATAGTTTTTTGAGTGGGACCAAAAAACTATTTGAGACTTATTCATGTGGTAAAAATTGCGTTGTCGAGGACCATTTTTTAGCGTTTCTGGGCATTTCTTATGTGACCCCGAAATTTTCTAGAGGTATTTTGACACAGGGAATGTCATGCAATTAGTTTTATAGAGACCCACTTTTTGACACATGAACCTGTGTAGGCCCTTTAAGTTGTGATTATTTTATCCCAATGGGACATGAGAGCTTTGTTTTAATTTTTTGTTAATTTAATTTTTTTTTATTTTAACACCTGTTGGTGGAATTGTTATATGAACCAGTTGTTTTACTGTTAGTTGTATCTTGATTCTTGATGTATGTTAAAAATAATTTAAATATATTTAAAGTCTTTATTTCTTAAGAGCCATAAGGAACCTGAAAGACCTTTGATTATCTGTAATTATAAGAAATGTTTAAATACACATCTCCGCCCCCCCCCCCCCCACACCCCTAATCGAGGTGACCTAAATCGAAACATCAATATGAGACGGAATTTAATTTTCACGTGCGCTGCAAAAAGCCAGTGCAAAACCCCTGTTATATGAGAGACACTGCAACTCTTTACAAATATCTCACTGTGGGGGTGCAGAAACGCAGACTTTGTTGTCCCCTGAGTTCCAACACATTGGAACTCCGGGGACGATATGTAAACAGCCATAATATGCGCCACGTTTCTCTTTCGAAAGCGGTCCTTTTACTGTCTTGGCTGTTTTTGGGGCTATTTTTTCGGTGGGGTGGGGATTGCATTATTTTATTTTATAATTTTTTCATCAATTACTCGTTCCTTGAGTACAACAAGGTGCTATCTGCAATACTCACGGATTTTAGCTGACGCCTTGAAACACTCAATGGAAGAATTGTGGTTGGACCTGCAAATATTGAGAATGTTCTACCAAAAGTGTGTCTGGAATTGTTTAACAAACGATCTAAATCGTTTTATGCTTACTTTTCGGCTTGAGATAACGTCAATTTTAACAGGCACACCTCTGGTTAAGCCCGTCACTATTTTCAGATATCGGGGGTGTGACCCAATGTTTTCTTGGTCATGACATGAATTTGTCCGGCGGATTAGGTGAGCACATGTCCGTGTCTCCCGATGAACTATTATTGTCGCTTTTTCCGGCCAGGAACACGATACGCCACAACGTCATGATATATAAGATGGATGTTCAGTAAATGTGTGGGGTAGAGCAATCAATATTTTCAACGTGCAGCCCCGAGGCTGCACGTTGAAAATATTGATTGGTCTATCCCAAATAAACAGTATGGTCTCTTCTAATTGCTGCCATTGAACTGGTATGGAAGACACCAATAGAGTGCAAAGAGTTAAGACAATAAATCCACTGTCATCATAATTAGCCGCGACAATCGTCAGTGTCGTGGTAAAAGGCGCATTGCCTTTTGCCGTGACTAATTTCTTTGGTTGTTGTCGTCAGTGGGAGAGATTTTCAGGACTGTTGGCTCACCTTAATGTCCGAAAGCTGTCAGTAAATTTAACACTGAGAGTTGTTTCTTGTTTTCGTTTATTACAAGTAGCAAAAGGAAACTTGGCTCATTTTCTACTGATGTCACAGGTGTTCTCCCAACAATTACTTGCTTCTTAATTGGACGTTCCTCGCTCGTTTGATAATTCCAAGGGAGATAACTATCGAAAGTCGATTTTCATGACGATATAAGTCAGGGATGTCGACATATCACAGCACGAACTAGCACTTGTGGCAATTTTATGCCCATGCAGAGGTCTTTGAAGAAGCCCGATTACCAGACAGTAGTTCTCCATACGGGCGCCGGAAGAACTTCGGGGAAGAGGCGTGGTCAGTCCCCGGGAAAAGGGCATTTATTCACACTAGCAGCCCCGCCATGACATGCCGAAGCATGCATGTCTCGAAGGCCCGAGATAGGGGAGTTTGAGAGGAGGTGCCTCCTGCCATCGAGAGGAGGGCGCTTCCTCCCAAACTCCCCCATTGAATTTTGAAAGCTCCCAGAACGTATGTGGGGCGTATATTAGCTTTATTTCGGGAATAAATCATTGAGAAAAATTGAGTGAAGAACCTGGGAAGGGCATTGTCTGCCCCCTCTCGCCCTCGTGGTCCGAAGGCAGCGAGGGCAGCTGTCCTTTCTGCCCCTGTTCTCCCGGCGTCCTTGGTTCTCGAACGTAATGGTACTACTGATCGACGAGATAATTTTTTTTTCTTTGGGAGAGGGTCCACCCCGCCAGATTTTACGCATCTGCATCTTGTAATACTAAATACGATATGATTGCGAAAACTGGGGAAATTGGCCATCTCCAAAGATAAAAGACTTTGTCCCTATATCCCGATAAATCCTGTCTTTTGATTGGTCAGAATGCCTTGGACAAATAGCCATGGCAAAGGACGCACCCAATACCCAGGGTATATGAGAGCGTGCAACATCCACGGGATAAAAGACTACACCCTCGCATTCAATGACCATCTTTTTCTCTTTTTTCAGTTGCCACCTTGCAATTCCCACCATTTTTCAAGTACCGTTATTTTTCCGACTTGAACATTCTGGCGTGTTTAAGTGGTCTTACTTCTCAAGAGCAGAAACGTCTCTTCGCACAAAAACAAAGAATTCACAGCAGAAAGAACATAAATGTTTTATCTAAAGGACAGGCAGTTATTTCCAACACAAAATAATTAGACTAAAGATGTCAAGAGGAGTTGATATGAAAAATGGGGCTGTTGACAATTGCAATTAATGGATGATCGCGTGCTTTTAAGTTATTTAAAGTTTGACAACGCAGAAACAATGTTATTATAGTTCTCAACTGTCGATATAAATTGATACATATCATTGAAATAATCACTTACAGACACGTGCCGCACGTTGCATAATACGCGCGTCACACGCGACTGATTCTACAAAACTGGAAACTGCCACTTCACGTCGCAGTGGATGAAAAGACGGACAAAAACGGATATCACGGTTTTTAGAAAATCAATGGATATGTAGTGCTTTAAACAAAAAAACTCGCCGATTTTAACCGATCAAACTTTACAAGATATCTGTCAATATTTAAAACATTTAAGTGAAGTGTAAATACTCGAACTCGGTGGTTTGCGTTATTATGTTGGAAACAAAACCATGGTTGAATCCGCCTACATTGTAAAGGCCATAATAATTATGAACTCCAGGCTTTTCAGAAATATTAACTCTTTCTCACCTTTGTCAGTTACAGGTAAATAAATCAATTTTTAAATTATGTTTTTCGTTGGATAACACCGGTGTGGAAAGCTCCCCCGCTGTGACGATCTAGAAGGTAACAATACAACACTTCATTCAATAAATCACCTAATGTGAATCACATTGTGTCTTTTGTAAACCCGATATAAAGCCAATTGCTGCACACGTCGAGATATATCCATCAAGTGCGAATATCGTCAACCTTATTTTTGTAACGGAACATATTAAAATTGGTGAACAACTTGAATTTCACTGAAGAAAATATCCAATTATTATATGAAACAGACGCTGTGAATTGGTGAAATATGAAAATCATTATTATCTGGAAGATTAACCCTTCCGCTTACACAATTTTAGAAAAATATTTCTGAGTCTGTCGTTGAGTGTGATAAAAATATCGTGCACCGCACATCGAGTTAGCGATATAACACACACATCCTGTCCAAGCCTGGAAATAAGCAGACTGTCATCTGCAGAATGAGGTCCCCAGAGGGTGAATTTGGTGATGCTACCCTGCACAGCAGGGTAGCATCACTAAATTTACCCTCTGTGAACCTTAATCTCAATCAAGGTCTCAGGCCTAAACAAAAAAGGTACCCAGAGGATAAATTGGTCCACTGTATGGGATAGCATCAGCAAATTCACCTTCTAAGAACCTCATTCTGCAGATGATAGTCTGCTTATTCACAGGCTAGATCCTGTCATGCGTACTTCGAACGGCCGGTTAGAAGAGAATCGAGAGACATGGGCAGGGACGTAGAAACCCCTCCCTAACCGCAGTTTTTTCCAGAAATAGTTGGGGGGAGGGGGTGGAGATTTGGCCAATATTCACTTTACCAATATATTTTATCACATAAACACGATCAAATAGCTCATTACGGAAAATAGGCCTATCAAATCTAATACGGGAATGACGCCAGAAATCAACGTCGACGTCGTAACGTTGTGTGTGAATTCGTTTCGAAAGGAGAAATGAATTCATCTCTTATTTTTAATTAACCGTCTACCTAAGGACTTTTTTTTACGTATATACGAATATCATCCATTTAACCCTTTACCTAACACGAAAAGCAGACGACACATGCAAACAAAATTCTTGAATAACAAAATATTTTCATTAGTTTTTGTCTCAAAAACGTAGCTTATGACTCCTCATTGGAACGAGCCCGTTCCAATGAGGTCATAAGCTATGTTTTTGAGACAAAAAATAATGAAAATTGAATGGTGATTTGTATAAATAGCCGGCGGTTTTGGCTGCTATGTTGGGTAAAGGGTTAAAACACATTTTAACTCGAGTTTTGCATACTTTAAACAATACAGTCACTCAATAACGCCCCATGATTATCATACATTTCTTTCAACCACAATGGCGAAGATACCCTATGTACGGGGTAACTTCGCCCTCGAAGATTTTGAAAACTGAAATGGTGTTTTACCGCACGGTTATTTCAACTTTGTCATTAAAGGGTCAATAAGCGATTAATTTAAACAATATCAGATCTTCCATTTTGTTTGTATTTGAAAGGGGAGAGGGGTTAAGAAATTACTTAAATCTGTATCAAAAAAACATTAATGCGAACGAATTTGCAAAAGACACGACATCTCGAAAATATAAACCAATTTGCCGAAGTGATCGGATCTGAACAGAAAAAACAAAAACATAGGTTACGACACCTCATTGGAACGAGCTCGTCGAGCTCGTTCCAATGAGGGGTCATAACCTATGTTTTTGAGGCAAAAAAATAGTTATTCAAGAATTTTTTTTACAAGTTCGTTCCAATGAGGGGTCATAACCGATGTTTTTGAGAGAAAAAAATTAGTTATTCAAGAATTTTTTTTACTTTTTACAAGTGTCGTCTGCTTTTCATGTTTGGTAAAGGGTTAACCAATACGAGCGCGTTCACACGAATGATATATTAACAGAAGGGTACTTTTGTACAACGAATATTGTGGCTTTGTCAAATGGTCAAGTTATTTTTTTCAGATTCCTAAAAAATTGTCAATATTGTGCCATTAAACCTGCTTTTTTAAAGAACAGATATTGCCAAATAAACATGAATTAGTTACAAACTAATATAAAATAAACATGTATTAATTACAAACTAAACAAACAAATCATTTCGAACGATTTATATTTTCTTTCAGTTCACCTTCATCCCTGAATAAAATTTCCAAAATGTTTTGCCAAGCACAAAACATGTTGAATTACAACAAACTTCAAGGACAATAACTCTATTTTGTTACCCGTGTCGCCCGTGACATTTGTTTCACCTTGTAATTGCATGAGCGATTTGGCTCCACTATTTCCATTATGCTTTCCAAATTGTCCAAAAACCCTTTTTAATATCTTCAGGGGCAACAGCAGAACGAGCTCTCTTAATATATCCAGCAAAAACGTTAAGTCACAAAATTGAAAGTTTTTAATTATTCAAGAATTTTGTTAACCTTTTACCCAACGCACACGATATCAAAATTTATTATTTTAATTTTGTTTTTTTTTCAAAGTTTCAATAAAGTTCAATAAAACCGTATCACATGGCCCCTCATTGGAACGAGCTCGACCAGCTCACTCCCATGAGGTCACGTGCCATAGTTATACTGAATTTTGTTTTTAAATGTATTTTTCACAACTGCTTAACCCTTTACCTAACCCGAAAAGCAGACGACACTTGCAAAAATAATTCTTGAATAACTAATTTTTTTCATTTTTTGTCTCAAAAACATAGGTTATGACCCCTCGTTGGAACGAGCTCGACGAGCTCGTTCCAACGAGGGGTCATAACCTATGTTTTTGAGACAAAAAATAATGAAAATTAATTGGCGATTTTTGAGAATAGCGCTGGTCGGTTTTTCCGTTACGTTGGGTAAAGGGTTAATTTGTAAATTACGTGAGTGGATGCGGCTGTTTCGTTGAGAAAAAGGTGTCGTCTTCTATTCGTGTTAGGCAATAGGTTATCGCGTATCCCCACTAAGTCACGTCATACACAGGAAATGCAGCTCGGACATCCCCCCCCCCCCCCCCCCTCCCCCAGTGTTCTTAGCTGCATTTCTGACTGTGGGATGGACAGCTGTCATAGCTGACAATTCCAATGGTACAGATGTCTTAGAAGCATTTCTGTTTTGGCGCAGTTGTCATTGCTTACAAATTCACTGGGGATAGATGTCTGATTGTCCATGTTTTGGACTGGGGGCAGGTGTCTGGGAGCACTTGTCATACACTCGGCTGAGCCGCTGCTGGTCGTGCGCGACCAAACATAAATATTTCAAGGGTATAATGTGCGTTCAGTTTGATAACATGTTATGTCAAGCATATATGATACACAAAATTTACTATTCTGAATTCTCTCAATATCGGTTGCTTTGTCTCATATAAAATGGTGTACTTCACAAAATGACGTGAAATTAATGAAAATATAGTTTGACGTTATTTATACCCTTTGGAACGATGTGTCCTCTTTTTACCCTTTGAACGATGTGTCCCCTTTTTACCCTTTGGAACTACGTGTCTCCTTTTTACCCAATGTTAAATATGAATTCAGTGTCGAGAAAAACATTACATGGGCGGATCCAGGGTTCTGTGTTTTGAGAAGGGAGAGCCACATTTGAATTAGAAACCATGATGTCATGGGCTGGTTTTGAAGTGAAATTCAAAAGAACAAAATTCCAAGTTGCTTTTCTAAAATTATTATGAATACCCAGGTGCCAATTGTTTTGGTGATTAAGCAGTAATTTCAGTGTTTGTATTGTTGTCGAGTATATTAGAATGTATACATAAGCTGGTACTCAGAAATTGTCCTTCTACAATAGTACAAGCTGCTTGATAACAAGTCCTGTTCTCCAAAAGGGTTTAGTTATTGTTTATGTTAAAAAGTAACCGTTGTTATGAGTAACTGTTTCACTATAAAATGTATGTATTTCCTGAATTCAACAGTCTGGCTATACCGGCTGAGAAAGAAGTACGGTTGGTTTTTCCGCCGCTAAATGTGAATAAATGTATAAAGTTAACAAGTGCTTTGAGTGAGCTAATTTTCCCCACAGTATAAGCTATACGACAATGATGCGAAGCATCTCCGACGCGCCTGACGGTGAGTTGGGAATGAGCACGAGAGACCTGTCCCAGTCTCGTCAGAGGCGTCTGGAGTGGGAGTCTCCCCAGGGGAAAATTTGAATAGGTCCGTGTGGCTGTCCGGTGGCTTTCTTTGCGGGATCTATAGCTGTATATATGGGGTACGGTATTATCGGCGATAGCACATGGACATCCACATTCAAAGGTAGTGGATATCCATATTCTATCACTGATAATACCGTGTACACTGGTGCCGGCGCTTGTGAAAAAAATTGATATAAAAATGAGGGATCATTAGCTAGGTTTCTGAGGCAAATATTTCAGAAGTAAAAACTGAAATGGCGTTTGTCTGTGTGAATGCCGTTGGCTGATTATTGTTGTTCCTTTGCTTACAGGGTTAAAGGAAAGAGCCTTTAGAACTTGCAACCTCTCAAAGATAATGTACAAGCACAGAGAGAGAGAGAGAGAGAGAGAGTGAGTGAGAGGAGAGATATATATATATCTGCGTTGCGAAAGCGGTAATGTAACGAGTGCTTATCTACAAGAATGACGATTGTGTTTGTCTTATTTATTTATTTATTTATTTATTTATTTATTTATTTATTTATTTATTTATTTATTTATTTATTTATTTATTTTTATGTATTTATTTATTTATTTATTCATTCAGTTATTTATTTGGGTTCAACGACACTTTCGACGGCCAGGGTCACCTCGTGTCGGACAGTTTTACGTGTGGAGGAAGCCGAAGTACCCGGAGAGAACCACCGAGCCGGGTGAGCAACTGTCAGACTCCCCAGCGTATTAACTCTACACAAGCAGGGTTAGCTTTTGTTGAAGACAAGTGTACCATCGTCTTGCCGTACGCCTTAATACACAGCCCCCCCCCCCCCTCCCCCTCCCTTCTCATGGGCAATCGGGATTAAGTGCCTTGACCAAGGACACAGAGCAGTTACCCCTGGAGGCTGCACTTGACTTTATATCCAAGTTGCGGTCACGATTGGCAATTATGCATAAATTGCATAAATATGTGACTTTAAACATACAAAAAAAAATAAACAGTTACCACTGGCGGGGATCGAACCGTGGACCTTCCGATTTAAAGTCCAATGCCGTAACCGCTGTGTTGGTCTTTAAGCCTACAAGGGCAGTATTGCATACAATTATGTCAGTAAATATTTGTTTTTATAATTTGTAAAAGATGTTTCGAAATGTGACAACATAAATAAAATATATACCACTTTATCATTTACTTATCTAGAATTTTTCCGATGAACCCCCACCTTCTCGTCAACCAGGGACACCGGAAGTACGGGTGCAGAAAAGGCAGCTGCTCCCCCCCCCCTCCCTCTCTCCGCCTTCGGACCACGGGCGATAGGGGCAGACAATGCGGCAATGCCCTTCCCAAGTTCTTCATTCATTTTTTTTTAATGATCCATTCTCGAAGTAAAGATAAAATACACCCCAAATCCGTTCTAGGAGCTTTCAAAATTCAATGGGGGAGTTTGGAAGGAAACTCCGCCCTCTCGGGCATTCGGACTTTCGAGACATGCATGCTTCGGTATGTCATGGCGGGGCTTCTTGTGCGGCCCCTGTCGTCATCTAATTTTCCCCCTTTCACTCTGCTGTGTGTTTTATTTGATAGATTACTTTTGACATAATTTATATAAAGAATGGTGTATTTTGCGGATTAAACAGTTTTATGCTTCTGGAGAATGTACAGTTAAGGGATTAATGTCAATCAACAACACAGCAAATGTCAAATTTGTTAAATTTTACCATGAGCCTTGTGCATCAAAAATAGATAATTAATTTCTTTTTGTCATCCATTATGCTTAAACTAGCCGCCGTTTCGCATCATGAATAATAATTGTCTATCAGTGCCGCAATAAAGTGCTAAAAGGGATATGGAGGATTTCCAAATAAAGTTATTATATTGGCACATAAAACTAAAGATCAATTTTCATGTTTTACTAAAAAAATAATATTACGTTTTTGATAAACAATAAATTTTATTTGTCTATCTGTGAAAATGATAGGGTCTGTCATGTGTCGGTGCGGCATTACGCGTGCCCTGGCACGAGTAATGAATATCATCAGAGGCAATTAAGGTCCGTCATTTTTCTCTGTAGAATCAAGGCATCCCGTTAGCACGTGCTTTGTATAAGCAGGTGTAGAGTTTTCTGTTACGGTTGTGATTTTTTGATGACTGTGGATTCGCCTCTTCCTTACTATATACAGCTGAACCCTTTAACCCTTTACCTAACATGAAAAGCAGACGACACTTACAAAAAATTCTTGAATAACTAATGTTTTTCATTTTTTGTCTCAAAAACATAGGTTATGACCCCTCGTTGGAACGAGCTCGACGAGCTCGTTCCAACGAGGGGTCATAACCTATATTTTTGAGACAAAAAATGAAAAAAATAATGAAAATTAATTGGGAGATTTTTGAGAATAGCGCTGGCCGGTTTTGGCCGTTGCGTTGGGTAAAGAGTTAAGCTGCAAACTCCTATGTGTGTGCACAGGCGTTGATAGATTTTTAATTTTAGAATTTTAGGGGCAAAGACGATGTGCCAAATACGAGAGATGGGCGGTATTGGAATTTTGAGTTCGTTGTCAGTTTAAGTATTTTTTGTTTTTTTTTTGGGGGGGGGGGGGGCTGGGGGGAGTATACCTTGGTATCGATTCGGTATTCGGTATTTGACTTGACTGAGATTTGCTGATAGCACCAAAGAGGAATTCACATCAGGAAAATCAGAAGAAGTTGTTGAAGTATCATTTTACCACAACACAAAAATGACACTGCCAATGAGCTCAACAGTGGCATTCTTTTACAACCATAAATCGTATCTACAGTAATTTTGTGACTTGTTCCAAACGCACCTTAATGTATAAAGACATTTTTCAGGCTTTTGTCATCTCAGAGCATGTTCCCTGGCCATGCCATCTTTAGGAGGTCATGCTGACAATATACACAACATTGGAGCAGCGATTTCTAGTCAGCTCTTTGGCTGCCTTAACAGGCAGTCAAGGTTTGACTAACAATCACTGCTAAGCAATTGGGCATTATAGTTAACAACGGGTTAACAAAACTGAAAAGAAAATCAGTAACTTCTTACATGAAAATGAACCTTTCAACTGTTATCAAGCCTCAACAGGGACTTATAAATAGCGAATGTAGGAATATTTGAAAATTCAGACGGTTTCGGTATTCAAAGATTGATTCGGTTCGGTTTTCGGTATCCCCATGCATGATATCGGTATCGGCTCGTTTTTTTTTTTTTTTTTTTTTTTTTTTTTTTTTTTTTTTTTTTGGGGGGGGGGGGGGGTGGTATATAGCTCATCTCTACCAAGTGTGTGAGTCGACCGGGTAAAGTTGGGATCAAGGGGCCGTGAGAAAGGTCCAGAAAAAGTTGTAAATTCTAGAGGTCATTTCCGACATTCCGTGTATATTATAGCTACATTTTTTCCTTAGATCGGAGGGTGTGGGTATGGCGGAGATGACCGACTGAGGTGTAAACCTGATTTGTCCCGACTGTAATGGCCCATGTCCCGACTGATAACATATTTCAACTACACCATCAAGTCGCATGCCTTTGCTGCCTTGATGATGCAGTCTTTGAAATATATGGCAGTTGGGATTATAAACAGCTCAAAGAGTCCTTGGACATTTAGTTGTGAATAAATAAATACATCTAGTAATCGGGACCAAATGGGCCATGTTAGTCTCCCGACAACCAGAGGCGAATTCCACTGGCTTCCATTTCTTTGACCAACTATGTATGTGGGTATAAATGCAAGTATTAAACCTAATACCGAAAGAAGTACACCAATGCGACCAACAGCAAATCTATACTATTAAAAAAGGTAGGGTATATTTGATAAAAATGAGATATATGAAGAAATATATTTATATTTTCACCAAAAAGACAGTTGAGGCATTGCACTGTGTCATCTGGTGAATGATTTCAGCTATAGTTGGGTGCCTGACAAGCACACATTCCACGCACTGAGCTGTAGAAGACATGGACGGTCAGTCAGAGAATTTACCACATTCAGCCCAGGACCTCAATACCTTGTAAATCCTCCTCGGTTCGCGAGACAAGCGCGGATTCGACGTGGCATACTCCTCACCAAACGTCAATATCAGCTTGACTGATGTTATTCCATTCTTCCTGCAGTGCAGCGGCGAGTTCCTGGACATTGGTAGGTGGCTGTTGGCGTTGTCGTAGGCGCCTGCCAAGCATATCCCAGACGTGCTCGATTGGTGAAAGGTCTGGACTAAGTGCTGGTCAAGGCAAGTAGTGATGTTTTGCTCCTGGAAGAACTCTGTAGCCAAATCAGAAGAAAATGACCTAACTGTAAAAATTATTGCGAGGGATGTCACACCGACACACCCTTCCTACACGCTCCTTAGTTACGCGTCTCTCTGAAAATGTGGCACGCATTGTCGGAAACTTTGGAAACACTATAGGCTATTTTTTTTCGTTTTGGGGGCTTTTTGATTGCATTTTCTGCCTTGATATATATTCGCAACGTTTGTGCTTGTGAATTCAGACATTTGTTAAGGGGACAATTTGTTGCGAATTTAAAAAAAAATAAGTTGACCATTTGACTAACCCATAATTTTAGTTATGAATCGGAAAGGCGACATTTCGTATTTAAAGGGTTAACATGAAGGCGCGATTTTATTAGAGCTTTGAAAAAACGGACACGGCATTTTTTTAATCCCGATCTGGTACCCGATGCCTAACGAAGTTTTCCGGGACAGCACAAAGCACAATGAAATCTTTCGTATCACTCGAAATTTAGTTTATCAGAAGGATAAGACAGTACCTGAACTATAATATATAGCAAAACATAATGTGCAGTCTTTGTACAATTTTGCATTTTTAAAACCTTTGAACCCTCGTATCCTGGAATGGTTTCGCCTTTGTGTACACTTAGAGTGAGATGTGTCGTTCCAATATCAATACACAGGGAGGATAAAAAATAACTGCAGACTGATGCAGACTACAGTTATTATTTTATCATCAGTGCCCCGTGTGCGGACCTCTTATAATGAAACAAAAATGGGACGAAATTATGCTCTGGACCGAAAAATCGGTCTTACGAGTTCAAAGGCTTAATAGATTCTGTTATTTTTCGGGCCTCCATCATCTCTTTGTAACGAATGGAGTCTTCTTGGCTCGCGTCTTATCTTTTAGTTCAGTTCAAGTCGTCGGTTGTATTTTGACATTGTTTCACGACTTTTGCATCCACTGTCTCCCCCATCACAAGGGTTTTAATGCCTCTCATATGAAAAGGGTTTTGCTTTGACTTTTCGCTTCTTACACCGAAGTTCAATTACGTCTCATTTTTGATTCTCAACACAGTGTTAATTCTGCTATCCACTTATTTACATGTAGCTCAGGTCACAATCCAGTTACACTTTACACTGGATTCCCGTTCATGGGATTATTTTGTTTCCTCTCAGCTGTTTAAGCCTTAACTTACATGAAAAGCAGACGACACTTGCAAAACATTTTTTTGAATAACTACTTTTTTCATTTTTTATCTCAAAAACATAGGTTATGACCCTCATTGGAACGAGCTCGACGAGCTCGTTCCAACGAGGGGTCATAACCTATGTTTTTGAGACAAATAATGAAAATTAATTGGCGATTTTTGAGAATAGCGCTGGCCGGTTTTGGCCGTTACGTTGAGTAAAGGGATAAGCAATCGTAAAGTTCATACAACCGATTACCAATTCGCCAGTTCGCTTTTGCACAACAGCCTCATGCGTCAAATCGCCAACAATAAACTTTGTCGAGCTCCTCAGGCTCTTCATGCTGTAAACTTTAATTTCGAGACTGTATCCCTCAGATCGTTCTTCCAAACTCACAGCCTTTCCCGGGATCTATTAGTCTAGATGAGTTTCCGAGTGAGGACCCAGGTTTTTGCCCTGACTATGTACAATTTTGAAAGGAGATAAATGCAAAATCGATTTTTGCCTTGCAATTTCATAAGTGTCTCTAACCAGATGGGTTTATAATGTGTTTATAATATATTATCCTTTGAAGCGACGTTATGGTAACCCTGCTCACACAAGGCGAGATTCTGGTAAGCTAGTTCTGGATCTGTAGAGGCCGAGAATTTCAAATTTCGAATCGAATCGACTCCAGAATTGAATCAGTAATAACATTTCTAATCGAATTGAATTGTATATCGAACTGTAGATCTTGCACATTCTTACGGCCGTAAATATTGACAGTCTCCACACAAGTATCGTATATAACAGCGAGTAGTTCATTTGGGTAAATCAATCGAAAAAACGGAATATTCCAGAACGGAATCTTATGTAGTTTCGGAAAAGGAAACCCTTTGAACTTCTATCCTATTCTGATGATAAAAGGGGGCGTTTAAAGAGGAGTCAGACACTAGACATGATATTGAGAAAATCGCAACGATTTGAAAAGTTCCGAATCGGCGTGACTTGAATCGAAACACAGGAACGATTTCCAATCGAATCCTATTTCGAAGCTTCGTTGGGGTTTGTATGGTTTCATAAAATGACAGATTCTATTGTACCTTCAAATTAAAACACCACCATTGTGTACCCACGCAATCGAAGGGAAACTTAATCACTTTACCGAATGCATCACTTGATTTGTAAGGAAGACGTACTTCCGGCCATAATAATTATCTCCCCTCTCCTGGTCAACGTACTGATTTTGTGAGATAGAAGCGTTTCTAGGTTGTAGTTGACTCATTAATAAATAACTTTCCAGTGGAAGTAATATCTAACCTTTGCACATTTCAATTTCACTAGTTTGTAAACTTAACTATTTCGTCCCATGAATGCTACAAGGCGCCGTCTGCAATGCTTTAGCATTCCAGATGGTGCCTTGTGGCACTCAAGAGACGATATAATTTTGTTATTTGTTCCTTTCTATTCATTCCCTGGTAGATTTTCAGTATTCAGTCTTTCTCGGGTATAAAAAAAGGAAAAAGTCGTCCTTAAATATTCACAAATAAAGAACTCTTCCGCTTATACCCTATTTATTTATATTTATTTATTTATTGGCGTTTAAGGTCACATATTTCTACACAATGGCTAACCATGACCGTGACAGTTTTACGGATGGAGGAAGCCGGAGTACCCGGAGAGAACCACCGAGCAACGGCGAGCAACTGTCAGCTCTCCAACATACCAACTCCACACAAGCAGGGTTAGCATTGGTTGAAGACAGGTGCACCATCGACGTGCAGTACGCCTTAGTACACAACGTCACCGTGCCCCCACGTGGGCAATGGGGGTGAAGTGTCTTGCCTAAGGACACAACGCGGTTGCCGCAGGTGGGATTCGAACCGAGGACCTCTCGGCTTGCAGCCTGCACCTCTACCTACTGAGCCACCGCGCCCCCTTATACCCTATTATAGTGTTGTAAACTGAACCTGGAAACCAGAAGGTAATTTCTAGAGCTAATTTGTAACCCTTTACCCAACGCAGGCGTTATCAAAATTTATTGTTTTAAATATCATTTTTTTTTCAAAACATTTCAACAAAACCATATCATGTGACCCCTCGTTGGAACGAGCTCGATGAGCTCATTCCAACGAGGGGTCACATGATATGGTTTTGTTGAAATGTTTTTGAAAAATACTATTTTTTCAACTGCTGAATTTGCATATTACGCGGGCGGATGCGGCCGATTCGTTGGGTAAAGGGTTCAGCTATTGTAGACAGTCTCGAAATGGTTTATTTTCAGCTGCGACCGAAAGGCGTGCAGCCAAATGGATAATAGTGTATGTTTATCCGTCTGTTCATCGTTTGCCTGACGCCTGTTCTTGGTCAAACGCTCAGTAGTTCGTGTTCTCTCCATCAGACCATTGAATGACAAACAGGTTATAGCTACTCGATCAGTCGCGCATGTTTCATTTTTGCTCAGAAATCTAACATTTCCACTTTAGTGATACATTAGCAAATTTGTTACATAACCTTGGTTTGAATTTGATTTTTGAATAATATACGCCTGTCTTTAACATAACCTTTGAGTAATTATGTGATTGTGTTATATTTATATATTTATTGGTGTTTAAGGTCACATACTTATGCACAATGGCCAATCGTGACCGTGACAGTTTTACGGGTGGAGGAAGCCGGAGTACCCGGAGAGAACCACCGAGCAACGACGAGCAGCTGTCAGCTCCACAACATCGTAACTCTGAACTCTGTACCGCAGCACAGGCAGGGTTAGATTGGTTGAAGACATGCGCACCATCGACGTGCAGTACGCCTCAGTACACAGCGTCATCGTGCCCCCCTGTAGGCAATCGGGGTGAAGGGTCTTGCCCAAGGACACAACGCGGTTGCCGCAGGTGGGATTCGAACCGAGGACCTCTCGGCTTGCAGCCTGCACCTCTACCAACTGAGCCACCGCGCCCCCATGTGATTGTGTTAACGAGTTTTTCGTAGTATCTTCGTACTCAGGTTTTGGTTTTTTAAAGGAAATATATTATTGACATCGGTTTAGAGACATAATATATATATACATTGGATCGATTTGTTATGCGAAGTACTATGAATACAAAAACGTGCAGCAAATTTCTAGCTGAACATGATGACTGGATCGCGATCCAGCCGAGTTTCCCTGTTCTCTTTCTTCCTCACAACACTGTTACAATATTCAAAAACAGTTAGACGATATTTATGCCATATATACAGACACAGTCTGTTGCTATAATAGAATATAATTAGGAGTTAGATTGGGAACACAATTAAATACTTATTGACTGGAATATCTATAAATGGGGCATCAAACAATATTTGCATGTATATCTTTGCAAGTAAAGGGACGTCACATTAAATCAACGGTAGTTTGCTCGCAAACTCGTTGCAGGGATTCTTCTGCCCTCTTTGGGAAAGGGGTTCAGGGCCCATGTAATTGGGAAAATTCACGCCATGAAGGCTCCAATTGGGAATTTGTTTGGGAGAAGAAACACACAAAGAATAAGAAGTGTTACCTTCATCTTGAACAGAGAGCATTAATACCTAAGCTACTACATGTATAGTGCATGTTGTAAGTTTTATAATAGTCAAATGAAATAATGAGCAGTCTTTGTTATCTCTATTAAATAAACTGTTCTTAAATTATTAATTTATGAAGATATTCATGCATTTTGCTACACTTCAACAGTCTCAGTCTACATTCTGTGGCTTTGCAGTTGTTTCTAGGATAATTACTCAAAGGTTATGTTAAAGACAGGCATATATTATTCAAAAATCAAATTCAAACCATGGTAATGTAACCAATTTGCTAATGTATCACTAAAGTGGAAATGTTAGATTTCTGAGTTAAAATGAAACATGCGCGACTGATCGAGTAGCTACAACCTGTTTGTTATTCAATGGTCTGATGGAGAGAACACGAACTACTGAGCGTTTGACCAAGAACAGGCGTTTGATCGCGAACGTACGAATGGAAGGTCAGGCAAACGGTGAACAGACGGATAAACTTACACTATTATCCATTTGGCTGCACGCCTTTCGGTCGCAACTGAAAACATACCATTTCCAGACCATGTCAATAATGGCTTTACCCTTTACCCAACGAATCGACGGCATCCTCCCGCGTAATATGCAAATTCAGCAGTTGAAAAAATAGTATTTTTCAAAAACATTTCAACAAAACCATATCATGTGACCCCTCGTTGGAACGAGCTCATCCAGCTCGTTCCAACGAGGGGTCACATGATATGGTTTTGTTGAAATGTTTTGAAAAAAATTAAAAAATGATTTTTAAAATAATAAATTTTGATAGCGCCTGCGTTGGGCAAAGGGTTAAAAATTAGCTCTAGAAATTACCTTCTGGTTTCCAGGTTCCGTTTACAACACTATAATAGGGTTTAAGCGGAAGAGTTCTTTATTTGTAAATATTTAAGGATGACTTTTTTCCATTTTTATACCTTGCCAAGAAACAAATGACAAGATTCTTGTATTTAAAAATTGCCTGTTGCAGTAGAAAGTGATTAAAGTCAAAATAAAGACTTCAAGAGTTAACAAAGAATTCAATTTTTATTTGAATGAGGACTGTGATTGGGATATTTTTGGCTTGAATTGGGAAAAATCATGCCAAAATTCCATTTGGAAAAGGCCCCTGTAGACACCCAAAAGATTCCCTGCCACGAAAAGGAAGTAAACAACTGACCATAACAGCGTCAGATTTCGTACACAATTTATTTGGTGGCCTGAAAGCTTGATGACGAGGCTGCTCCCACATCAGCGTTTTTGTTTGTGCTCATCTTATTCTCACCAAATACCGTTAAGATAGCCTTTTAACCGGTCTCTACCCAACGCAACGGCCATGCACGGCCAGCGCTATTCACACAAAAATCGATTCGCGAACCTGTTGCCCGATTCGAAGTCAAATCTCCTATTCGCATGACCCTACAGCAGTGTCCCCGTTTTTGTGAGTTGCAACAATAGGGGATGGAAATCTTGGTTAGGCCTAAAAAGTTAAAAAGCTGTTTCTCAGGGCCTCCTGCGTGGTCCTTTTGGCTGCCGCATGCTCTCTTTTTATTACTAATGCAAACTTAAAAAAATGAAAATTAAATGGCTTATGTCTGATATTTTACCCAAGTTAATAAAATTGTTAAATATGTCCTTTGAGTTCAACAAGGCTTTGCAAAGACTTCTTACACTCAAGGGATAAAATACATCACCACCCATGCTATTCTGTAGATTGTGAGGCCTAAAACATAAAACAAGCCAAGAACATGAACTTTGAATGGCAAAGAAATAATTACAAACGTTTATATTGACTTGCAGCGTCTTCTAAAGTTAGTGTAAAATCGTGAAACTTATCTTTTTAAATGATGCATAATTATTTGCACATGTTTTCAACAAAGCATAATTAATATAAAAACGAAATGCGAGAACATTGAATATCCGATGCTGTATTCGTTTATTTATTTATTTATTTATTTATTTATTTATTTTTTTTTTTGGATTTGGTTTTATTTTCACAACGATTTATTTATGAACATCTCGACCTGGTCCCTATGAAACTTCGAGATTCGATTCGATTCAAAATCGCCCCGATAATTCGAGTTGAGTCGAATCGAGGTGTTTCGGAAATTTTTGAATGTAGAGATGTCCGGAAAGTCCAAATGAATGTCTCTTCTTGAACCTCTCTTCTATCATCAAGTTTCCTGTACAGAAAACCTGATGACAGAAGAGAGATTCAAGAGGATATGATTAAGTTTTCGGTTAGATTAAAAATCCTATGCTTGATTCGGTTCGGGATTCGATTTTACTCGGGGAATGGAGATTCGCACGGCCCTGCATTTATTGATTTATTTATTTATTGGTGTTTAAGGCCACATATTTCTGCACAATGGCTAACCATGACCGTGACAGTTTTACGGTTGGAGGAAGCCGGAGTACCCGGAGAGAACCACCGAGCAACGACGAGCAACTGTCAGCTTCCCAACATACCAACTCCACACAAGCAGGGTTAGCATTGGGTGAAGACAGGTGCACCATCGACGTGCAGTACGCCTTAGTACACAGCGTCACCGTGCCCCCACGTGGGCATTGGGGGGGGGGGGTGAAGTGTCTTGCCCAAGGACGCAACGCGATTGCCGCAGGTGGGATTCGAACCGAGGACCTCTCGGCTTGTAGCCTGCACCTCTACCAACTGAGCCACCGCGCCCCCTTACGGCCCTGCATACCTGAGTGAAAGGGTTAATCGACTGCGTTATTCTATTGGCAGCATATGAGGTTGATGTTGCATGAGTAATTGAAGAATATATTCAAGAGAATTAGAAGCTCGTTTCGTGATCGCCATTTACTATTCACGCAGATGGAATTCCTATCTTCATTACCGAAGTCAGCATGAGCACTGAGGGGTTCCTCTATTAAAGATTACTTTTTATACCGCAGTTTCATTACCCAGTCTGTCTGCGATTTCGTGATGCGAATCGTAAATTCCGGCATTTCGATCTTCTGGTACCAGGACGATTTCAATCATCTCCATTAAAGTTGTACATCGATTTGAAATTAGATCACCAATGGCACATCCGTATGTAAACAATAAGAGAGCAGTCGTTAATTACAAATTTGACGGCGCAAAATGTCCGACATGGGAGGAAGGAAAAGGAAATTTATTTTCGTGAGTTCGCGACTGATTCGATCGAAACATCAACTGGAGAGAGATTGCCTCTTTGATCAAGCGGAATCCAATCGGTGGTTTCTATGGAGATATGATGCTTACCGGAAGTTGTCTCAAATCAAAGAAAGAGACTGACATCTCGGCTTCGTTCTACTGATGAAAATAAAAACGCGTCTAAGATATCCGCATTGAAGGCAACGTGGAAAAGTACCCCATATCCGCTTCCGTTTCTACTCCCGGTTTTAATTTTGTAGACAACTGATTGGGATTAGCCATACAATTTCCTCTTTCGAGGCATCGTAGGCATATTGATTACTTGTTGAAGAGACAGAGTGCCACTAAATAGATCTTGATGGAGAAATGGTGTTTTGTTTTGATTTTGACATCATGTCATCGGTGATTTGATGTTAGATAAGGTCGTGACTCATGGCTGAAAATAATTTTAATGATCAGAATAATGGTAGCTGTTACCTAATGGTTCATTGGTTTTAAAAAGCAAAATTTACAGATGCCGTCAGATGAAAGCACCGGCTGTTTATAACTGTTTAACTGTTTTACCCCCAATTTGGATAGGATTGGTCGACAATATCGAAACTGATTCAATTTTTCTCTCTCTTTTTGACTGAACCATTGAAATGCTGTTATGCGATATAGTATTGGAAAGGGCTCGGAGAGCCCTTTCCAATACCGTATCCCATAACAGCATTTCATTATTGGAAATAGTTGTTGGCATTTAAGGCATAGTCTGGTTTAATGCATTTCTCTTTTCACCTTTCAGCTCTGGGATGCGATGGATCAATGGTTAGCGCATTGGATGTCAGATCAAAATGTCGTGTTTTGGATCCTGTACTGCCTCAATTTCGCCGGTTCTTTTACAAGTCAATGCATAAGTGGAGGAGGGGGTGGTTCCTCGTAATTGTTTTTCGGGTGTTCAGCGCAGCCTTTTTTGTCTATATATTTATTTTTTATCATATGACTTACATGTGGTCATATTTTGTGTTGTTTTGGCATTCCATATTTGATTTATTATTAAATGGTATTTAATGGCATCTATTGATTTGATTGGTCCTTTCCAAAACACGACTCCGTGATTGACTATCGTTGTTTTAAGTTAAAAAGAACTATAGAATGTGAGAACGCAAAATAAACAGGTTACGTCTTGTGAAATCAATGCGCGAGACAATGTCATACTAAATAATTTGGCAACAAGGATTTTAATTAAACCTAGTAGTTAACCCTTTTCATAAATAATTGGCCGCATCCGCCAACTTAATTTACAAATTAAGAAGTTGAAAAAATATATTTTACAAAGCATTTCTACAAAACCATATCATGTAACCCCTCATTTGAACAAGATCGTTCCAATGAGGGGTAACATGATATGGTTTTGTTGGAATTTTATTTTGAAAACTTTGAAAAAACAAGAATTAAAATAATAAATTTTGACATCGTGTGCTTTGGGTAAAGGGTTAAATCTAATTTTGGAACTACTTTGTTAGGTGAAACAATCACGCCATTTGAATCGTCTGACTGGCGACAACTTTTTAAGTTGACTTCTTTCTGATTAAACATCACTAACAGCTCAAACATCTATTAATTTTACAAAATGGTTGTCATATGACAAGCAGAATATGAACTTCGTGTTTTTCACAGGCGTTTAAACTTTAGAAAACTCATGAGAAGGTTTAGTAATTAGTAATTTTGCCTCTCCAGTGGCTTGGTAAAATAGAAAATTCTGTCTGCGACAGGGCTCAAAATAAGCGGTGTCGCGTCGCTTTTTGCTATGCAAAACTTGCAAAAAGCTACACAATGTTCAATTATGTATAGCATTTTGCGATACAAGATAATCAACTGCAGCCTATTAGGCTGCAGTTGATTACCTTGTATCGCAAAATGTAAACGAAAATTTGCAAACAAATTTGAAAACTAGTTCACTGATGCTTTACTTCTGATTGTGTAACATTCCACGCATAACTCAGAGTAACTCTCCATCAAGCATCATTAGCAACTTCATATGTAAGATGAATTCTATTGGTTTAAATTCTTCCCGTTTTTACAACATTTTGCATAAAATGTCCATTAAAAATAACTTCAAGCCCATCAAATTAAAAATCCCAACTTCCATTTTGAAAACTCTATTAATAAACAACTAAGACGCCATTTGAAAATATCCAAGTCCATGCAACCCTTAAAGGCAGTTCAGTTAAAAAATACATAGTAAACATTTCATGTGTGGCAGATCATTTGGAAATGCCCGGAAATGGAAGGAAACTATTCTATCTACTAAGAAGAATTCAATACAAAACAGCATAATATAACTCCGGTATACAAAAATAGCTATGTAATTTTTACAAAATGCTATTCATTTTTTGGAAATGTGCAGCTTTTTGGTTCGCAAAGAAAAAAAGTTATTTTGAGCACTGGTCTGCGACACGTTTCATAATAAATATGCCGTCAATATTCAGTTGCTTTGTGGCGAAAAATGTACACATCATCCACATATTCAATTTTTTAACCCTTTTGACCCTGGTGGTATCTTCCATGTAAGATCAAATGCAGCAATTAGAAGAGTCCATATTTATTATTTGGGGGTAGATCAAACAATATTTTCAACGTGCAGCCTTGGGGCTGCACGTTGAAAATATTGATTGGTCTGCCCCACACATCCACTTAGCAGTCATCCTCCATTATGAAATTACGGCGTGTCATGTGCCTGGGTCGGAAAAGGGGCCTCTCGTGTTTAAAGGGTTAATACATCAAAGTATACTCTTTAAAACTCGATTGTAATTTAAGCCCCGTACAGACGAGCAAATTTAATTTGTCAAAGAAAATGTGGCAAATAGAATTTGTCACATTTTTTGCTTCTCGTGTGTATGCAACGGCACATTTTATTTGCTGACGGTGCTGCTTTGCACATAAGGTGGCGATAGAAATTATTACTCAAATAGCAGCTGTCGTGGAAAATATAGGGGCGGGGGACATAACACATGATGTCCCCAACGGCCTTGCGCGTTCTTGGACCAAGGAATCCCGTCGCCCGCCCCTCCCCTTACTCTCCGATAGAGATTTGCGCCCATGATGTGAAGGGAGAGATTTTTAACTCTATAAAGTTAACTTTTTATATTCCATAGACTCTCCTTACTTTGCAACTCTTCCAAAAGTAAATATACTGCATTGTCAGACCACCACATTTTTTGAAAATTGCGGTACTATTCTCTAAAGTCTTCTCTAGCTTCGAATTATTATAGCATGGTGGATGATGCAATTTTTTTTACGTATTTCTATGCATGTGCAGTTTCTGCGTGCGCAGAAAAATGGCACATTTCTTTGTTCAATATCTGGGAAGTCCAGATATTGAACAGAGAAATGTGTTCAAAGAAAATGTGACAAATTTTCTCATACACACTACCAAATTTTATTTGCCACATTTTCTTTGGCAAATTAAATTTACTCGTCTGTACGAGGCTTAAAGCCCCGTACAGACGAGCAAATTTAATTTGGTGGAAAATTTAAAACTTTTGAGAAAATGTTGTTGAGCATTGTCTACTTATAGCATTGTCTAATTATAACATCAACCTTCGCCACACCCCGTCCCCTAGGTGGTAGGTGTGGCACTTTTTATGCGTGTCCAGTTGTATAGAGATCAGTGAGCAGACGTCATCGATGTGGAGGGAGTTTGCAGATTTAGTTTGAATGTTTTTCGCTAACGTTCAAGCAATCCACTTTTGTAGAGAATGGTGATTGAATTCCCTAGAATTTTAGTTTCTATTTTTTAGAATATCTTATTTTACCCGTAGGAAGTGGACTTTCAATGTTTGCCAGTAGAAAGTGAATTTCCAGTTTGAATTTATCGACAGAATCTGATTTCTACCAGAGTCTTGTTTCCACCACGATGTTTACATCATAAATGTTTTTGTAATATTCAAGGAATTTGATAAGCAGACGACAAAAGATAAATTACGGGTAACCAGAAGGTTTGACAGAACATATTTTAGATGTCATCAATCAGAAAAATGAACTGGGAACAGTTGAGCATTTCTTCTGTTTCTCTCAGCTTTAAAGACAGCTGACCAAAAAATTACAGTGACATCACCAATTATAAAGAAAGTGTTGTAAATATTCGTAATAAAGATCAGCTGAACTGATACTGGTAGCACAGGCACATCGAAGATGGCTGATTGTGTATGGTTGGGGAAGGGGGTTGACCCCGGGTTGTAAGACTGATTAGCCCCCAACTTATTCGTCACGACCGCAAAGTCGATAATGACATCAGGAAGGTAGGGAGAACGTTGGAGTTGCAGGTGCTCCTATCTTTCTGTACTGACTCAACTCAAGGCGCAGTTTATTAATTGCCATAGTCCCAACGTCTTTCCCATCGGCCTTAACCCTTTACCCAACGTAACGGCCAAAACCGGCCAGCGCTATTCTCAAAAATCGCCAATTAATTTTCACTATTTTTTTCATTTTTTGGTTCAAAAACATAGGTTATGACCCCTCGTTGGAACGAGCTCGTCGAGCTCTTTCCAACGAGGGGTCATAACCTATGTTTTTGAGACAAAAATGAAAAAAATTAGTTATTCAAGAATTTTTTTTGCAAGTGTCGTCTGCTTTTCACGTTAGGTAAAGGGTTAAATTGTGAGACTGAAGAAGCAACGTGAACGTGATTGTCGGCTAAGGTCCGCAGTATTTAGCGGGCCGAGTACAGCCAGTCGTAGTAGACAGTGTATGCGGACGCCCAACTTTGTTTGTGCTTCGTTTTTACTGCAAATATAAATGCAGAGAAGCAAACGGGAGGAGCCTAGTTCGTCCAGTTTTAGAAACACTTCAACGAAACAGTGTCAGTGAAAAGTGAATATAAAGTTGAAATGGTATTGGAAACAAGTCGCATCCGCCATTGTACGTCACTTCCTGGAAATATTTATTTTAAGTGTGCTACAAATAGTGTTCAACCGATGATCGGAACCGGCTACCACAATCGGCCGATTGTGGGCAATCGGATGACAACGGCAATTGTTCCTGGAACACCGGTTCAACCAATTGTTGCCAAGCATTTTGTGATGATTCATTAACAGCATTTTATTATCTTCTGCAATTGTTCAATTGTTAATGTAAAATGATGTCCATGATTCCATTCAATAAAGTTGAGAAACAACCACAATGTGTATTCTTATCTCTCTAGACACCCCTTTACGGGATATACAAGTTAAAAGACATGTAAAGCTTACAATTCGGCGTACTTGTGATAATCGCCAGTTCATACCGGAAAAGTGAAGGCTGCACTCCATTGACTCAGGTCGCAGGAAAATTACCAGTGGCGCGCAATTAGGCGGTGCACGTGGCTCTGAGAGTCACGTTTACCGCCCAAGTGAGCACGACTGGTAATTTTACTGCAACCTGAATCAACAAAGTTTAACACTGCGAAAAATGTTCAGTTTAATGTAATTCTTTCGAGCCTCGACTTGTCTAGTAGTGCACGGTATTACAATCGGAATCGGCCCATTCTGAGCTCAAATAACCGGTAATCGGTCAGCGGCCATTTTGGGTAATGGGTGGAACACTAGCTATAAAATGGTGTTTTCTTGCATAGGCGGATGAATTTGGTGTTCCGTGTAATCGTCATGTGGGCAGTGATTACTTAAGTCCCCAACAATACATGTATATAATGCTGAATAATAATTATCGAGTTGGGCCTGTTGGGAGCGATGACTGCATGCCTTGATGATGTGGATGGAATATGGAACAGTCGAGATTGTCACTGAAAACCCTGAGTCCTTGCGCATTTAGTTGTGCATAATTAATTAGTAGTGTGGTCGCAGACGCCCCCAGCATTCTGCTTGAATAGCCCATACCGTCCTCATTGTCGGGCATGGTGGGCCTTGCAACTCGACTTGCGTACCACAGCCCCCCTCCCCAACCCATTGGCGTGACAGACAGCCACCAGTATTAATGCGATATGGGACACAGCTACGCCAATTTTATACGATAGATAACCGCGAATACTTTTGCAGTATATCATTTAAGGCCATCACATGAGTGGAACAAGGTGCCATCTGCAATGTTAGAGGATTGCAGATGACATCTTGTTCCACTCACAGGACGAGGTGTAGAAGCTTCCAAGTGAATCAAAAACGTTGCTATTCAACTTTTCTTGACGGGCCTTCCTCGGGACATTGTCGTCTAGATCTGACTGATTCGGTATTTGATTATTTATTTATATTTATTTATTTATTTATTGGTGTTTAAGGTCATATATTTCTGCACAATGGCTAATCATGACCGTGACAGTTTTACGGGTGGAGGAAGCCGGAGTACCCGGAGAGAACTACCGAGCAACGGCGAGCAACTGTCAGCTCCCCAACATATCACACAAGCAGGGTTAGCATTGGTTGAAGACAGGTGCACCATCGACGTGCAGTACGCCTTAGTACACAGCGTCATCGTGCCCCCACGTGGGCAATGAAGTGCTTTGCCCAAGGACACAACGCGGTTGCCGCAGGGGGGATTCGAACCGAGGACCTCTCGGCTTGCAGCCTGCACCTCTACCAACTGAGCCACCGCGCCCCCTTCGATGAGCTTGACTCGAGACTTTTGTAAGTCTGAGAATCCAGTCTTTTCTAGTAAGAAAGTATATGATTACTTACAGAAGCGAATCGATATCTTAAACCTTTACCTAACATGAAAAGCAGACGACACTTCCAAACAAAATTCTTGAATAACTATTTTTTTCATTTTTTGTCTCAAAAACATAGGTTATGACCCCTTTTTGGAACGAGCTCGACGAGCTCGTTCCAAAGAGGGGTCATAACCTATGTTTTTGAGGCAAAAAATGAAAAAATAATGAAAATTAATTGACAATTTTTGTGAATAGCGCTGGCCGGTTTTTTGCCCTTACGTTGGGTAAAGGGTTAAACTCCAGTCCAGGCGCAAATTTCCCGAATTGAAATAGTATTGGAGGGTAGAGGGGTGTGACGCCCACCTCCTTATTTACGCCTCTGGCTGGCGAAAGAAGAGAAAGATAAGGAGAAACTATTAGTAATGCAATCCAAAACATCCAAGGAGCTGTTTAATTAGAATACAGTATGTCCACAAAATATTAACAACAGACTCACTCATCCGCGCTATTCACAAGTCGACTCCATCTTGGTATTGTGGTTGAATGAGATAAAAAAGTAACTTTTTGAAATGCAACTTGAAACAATGACTCCGATCCTCTGAGAATCATGTACATTCTTGCAAGACTAGATTTGATATTTGTATTTATGTAGCATACACAGTAAATCATCGGGAGGTCTGCAGTGTACCAGATGTTGGTTGTTGGAGTCACTTGGGGACTCCGCATGACCAATTTCCAGTACCGGCACTATACGTGCTTTTATATTTTATCACCCGCGACTGGAGCCATTATACAGTCCCCAATACATTTTACATTCGGAACATTTTTTTCAGTGTTGGAGCCTTAGACATTGATTCACTCAGTCTAGTAATGCTAGTAATCGTGTAGTTCTCGGAAAACTAGGTTTGATTCTTGGACTTGGGTCACATACACAGTCGATCATACAAATGTAGGTATGGGGTACCCGATTCGGTCTGTTGGGTGTATGGTCAGTTTGGAGAAGCAGCGGTACGGTTCGTGAAAATTAAATGAAAAGCCGCGTCACTATACCTGTATATTTTATTTACCCACTAATAAATTTTCAAGAAGTCTTGAGTCTTTTAATTATAATCCCGACTGAATAATATTATTAAGCTTATTTGTTTTACAAAAGGATTGGCGAGCAAGTTATGCAACTTATATTAACGCCTCTCTTTGACCTAATGGCGTAGGTGTGTGGGATGACCTTCATATCGGCAACCTCGTGGCATCGATCTTCTCGAATACCACAAAGGGATCTTTAGCCTGCACGGAGTGTGTTTCTCTCCGCACAGAGGACAGCCATTTTACGTCGCCATCCGATAGGATGGTACGCTGTGACAGCATCAACCCCACAACTGAAGCTGATGGAGAGTGTTCGGACACTTTGAGAACTTTCTCCGACCGATGGTCGACCCCGGGACTCGTCTGGCATGAGAGACCAGCGGACTTACACTCTAAAATCAGTTGGGTTAAAAATTAACCCAAATCGACTTGGTTGAGTGAATATGAACCCAATTGGGTTCATATTCACTCAACCCAGTCGATTTGGGTTAATTTTTAACCCAACTGATTTTAGAGTGTATCTACACGGCCACCACTCTATGAATAATATTGTAACTACATCATCAAGACATGGCTTCGTTGAAGGCATGCCATGATGATGTTGTTGCAATAATTGATCGGTCGGATTTGAGCCATCACAGTCGGAACAAATCAGGTTTATAATCCTCCCTCCCCAATGGGTCGGTCGTCTTCTCAAGACGGCCCTGGAAACACACGGTAAAATGACGCAAACCTTTCAAAAGCCAACAAACATTAAAATCTGTAAAACACACGTAACGGAAGCTCGGCAGTCAAGATAAGTTAACTTCATTCCAAACAACGTACTGATAGAAACGTCATAAAACCAATATATCCGGAATAGATATTTGATCGGCCTTTCGTACTTTCATAGCAGCTTCTTTTTTTTAATTTCAAGACTGGAGGTTCATAAATTAACCGCAGATTGGCCGCAATATTGCCCCAATGTGCGTCTTTGGCAATGGTGAACTTTGAGTTAAGAAAATTACTATTCGCCTTATGATGAGAGATGCAAAAATTACTCGAAACTTTTATTGGCATAAAACTATGAGTTAATATCATGTTAACCCTTTACCTAACATGAAAAGCAGACGACACTAGCACAAAAAAAAATTCTTGAATAACTAATTTTTTCATTTTTTGTCTCAAAAACATAGGTTATGACCCCTTGTTGGAACGAGCTCGACGAGCTCGTTCCAACGAGGGGTCATAACCTATGTTTTTGAGACAAAAAATGAAAAAAATAATGAAAATTAATTGGCGATTTTTGAGAATAGCGCTGGCCGGTTTTGGCCGTTACGTTGGGTAAAGGGTTAAAATAGTTTCAATAAATTGAAATGTTTTCAATTCTTCGCTTTGGGTTTTTTTTTTAAACCAGCCCGGAAATGTTCGACCTTTAATAGTTTAATTCTCAAAATCTCTTCTGTCCTTTTGTCCCTGTGCCTTCTACTCCTGGCCCCGTTCAGGTCTACACTCAAACCAAACCGGAGACCCTGCCCCATGACATCATCTTACAATTTTTTCATATCTGAGAGAATGGTGTGGGGTGGACTTGGGGTTGCATCACTCTCGAAAAAACATACTATATCTGAAGAAACACTTCAAGCAAAACAGAAAATCCAAAATATTTGCTGTATTGTTCTAAAAGTGAAATGTTCTGAATAGTGAATGAAACCCTGTCCTTCATCCACTGTTCAGAACACTGGATAAAATGTCAATTCGCATTTTGTAAACATTTTAGGCATTATTCTTTGGATTGTCAGAATGCATTTTATTTTATTTTGTGAACTATATGTTTGTTCAGACGACGATTGTGAGTAGCATAGGTTTTTGGTAAAAGGAAAATGTGATCCATAGTAATGCGCGATGGCTCATAAACTTAAACATACATGAGTCTCGCAGAGGGTGCACGTTAATAAGGCTGTGTTTCAGTGCAAAGAATTCTGCAAACAAAAACATTATTTTCGATTCACAATGAACAATGATAAATCATCCTGATCACATACTATCCTCGTGGGTAACACACGCAGAAGAAATGTTGTATCAAAACGTTATTTTGTTTGGTAAAAGAGTTCATATGAGGAACGGTAGTTACTAATCCCTAATACATCGAGTGCTGATCCCATGCAGACACAAATGACGCACTGTTTATACTTTAGGGGGCAGCTTAGACGAAAATAAATAGTTTGGTTTGGGTTACATGCAATTGGACAATAGGGGCGTATGGTCGGGATTTATTTTAATATTTTGTTTTTCATACAGTCGCTTAACCTTTTACCCAACGTAACGACAAAACTGGTCAGTCCTATCCTTCAAAACTCGAATGTTAAATTTTATTATTTTTTGTATCAAAAACATAGCTTATGACCCCTTATTGGAATGATTCTCGTCGAGCTCGTTCCAATAAGGGTCAAAAGCTATGTTTTCGAGGCAAAAAATGAAAATTGATCTTTATTAACTCAACTTGACAAAGTCAAGCTGAGCTATTGCCATCACTTCTCGTCCGTCGGCGTACGTACGCTCGTACGTTGGTACGTTAGTATGTTAGTACGTACGTCCACAATTTCCTTTGGCACACCTCACAGGTCGCATTTATGATCAGATCACTTTGAAACTTGGTATGCTTGTTTGGGGTGACCACTAGGTGGGAGTTGTTGATTTTTCTCCAATTTACGTCAAAAAATGTTGCCACGGCCAACGTTCTTAGAACTTAGTTTAGTCAGACCACAATATTTCCCTTTGGCACACTCTACAGGGCACATTTATAATTGGATTGCTTTGAAATCTGGTATGCTTCTTTAGGGTGACGTTTAGATGGGAGCTATCGATTTTCTTCAATTTCCGTCAAAAAATATTGCCACGGCCAACGTTCTTAGACCTTAGTTTAATCAGACCTCAATATTTCCCTTTGGCACACCCTACAGGACACATTTATGATCGGATTGTTTTGAAACCTGGTGTGTTTGTTTGGGAAGACCTCTAGATGGGAGCTATCGATTTTCTTTAATTTCCGTCAAAAAATGTTGTCACGGCCAACGTTCTTAGAACTCAGTTTAGTCAGCCCACAATATTTCCCTTTGGCACATCCTACAGGGCACATTTATGATTGGATTGCTTTGACACTTGGTATGCTTATTTGGGGTGACCTCTAGATGGGAGCTATCGATTTTTTTCCATTTCTGTCAAAAAATGTTGCCGCGGCCAACGTTCTTAGAACTTAGTTTAGTCAGAAGACCTCAATATTTCCCTTTGGCACACCCTATAATGCACATTTATGATCGGATTGCTTTGAAACCTGACATGATTGTTTGGACTTACCTCTAGATGGGAGCTATCGATTTTCTTCCATTTCCGTCAAAAAATGTTGCCGTGGCCAACGTTCTTAGAATTTTGTTTAGGCAGACCTCAGTATTTTCCTTTGGCACACCTTACAGGGCACATTGATGATCGGATTGCTTGAAACCTGGTATGCTTGTTTAGGGTGACCTCTAGATGGGAGCTGTCGATTTTCTTCAATTTCTGTCAAAAAATGTTGCCGCTGCCAACGTTCTTAGAACTTAGTTTAGTCAGACCTCAATATTCCCCTTTGGCACACCATACAGAGCACATTTATGATTGGATTGCTTTGAAACCTGGTATGCTTGTTTGGGGTGACATCTAGATGGGCGCTATCGATTTTTGTTCATTTCTGTCAAAAATGTTGCCTCGGGAAACGTTCTCAGAACTTAGTTTAGTCAGATCTCAATATTTCCCTTTGGCACATACTACAGGACACATTTATGATCGGGTTGCTTTGAACCTGGCATGCTTGTTTGGGGTGACCTCTAGATGGGAGCTATCGATTTTCTTCCATTTCCGTCAACAAATGTTGCCACTGCCAACGTTCTAAGAACTTAGATTAGTCAGACCTCAATATTCCCCTTTGGCACACCCTACAGGGCACACTTATGATTGGATTGCTTTGAAACCTGGCATGCTTGTTTGGGGTGCCTCTAGATGGGAGCTATCGATTTTCATGAATTTCCGTCGAAAGAATATTGCTGCGGCCAACGTTCTTAGAACTTAGTTTAGTCAGACCTCAATATTTTTCTTTGGCACACCATACAGAGCACATTTATGATTGGATTGCTTTGAAACCTGGTATGCTTGTTTGGGGTGACCTCTAGATGGGCGCTATCGATTTTTGTTCATTTCTGTCAAAAATGTTGCCTCGGGAAACGTTCTCAGAACTTAGTTTAGTCAGATCTCAATATTTCCCTTTGGCACACACTACAGGACACATTTATGATCGGGTTGCTTTGAACCTGGCATGCTTGTTTGGGGTGACCTCTAGATGGGAGCTATCGATTTTCTTCCATTTCCGTCAACAAATGTTGCCACTGCCAACGTTCTAAGAACTTAGATTAGTCAGACCTCAATTTTTCTCTTTGGCACACCCTACAGGGCACATTTATGATCGGATTGCTTTGAAACCTGGTACGCTTATTTGGGGAGACCTCTAGATGGGAGCTGTCGATTTTCTTCTATTTCCGTCAAAAAATGTTACTGCGGCCAATGCTCTTGGAACTTAGTTTAGTCAGACCTCAATATTTCCCGTTGGCACACCCTACAGGGCACATTTATGATCGGATTGCTTTGAAACCTGGCATGCTTGTTTGGGGTTACCTCTCGATGGGAGCTTTCTATTTTCTTCGATTTCCGTCAAAAAATGTTGCCACTGGCAATGACCTTTAATGAACTTAGTAAAAACTTAGTGCAGTTAAGCATCAATATTTCCCTTTGACACACCTTGCGGGGCACATTTATGATTGTATCGCTTGCAAAGTTGGTAAGCTTGTGTGGAGTGGCATCTATATGGGAGCTGTTGATTTTCTTCCATTTCTGTCAAAAAATGTTGCCGCTGACCTTTGAACTTAGTCAGACCTCAATAGTTCCCTTTAACACAGCCTTTAGGGCACATTTATGATCGGATCACTTTGAAACTTGGTATGTGTGTTCCGTGTGACCTCTAGATGTGAGGTATTACTTTTTTCATTTCCATAAAAATTTATTGTCGTTATCACCAACCTTTGAATGTACTGCATTTATGCATCAACTTATCCCTTTTGCACTCTCTGCAGGGTATAGTTATGAATCTCCACAAAAAACCCCACTGTCACAAGCAATGACCTTCTACTTAGTGCATTTGTGCATTAACATCTTCCTTTGGCATACCTCGGAGGACACATTCATTATCAGGTTTTTTTGAAACTTTGTATGCTTATGCAGGGTGACAAAGATAGGAGCTATTGATTTTCTTTTCATTTCCATCAAAAACTGTTGCTGTTAGCAACAATCTTTGAATTTATTGCATTTGTGCATCAACATTCTTTGACATGGCCTACATGCCACATTTATCATAGGACTGTTTTTGAACTTGGTGTGTTCATTAAGCAAGAACTTTAGATAAGAGCTATTGATAAGCATTCATTTCTGTGAAAAAAGTTGCCATTTACAATAACCTCTGAACATACTGCATTTGTGTATCAACATTCTTCCTTTAGCCAGTCTTACAGTTTACATTTAAAAATGCATGGATTACTCTGACGTTGTGCACACACAATGCTGTTATGTTGAAATTTCATCAAATAACATTGGTACCAATGATCTTCAATTTTTCCATTTCATTTATAACTTACCAAGTTCAAGTTTGTCAAGTTGAGCTACAGTGTCACTGACACTTTCATTCAAGAACGTTTTCATCAAGTGTCGGCTGCTCTTCGGATTAGGTGAAGAGTTAAATTGTATTGCCTATATTCGAGGTATTCATGTATTTGACGCCAGATCTGTGTACAAGTAGTTTAAGAACTCGTTTGAAATAGATAGAACTGTTTTACCAAGAGCTCATAAAAAATAGATTAGGGTGGGATATGAAAATCACGAACGTTCGGGAAACCCGGACCATTTCATTTTTTGTCTTCAGCCTCAGCCGGCCATTTATGCAGACTGCTTTGAATGTATTAACCCTTAACCTAACATAAAAAGCAGACGACTCTTGCAAAAAAAAATTCATGAGCAGCTAATTTTTTTCATTTTTTGTCTCAAACACATAGGTTATGACCCCTTATTGGAACGAGCTCGACGAGCTCGTTCCAATGAGGGGTCATAACCTATGTTTTTCAGACGAAAAATGAAAAAATAATGAAAATTAATTGACGATTTTTGAGAATAGCGCTGGCCGGTTTTGGCCGTTACACGTTGGGTAAAGTGTTAAAAGTATGTTGTTTTTATGTATTTGTCGTGTTGTTTGTTTGTTTGTTTGTTTGTTTGTTTGTGTGTTGGGTTTTTTTTGTTTTGTTTTGGGAAAGGTATTCTTTATTTCTTACTTTCAGTTTTAACAATATTTATTTCAGATAATCGAGTTGAAGAACGTGTGGAATATAAACACGAGAAAATCCAAACCTGAAATGGATTCAGCAGTTAGCTATTAGCTTACAAAAGTCTGTCTCCTAAATGCTGTTCAGTGTTTCAATTATAATGACTGGTATAGAAGTATTTTATTTTCATTTACATGATTGCGTTTTGAATACATAAGAAAGAGGAAGGAAGAATGAAAATAGCTAGAGAAGACGAGTAGAGTGTGAAGGCTGACCCAAGGGTATATTGTGGTCATTTGTTGGGTGGCGAGCGTCGCAAAAAGTGTAAGTAATGTTCCGTTGTCACAAACTGAAGCGTTGAGTTAGTGGAAGCGTTTAATCTGAAGAATAAAGTTGTGGACCTGTTCGCATTTGGGCGTGTTGGTTTCCAAACGACAATATTCGTAGCCATAGAATAGGACCTCGGTCATGGTAAGATTGCGTATATACGGAACTTAGTGTTGCATTCTTGTTGGCCTGTACATGGGACAATGGAAGAAGTAATGGTCTGCATTTTTGCTTTCGCCACATCCATATAAAACACTTTCAAATCGAAATTATTGCGCAAGTCGTTATTAATTCTTTGAAAGTGAGAGGCCGCATTTACGGTCCAGATACATGATACGTCATAATTTTATTAAGTAGGATGGCTGCAAAGTGAATGTGTGGAGTAGACCAATCAGGTCTACCCCCAAATAATATATGGACTTTACAAAATCTTGACTTCCTCACAATTCTGGAAACAATGTCAATTGCAATAAAAAGTTCATTCCCGCAAACGATATTAACATGGTGTGTCCTGTTTTATTATACGCTAGCCTGTGAGTTATCGCAGATTATCTAAAAGATATTTCTCGATATCCATCGACTCGATGGATATTGAGAAATATCTCTCAGTCGCTTCTTAAATGACGTCATGCTTCAGCGCATGACGTCGCCTTGAAGGAACGATCAGCTGATCTTTATAATTGTTTCGAAACTTACGCATTTGGGGTCGAATTGGGATGAATATTGTGCAACAAATTGTCACGTAGCATTCAACAAAAAGAAAAGCTACTCTATTTTAGTCAATATTGGGAATTATTTCATGAGTGTGAACCTGAAAGTTTTATTTTTCATGAGCGCTTGCGCGAGTGAAAAAAATATTTTCAGGTCCACACGATGAATTTTTTCAGTAGCTTCCTAAATGACGTTACGCTTTGGCGCATGACGTCGCCTTGAATGATCGATCAGCTGATCTTTTTTATTGTTTTGAAACGTATGTGTTTGCAGTGAAATTGGGCTGAATATTGTGCAGTAAAATGTCACGCAGAATATAATATAATAAAAAGAAATCTACACTATTTTAGTGAATATGGAGAATTATCTCATGAGTGTGGGCGTGAAAGTTTTATTTTTCACGAGCGCTTGCGCGTTTGAAAAATAATACTTTCATGTCCA
The DNA here is from genome assembly GCA_031216915.1 of Pictodentalium vernedei. NCBI lineage: Eukaryota > Metazoa > Mollusca > Scaphopoda > Dentaliida > Dentaliidae > Pictodentalium > Pictodentalium vernedei. The sequence continues at coordinate 689,621,591 of CM062295.1, forward strand.
CACGAAGATGTACTCTATTTCTTTATAAGGAGATTTTAAACTAACAGTTGAGAAACAGTTGGATTATTTTATAATTTTCAAGTCCTGGAAAACATTTGCAGACATTGGGCTGAAAACATATTTTTCGACCAATAGAGTACCACCATCCCAACAAGTGCAACAAAATTCCGCCAGTAAAATAGAACCCACCACTTTTCCCCATGTTTTGCAATGTTTTTTAGCGTTTTGGTTCAGTATCGTGCGGCAGCATATTAGCGTCACGTAATAATGTATATTGATTTGATAAGATAAGATAGCCATGTTTAAAAACAAGATGGCTAAGTTGTTATAACTTATGACAAGATAGTTTACTTGTAATAACAAGATAGCTAAGTTGTTATAACAAACTGACTAAGTGGCTATAGCAAGATAGCGGCAAGGATATTTAAGTTGTTAAAACAAGATACCTATAAATTGTTTTATTATGCCTCACGTTTGTAACATCAGCCGTGATTGGTTAATTTGACACCTTCTAAAAGTCATAGTACTGGAGTTTTGGGGCATAACACGGGTACTATCGGAATGTTTTTTCCCTGGAGACAAGAGAACGAAGAAAATGTAAGCGCCACTTCCATTGATCAGCGTCGATTGGAATTATCTCAACGCCAAACGCTGGCTCCGTGTCCGTTTAACTTTTTTTTCAACACCGGTAGACACAAACTTAATAACAAATATATCATCTTCAGTGGGTGTGTTTTCAATTTTAACTGCAAACAAAGAATTCAGAAGAATCAGAAATATTAAAATATTCACTCACGTGTTGTTCACCACTTCAGTGAATCCTGAATATGAGTCTCAGTTATGACTTCAATCAATTATATTTCCACTAGTTTAGTACTCCTCGACCTCACTGAGCCTCCGCCTCAAGTTCAAAATAAATTGTTTCACTCCGCTTAATTCTATGAACTGTTGTCATCCGAGAAACATGAATTTATATTCCATTAATTTATATCACTTTTAACACAAGCATTAACGATCAATTGTAACATGAACAGCATGATGCAGTTGTAAACACTGGTATTTGTTGATATAGAAACTCCCAAAGCGACGGCACTTGTGACAAGTCATTTTCGAAGAGACGTCATTCGTTCGAAATGACGTCATGTTTTTGGATTCGACTACATTGTTATTACAAGATTGATGACATGTTGCAGTTAACACTTACACAATGAAAGTTATTTTTTTGTCCGGCATAATAAAATAATTAGAACGTTTCTTTTCATGTTCTATCGGTCGATAGTACCTGAGTTTATGTGATTTCTGAAATAAAACCTTCAGCAGCTTCGCTGCTTCAGGTTTTATTTCAGAAATCACACAAACTCAGGTACTATCGACCGATATTCGCTGCTTCAGGTTTTATTTCAGAAATCACACAAACTCTGGTACTATCGACCGATAGAACATGAAAGGAAACCTTCTAATATTACAATAGTGAGATAGCTAAGTATTGTATTTCTGGACACAGAAACTCGTGGGTGCATGTTTCATTTCAGTCAGTGTATATTGAGGAAGGTGCCGGGACTTTGGCTTGCACAATTATATAGGACCAATGAAGGTGTGCAATGTTTAGTGAGACGAGCAGCGTGTTTGCCACTGTTGCCTGTAGACCAGGTACATGATGTGTGGATTGATGTAACGAATGAGGGACCTGACCACACCTCACAAATTATAGAGTTTATTGATTATGTCACTTCTACCTGGGTAGATGATGATGCAGTGTTTAGACTTCCAATGTGGAATCAGCATTGTAATGTAGGAACGCGGACTAATAATCATCTGGAGGGCTGGCACTCAAAACTGAATCGATCACTGTCTAAAACGCATCCAAATATGTATGAGTTTATAACACAATTAAAGACAACTGAAGACAGGGATATAAAGTCAAGGGCTCAGCTTGACCATGGCGCTGCTCCAGCAGCCAGAAAAAGCATCTACAGAGAAATAGGCTCTCGGTTTATTCGCCTCAAGGAGCAACCCAGACAAGGACTAAAGTCACCCATTCAGTTCTTAGATGCAGCTAGCCATCTTTTGAAGCTTGATTTGTGATTTTTATTGTAAATTCATGTAATTTTATTTTATTTTATTCAGATTTAAAATTCCTTGTCACATTACAGAAAACACACCTCGCTCTTTCATGTTAAAATACCGAAATTTTAGAAAGCAAATTTTCCCTACAGAGTAATTTATACTAAATCAACTTAGGAAACATTAGCCGACTGATATCTGGGTATTATGACATAAGAGAACAAAACTGGTTATGAAAATAGGAGCAGTCTATTTATTACAAGGGAGATTAGCTGTTATCAGTGTAGAAGTAATTAGATTATTTATTGAAAACTGTAGGCAGATTGGGTGTCGGCAGAATGAGCTGTAGGCAGAATGAGAGGACACAAAGTTGTTAAAACAAGCTGGCTAAGTTGTTACTATAACTTAACGCGTTTAGTAGCAAGCAAAGTTGCAACCAATTACCACGGTAGTATATCATGTTGTTAGAGTTCCTCGTTTGGTGCACCCTTAACTAGGGCCTTGCGAAGCTTCGAGATTCGATTCGATTTCGAATCTTAAGTTGGTATTCGGTTTGATTCGAAATCGGCTGTTCGAATCCTTTTCCTTGGAATCTTTTCAGTGGAATTTCGCTTGATATCAGTCATGTTAGTCCTCTCACAAAATGTGTAGCTGAGTTAGAGCCTGTTCTTAACTCTTTAATATTTTTGTACGTGTTATTATATACGTGTGAAATCAATCAGCACGTTGATACTCTGTAGATATTTGTTTTGTTATTATTTTTCGATTTTTTGAAGTTTTAACCTCAGATTCCTATTTTCTCCTAAATAGTGCTCAGTGATCACCGTTGAGCCAAATGTTATCGCAGCTTAAAATACTAATAAAATCCTGCCGTCAAGACTTATTGTGTGCTAGAAATCACTATCAGGGCTTTCAGAAAATGAGGATACGATAGCAAAATCCAGCTCTCTCCTCGCTTATATTTCATATTTAGTCAAACACAAATAATATTTTGTTTATATAAAAAAAAATTATTACAAATTATTGGAGAGTGCCCACAGGCACTCTCCAATAATTTGTAATAAAACTAGTTTTGAATAACAATTTCAAACCACCAAAAATAATCTAGCCCTCAAGCATATAATCACTAATGTGAAAAATATCTTGTTATTAGCACTTTCCGACGTTTGACGTCGCATTTTGAAAAACGTTCAATAAACTGAATTCTCAATGACGTTTGAACGTCAGGATAATTAAAGTCTCAAAGGGTGAAATAATGTTGAAAATAAAGACTGAGTGTAATTTCCGCTATATTAACATAAAAAGCATTATACCCATGCAACCATCCATGCTAATTCCAGTTCCACTAGTCACTACCACTGTTGAAAGCAAATTTAAAGTTCCCAAACAATATCGACGATGAGCTCACAGTGGCTAGCGGCTATCCCCGTACAATGCCTAGTGCAGACTTCTCGCAGCGTTTCTGTTTTTGAACAAAAATCCTTACGAGGTAATATTTCAACTACATCATCAAGACATACCTTCAAAGAAGGCAGGTCTTGATCATGTAGTTTGAATCACAGGTACTCGGCACAAGCTGGGAAATCGAAAGAAAAAATGATATTTGATACCATTTTGAATCTATGCTGATGTGCCCCTGTAATGATATATAAATATTAACAAGGTAAACAACTCGCTTTTCAAAAACGATAGCACTCATCTTCGTGTTTCCCCCCTCAAATTTGATTCACACAACATATCCAACAGTACTCGGTATCAGTGGAAAGAGGAATGAATAAGCTTTACAATGGTGTATTACACGACCGTTGGGTGTTCTTGGGTTGTTCACGACAACTGGGAGAAGTCGCAGAAAAGGCCTAAAACATTTAGTCGGACAAGAAAGTGCACAGTGAAATGAGGTTTGCGAGCGACAATTATCCAATTTATTATAAATAATTCGAGGTCCCATTGTCTATGGAGGGAAGATTCAAATATTAACCGTATGCCTTTATCAATTACTAATCTCGGATCCACATTTATTCATTTCTGGCGATCACATTTGCCGTTTATACATTTTTTTTAACCATCCCTTGGCTTTGAACAAGCTAGCGGCATCCATAGAAGCACAATGACATCCCATTGGCTACTATTTATGCCGAGAAAATCGTCGATGAAAATAAGCCAATGGGAGAATGGGGGAAGCTTTTGCGGAAGTCGCGTATCTAAGGACGCCGTCTACTCGGGTCAGCTTGGGGAAAGATGTCAAAGTTATGGCTAAAAAGTGTATAAACGTTAAATGTGAACTCCAGAAAATAATAAATATGGATCCGAGATTAGTAATTGATACAGGTATACGGTTAATATTTGAATCTGCCCTCCATATACAATGGGACCTCGAATTATTTATAATAAATCGGATAATTGTCGCTCGTAAACCTCATTTCACTGTGCACTTTCTTGTCCGACTAAATGTTTTTCGGCCTTTTCTGCGACTTCTCCCAGTTATCATGAACAACCCAAAAACTCCCAACGGTCATGTAATACACCACTGTAAAGCTTATTCATTCCCCTTTCCATTGATACTGGGTATTGTTGGATACGTTTTGTGAATCAAATTTGAGGGGGGGGGGGACGAAAATGAGTGCTATCGTTTTCGAAAAGCGAGTTGTTTACCTTGTTAATATTTATATACCATTATATGGGCACGTCAGCATAGATTCAAAAATGGTATCAAATATCATTTTTCTTTCGATTTCCCAGCTTGTGCCGAGTACCTGTGGTTTGAATATTTTATCAGGCGGGACTTGAAGACGACTGTAATTGATTCGGGGTTCCATTCGATTTCGAGTGATTGTCTCGATTCGATTCGAGATTCGATTCAAATCGAAAGAAAATATAGCAGTAGTAGTAGTAGTAGAATATTTTATTTAAGTGTCACGTTTCGATACACATGGAATATATTACACATAGAATGTTAACAGAATATTTGTATGAACCCAGCCTCTGAAGGCTTATGAGACACATATTGATCATTGATAAGTCGTTATACATTAAGCATCACCCCATCCCCGCCCACTCCTAGAAAAGAATTGTATATACACCCGTGTAGACATTTTCACGTTCTTCTGCATATACCCACGTACATGTACAACCAAATATTTGAATCAATTTTACAAGTCCGAAAAGCTGAAAAGTATTTACAAATATACAAAGAGCAAAAAATATACATAAAGCCTTTGAGAGGTCGATAAAGCAACATGTGCATACCGAAGTCAAATCCTCCAATTTTGGGAGTTCAAGATTTCCTTCGATATGCAAATGTTCCTTCGTCGGCCTTTCAAAACAAAAATTAAATTAAAATCGATCGCCAAGCCTGGTATTTATGTTTTAAGTTCAGTTAAGTAATCGGCATATATTTAAAGTTTGCGTTATTTACGTTATACACCTTACTTGTAATCACGATAGGATCCGGTCCGATACCTCCCTCACAAATGTTCATCGTATTATTTCTATAAGTTACTGGTTTCCAGAGAGGTACATGTGGGAGGGGGAGTAATAATAATAATATGTTGACCTTTCCCCCCATCCACCCCACCCCACCACCATTTAATATATGATTCGCACGGCCCTAACCATAACCTCATTGTTTTTCTTGCCCAAGTCCCGAAATGCACATATCAGTCACCAATCAAACCAGTGTTCAGTTTCCAATAGTCTTCAAACTGCCACTGTCTAGAGCTCACAATCGGCCGATTCCGATGCCGATTCCGATTGTAATACCGTGCACTTCTAGACAAGTCGAGGCTCGCAAAGGACTGCATTAATTTGAACATATTTTACAGTGTTTACAGTCCGTTCACTACTAGATAAGTCGAGACTCGAAAGAACTGCATTAAATTGAACATATTTCATAATGTTAAACTCCGTTGACTCATGTCTAGTAAAATTACCAGTAACGCACACTTGGGCGGTAAACGTGGCTCTTAGAGCCACGTTTACCACCAAGTGCGCGCAACTGGTAATTTTTACTGCGACCTCAGTCAATGGAGTGCAACCTTCACTTTTCTGGCATGAACTTGCGATTGGCGCAAATGCGGTCAATTGTAAGCTTTATATGTCGTTTAACTTGTATATCTCGTAAAGGGGCGTCTAGAGAGATCAAGAATACACATTGTGGTGGTTTTTCAACTTTATTGAATGGTATCATTGACACCATTTTACATTAACAATTGAAGAATTGCAGAAGTTAATCAAATCCTGTTTATGAACCAATCACAAAATGTTTGGCAACAATCGGTTGAACCGTTGCTCCAGGAGTAGTCGTTGCCGTTGTCATCTGATTGCCCACAATCGGCCGATTGTGGTGGCCATTTCCGATCGTCGGTTGAACACTAATAACTTAGTTTAAATTATGGCGTGACACTAATATGCTGCCTATTTACCAATATCCTGAAGACTCCCTGCCACCTTATGTCTGATGTACATCTTCCGACGGAACCCATGTTTCTATTCTGATAGTTGAATAGTTCTGAAGTGCTCAATGAGAGCACAAAAGGTTCTTTCTGTCTGGGGTTTTGGGGTTTGTTTGGGTTTTTTTGTCTGAAACTATTCAAATGAACTAGTTTACTGAGCTCTCGGTGAGACACAAATAAGGGTCAAGCTGTCAGATTTGGAAATTATAGTTTGGCACAGTCAGGCAATGAACTTTTCTTAACTGGTAGAGTTCTAGAAGCCACTATCAGGGCTTTAATATGAACAGCAGGTACCCCAGCCTCAACATTGCATATTCTGTGGATGTACTTCATAATATCTTAGAAGTGAAATTACTTAGTCTATACGGGTATGCCGTGTTACTATTTATGGGAGAGTGCCTCTTGGCACTCTCCCATAAATTGTAACAAGGCAAAGACACATAAACAAATTTTGATGACCAAAAATAACTTAGCACTCTACCAGTTAAAGATCCAAATCAATGATTGCTCTTTCAGAGACATGCATCGTCATAGTATAAAATCACCAAGTGAATATTAATTGGCGTTTAACCCTTTACCTAACATGAAAAGCAGACGACACTTGCAAACACAATTCTTGAATAACTTCATTTTTTAATTTTTTGTCTCAAAAACATAGGTTATGACCCCCTTACTGGAACGAGCTCATTCCAATGAGGGGTCATAACCTATGTTTTTGAGACAAAAAATGAAAAAATAATAAAAATTAATTGGGCGATTTTTGAGAATAGCGCTGGCCGGTTTTGGCCGTTAATTTGGGTAAAGGGTTAAACACTGAGCTTTCCCAGAGACAATAGTCCCGGTGTATGGAGAATCATTTTCTTATAACTATTGTATTGAGTTCATACCCATTGCCCACGTGGGGGCACGGTGGCTTTGTGTACTAAGGCGTACTGCACGTCGATGGGGCACTTGTCTTCAACCAATGCTAACCCTGCTTGTGTGGAGTTAAGTATGTTGGGGAGCATGACAGTTGCTAGGTAATTCTCTCCGGGTACTTTGGCTTCCCCCACCCCTGAAACTGGCCGACATGAGGTGATCCTGGCTATCGAAAGTGTCGTTAAACCCCAATAAATAAATAAATAAGTAAATCGAGTTGACATCAATAGAGACTTTTACAAAGGGAATTGTGAATGTATATTGTGATATAGCACTCGGCTTCTACCACGATTTAACTCTGAATGATGGTGGAGCTCAGTCCCTTGCGACAAAAACCTACCTTGATTTGATTAATCAAGCTGTCAGGCTAATAAAATAATTAACGTTCTTGGTTACTCTACGAATTCAAATAAAGTGTGAAAATTTCCAGGAAGGAAGAAACAAAAGATATTTGGGATCAGAAATTCTTTCTGTTTTGTGGAAGGATTTCGGGAGGCTTCGCGAAATAGAGGTTAAAAGTGGTAACTACGGGATCAAGTCTTGGCCGTAAATTTAGCGAATGAAATTAACCCTTTATCTAACTTAATGGTAAAAAGTAGCCAGCGTCATTCAAATTTCATTATTTTCAATTTTATGCCTATAATGAACAGGCTCAATGGACCAAATATCGTTTTCATCTCGAGGGTTGATTTTAGCCCTTTATCCAACTCACAGGGTATCAAAATTTATTATTTTAAAAATTATTTTTAAAATTTTTTTTCAAACACTTTGAAGAAACCCATATCATGTGACTCCTCGTTGGAACGAGCTCGACGAGCTCGTTCCAACGAGAGGTCACATGATATGGTTTTCTTGGAATATGTTTTAAAATATTTTTTTTTAGCTACCCAATTTGTAAATTACGATTCGTTAGGTGAAGGGTTAACCGTTACTGTAGGTCTGCTCTCCACAATCTAGATCTCTATCTATAATCGTCAAACGTGAGTTCCCAAAACCTGTTTTTTTTATTACTGCAATTTTTCATTCGGGTACTGTTGAGCGTGTTATCTCCAGAATTATTTTTTTTCAAATTTTCCACGAGAACACTGTGACATTTTCAGATGATACAATTGGTATCAAATGCAGTCAAATGCAGATTTTTTGGAAGAACAGTATTCTAACCCAGATAAGTACATCAATGTCATCAATGGAGTCAGTATTGGCCTGATGTGTATTGTAACACCAAAACATGTTGCCACTGTCACCAGTTGGGCATATACTTGCAGGCCTGGAAATAACCCGCGAACGACCTTCAGGTTACGTGTGGATTACGTCAATTGTAAAATACGCATAACAACTACACAGGTTTCGACAAAGTAATACACACTATCTTTATTAAATTACTAATCTCACATGTTTTACCAGAAAGACTTGACAGTCTTACGGAACTATTTCGACTCAAAGGTTGAGTATTTCATCCACACATGAATAGAATGGCATGCCGTTTCCATCTTAAAAGAATTTCCACCAAAATAAATAGCAACGACAAGCGTGCGATCTGTCAACAATTTTAGAGACGCGAAGTGTTGTTGCTTCACTGAACACAGTCGACGTGGATTCCATATTTTTTTTATTTTTTATGTTTTATTTCATTTTTAATTGTCCGCTGTCGTACAATAAATAACTTTTTAGAATAGTCGTTCAATTTGAGTTGTCATAATATTATTCCGTCTCGTTGACAAGACCAGATCAGAAAAATCAAACAAGACGGCAACGGCGTCTTGTTTGATCTGGCGGATTTGGTCTCGTCAACTCAATGAAATAGGACAACCCAAATTAATGACTGTTGTAATAACCTGTATTAATTGTAGGAGCTGCGATAAACGGGTTATCTCCATCTGATTCCTTGAACTCTTCTACGCTGTGGAGACTAATATGAATTACTTCCGGTTGGTATGCGGAATTCTTTGTTTCAGAGCGTGCGTTGGCTAACATTGTGATGCGATTGAATAGCATTGCCAAAAATGTGATCATTTTTTTCGGAAATTTGAACTCTCATATCGCCATATAGGACAACTTTCAGATTCTAGCTTCGGGCCTGGAGACAACCAATGTGGCTATTCCTTCTCCGAACAATGTACAAAGGTTATTCACAGATCTTGTGACCCTCACCCCCCCCCCCCCCCGCCCCATCCCCCCTCCCCAAAAAAGTGAAAAGTTCACATAAACTGTGTTTTATCCTTTGCTGGGCAGGAACCCCAAGGTTTTCCCATATCTCTCTCCAAAGACAAATTCTCGGTAACGCCGCCTTTTTATCATATTCATTCTGTACACTGTTGAAAATACACACAAGTATTGGAGGGCGTTGGCTCAGTGGATACGAAATTGGACTCAACACAGAAAGGTCCAAGGTTCGATCCGCACCAGGGGTAACTGCGATGTGTCCTTGGGCAAGGCACTTAATCCCGATTTCTCGCGTGGGGGCACGGTGGCACGATGGCGCTGGGTACCAAAGAGCGCATTGCACTTGTGTTCAACTAGTGCTAACCCGGCTTGTGCGATGTTAGTTCGTTGATGGGTCTGGCAGTTGCTTCCTCCACCCGTAAACCTGTCCGACACGAGGTGAACCTGGCTGTAGACTGTGTTGTTATACCCCAATAATAATAAAAATAAACACAAGTATAAATACAGGATTTAAACCTTACATGAAAAATGGCTTCATTTTGAAGCACTTGAATAATTTCGTAGTCAGAAAGTAAATAAAAAGTGATGGGATTAATCATTTGTGATCATTTATTCAAACCCTCCTCTGTTACCAATTCGTTAATCACGAACTATTTATAGGGAGAATAATGGGGATTAGTATCATGATAAACAAGGGATTACATCGAGGAGTAATGACGTGTGCCGCATTGTTGTGCATGGAGTGACTAATCAGCACTCAGTGTAATTGTTGACAAAAAGTTTTATGCATCTGCCTTTTGCCATCGGCCACTTAAAGACGGCGTAAGGTCTGAATATGTTGTTAGGAACATAATGAGGTGAACTCATGAAAGCATCGTGACGGGTTGACCTCCGGATTCGAATAACAATACAAGACAGAACATTGGAGCTCTAAATCATTTCAATAAAGCTACGCATTATGCTCCCAGGGCGATGTTTGAAGTAATCGAATCCATGTCAGGCTAATAAAATAATTGTCGTTCTTGGTTATTGTAAGAAGTCAAATGAAGTGTGAAAATTTCCTGGAAGGAAGATACAAAAGATCTATGGGATCGGAAATTCTTTCTATTTAGTGGAAGGATTTCGAGAGGCTTCGTGAAACAGAGGTTCAGAGGGGTAACTACGGGGACAAGCCTTGCCTCTAAATTCAACGAATTAACGCTTTACCCAACGTAACGGCCAAAACCGGCCAGCGCTATTCACAAAAATCACCATTCAGTTTTCATTATTTTTTTTATTTGTCTTAAAAACAGTTGAGCTCGTTCCAATGAGGGGCCATAAGCCATGTATTTGACGCAAAAAATGAAACAAAAGTGTTATTCAAGAATTTTATTTGCAAGTGTCGTCTGCCTTTCGTGTTAGGTAAAGGGTTAAATTAACCCCTTATCTAACTTAATGGTCAAAACCAGCCAGCGTCATTCAAATTTCATTATTGTTTTCAATTTTATGTCCAGAATACATAGATTATGGACCCCCATTGGAACGACCACGTTGAGCTCAATCTCAATCCAATGAGAGGGTCATAAGTTATAGTGTTGAGGCAAAAAAAAAAAATACAAATTTTTAGTTATTCAACATTTCTTCTGTTCTTTGGAGTTAGGTAAAGGGTTAAAAAATAACCGAATGTATGATTGCTATAAAAACGTCAGTTCGTTGTTTATTCTGATTAGCTCGTAATTTGTTAGTCTTGAGGCATAATTAAAATAATTCCAGTGGAAACAAGTTGTAGGATAACTGCACGCATATTGCTCACTTATTTTGTTACTCACACTACTTCTTGTTTTTTTTTTTTATATCCGAACCACAAATTGAAGTCAAGTGAAGTCAAGGTGTCAGTTGTGGAAGAATCAGGGACGTGGCTAGAGGCTTCTGATTAGGGGAGGGGGCTGTAGGGTAGCGAATTTCTAACTAGGGGAAGAGACCGTTCCCCCTCCCGGTCCCTCCCCCTAGTTGGAAATTCACTACCGAGATTTAGCCATGAAAGGGGGAATAAAATTGATTGTAGTAACTGAAATGCCAACACATTTATGATAGAATTATCAGGTTATTAGTATTTGGTATTCTTCTGGGAATTGAATATGTGCTAAACAAATGCTCAAGCTGAGAACCTTGAGCAATTCACACTCTCCTAACATTAAATCAGATCCGAAGCAGGAATGATCAATTTTGATGTTTCATCATTTTGTAACTGCGAATGATGGAATTAACTCAGGATAACGGTTTTACATGATGTAATTTTCTTGAAGTGCATTTCGAGGATTTTTTTTATCACGATAAGTAAATGTGCTATAGAAATCTCGTACCGATTGACATAATGCATACTTATGACGCTCGGTATTACTACATGTCAAGGTGATAGCTAAAAGTTGCGATTTTCTTGATTGAAAGTATAAATATTTTCGATAATCTTTCTGAATGGGTTAAACATAAAACGTAAAGACAGGTATATAACGGACCCCAAAAACCAATTTGTTACTTAAACAGACCAGCAATAATTCAAGAGCTGCTAAATGAAGTATTCATTATGACGCATTTGTGAAACGCCACATGGGCTATCTGATAAAATGAGTAACAACGACCAGTATTCTATTACAGTCATTATCTGTGTAATTATGGCCAGTTAATAGGTGATTGTTGTAAAAACTGTACATCGCATATGTTCTGGACACACACCCATATTACCCATCTAGCTTGCCACAGAATGTCAAAAGGTACCAAAATGTGAGACTTTCAAATGAACTTAAAAGCGAGTATTAAATTAAGATAGATCTAAGCGGCTAAGATCAAGAGAAGCGATTAAACTGAGAATTAATGTTCTGGCTGTGGAAATAAAAATCGGGGGGTTTCTCGAAAAATTCATTCCAGTCTGAAGGTGTGTAAGGCTGTGGGTCGTTGCGAGTAGATGGGGATGTCCCATGCAATAGGTTAGAGGAGGTGCCGCATCGGAGCGAAAGTACAGGCACATTGTGATGCAGGGGTGCCACAGAGCTCATATATGAGAATAGGATCAGAAACACGAAGTACGATCTCAGGAAGCTATTTGCATTTAGGTAATCGGCATTACCTGTTTTAGAAGGCAAGCCACACGTAGGCAGAGTAGGCTTTGCCTGTATGAACATTATTCTGAGACAAACGTAAGGGAGAGTTTAACCCCATTGGTGGCGACTGCTTGTGTGAAAAGCGTCAAGTAAAGTGACAATAAGCTAGTGACCATGCAACGGCAGTGGCAGAGTGACATTCCGTCACATGTTAGAGCAGATGTGTCCAATAAAGTGACAATACGTTAGTAGCCGTGCGACGGCAGTGAAAGGGCGAAGTGAAGAGGCGACCAAGGAACAAATACCAGCGAAAAGGAATAAAAAACCAGCGACAACAGAGACTGCGGGCCCGCAAGTGACTCAGAAACTGTGTGGGTAGGGGGTGATTGACGTTTTGTTTATCATATTCATTGGATTCCATGTAAGTCACAAATTACCATATTTATTTATGTGTATATGTATTAAAATTGTTGTTTTCAGTGAACCTCTGTTGAATTATGCTTTTCGAGGAAAAGTTATTAACCCCTTCAGGAAAAGAACCACCCCAACAAAAGTTAAACGGGCGGATTCGTCACGGTGAGACATACGTTCACGCACGGATTCAGGCGACACTCCTTGAGTTTTGGCTGAATACGCGACGTGAATCTGTTTCTTCCAGCAGCGACAAAGCCCGGTTTCCGACACTATAGTTGTAAATAGTAACAGTTGGAATTTTTGCCGATTTGAAACCTAGTTGGAATTTTGGGAAGTGATGGCGACATCACCAAAGAAGCTCCAAAATCCAGATATATATATAGGTTAAATTTCCAACTACTCATGACTTGCCCTCCCAATTTCCAACTATAGGAAATTTTTGCCAGGATTGGGGGTGATACCCTCTCCACAAAACCCCCACCCCACCCCCACCCCACCCCCACCCCTATCCCACCCCACCCCACCCCACCCCATGTCGCCACAAGGCAGGCGAAGAATAACAATTAGACAAGTTCCCCCTTCTTAGGTGGTCCTTGAAAATGTGTTTGCTTCTATTAAGGTGGTTTTTATGTTTATGTCTATCTTTTTTTCATTTCTCGTTATTTATTTTATTTCCTTTGGTTTATGGGCGTTTGGGGAGGGAGGAGTGGCGGGGGAACTTTTTATCATTTTTGTTTGGTGGATGTTTTTTTACCTCGAGGGAAGTAGGGTTGGGGTTGTTTTTTATATTTGTTTGGGAGGGTGGCAGAGGGCACTCTTCTTGCATTTTCTAATAGGTCCTTCGGACCACAACGGAATACTCCTCGCACCATAGTTAACGACACATCTGGATTTGCCCCTGTCATCTTTTGTTCAAACAGTCCCAAGAGAATTATTTAAGTTTTATCAGGACATGTATGTACCCCAAACAATCGAAAGACAGGGGTCATCCGTTGAGATCCTATTGTCTAACTTTGGAAAGTAGTTGCCTTGTTGAGTTCAGATTATCGGTGTAATAAGTAGATTGTCCAGTGTTCGAGTCCATTAATGTTTTGTATCTACACTATTTATTTATTTATTTATTTATTTATTTATTTATTTATTGATGTTTAAGGTCACATATTTATGCACAATGGCTAACCATGACCGTGACAGTTTTACGGGTGGAGGTAGCCGGAGTACCCGGAGAGAACCACCGAGCAAGGACGAGCAGCTGCCAGCTCCCCAACATCGTAACTCCGCATTGCAGCACAGGCAGGGTTAGATTGGTTGAAGACATGCGTACCATCGACGTGCAGTACGCCTTAGTACACGGCGTCATCGTGCCCCCACGCGGGCAATGGAGATGAAGTGTCTTGCCCAAGGACACAACGCGGTTGCCGCAGGTGGGATTCGAACCGAGACCTCTCGACTTGCAGCCTGCACCTCTACCTACTGAGCCACCGCGCTCCCTGTATTTACACTCAACGTGTTTATACTTGTTACCACATTTGATAAGTGTTTACTTGTTTATTGATGTTTAATGACATTTTAACATGGTGTGGTATCGGGACTGAACATGAGATATTTATTTTGCTACAAGATGTGAAGGGAAACATGTGCCAATCCTGGTTCTAATTCAACTTGAGGAAAACGGTCGCTGGGTGTTTAACCCTTTACCTAACGAATCGGCCGCATCCGTCCGCGTAATATGCAAATTGAGCAGTTGAAAAAATTAAATTTTTTCAAAATGTTTCGACAAAACCATATCATGCGACCCCTCATTGGAACGAGCTCATTGTGCTCGTTCCAATGAGGGGTCACATGATATGGTTTTGTTGAAATTTTTTGAAAAATTAAAAAAAATGATATTTAAAATAATAAATTTTGATATCGTCTGCGTTGGGTAAAGGGGTAAAGTATCTCAATACAGATTCATTCCCAGATTGTCATTAGGCCAAACAAAACTAAATAGTTGATTCTAGGCATTTTTTAAAACTAATGAGGGAGGGCGGTTATTATTTGTAGATTCTATTTCTGATGGAATGGTCGCCGATTCCTAAAATCCAGTTGTGAGACAGGGGGAGGCCACCAAAAATTTGCAAGACGTGACGTGGGGGTAGGCGGGTCTCTTGAGTGCGCCAAAAAATGTGCATTTCCAACTTGTGCAATTTTTTGAATTTTTTAAAAATATATCAATATATCAGCTAATATATACCATCATTTGTGTTTCAAACCTTAAAGATGATGTTGTACATCACACTCTTAACATAAATACAACATCAGGAGGCTTTATATGTGAGAATATTGGGCTTAATCTGGGAAAATGTCAGACGTTAGTAGGGGGTGGGTGTCTTGTTCGAAATGTAGAAAATGTGCAGACAATATTTTGGGAACAATTCAAATGAAAATTTGTTCCCGTATATGTACACCTGCTCTGGCCAAACCTGATAATGAACAGCTTGTCATTTGTAGATTGGGGCCCACAGCAGCCCACAGAGGTTTAAATTGGTGGTACCAGTTAACCCTTTGCCTAACATGAAAAGCAGATGACACTTGCCAAAAAATGATTGAATAACTATTTTTTTTCATTTTTTGTCTCAAAAACATAGGTTATGACCCCTCATTGGAACGAGCTCGACGAGCTCGTTTCAATGAGGGGTCATAACCTATGTTTTTGAGACAAAAAATGAAAAAATAATAAAAATTAATTGGCGATTTTTGAGAATAGCGCTGGCCGGTTTTGGCCGTTACGTTGGGTAAAGGGTTAAGAACATTATGAAAAACCCCTAAAGACAGCTGTGCCTACTAAGTTTATAAGTTTATTTTGGATTTTAATGGGAGAGTGGGGTGGGTGTCTGAGAACGGTAGTAGAAAATTTGCACGAAGTGGGTGGGTAGGTCTAAAAAGGAGCCGAATAAAAAATAGGACGTCACGTCTTGCAAATTTTTAGTGCCCCCCCCCCCCCCCCCCCCCTTGTGTGAGAGTCTAAAATTATGTACTAGAGCTTCCATGTTGATTTCGCTGTTTTCTGATGGGTTTTTTTCTTCTTTTTTGGGGGGGGGGGGTGTAACAGTGGTCATAAAACACAAAATCAATATAGAGCAACTTAAATGGAGATAAAAAATAAAGAGTTTTTCACCTGGTTGAGTGCTGGCAGTCACTATCAGGGCTTTCGAAATATGAGGATACCAGTGCAAAAGCCAACATTTTCCTTATCCATGTTTCGTATTCAGCCAAACGTAAATAATAGTTTGTTTGGCACTCTCCAATAATTTGTAATAAAACAATTTTTGATGAACAAATTCACACCACCAAAAATAATCTAGCCCTCTAGCTGTAAAATAAATATTTATTTTGTACATATACATAAGGGAATCGTGTCGCATTTCGCAAAGAGAATAGCAATACTGTATCAATGTATTCGACATATTGCATCGCAAATCGCTAAAATCACACCCTATGATAGTTTTAAACATTTTAAATTTTGCCTCCGAAATAAATATGACGAACGTGGGCGAAAAAACTATTGCGCCGCGGCCTGAGAATCAAAAGATTAATTTTGTTTAGCCTTATTGTAGTTTTTTCTTCTTTTTTTTTAGAGTGCCTAGTAGTGAAATTTATCATATGACTATGACATTTTTACCCTAAATATCACTACTGTTTGACGATGTTTTCCAAACTGTTGTATCACACCGGGTGAGATTTTTTCGGATCAAAAGTCAATATCACACTCTTACGGAAATCAAAAATCCATATCACACTCCCACGGAAATATCCGAGAGTTTCCGTGAATAGTTTTCGTAACTGGGGAAGTAGTTGTTGTTTCGTCTGCTATTTTGTAACCGGCTTTTCACCGCATATTAATTAAAATGGCAAATTTGGGTGAATTTGACATCGAAACAATGTCATATGATAAACATATCACCATAACAGTGTGTTGATCCGTGTCGTCGCATCACGTCTCGTTGAGGTGGCCAGATTTTCGGATCACACTCGCTGCCTGCGGCAGCTCGTGTGATCCGAAAATCTGGCCACCTCAACTCGACGTGATACGACGACACGGATCAACACACTGTTATGATAATATCTATATATCATTTACTTTCAATTGTGAGATGTACGCGGCGTTCATGAGATTTGGCGGTATGCCCTCTCCAAAACACGTCAGTAAGATAGGAATTTTGTTACCTACAATGATATTTTATTCAATCAATTATGAGTTCCTAAAACCGAAGTTTTGTTCAAAACCGGATATTTTTCCCCAATGACCCAGGGTTTAGAAGCCATGTGCCTTCTCAAACAAGTCCCATCTCGCACACCCGTTATATGATATTGTTTCAATGGCAAATCGGACTGAAAGCTCTAAATAAAATATCATAAAAGCGAATGAGATAAAAATGTGGGAAAGAAATCACAAAGCCTATCACCTTTTAATAATGTTTGCTGCAAAATATCATTAACGAGAGCTAATATCGACAACAGTTTTCTGTAAAATTATTTGTTTAAGAATTAACCTGAAAGGACCCCAGGGCCATTCAATAACCGTCATTGAATTAAAAGGTCGATCGGATTTTCAATCTCAACTATTTTGCTGGTTTGCTTTTCCATTATCTCGTAATTATCGCGATTTCTAGACGTGAACTAAGGTCAAATTGTTACATTATCGGTTATGAGTTTCTTGAGGCGAAATGAGCAATGAAATGGGTCGGAAAATGTTTCGGCCGCTGTCACTGTAATTCTCTTACTGAACATCAGGAAACATCCGAAGTCTTCATTGTCATTCTCGTTATCCTCTGTATCATCATCTTTTTTCTCGTCGATCTTATCTTTTCCATTTTACGAGACTAGTGTTCAACCGATGATCGGAACCGGCCACCACAATCGGCCGATTATGGACAATCGGATGACAACGGCAACGGCTCCTGGAACATCGGTTCAACCGATTGTTGCCAAGGAATTTGTGATTTTTCTTAATCGCATTTTATTATCTTCTGCAATTGTTCAATTGTTAATGTAAAATGATGTCGATGATACCATTCAATAAAGCTGAGAAACAACCACAATGTGTATTCTTAATCTCTCTAGACGCCCCTTTACGGGATATACGTGTTAAACGACACGTAAAGCTTACAACTGAGCACACTTGCAGCAATCGCCAGTTCATACCGCAAAAGTGAAGGATGCACTCCATTGACTCAGGTCGCAGTAAAATTACCAGTCGCGCGCACTTGGGCGGTAAACGTGGCTCTGAGAGCCACGTTTACCGCCCAAGTGTGCTCGACTGGTAATTTTACTGGGACCCCAGTCAACGAAGTTTAACACTTTGAAAAATATTCAGTTTAATGTAGTTCTTTCGAGCCTCGACTTGTCTTGCAGTGCACGGTATTACAATCGGAATCGGTGTCAGAATCGGCCGATTGTGGGCTCAAATAACCGGTAATCGGTCAGCGACCATTTTTGGTAATCGGTTGGACACTATACGAGACAACACACACTGAAGATGCAGGGACGTGGCTGAGGGGTCTTAGTTGGGGGTTGTCAAGCCAGAAAATAAGCAGACTGTCATCTGCAAAATGAGGTCCTCAGAGGTTGAATTTCGTGATGCTACCATGCTATGCAGGGTAGCATCACTAAATTTACCCTCTGTGAAGCTCGATCTGAATCAGGGTCTCAAAACTAAACAGAAGAGGTACCTAGAGGATAAATGTGCCCACAGTATGGGTTAGCATCATCAAATTCACCCTCTGGAGACCTCATTCTGCAAATGTCAGACTGCTTATTTTCAGGCCCTGGGCTTGTGCCACCTCTGAATTTCCATCTGTAATAGTTACTAACTGAGCTGGAGGTATTCATGAATTTGAACAACCTATCAACGTGCGGTATGTGACGCCGAGCCGCGAAGCGGCGAGGTGTTACAACACGTTGGCAGGTTGTTCAAATTCATGAATACCGACAGCCAGGTTAGTAACTTACTTACACGCCAATTCGCAGAACGCACGGACACAGGTATGGTAAGTGAGTACAGGTGTTCAAGTGAAGTGACGTCACTTGAACACCTTGTCTATTGTTCTATCGGGTATTTCACATCTCTTACCAACCCGGAGAATATAAAGAAATTGGTGTGTAAGTATTCTTAACCCTGGTTCCCCTACTTTTGAGAAAGGGATTTGCCCCCCCCCCCCCCCCCCCCCCCTCTCCTCGTCCAACAAGGCACTATCTGCGATGGTTTACCGGTGTAGAATGCACCTTGGTTTCACTTCAGGGGTGAATATTAATTCCAGTTGGAGAATCCCATGACATCTGGTTAAACAATCATTGAATGTCTATTTGTTATGGCTAACTATTTTTATCTCCCTTGGTACGCATGCGCCTTAGTACGCATGCGCGAAAATCCGAGTTGTGCGAAGCTCAAAATTTACTATATGATTCTGTAAAGAAAATATTTGAAGTCGAGATTTAAAAAAAAAAACAATGATTATTTTTTTGGAAAAGTCAGATATCAGTTCAAATGCTTTCCAATGATGTATGATTTAACCCTTTACCTAACATAATTGCCAAAACCGGTCAGCACTATTCTCAAAAATCGCCAATTAATTTTCATTTTTTTTTCATTTTTTGTCTCAAAAACATATGTTATGACCCCCTCGTTGGAACGACCCCAACGAGGGGTCATAACCTATGTTTTTGAGACAAAAAATGAAAAAAATTAGTTATTCAAGAATTATTTTTGCAAGTGTCGTCTGCTTTTCAGGTTAGGTAAAGGGTTAAATCGCAAGTGTGATGTTTTGGAACTTCTATTTTGATTTGAAGTTTTGCTCTTTTCTTCCCTTTCTTCCTGTATAACCCAAAGTAATATGCTTAAACAGCTTAGTCGGACTTTTTCAAAGTGAAATTATCATATTTGCCATCATTTATTTATTTATTTATTTATTTATTTATTTATTTATTTATTTATTTATTTATTGGGGTTTAACAACACTTTCGGCAGCCAGGGTCACCTTCTGTCGGGTGGAGGAAGCCGTTATACCCGGAGAGACCCACCGAGCAGCGGGGAGCAACAGTCAGACACCCAAACGTACTAACTCCACATAAGCAGGGTTAACAGTGGTTGAAGACAAGTGCGTCATCGACGTGTACCACGCCTTAGTACACAGAGCCATCGTGCTCCTCGCGTGGACAATCAGGGTGAAGTGCATTCACAAGGACACAACGCAGTTAACAACTGGCGGGGTGCGAACCGTAGACCTTTCAGTTTGAAGTCCAATGCCGTAACCACTGAGCCACCGATATTTGCCGTAAATGTAAGAACCCAGTCGGATATCATTTCAGAACAAGCGAAGAGTGAATTTTGTGAATGAAAGGGAAAATACAAAATAAGTGTTTATATTCCTACTTTCATTTCACATTTCGCAAAGGATTTTTTAAATCTCTGCTGAGATGTCAGATATATGACACAACATTATAATTTATTGTGATGAGTTGACGGTAACATGGTCTGAGGTTTGCGGCTCGGAGCTTATGTTCCACCGAAGCGTCGAATTTGAACATACGCTCCGAGCCACAAACCACAGACCATGTTACCGTCAACTCATCACAATAATGTATATGTTCCA
This sequence comes from Pictodentalium vernedei, assembly GCA_031216915.1. Classification (NCBI taxonomy): domain Eukaryota; kingdom Metazoa; phylum Mollusca; class Scaphopoda; order Dentaliida; family Dentaliidae; genus Pictodentalium; species Pictodentalium vernedei. The sequence continues at coordinate 689,642,312 of CM062295.1, forward strand.
ATAAGACACTGCCCACATTGTGAAAACGAGAGGTTTATTTACTGATATTTACTGATTTACTGTCAAGGTGAGAGCTAAAAATTGTGATTTTTTTGTTTATAAGTGTAAATATTTTCGATAATATTTCTGCCTGGGTTAAATGTAAAGCGTAAAGATAGGTATATGATGGACCCCGAAAACCGATTTGTCAAACTGACGATAATTCCAGAGCTTCTAAATGAAGTATGAAATTTAATGTCCATTATGTCGCATTTGTCGAACGCAAACATGGGCTATCTGATAACTGATCAAAGAAGTATTCTCCGGTTGGAAACCAGTGCATCACTCATGTTCTGGACACACACCCATATTACGCATGTATCCTGTCCATCGTGGATTTGAATTAGCGATTGTTCACGGGTAATTTGAACATAAACAGTTTATTCGTGTTCTGACCGTTTCAGACAATCATTAAAATGTCTAGTTGTTTCAAAAGAGGCATATCATACCAAGCCAGGAGAGCTCCGAGATTTGTTGCCAGACATCACAGAACACGAGCTTATAATAATAAAAGTGTCCACGAAATGTCAAGCGAGTGTAACTCAAACAAAATACGCATTAATATCTCTATCCATATCGAATTACAATGCACTCGTTAAATTAGAATTAATATGTTTAAACTTTGAAGAGTGAAGCAGAATTCTGAGGGGCAGTTGGCCTGAGGGCACTCAGAGAAGGTCCGAGTTTAGCCTTGGCCGTAGAGGGTCAAAGACACCGAGATTGAAAGTCCGCGTATTGTCGTAATCCTGTGAGGGTTGTAAGGAACCGATAGCACTTTGTTAATGGTTGCGAACCGTAGTGGCATAGTAGCCAAAGAAGTAAAAGCTGTAACGTTGAGGTCTAGAAACCGTATTAAGAGCTTGAATAGCTCGCGAGATGAAATAGTTTTAGGCAGTGCGAGAATTGGTGATGTTGAGAACACTTTGCAGAATATTTTTTAAGTCAGCTTTGCAAGTATAGATCTGTAGGCGAAGAAAAACTTAACTCCGTGAGAGCCAAGGAAAGGCGCAAAGCGATCGTGAACTGTGGTAGACGCCGATTGAATTGTGATTGAACTGTGAGAACGCTGATAGAGTCAAACAAGCAGAACATTATATTTGTTAAGCCCGAATGACGGTGAAGTTAACCCTGCGAGGAGGAAGCAACGAGGAGTGAATAGACACTTTGTATGTATCACAAATCGTGAGAAAATGAAAATGATATGAGGTTGATCCAGCGGACACAGCTAGCTGTGGGAGACGCCGAGGGCCCTAAAGAATAAACTTTTATCCGCGTAATTAGTGTATTCTTATGAATAATTTTGTGAGTAATTTGTTTCATATTTTATTTCTTTGTACATGTAAATAAATAATCTTTCAGTGAATTATCGTTGATCACCCTTTGGCGTTGTAAGCCACAGGCACCTTCAGGAATTCTAACAGTCCCAAGCGGACAGGGCATTGATAAGGTGGCAAGGTTTACGTTCGAATATCAATTTAACCCCTGTAATCCTGCGACACACAGGTTTAGTAAATAAACCTCTCGTGTACCCACGACGGCATTGGCTAAATAATCAATAAGCCAAATAAACTCATTCCATCTTAGTTCAAATCGTAAATCGGTTTGAAATTTAAACAACACTTTATCCGGAACACATAGAATATACTAAGCGAGCTCTCGTCCAATCAGAGGAGGATGATTTTAGTCTTATTGGAACATAACATAACATTTATTAGCATAAAACATCCTACACAGGACCGAATGTGATAATCAACAAGTAACATGAACAAACGTCAGGGGCGGCGGAACCGGGGAGGGGGGTGGGGGTGGGGGTGTGGGTGGGTGGGGGTGATTCAGCCACTCCATCTTTTTGCCGGCCATATTTTTTGTATGCATATATTTTAACACAACAATTGACTGGTGAAACAAGGAGCGATCCAGAGCCCCACATTTTCGCCAGCTATGTTTCTTTCGTACTGGTTCAGTTTCGATGGATTTCGGGTCATTTTTTGCAGTAAGTGGCAGCAAACGCTAAAATGTATACAGTCTGTTGAGAAATCGGTTAACTGAAGTAGATCGTAATCTTACAGACATACAAAGTACCAAATCCACCCTAGACAAGATAATCCACAGACAGTATAATTGCTATATATATGTTTTTTATTAATTTGATACGCAAAAGATCGTGGAGATGTGAACTAGAATTTCCAATACACATCACTAAACATATCATAATCGTCTGGCGAAAAAATCCCGGATATATGTGTTCGGTAAACGAATTATCGCACCTCTTGACGTGATTCAGCTTAATTAGCTGTTTTATGTGGCAGTAATCAGGAGAGCCAACTGCAAAGGAAATCAGGAAAAAGATTCATAGTTTCGATTGAAACGGACAGAGCTAAAGATCAAATGCCACGAAATCTCCACACAGAACGACTCGCACGATATGACACGAGTGCCATCTCGAAAGTAAAAAACGATAGGCCACAGGCCTCGAGTTTTATCCTTCCGCGATGGCACAAGTGTCATATCGATTAACCCATTCACACGTGCGTGTCGTTCTGTGTTTATTACACGCCTTCCCGTCTATAAAAACAATTATTAGACGGACACTCAGCAATTCATTTGACAACAGTTACTATCGGCAAAAAGAACACATGTTATCGCCAACCAAATTTGCGAGAGAAATCCGTGTTACTATTTCGTCCCCTGAGTTCTAATGTGTTCTATGTGCCAACTGGCACATAGAACACATTGGAACTCAGGGAACGATTTTAGCTATTGCTAGCGATTCAAATTGTAATTGGCGTGCACGATTTGTAGAAAATTCCAGTGATATTTCGCTTCTACTTAAAAATAGTCAGTCAACGATTCCATTCGCACAAATGTGTGGAATGGATTTTCATTTTCCGCATGGTTTAGTGTTGCTGTGGATGGGAATTTCATAAAACAGGCGTGCAATAAACAACCATATAGCATCAAGTGCCTACTCTTTGGTGGTTTGAGGATTAGGATGTTTAACTAATGAAAACTTTGGTGGGGATTGGTTGGACACCACCTGCCCCCTCTCCTCCCTATGTCGGCACGTCCCTGTGCATATGACCGTTGCGACACGAGAATGCGAGCCGTGCTGTAACTATGCAACCACATGATTTTAAGCTAACAGTTTGGATAACCTATTTGGGCATACCCAGCCCTTGTTGTAAAACAAAGACGCCTCAGATTAAGCCCAATTTGCAAGTTGAAACAAACGTTTATTAATTATAATTTTTACGCAATGGAATGTTCCGTCAAAATTATAAGTAATGCTTATACGTATTACATTGAAAGCTGAACTCAGTATTAGTAATAACAACAGAGTGTTCGTCAAAGCTGACGGGTCACAGTATTTCAATCCAATTACAATATAAGCCATAGGAGGTAACTCATTACATAAAATTCTATGGGATATGGAATGCATTTTTTTTTCCCACAGAACATAAGATACCATTGACGTAATGGGTGAACATTAGATTCTCATTCCCTGTACAGTTCCCCAGTGATTCCCATTGCACTTTTGGAAACACCACTGTTCTCCTCTTATTCGCTTATGCCGCCTCGACTGACAGATAGATTGCGCCTTCAACCTTGACGCGCCTTATGCACTACTCTTCTATTTGGAGGGATGTTTAGTAATAACTAAACCCTACAACCCTATAGGACTGTAGTAGAGCTGTAGGTTAACCGAAACCGAACCGAGGTTTTTAGTTTTTTTTTTAAAAAAACCGAAACCGTCGACATCCCGTAGTCTAAGGTTTTTCGTTTTTTATTAAATACTCTCTTGCTGCAGAAATTCACAGAATGTGTCCATCCCAGAGTAGTGAGAGTACCCAGACACTGCCAATGGCAGTGTCTGGGTACTCTCACTACTCTGGGAAGGCTACATTCTGTGAATTTCCGACATTTCAGTTGAGTTGTGTTTGCAGCTTTCCTCAAGTTGCGTGTAGGTGTCAGACCTCGAAAAATGGCCAAGCACAATAAAAGTTCTGTTTTTTTAGGTAATTATTATATTGGCCTTCCTGATTCTTCATGTATTATAGCTTATTTTGGGCATTCATTGAGTTTCACTCAATTTCACTGCCATTCAGTTATGACTCCGGACATGTAGGGTTGAATTATTACGGACCCCCCTCCCCCTTCCCAATCTGGTGTTTAATTTGTTGCATAATTTACGCAAAGAAACAGTTGGCTGACAACAAGCCGTGCTCATGGACAGCCAACTGTTTCTTTGCGTAAATTATGCATAACAGATTGAAAGAGATAGCACTCATCCTCCAGCCCCTCCTCCTCAAACCCTCCCCATACTCATATCACTCAACAATATCATTATTAAACGAGTTTTATATATTTTGTATCCTTATGTTTGTATTACGGCAGGAGAAAATGACATAACTCACACTTGTTCAAGTTAGAAGTTGAAGAAACAGCTCGTTGATTTTTTTTTATTATTATTGAAACGACGACATCGTTCGGATAGTATGTCACTTGCAACGGCCTTGACACGACTTCAGTTACCGATACTAATCTCAGGTGGCAATGACATGTGTTTTCATTTCTACAAAATATCCATTCTTACACAACGCCAATTTCAATTTATATATTTGATAAATAGGTTATTACTACTGGTCTGTGCGTTTTCAAATTTTGAATAACGGTGAGTTTTTATTTCTGATGAAACTTAAGGCCAAACAAAATTAAATAGTTGATTCTCAGGCCTTTTTTTAAAAACATCCATTCTTACACAACGCCAATTTCAATTTATATATTTGATAAATAAGTTGTTACTACTGGTCTGTGCATTTTCAAATTTTGAATAGCGGTGAGTTTTTTTTTTATTTCTGATGAAACATAAGGCCAAACACAATTAAATAGTTGATTCTCAGGCCTTTTTTTTAAAACATCCATTCTTACACAACGCCAATTTCAATTTATATATTTGATAAATAAGTTATTACTACTGGTCTGTGCATTTTCAAATTTTGAATAGCGGTGAGTTTTTTTTTATTTCTGATGAAACATAAGGCCAAACAAAATTAAATAGTTGATTCTCAGGCCTTTTTTTAAAAAAACGATTGAGGGAGGGCGGTTTTTATTTTTATTTTTTTTTTTATTTCTGATGGAATGGTCGCCTATGCCTAATTCCAGCTGTGAGAGCCTAAAATTATATACTAGAGCTTCCATGTTTATTTCACTGTTTTTTTTTGTAACAGTTATCATACAACCCAAAATCAATATAGAACAACTAAAATGGAGATAAAAAATAATGAGTTTTTCACCTGGTTGAGTGCTAAAAGTCACCATCAAGGCTTTCAAAATATGAGGGTACCAGTGCAAAAGCCAACATTTTCCTTACCCGTGTTTCGTATTGAGTCAAACGCAAATAATTGTTTGTACAAATTAGTTTTGTTACAAATTATTGGAGAGTGCCTGTTGGCACTCTCCAATAATTTGTAATAAAACAATTTTGACAATTTTTGATGAACAAATTCAGACCACCAAAATTAATCTGGCCCTCAAGCTGTTAAATAAATATTTATTTTGTACATACATATATCAGTGCACCCGAAATCCGATCCCCTCGAGGTGGACAGAACAGAGAGCTACACGTGCAAGATTGATTCTAACAAGACCGGATATAATCTCAAATATTTCACTCTATCGAATGAAGCCATACTCCTCCAACCAGGAGGGCACAGATAAGGCTGCTGCTGACTGGATGAGTATTCTCCAATCTATTAATAATTTTGCTTCTCGACGAGTCCAATTGACTAGCCGAAAAACACCCCCAAAAAGAAACGGTTCGATCACAGGTGTAAAGACTTGAAACGTACAATGGAAAGCATTATAAAAGATATGAAGCTAAATCCTAGCGATAGATCACTTATTGCTAAATTCTTCACTGCGAAGAAGGCTTATAAGACAGAAGTGAAATACAAATCAAAAATGTTTTATGAAAACTATGTGACCAACTGGACGACTTACAAAGTAAGGAGCCAGCTAGTTACTGGGAAATTATAAACAATTTCGATCTGGTAGGAGTGACATTAATAGTCTTGATCCCGACACCGCTGTTCATTTCTTTGAACAACTTTTTTCGCCTGAAAACGTCAAGCATGCCGCCCTCTTCATCTCGAGCCTTGACCCAAATATTAAACTGTGACATAATATCCCCGGAGGAAATCAGGAAAGCACTCCGAAAATAAAAAATAAAAAGCCTCCAGGCCCCGACAATATATCCAACGAACTCCTAAAAACTGTCAAGTTGTTTAACCAAGTACTCAAATCTGGTCCTTATCCAACTGAATGGAGCAAGTCCACCCTAACGCTACTGTACAAAAAGGGTAACCGGCACGTCCTTAACAACTACAGAGCCATTGCCGTTAGCTCTGCTGTCGGGAAATTATTAAACAAGGTTATAAATAACCGGATAAATGATTTCCTTGAAGATAAGTTTGGATTCCGTGACCACCGTAGCACGGTCGACGGTGCATTTGTTCTCAAAAATATTTTCAGTCAGTGCAAACGAGAAAAAAGGCCTCCATATTCAACTTTTGTTGACTTCAGGAAAGCCTTTGACATAGTCCACCGACCACAGCTGTTTAACAAATTACATAAATGCGGTGTAACTGATAAGATACTTGACATTTTACAGTCCTTGTACTTCTCAAGCTACTATCTTACAAAAACTGCCAAGAGCCTTGGTCCGCCTTTACTATCCACAGTCGGGGTTAGACAAGGCTGTGCGATCTCCCCAACCCTGTTTAAAATATTTATAGATGACATTCGTAAAATCTTTACTAGCGAATGCGACCCTATAGTTGTGAATAATAAGTACATAAGTCATCTTTTGTTTGCAGACGACTTAATTATGTTCACAAATACGTCTAACGGGTTACAAACATGTTTAGAAAATTTAGAAGTATACTCGAAGAATAACCATCTGAGGATAAACACCGAGAAACCTAAGTGCTTAGTGTTTTCCCCCCAAAAGTTTCAAGGTTCCCCATTTTTTACATTAGCTGACAAAAGGTTGGAGATTTACCAAGCTATTCTTTTCTGGGTATAACGTTTTCCGCTAATTGGAAATTTGGAGAGACACAGAATGTTATAAAACTAAAAGGGATGAAAGCACTTTACAATCTTTTCAATTCTTTTAAGAATAAACACCTCCCGTCCACTGCTGAAATGTCCAAATTCTTTGATCAATTAATAAAACCCATATTGCTGTATGGTAGTGAACTATGGGATACAGAGTATCAACTTGCAAAGTGGGATAGACTTCCCGCTGAGGCTGTACATATCAAGTTCTGTAAAATTGTACTCAGTGCTAATAAAAATTCTTCCAACCATGCCGTTCGAGCTGAACTTGGCAGATTCCCACTTTCCCTCGAATGCATCGTCAAAAAGTTCAAATTCATGGCCAGGCTTCACTGTGCAACCCCAGGTACATTGCTCCGGGATTTACCGGAAGAGCATAAATTAACGACGGAATATAGCGGATTCCATCAAATGTTGGAAGGCTACAATATACTATCGGCTGCAATGCACGATAATAAATCCAGTAAATTACTTGAAAACTTAACAAATGATTACACACTCTATTTTTATGAATGTGTTAACAATGACAATAAAAAGAACGGTAAAAATAAATTGCGTACTTATCGTGCCTTCAAAAATGACATTACATTTGAGCCCTATTTAGCTTACTCAAAAACAAGAGAGCAACTATTGTTTACGAGATTATGGATTATTATTACCACTTTATAGGGCGCTCCTTGGGTTATTAAAATGATCTGAGGTGGACGATAAGACTCAATAACAGCCCGCAAAAATAGCGTTAGTAATGAAAACGGCCCGCTAGCCCAGAATTGTGGGTAATTTATGTTCCGGAAAAATGACACTAATGTGCTCGAAATTTTGTTGTCCATTTATTCCAACAAAATGGATTAAACCATGATTTATTTCGGATTATTAACTTCAATTAGGATTTAAAAGTGGTGGTGAGTATTGATACGATAAATGATCTCATTTTGTAAATAACGGCCTGAGTGTGTAGTTAAAGCGCTTCAGCCAAATTTCAGCGACCCTATTTTCGAGTCATCCAAATAAATTGTACTCATCTTTGAACTTTGACCTTTGTTTGTAAATAAACAGACGACAATCCGATTCTTCTATTTCTAAATCAAAAATGTCTCAGTGGCTTGAAATGGCGTTCTTTTATTCTAAATCAAAAATGTCTGCAGTGGCTTGAAATGGCGTTCTTTGGTAAGTGGTAATAATAGTAATAACATATTCCTTTTCGGGCGTCATGGTACATTAACGGCCCTCGAAAAATGATTAACAGCCCTCGGGACCATTAACGGCCCCGACTTCGTCTCGCGCCTTTAAGTGGCTCTCGAGCTGTTAATCATTTTTCTAGGGCCGTTAATGAACCATAACGCTCGAAAAGGCCTTTAGAAAATAGGATTTGTAATGCTTCTGATGTTTGTAAGGACGCCGGCGATGTGGAATCCGAGATGCATTTTGTCATGGACTGCCCGGCCTATACAAACATCAGGAGACAGTTGTTTGCAATAATTAACAGGAACAACGAAGACTTCTCAAATGCAAGCAAACAAGATCGGTTTGAATTTATTTTTTGAAAAGTAATACGCCCTCATTATGTCACATCATCTGCGACATAATCCTGCTGTTCTTCAGGAAAAGAGAAACAATATTTAAATGTATGATACATTAACCTTATTTACTGTACAAAAATAGCTGTTTCGTTTATTATTTGTTTATTATAATCATATCATATCTGTGTTAAGCCTTTACCTAATCTGAAAAGCAGACGACACTTGCAAAAATAATTCTTGAATAACTAATTTTTTTCATTTTTTGTCTCAAAAACATAGGTTATGACCCCTCGTTGGAATGAGCTCGACGAGCTCGTTCCAACGAGGGGTCATAACGTATATGTTTGAGACCAAAAATGAAAAAAAATAATGAAAATTAATTGGCGATTTTTGAGAATAGCGCTGGCCGTTACGTTAGGTAAAGGGTTAACTCTTTATGCAATCTGCCTCTCTGTATGTGTTATTTTGCTTGAATAAACTATTACTATTACTATGAGAATCGTGTCAAAAAATGAAAAAAATAATGAAAATTAATTGGCGATTTTTGAGAATAAGGCTGGCCGTTACGTTAGGTAAAGGGTTAACTCTTTATGCAATCTGCCTCTCTGTATGTGTTATTTTGCTTGAATAAACTATTACTATTACTATGAGAATCGTGTCACATTTCGCAAAAAGAATAGCAATTCTGTATCAATGTATACGACATATTACATCGCAAATCTCGATGCGAAAGCGCTGAAATCACACCCTATGATAGTTTTAAACATTTTGAATTTTTCCTCCGAAATAAATATGACGAACGCGGGCCGAAAAAAACGAATGCGCCGCTGTCTGAGAATCAAAAGATTGATTTTGTTTAACCTAACCGCTCGTTTTTAATTCGACTATTTACCGTTTACCTAACATGAAAAGCAGACGACACTTGCAAACAAAACTATTGAATAACTATTTTTTTCATTTTTTATCTCAAAAACATAGGTTATGGCCCTCTTTGGAACGAGCTCGACGAGCTCGTTCCAAAGAGGGTCATAACCTATGTTTTTGAGACAAAAAATGAAAAAATAATGAAAATTAATTGGCGATTTTTGTGAATAGCGCTGGCCGGTTTTGGCCGTTACGTTGGGTAAAGGGTTAAACTGACTGGTTTGTTGTTTGTTTCTTTATGTTTAACGACACGTTCAACAGCCAGGATTGCATCGTGTCGGACAATTTGACGGTCGAAAGAAGTTGGAATACTCGGAGAGAAACGAGCAGCGGCGAGCAGCTGTCAGACTCTCTAACTTACTAACTCGGCATGAGAAGAGAGAAGAGCTGGAGGTTGAGGGCAAGTGCACAACGAAGTGCAGCATGCCTTATACAAGCGTAACCGTGCCGCTCTCACCCCCTGACTATTTATGTAACTTTGAACATGCGCCTGGTTGCGACGACGAATTTATCACACAAAACTTCCCATCATTTTTATTAAAAAAAATAAGAAACTAAAGGTCTTTTTTTTTAGGACGGGTCATTTTGTTACTGTGTATCAATTGAAAATTGATGTTAAAGAATCAAAATAACAACAACTCCTCGATAAAAAAGTACAATCAACAAACCATTTTCATCATTGTGAGTGTTTGTTTCCAGCAACTGCTAACTTTGATACCAGCTTCACACACGACACTCAAACATATGTCACGTGTGTAGCTAGTATCAAGGTTAGCAGTGAGAAAACATGACGAAAAATGTTCTTCTCCCATAACTGCGGGGCTTATATTCCAGGGGTGTCTGAAGTGGTATCACAACACCACCATAGCCATACCAGGAGGGTCTGAGAGAGGGCGAACCTCTCCCCAGGAGCCAAGAAATCTAACAATTTTCAGAGCAAGGACAGATTATTTTCAGGGTAAATCCTGGGTTGATAAGGACATTTTTATTAAAATTTTAGCAATATTCTGGGATAAATGCAGAGTATTTCAGTTTCAGGGCAAATCCTGGGTTGGTAACAGGTTTTTTCAAATTCAGCATTTTTAAAAGTGAGGTCAGAAAATTTTCTGGGCAAATACCAGTAAGGTTAGAGCCTGTTTATACATTCAGGGCAATGCTTCCCCTCTCCCAACAAATGCCTTCCAGTGCGCCCATGATTAAACTATAGTCTTCTGAAACACACATTTTGTAGGGATGATGTTGAACAACACTATAGCTATCTCTGCGTCATTTTGCATGTAAATCCAAATCACGTGGGTGACTAATCTGGTCGGGCAAATATTAGGAACCCTTTGAACTCTAGTAGTATTTTCCATGTCAGTTCAATGGCAGCAAGTAGAAGAGTCCATATTCATTATTTGGGGAAGACCTATCAATATTTTCAATGTGCAGCCTCGGGGCTGCACGTTGAAAATATTGATTGGTCTACCCACCCATTTACTGAACAGCCATCCTATACAACTATGGCGTATCATGTTCCTGGCCGGAAAAGCGGCCGCTCGGATTCAAAGGGTTAAAGACTGAGTGCTATAGGCCCATATTTGTTTTCTTTTTTTTTTTTTTTTTTTTGTTTGTTGTTGTTTTGTTTTTTGTTTTTTGTTTTGTTTTGTTTTGTTTTGTTTTGTTTTTTTTTTTGGGGGGGTGGGGGGGGGTGTTAAACTGCAGACACCATGATTAACAGTATTCACATTCTGTGGATATTCATCGCGTTCCTTTAGAAGCAGCATGCGTTGTCTGTAGGAATTTGTCTTGTTTCAAATTTTAATATATTGGCACTCCCCAATTAATTGTAGCAAAACAAAGATATGTTGACAATTTCTGACTACAAAAATTAGCGAGGCACCAATTAAGTGCATTCATGTAGCAGCTCTCCCTGTGCAAGGGGGTATAGTAAGACCAGAGGGTCACAGCCTTCAAGGGGGTCTAATAATTTCAGGGATTTTTGTCGCATAAGTATCATACAGGAGACAGAGTGGGAGAAAGAGGGATAAGGGTCGAGTCCACAAACCTGTATCAATGTGAACGCGGTGATTTTACCGCGGCTAGCTAAATTTGCTACATACACCGAGTTTTTCTTTCTCCGGTATACTTATACCCGGTCCCAGAAGCCGCAGGGCTCCGAAAAGAACACACAACTAAGACAACACAGACAATACCCCCATAGCCACAACCCCCCCCCCCCCCCCCACCCCGCCCTCGAAGAAAAAAAAAACTATGTCGTCATAACATGGACAATGTTTTTCTCTGGTATGCTTATACATAACAGGAAGTTCGCACTGGTGAAACGGGGGCCCCGCTGGTTTATAACCCCGGCAGCCTCAAAACGACAGCGTCGCCACAGGTGTGCGTGTCTAATCTTGCTAGTAAAATGAGTTGCTCCCACCAATCTCGAGTCATCGTTACGCTCAACGCATAAGATTTGAAACTGAGTCGAGTATACATTTATGAGACAATTTCTTCCATAGTTTGCAGAACCCAAATGTGGTGTTTGTTTGGGTGATTAGTAATACTTTCTTATATTTGTGAGTTTCACTTTTTAAAAACATAACTGAAGTGATTTGTTACGTAACCACCAGTATACCACAAAAACTATACACCCGATTTCATTTCCACGGTGGAAAGCATTGGCGTTTGTTGGTATTGATAAATACATTCGGGGTTGCGGTTAAGATATTGGCATTTGCCAAAGAATTGACATTTCGTCCCCTAAGTTCCAATGTGTTCTATGTGCCACTAGGCACATAGAACACATTGGAACTCAGGGGATGATTTGTTGGCACCAGTGGCGGCGCCTTGGGGGGGGGGGGGGTATGGGGAGGGGTACTTACCCCTCCACCTTTTTCGCCAAGCTTAGTAAAAAAATACTATCATTTTAATTTTTGTATTGAACGTTGCGGTGTAATGGTGGGTATGCTTAATTCCATATTCCCAAGTGTACTAAATCAGAGAAGTTTTTAAATTATGTTTGTGTGTGCACGCCCCCCCCCCCCCCACCCCCACACACACACATTAGCTTCAAACAACAAAGAAGAGTCGAGGGCCCAAAATACAACAAGGCGTGCCACTTTCAAACGGTCTGAAACATACTGTTTATAAGAGTGTTCGAGGAATGCTAGAATCGAGAGCGTGCAACGCATCCGTTTGGAATGCAGCCTACTTTCATTTTCGATTTTAGTGTCGTTTGGTGCTTTGTGCTCGCACTTTACAACAGCGTTCTTCCATTAAAATGTCACCATGTACGACGTTTTGTATAACTGAAAGACCTAACCATTAAGTTTCAAAAGGATAAAACTGTTTTAATTTAATTGTCTGAGAATGCTCTAGAGAACACCATTTACAATGTAAGCTTTAAAAATTTTCTCAACTTCACACCCCTCCCGAAACCCACCACGGCTCGGCTCTGTGCGGCGGGCAATACCCAACTGTACCCCCTCACTTCTGTAACTCTGGCGCCGCCACTGGTTGGCACCGATATTATACATTTGAGTGTTTGGTGAAGCCTTGAGCATTTGTCCAAGACACGAAATCTGTTTGTATCGATATGTATATTTGATTGTAAAATGGAATCTTGGGCTTTTGTTCAAGTGTTCAAGTCTAAGCATTATTAATGAGCACCGGCAAGTGATCAGCTATTCATATTGTAGATATCTTATTAACACACGCTCTTGATACTCGCAGACCACTTTCTGAGCCATAAGTTTTTACAGAGCACCTTGAGCAACGAACAGAAACCGCCGAAGCAACACGTACCCACGCAGATGATAGTCGAGCCATGGATAATGCTTTAACTAGCATGTATATGTGTGTATGTATTTAATTTGGGGTTCTTGAAAAAAAAACGGCCACAACTTTGTTTATCAAAGTTTGTAGACGAATGGTACACTCTAAAATCAGTTGGGTTAAAAATCAACCCAAACTAACTGGACTGAGTGAATATGATCTTAGTGAGATCTGATTTCACGGTGAATTTGAAGGACAGAGCGAGTAAATGTCCTATAATCAAACATAAAATTTAGGATAAATACTGTTCTTTTATGTAAATATGCCTGTGTGTCGATCTTGAATAAAAGTGGCAGTATCTTTGTTGTTTGTCAAATTTAGTACACCAGTGGTCCTTCGTGCGATCAGAACATCAAATGTTGTTAAAGGTCAAGATCATGTGGTTCCAAAATTCCCTGTGTGTCCGTTTGCACTATTAACACTTTCGCTGCCGAAAACGACTATTGTCGCATATTTTATGACGATTATCTATACGTTCTGGTATGCGCAGTTCAAACCTACCATATGATTAATTGTTGGAAAGGGCTCAGAGAGCCCTTTCCAACAATTAATCAGATGATAGAGTTTCAAGTATGCCATAAATTTTATTAAACTTCCTCGCATACATCCGAATATAGAGGTCTTCCATATATGGATAAAGTGGGCGTGGCACTAAAAAGGTTAAACAACGCCTATATCTTTGATTACTAAACTGTATATAGGGATAGTACGCGTGGAGATCTGCACATTTTTTGTTTTTGGAGATCAAGGTCAAAGGTCAAGTTCACGGAGTTGTAGAATTCAGTTTAAACCGATTTGCGCTCACCAAATATAGGCCATATCTTCGACTACAAAAGTTAGTACAGAAATGGTTCCTGGTAAATTCTAAATATCTATTGCTTCTGTAGGTGAAAGGTCAATGTCACACTGCAACAAAATTCAGTGTATTCCTGTTTGCGTTCTGCAACATAAACGCTTACATACATTATTGACAAAATGGGTAAAGGAATGGTATTTGGTCCCAACACTTACTTTTTATGGAACCCCTTGTTTCAAACATCAAGGTACCAGAAATAAAACATTATGGATATGCACAAATAGGTGTAGCTATGCACTCAGTTGTGTGCCCCCAGTTTGGTATTTCATTAGTTTTTTCTCGCCTGTTCTGCCTGCTCCCAAATCTATCTCATCCACTCCCATTCTTCTAATGGACAACAATATATATACCGTTTTAACACTTTCACACGCCACATGAACGTGTTTCCAATCTTTTACTTGTTTCAATTGAGTGTCCAATTCTCCTTTCCTGATCCCGATCAACGGTCATTTGGTCTATTACGGGATTTATTCTCTCTACCTCAACTATCTAGGGCTCTGTGAGAAATTCTCCCCACTACCCCACTGACTGAATTGAGCAACTGGATCTCTCCAATAGAATCAAACAACCAAGCAGATTGCATCTTACATCTTCGCGAAGTCCACTACGAGTCAAAAACAGTCATCCCTCTTGGCCGATCATGACACGTGCCAAAGCGTCTTTCCTCTATGATACCACGAGGTCTAAGAGCAAATCCTTTAACGAGACTACGCTTTAAGTCCCCTCATATGGGTATTTGGGTTCCACTGCAGACCAGTGACTGAGGACCAGTGTTTTGTGTACCGGTATCGGAGATTCTATAGCTGTTGGTGCTACTGTTTAGAAACACAGATAGTACTTTTGGCTACAATACATTGACTTGCTTTTGTCGGCACTGTTGGGTCCTCCGGGGTTCTTTCATCACCCTGCTACTGGATTGTGATATGTCGCACCCAAGTCATTAATGTGCCTCAAAACAAGGCAGACGCGCACACATAGGCATGTGGTCGCCACTGGAGACGACTGTTTGTTGATCAGTCGGTATCGCTGTTTGGACGACTTGTATCCCAGATGCTGTTGTTGGTGGACTACAGTAACTGCTTAGTTATTTTTTTGGTCATCAAAATTTATTCCTTTGTCTTTGACTGGTTACAAAAAGTTGTATTGTGACAAGGTAATGCATACAAACTTAATAATTCCACTGCAAAGATAATATGAAGCACATTCACATAATATGAAGGCTTTATGAGTAAAGACCAAATACTCTACCAGTTCATAGTTCTGCCACTGCTGTTGGTTTCTTCCTCGGGACCACTTCCTCAGACTTCCAACATGGCCATTGTTTGCTTCTTTATAAGCCTCCACTTCTGGGTTTCTAGAAATCCATGGGTTCTGCACCTGTCGAAATCTACAGCTCGTCCCCTGCGTTCCAATGTGTTCTATGTGCCTAATGGCACATAGTACACCTTGGAACTTAGGGGACGAGCTATATAGCTTCTTCGATTTTCACAGACCTGTCTAAGCGCTACTACGCATTGTGCTCTACAAACATGCAACACACGCCCACACATGGAGGTATATTGGAAGTACACTGGCAAACTATCGAACGATCACCACCGGAAGTTCATAGCCTCTAGTCTCTTCGATTGTCCCATATGCGCCCACGTGTTAGCGCACAATATT
Organism: Pictodentalium vernedei; assembly: GCA_031216915.1. Lineage (NCBI taxonomy): Eukaryota > Metazoa > Mollusca > Scaphopoda > Dentaliida > Dentaliidae > Pictodentalium > Pictodentalium vernedei. The sequence goes on from CM062295.1 coordinate 689,658,248, forward strand.
TCTTAAGATACGCATAATCACAAGTACGGTCATTTAAAGATTATTGGACAGAGTGGTGTGCTAAAGGTTCATCATTATCGAATCATATTTCCGGTTTCTACAATTTTCTCGGATGTGCTTGTGCGCAGGAACACGATTTTCTTCAGTATTGGGTGTGTGTGGGTGGCGGGGGGAGGGGGAGGGAGTTATTGAATATTGCGGCTTACTTCCGTAATATCAAAAGTGATCTCTCTCGAGATCAGATCGCGATCTTGTCATGACACACCAACTGGGCGAGATTTTCTATATAAAAGTTTTGTGAAATTAGGAGAGAATCAAGATAAAAAGGAAAAAGATTCCAAAGGGAGAGCGGCGGCTCCGAGGTTAGGGAATTGGACTTCAACCCGGAAGGTTCACGGTTCGACCCCTGTCAGGGGAAACTGCGTTGTGTCCTTGGGCGAGGCACGTTATTCCGATTGGTGTTGTGTAATAAGGCGTACTACACATCGGTAGTGCACTTGTCTTCAGCCAATGCTAACCCTGCTTGTGTGGAGTTAGTGTGTTGGGGAGTCTAGTAGTTTCTCGCCGTTGCTCGGTGGTTCTCTCCGGATACTCCGGCTTCCTCCACTTGTAAAACTGTCAGACAAGAGGTGACCCTGGCCATGGAAAGTCTCGTTAAATCCTAATAAATAAATAAACAATGAAAGAAAGAAAAATAAATGAACATGGAACCCGAGATTTAAGGTTCTCTTACCAAAGATTCTACAACGTTGTTGGCCGGAAAGCGGAAAAATAATTTCGATTGGATCCAGACCAAGTCTGGATCCGGTCGAAATTCTCAGCCCGCTATTGTAATCACGGTGCTATACGTGGTTGGATCTTTTTATTAGAGTTTAACGACACTTTCGACAGCCAGGGTCACCTTGTGTTGGACAGATTTACGGGTGGGGAAGCCGGATTACCCGGAGAGAACCCTCGAGCACCGACGCGCAACCGTCAGACTCCGCAACATACTAACTCCGCACCAGCAGGGTTAGCATTGATCGAAGACAAATACAATACATTATCGACGCGCAGTACGCCTTAGTACACAGCGCCACCTTGCCATGCATGTGGGACATGGCTGGACTATATCACTAGGGGTGACCAGCACTTATAGAATCAGTTCGATCGTTACTTCCGCTCGGATTCGTTCGCGATTTTTGCGCAGATTCCTACCAATTTTAACAAGAAGATGCGTGTTTATCGATAACAAATGCTATAAATATGGAGAGTATTTAACTAGAAAAGAACTCAGGGTGATTATAACAATTGCTCTGGGTCCAACCGAGTCCTCGCGCATCTCCAGTTACAAAATGAGGACATATTTTGTTTCCATTTGTGTGAAACTTGGCACTGATCAATCCAGTTTTCGAAGCTTTTCCGTAAAACCTGATTTCCGAACGAGATTGTTGTATAAAAAACATAACAGAGAAACACAATTACTCACGAAATCTTCAGTTCTATAACTCATAAGTTCAGCATAAGTTAAATAGTAATATTATCTTACGTAGGAACTATTGAGACATGTCATGGCGCTGATTCTTTCCATCAAGTGCTCAGATTCGCAGGCAGGCAGATCTGATGGGTTCAGATTCGTTGCAAAGCAAATCACTGAGACTTCTCGGAATAGTTCTCACAAAATGATCAGTATCACTTGTAACTCAGTTCGGTCGAGAACAAGAAATAATTCTTCCTGACAATACTATGCCTATAGAAGTATTACAAAGTATATCATTTTGACCAATTTATGAAGTATATCAGTTCAAGTCATCGGTATATTGGTTAGAGCTATAGGTTTTCAAATTTCTTGTTCGGTTTCGGTTTTGGTTTTTCAGGTGGAGAAAAACCTCGGTTCGGTTCGGTTTTCGGTTTGTTCATGAGGCCAAGTAAAATTCAATAAAACTCATTCTTATGTCCGGAGTCGTAACGGAATGGTAGTGAAATTGAGTGAAACTCAATGAATGCCCGAAATAAGCTATAATACATGAAGAATCAGGAAGGCCAATATAATAATTACCTAAATATACAGAACTTTTATTGTGCTTGGCCATTTTTTGAGGTCTGACACCTAGACGCAACTTGAGGAAAGCTGCAAACACAACTCAACTGAAATGTCGGAAATTCACAGAATGTAGCCTTCCCAGAGTAGTGAGAGTACCCAGACACTGCCATCGGCAGTGTCTGGGTACTCTCACTACTCTGGGATGGCTACATTCTGTGAATTTCTGCAGCAAGAGAGTATTTAATAAAAAACGAAAAACCTTAGATTACGGGATGTCGACGGTTTCGGTTTCGGTTATTTAAAAAAACTAAAAATCTCGGTTCGGTTTCGGTTAACCTACAGCTCTAATATTGGTTGAGTGTTGTACAAGAATATTCTATGACATATTATCGTATAAAACATACATATGAAATGAACACCCATATAACTTCCTGCTTTATTTTCAACATACATATGAAATGAACTTTAGGTGTTTTGCAGACAAGGAATTAGCCATACAATACGAACACACCCAGCGGAGTGTTTCGAATAAGCACACAATGTTTTCTTATTCTCATGGCTCTGACAAACTGTGCGTGTTATAAGAAATGAATGGCAGATCCACGTGTTCATTTAGTGGCGGCCTTATAACCCCCCCCCCCCCCCCCCCCGCCAAAAAAAAAAAAAAAAATTCAGACTCCAAATTGCTATCTGAGCATGATTTTCGTGGAAGCGTTCACAAATAATAATGTGAGCCCAATTTTAGACACAATTGGGGGCCTTTGAAGACCACGCCAGGTGTTGCAGAAACGCTCAGACATCATCGATCCCAGGGCGTTCATATATGAATTTTTTCATGGGAGAAATCGCCCAGATCCCCCCCCCCCCCCCCCACTAACGGGAAGGGGCACACCTTCCATACCCCCTCCCAGCTCAGGCCTGCGGCCTTTGGGAGCTCCCTTCGGCAGCTGGACCTGGGACCCCCGTATCTTACTCACATCCCCCCCCCCCAAATCGAAATCCTGGCGACGCCATTCTGGTCAATGCATTTTTGACCGAAAGAGAAATTCAACAAAGTGTTTGATTCCCGAAGGGGATTCTCACAAAGCTCTCCCATTTCATCATCCGCGCCCTTTATTGATTTACTGCATGATTGATTGACTGACTGATTGGTTTATTGATTGGGGTGTGGGCCATTGAGAAATTAACATAACGGTCGTTGCGTGTTGGGTCATGAACTTTTATAGTAATTTTCACACAGCGGACCTATGCATACGCATAGGGTGTCAAAATAAGAATTGAATCTTGCTTTTTTGGACTTCTTAATGTAGTTTTTGGGCAAGTGCAAACAATAAAATGAACCCCGAAGTGGTTCATTCTTGTTTGCATAGCTAAAAGCTTCATTTAAAAGTCTAAAAGGCGACATTGTATACTTATAATCCAACTCTAAATATTGCACTTTTATGGGGTGGGTATGATGGGTTGGTGGGATTACATATATAACACTTTTTCAAAGATGCAGGTAAAATGTACATGTAAGACCACATATGTTCACTATTTTCCCATCCGTCGGCACTCCGATATGCGGTCTGCCCGTAACACTAAATTGGCACGTGTGTACTTGGGCGCTAGACGCTATGACGCAGAATAAAAGTAATCGACATGTGTCACTATCTAACCCGAGCTTCTTCTGATGCACCCCTTTAAACACCTGGGCTAAGTCCCAGATGGTTTAAAGGGCGGATTGTGAGAGAAAGCTCAGATTGACCTAAACTACAAGGAGTTGAGCGAAACAATATTAACAAGCAATGCGTGGGGTACTGCCCCTGGCCCGCAGGCATGTTCGATAGACTTGAAGGTATTGTGGGACAGAAAAATGTTCAAAGTCGAAAGAGTGAAAAAGGGCCATAACTCTGGGAAATATTATTGGACGGAACCCGTTCCTTGTGCATGTCCATTCCCCCATGCGGGTCTGTCAGCATAACAAAGGATATCCAAATCCGACCGATGGCTTTGAGATGGCAATCAAAATCGTTTTGACAGACAGAGAGACAGATGAACAGACGGACGGACGGACCCCAAACCCTCCTTCGGAGGACGGGGGCATAACAATGAACATCATTATCCAGGTACGCTATACGTGGAGGTTGGATTGTCGCTAAATCACGCTGGGTTAGACTTCATCCAATGGACCACCGGGTGCAACCCGATAGTCTATGAGATGAAATTTTGTTGGTGCTCTTGAATTTTGATGCAAAATTATAGAAATTTTACGAGTGGAAAATCTACATCACCACGATTTAGCCACAATCTACCCCCATGTACTGTACTGCAGTGTACTGTTGAAATTTATCACCAGCAAGTAAACCGGCATCAACACAGCTTTTCCTTATATCATGTATTAACTCCTTATGTGCTGCTGGCAGATATTCCTGCCGGGACAGTATTTCTCTTGCCACTGCAATATGTATAATTTGGGCATAAATATTAAATTTTCTCCCTGTAAATTGAATGGATTTTTTAACCAATGATTTCTTGAGTTAAATTTATATGAATTTTTCATAAAATCTTGTCATGGCTGCTTTATAGCTGCTATGACCAGATTTAATGAAAAATACCTGGAAAATACTCAGCGGTTGAGAGTTAATAACAGCAAAACGTTTATCGATGTAGGGATTGTGGATTTTTATGCATAACCTTCTATTGCATATAGATTACCAAATGAAATCAATACTGGATCGCCTGCGAATTAGCACTCAGAAAGAGAGAAACGAACGTGGGAGCAATCATAAAATCGTCAACCAATTCGTGCGTTCATCATACGTAATTTCAAACGCTTCGTACTCATAAAATGCTACTGATTTGGTCCCAATTCTTTCAATGTTTACAAATCTACCCGAACGGGACAGAATACAATTGATGTGAACTGTGCAACAGAACCACCGGCAAACAGTCTCACAGTTGATTTCGCCCTGTGGATGTCTTTGTTGTAAAAAAGACTCGGCCAGAGCATTGATCCTTGTTGCACCCCCACTTCGATACTGGTTGTGTTGGATGTTTCCCCGTCTCTGATTATTGATTAAAATATTGTGTTGAGGTTATTTCTTATTCTATAGTGGTATTATTGGTTGACTAAAAGACTAGATAGCCTCGTCGAAACCATTGGAGTAATCCACGTTTACCCCTTTCAACACTGACGCCGTGGAAGGTATCATGTCAGTCAATACTGTCAACGGCAAAATGGGCGCAACCATCCTGGTTTGTTGGGAGGTTCAGTAGTAATTTAATCCAACAGCTCTATCGAGCTGTTGGATTAATTACTACCGAGCCTCGCTTCAGATTTTTGCTCTTTATATCGTCTGCTTATCCACTACCAAAATTTTCTTCGCGCAAACTTTATGCACACTGTTTGAAAAGGTTAACTCCTACGTGTCTGAAAGTAAGGGTGAAAGTATGGCACATCGCCTACTCATGACGTATCGCCTAGTAGATGTTCAATTGAATTGAATTATTTTACAATGCAAATGTAATAACAAAATTTAACCATATACAAATAAATCACAATGCTTCAACAACATTGAATATGCAGTGATGTGGTTCGGCTCTCTCTCTCTCTCTCTCTCTCTCCTCTCTCTCTCTCTCTCTCTCTCTCTCTCTCTCTCTCTCTCTCTCTCTCTCTCTCTCTCTCTCTCTCTCTCTCTCTCCCCATTTTGCCTCATGATGGGTTATGGGTGGCATTCCTCATAGGTGAAGGTCTGGGGTCTTGCCGACGAAAAAATAACTTTTCCTGCCAATTGCTGTACGCCAGGTACTTTTTAAGGCATAAGGACAAAGAAGGTGAATGCTTGACTGCTACAAAATTATCAAAGAAATAAAAAGGCGAGAGTACATATATTAGTGGTCAGATATTTCGGGCATGAGTGGGTATATAAGGTAGACAATTACCACAATCAACGTTCAAGAACAGCCAATTCTTGAATGTTGTGTACGGGGTGGTTTCTGAATGTGAACCGAAATACTTGCTGAATTATTTCCAACCTTTGTTGATGGAATGGGTAGTGCGCCGTAGCTCAATTGGGATGGTGGTAGACACATTCAGGGCTAGTCGACAGATGCCGTAGTCGGGTTTCCGAACCCCATCTATATATATAAACAGTCTGGGGTGTGCGGACCTTTTCAGATTCGGTTTCGTTTCGGTTTTGAGGAAATAAAACCTCGGTTTCAATTCTGTTTTCCTGTGTCTTAAGAACATATAGTAAATAACACTTCAGCTTCCTTATTTCCTTAACATGGAAAAAATCCCCGATAGTTTGTACGTCACAACAAAAAGCCTTATCTGTAATTATCCCCATTCGGTTCAGCCTAACTTTCCTTTGATCATTCTTAAGGGTTCTAGGGGACCTATTTAGACAGAAAAAAAACAGATTAACCCTTTACCTAACGTAACGGCCAAAACCTGCCAACGCTATTCTCAAAAATCGCAAATTAATTTTCATTATATTTTCATTTTTTGTCTCAAAAACATAGGTTATGACTCCTCGAAGGAACGAGCTCGTTGAGCTCGTTCCAACGAGGGGTCATAACCTATGTTTTTGAGTCAAAAATGAAAAAAAATAGTTATTCAAGAAATGTTTTGGCAAGTGTCGTCTGCTTTTCATGTTAGGTAAAGGGTTAAGGAAACGAAGAGATTTCATCTAATCTGTGTTGTGTTCTCATTGTCACATTTTCTCTTTTATTGAATTTTTTCGAACCCCGTTTCCCCAATTTCGACGTATGCCTCACAATACATAACAAAATGTTTTTAGCTCTCTATTTCACCGTATCGCACACCTGGCCTCTCCTGTCATTTAGGGGCGTTAGGGGTTGTTTATGTCTACCCTTTTCTATTTCTAAATTATGGTCACTAACCCTAAGTCTAGTAAGCAGTTCACGGGCCTGTCGAGATCTGGTGATTTTCAGATAAGGTTCAAGCTTGTATTCATTTTTAACTAATCGATACGTTCGTAACTTATTACTGCCTTTCATTTTGCCATCATTAAACACATCTTTAGTAAATCTTTCTCAGTGCTGAGATTCTAATACATCTTTCAGGCATGACATAGTTATTCAAGAATTTTGTTCGCAAGTGTCGTCTGCTTTTCATGTTAGGTAAAGGGTTAACATATTCCATTAAACAAGAGCGCCAGGGTACTCTTTATTGAGCTGCCCAGTATGTAAAAGGACGACAGACACCTTCACCTCATTGTTGGGCGATTCGGCGTTGGCCGTGCTTCGTTGGGTGACTTCTGAAAATTCGCTTTGCAATTTCAAAACCATCTAGTTGCCTTTATCTACCATCTACGTAAAAGGGCAATCGCTACCCGCAGTATAAGTAGCGATACAAATTCGGCGATAAAAGATCTTGTATCACTATTGCAGTAGCCATAAAAGTCACCTGACGTCGCGAGAAACGCACGCACGCACGCACGCACGCACGCACGCACGCACGCACGCACGCACGCACGCACGCACGCACGCACGCACGCACGCACGCACGCACGCACGAACGCCTCACGGACTATTTCAGTAGCACTGGTAATCTTTCGCCCGTCCTCTAATTTCAGGGGAGATAATTTCATCGCAAGTCGATTTTCATGAAGAGATAAGTCAGGGATGTTTGTGTAACCTTCAGAAACGTTCTCCGAGGATTCAGAAGATTGGGCACCAATTTTCAAGAAGACTCCACAGAAATGGTTTCACTCCTCACCCAACCATGCCCACCCCCTCCTATACTACATAACACACACGCGAACTGACTCACCCTCACAACCACACACACGCCACATCGCCCACCCGACCAACCGCCACACACACATTCTTTTGCCGGCCTTCCCAACTCCACTTGGAGGCACTCCTTGGACAACAATAATTTATTGAAACGTCCATAAATTGATCTTCGATTGCTGCTAAGACATCATATATACACATCTCTCCGTCTCTGCGTGATACTATATATTACCACCCGAGATAACGACGTTTCTATCTAATGGAATAATATTGAGGTACAATAGCCATTAAGTAATATTTCATTTTTCAACGACTTCTCAATCAAACAGGAGACGCCAAATCACCTGAAATCGCATGATTTTATTATGAAGGAACTCTGTAGTTGCAATTTTATTATTATTCTTAGGTAATTTATCTTTAGAATCACTTCCAGCTTGTCGTGAAAATGGAAATATTTTTCGCCAATCGATGCGCTCACACTCAAATTTCTCCGGTCCATATCCTGTGTGACTTCCGGGAAACGTGAATGATGTTTCCGGCTTGAAGAAAGCTTCCGGCTGTAGGAAAGTGCACGGAAAGTTTCGCGGATATTGACAGTTACGTGGAGTATTGTCGGGTGTTCAATGCGTCAGTTTGATGCTGTGAAGAAAATGTGATATTCTCTCCTGGTTATTGATCTGAAATCTTTAATCACGTGGCAGGTCTGAAGAATTCTGGTTACTGTTTTTATAGCGCCTCTTCAATCATAACCAGAGGCGAACTGGCCATATGGTCCACCGGCAGAATTCACGATGCCCCCCCCCCCCCCACCACCACCACCCTATTGGGGTGTCTCCCTGGTCCCCAAAATAGATGCAGCCCAACGCGTGTTGGTGCATAACAATTTGTGAAAATGATCAACAGGCGAAATGGCTCTGATTGCATAGACTGCCGATGTACCGAAATGCTCTCTATGTGGCCTGCCATTGGCAGTCCACATAGAGACTTTCCGATATACCAGCAGTCTAAACTGCATTTGATTGCTCAAATTGCACAAGTTGGAAATGCACATTTTTGGCGCACTCAAGAGACCCACCCACCCCCCACGAATATGTACACCTGCTCTGGCCAAGCCTGATAATGAACAGCTTGTCATTTGTAGATTGGGGCCCACAGCAGCCCACAGAGGTTTAAATTGGTGGTACCAGTTTAACCCTTTACCTAACATGAAAAGCACACTTGCCAAAAAAATGATTGAATAACTATTTTTTTTCATTTTTTGTCTCAAAAACATAGGTTATGACCCCCTCATTGGAACGAGCTCGCCAAGCTCGTTCCAATGAGGGGTCATAACCTATGTTTTCGAGACAAAAAATGAAAAAATAATAAAAATTAATTGGCGATTTTTGAGAATAGCGCTGGCCAGTTTTGGCCGTTACATTAAGTAAAGGGTTAAGAACATTATGAAAACCCCCTAAAGACAGCTACGCCTACTAAGTTTATAAGTTTATTTTGGATTTTAATGGGAGAGTGGGGGTGGGTGTCTGAGAACGGTAGTAGAAAATTTGCACGTAGTGGGTGGGTGGATGTGAAAAGGAGCCGAATAAAAAATAGGACGTCACGTCTTGCAAATTTTTAGTGCCCCCCCCCCCCCCCCCCCCTTGTATGATCAATCAAATTTCGAAAAAAAGGAACCAATATATGAGGCTGACAGAACCCATGCGGAATGCATAGCTGTATGCATGGGGTACGATATTATACGGTATAACATATGGATATCCACTTCATCCGGTAATGGATGCCCAAGTGTCAGCGCGAATAACACCGTGTTCCCTGTTATGGGTGCTTGTGAACAAAATTGAGTAGCGAAAATATAAGGGACGCACACGGGTGCGCTCGCATCTGAATCACCCCAAGAGTTGCTTGAGATATTTTCGTCGATATGTACGTTAGATCAACGTCTGTATGTGGAGGCAGGGGGTGTGGGGGTTCTCAAGGACGCCGGAAACACGGGGGCAGATAGGGCAGCTGTCGTCCCTGCCTTCGGAACACGGGGGGTGAGAGACAGATAATACCCTTCCCAGGTTCGTCACCCATTTATTCAATGATTTAAAGCTAAAATGCACCGCAAATCCGTTCTGAGAGCTTTCAGAATTCAATGGGGGAGTTGGTGAGGTGTGGGAGGAGGTGACCTCCTCACGATGTGGGGGGGGGGGGCACCTCCTCTCAAACTCCCCCATCGCGGGCCTTCGGTCTTCGAGATATGCATTCTTCGGTATGTCATGACGGGGCTGCTAGTGCAAGTAAATGCCCTTTTCTCGGAGTTTGGCCCCCTCCCACCCTGAAGTGCTTCCGGCTTCCCTGAGGGTTCTATTAATTAATGCTTCAAAATAGCTACGTCACTGTATCTGCAGATTACACGACAAATTAGCGTTCCAGCAATCTCGTTATATATTGATATCAGTGGTCGTAACACGTCTTTGTGGAAATATAATGACGGTACTGACGTCACTGACACTTTATGTATACAATTTTTCAGTGGTAAACCTTTAACGAAAAATGATTACTCTAATTCGGGATAACAATTAATCCCTGGATTATTTCCCTTGGGGTATACGCCTTCTTATGAGATAATTTTATAAAATCGATATGTCATCAACCTGTGATATGTTTTTATGGTAGGCTAATATAATTGGTAGGTGGCTAATTCAGAACTTGCATTCTCCCACACTTCAATGTCACGAAATGCATGGAATCTGTTCTCATAGAAGTTACAACAAAAAGCAAGAGAGGTCAGCAAAGCATTTAGCCCCTTTCCATTTACATAGGAAAATCTTGGCTGCGTAACTAATATAACCGACAGCTTTTGTATCCTTTTCTACGTTTTCTAACAATTGTTAAAAACTGTTTTAACTTGCACCTCTGGGTAGAGCTGTAGGTTAACCGAAACCGAACCGAGGTTTTTTGTGTGTTTTTTTAAACCGAAACCGAAACCGTCGACATCCCGTAATCTAAGGTTTTTCGTTTTCATTAAAATACTCTCTTGCTGCAGAAATTCACAGAATGTAGCCATCCCAGAGTAGTGAGAGTACCCAGACACTGCCGATGGCAGTGTCTGGGTACTCTCACTACTCTGGGATGGCTACATTCTGTGAATTTCCGACATTTCAGCTTAGTTGTGTTCGCAGCTTTCCTCAAGTTGCGCGTAGGTGTCAGACCTCGAAATATGGCCAAGCACAATAAAAGTTCTGTATATTTAGGTAATTATTATATTGGCCTTCCTGATTCTTCATGTATTATAGCTTATTTCGGGCATTCATTGAGTTTCATTCAATTCACTGCCATTCAGTTATGATTCCAGACATATAGAATGAGTTTTATTGAATTTTATTTGGCCTCATGAACAAACCGAAGACCGAACCGAACCGAGGTTTTACTCAACCTGAAAAACCGAAACCGAAACCGAACAAGAAACTTAAAAACCTACAGCTCTACCTCTGGGTAGGTTTCCACAACGCCCTTATAAAAAAGTACCATGGTAAATCCCAAAATACCCTGGTAATACCATGGTAACACCATGGTATTACCAGGGTATTTTGGGATTTACCATGGTTTACCATGGTACTTTTTATAAGGGCGAAGACGGAAATGAATGAAAGTACTTGACAAGCTAACTTTCTGTAAGGCTGAAACACACAACTCGCTCTCGATAAAACTCGCGTCTTATGTTCATTAATTCCAAGCAAGAGTGGAGTGAGGAAATTAGGTGACATCCTTCAGACACTGGTGGGGCAAATGTTCTCTTGTAAAAATATCACAGGAAAGTCTCTCTTACAATCAATCCTAGCGATATACGCTGTGGGGCTTTCATTCCTCACCTACGGTGTTTCCTACTAATCCCTTCACTGCATATTATGTAGGCCCGTTACTATATTCAGAGATCAGAGGTGTGGAATTCATGTTCACCCACCCGTAATATTGAGTTACTCGGCTGTTCTTGATATCACGGAACTAAATACTTTCCCGTTATAACATTCAGGCGAAAAAAATATGATCGCATCACTTTAATTTGGGCATTCAAATATCTTTGTTTGGCTGTGTTTGAATGGTGACTTTTTTTTGGGGGGGGGGAGGGGGAAGGTTGGAATCCCCTGCCCCTAGTACTATGATGGGGAACTATGGTTTAAATAAATATGTTAATAGGGTAAGGTATGCTGTTGGTTAGCAGCTTCCAGAGGTTATTGTGTGCACCTGGAGAATACACTTGTTCAAGGTGCGAATTTGCTTGCATTAACAGCCTTAGTTTTGGCAATATATAGCGTTTATTGCTGACTGGGACAAAAATGGAACTTTTCGAAACAATAAAACAGTTGTGAAGGGTGTGTAGTCCCCCAATGAACGTTTAATTGTGAAATAATCCCCCAAAATGATCACTGAATCTGGTTTGGAAGCCAAAAAACATATTTCCTATAAGTATCACAGAACTAAATATTTTCCCATAGGCGACCATTATAACGTTCAGGCGGGGAAAAAAATATGATCGCATCACTTTAATTTGGGCATTCAAATAGCTTTGTCAAGTAAAGCCCTTCAGACAACTTTTTCTGACCCGAACACAGGGGGTCATGCAACAAATAAGAGAGAAAAACCGACAGCAAGGGAATTTCCGTGCACATAGTTTTCAGGGAATTCCCTTCAAAAACACACCAAATGTAAAATTGTATTTTTTAGGTCCAAAAGTCATCAAATCACCCTCTTTTTTATCTGGAATAATGCAAGATTTCAATAGAATGTTTCAAACGTTTATTGAAACAATATATTACCCCATGACTGTTTATTTTTAGAGATCGCATCACTTCCGATTGCAATATTTCTAGTGTTCAACCGATGACAGGAACCGGCTATCACAATCGGCCAATTTTGGACAATCGGATAACAACGGCTTTTGGAACATCAGTTCAACTGATTGTTGCTAAACATTTTGTAATGATTCATAAACATGCATTTTATTATCTTCTGCAATTGTTCAATTGTTAATGTAAAATGATGTCAATGATACCATTCAATAAAGTTGAAAAACCTCCACAATGTGTATTCTTAATCTCTCCAGACGCCCCTTTACGAGATATACAAGTTAAAAGACATCTGAAGCTTACAGTGAGTGTACTTGCGGCAATCGCCAGTTCATGCCTGAAATGTGAAGGTTGTACTCCATTGACTGAGGTCGCAGTAAAAATTACCAGTTGCGCGCACTTGGGTGGTAAACGTGGCTCTAAGAGCCACGTTTACCGCCCAAGTGTGCGTTACTGGTAATTTTACTAGACATGAGTCAACGGAGTTTAACATTATGAAATATGTTCAATTTAATGCAGTTCTTTCGAGTCTCGACTTATCTAGTAGTGAACGGACAGTAAACACTGTAAAATATGTTCAATTTAATGTAGTTCTTTCTGGTCTCGACTTTTCTAGTAGTGAACGGACAGTAAACACTGTAAAATATGTTCAATTTAATGTAGTTCTTTCTGGTCTCGACTTTTCTAGTAGTGAACGGACAGTAAACACTGTAAAATATGTTAAATTTAATGTAGTTCTTTGCGAATCTCGACTCGTCTAGAAGTGCACGATATTACATTCGGAATCGGCCGAATGTGAGCTCAATAACCAGCAATCGGTCAGCGGCCATTTTTGGTAATCGGTTGAACTCTAAACATTTCAAGGTGGGTAACTCTAATTCAAATATTTAGTTCAGTGATACCTCTTATGAACACCTTCGTACGAATTTCGGCGAGTTATTCCGACAAGAAGTCTAAAATCAACGAAATTAACCATGGCCCTCAGCGATGGCCTGCGACAAACCGTGGAAGAATGTCGCAGATTCTACCAGGCCATTGCCTACCTATTGCCATTGGGTTCAGCCAAACCTCCCTTTGATCATTCTTGTGGGTTCTAGGGGGTCGGTTGATAAGCCTAAGTGAGAAAAAAACATAAATTAGGGTGAGAAATGAATAATCTATGTTATGCCCTCGTTATCACATTTTCTCTCTTATTGACTCGTCCATAAAGAGAAACTGCGCCAACGAGAACATGGCGTATTCGCCCCTTTGCCTGATAGACTCGGTGAAGAATGTCCATACAGGGACCACTAGTCTAGTTTCCTCGCAGTGAGATAGCTTGACAAACACAGTAAAACCATTCGGCCGATTTCTCCTGGGTCTTCCCGGCTTCCATGCTTAATTACGAGTATTGTTCCGGTTCAAATATCCATTTCTAATACTTATAAAATAACGATGAATTTGTTGAACATTTGAACATGAAGATATGAAGACCAGTGAATTAACAGTTGTTTGTACTGTTGTTTTCGTATTCAACAATTGATTAGGTTATACAACTTTTCCTGCTTACTATTATTCAAAATTAAAAAAAAAACGTTAGTAGCGGAGCATTTGTTATACATCTGTGGCGTGTCGGCGTTAGGCCTATAGCTGCTGACGATGAAGGCTGCTAATAACAGAGATTATGAAGAAAATGTACACTTCAAATAAAGTGATATTGTAAGTAATTTTGATTGTTGACATGCAGGGAATGAATATACAATCCACTCACTTCACGCGACCCCATTTTTTACTTTTACTCTCTACATATAGAATAATGTCTTCTGGGGTGAATTTTTATTACTTTACTAACAATTTATTGCAATGCGTCTCATTGTCATGACTTAATGGTGGATGGTGTGCCTTTAGACGTCAAGAGGTTCGTGGGTTTATCGTAAGGATGGGGAGTATACGGAACATCACCGTTCACTTCTGTGCGTTCTCAGCACCAAAATGGATACATTGTAGGGATTTTTCTGGTGGACTACGTGGAGCTGCCGTTATATTTAGCTGGTGGGGGTTGGGTGGGGGGGGGGGGGGATTTTAGATTCGGTTTCGGTTCAGTTTTTCTATGTGTAAAGAACATATGGTAAAAAACACTTCAGATTTTAACTTTAAAAAAATCCCCGATAGTGTGTATGTCACCACAGAAAACCCTGTCTGTAAGCATCTCCATTGGGTTTAACCACACTTTCCTTTGATCATTCTCAGAGGTTCTAGGGGATCAGTTTCTAAGTCTATTGAGTCAAAAAAAACATAAGTTAACCCTTTACCCAACGAATCGACCACATCCGCCCGCGTAATATGCAAATTTAGCAGCTGAAAAAATATTATTTTTTTCAAAAAATTTCAACAAAGTCATATCATGTGACCCCTCGTTGGAACGAGTCGTTCGAGCAGTATGTGTGAATCACTCGACGTAAGACGGAATCTCACTTATGGAATCCCTTTTTTTGGAATCCCATGTGTGGAATCCCTTTTTCGAAAACATATGGCCTTCGGCACCCCTTTTTCTGAAATGAGGCTAAGAGTCGTATGTGCGAGTCACTCGAACGAGCAATTGCTCGATAGCTCATTTGCTCGATGGGCTTCGAGTCGTTCGAGCAGTATGTGCGAGTCACTCGAGGTAAGACGGAATCCCACTTATGGAATCCCTTTTTGGAATCCCATTTGTGGAATCCCTTTTTAGGATATGTCTGTGGCTCCAGAATCCTTTTTTGGTCGTATGTGTGCTAGTGCACAATGTGTAACATTGTGCCTTTTCACATAAGCACATATCGGCACATCGACCATGTGCCTATGTGCTAGTGCACAATGTGTCATATTGTGCTTTTTCACATAAGCACATATTGGCACATCCAACATGTCCCTATGTGCTAGGGCATAGGGCACAATGTGTCACATTGTGCCTTTTCACATAAGCACATATTGACATTTCCAGCACGTGCTTATGTGCTACTTGTAATGTGTACAATAGAACATAAACATATTTAGGGGCGTCAGAATAAGTAGAACAAAAAAGGTATAACATAGCTTGTAGATGCATGGGTAGAAACCGAGAATTTACTGGGAAATCAGAGCCAAGTAAATAATTGTCGGGTCTATTTGGGCAATTAGATGTACGCTAGTTCAATCGAACTTACCCCCGGTACCCCCCCCCCCCCCTTTGTCCTATAGCACTACGTGCTACTATTAAAATCTACGGTATGGCGGTCCTAAAAAGGATTTTGGGGGAAATCCGTACTAAATAAAGTCAATTTCGGTAGTTTGGGGTGGATTTTGGTGATTTGGAGGGATTATCGGGTTGTTTGTCGTCATTCTCCGAAACGGGAAATTACTTCCGTTCAATCGAACACACCCATCGAACATAACCCTGTCTTGTTGTAGGCCTTTGGGTAACATAGCAACCACGTGCTACCATAGAAACCAAGATGGCGGCCTCCAGTATACAAAATTGACGACGAAAACACGTATAACAACACGCGCTGCGCATGCGCAATAACACCACTTATCACTATGGGGATGACGTCACAACATGGCCGCTCACACAGGTTACTATGACAATACAACATGGCGCCACTGGGTCACGTGACTATGACGTCACATGAGATCCTGCATGAGATCCTGCCGAATTGACCTGAAACATACGAGACATACTACTATCCTGTTTAATGAACTTATGACGTATCATGTTCCTGGCCGGAAAAAAACGGCCGCTAGGGTTTAAAGGTTAAGAAGAAGTCTGAAGCGCTATTTACTATAAGTCCTTAACACACGGAAAAATTGAACCAAAACAGAGTTTTTTTCTTGAAACCGAACCGAAACCGAAACCAAATCTGAAAAACAACCCCGGCTCTACAAAAGAAAGTAAATGCAAGAGGGAAACGATATTGAAGATTCCCATGCAGATGAAATGCCCCGACTGTAAAAATTACTTGAAGAGTGTCACACCCGTCTGTACCTCCTTATTTACATCCCTGAACCCGGTACACATGAGGGATCTTTCATTTTGTTTTCCCTTCTGATGTGAAGTGGGAAAAAAATCACCGAACATAATTTTCTTCATTTCATTCTGCGATTTTTCCCTCAAAACAGAAAACACAGGAAGCAGAAACAAAGTACCAGGCTTGTTAAGTATATATCATAATTTATTGACCGTCATCTGAATATTATACACCAGTCATGTGATAAAATTAACAATAATTATATTCATATACAAATATAATACAAGGTTATCTGTTATTCAGTATTTTATACATGATTTATAAACGACTGAGAGTTCATGCTCAAACATTCGTATTTACAATTTTGACGAGATCATCAATATTTTGAATTCTTTTTGACCACTCAACTTGGATGATGTGCTATACATGGGTACTTATAAATCAAACTTGAAAGGTGGTTAAAACTGACTATACGGCCCCACCCTACTCCCTGTCGTGGACATGCATGTCGGTAGAGAAGTAGAAAAGACGTTGGGAAATAATTTTGAGAAACAGCATTCTGGATGTTTCAACATGAAAAACTGAGCAACGCAGTGAGGTGAAAACTTTGTATTCGTTATATTATGCTTAACCCATTATCTGACGTAATGGAGACATACTGGCAGCGTGGAACAAAAATCGCCATCCAAACTTGATTTTTTTTTTAAATTTTCGCCTTCAAAACATAGTTTATGACACTTCATTGGAACGAGCTCATCGAGCTCGTTTCAATGAGAAGTCATTAGCTTTGTTTTTTATGCGAAAAATGGAAAACGTTCAATTATTCAACGACCCCCTTTGGCAAGTGTCTTCTTCTTGACGTGTTGGGTAAAAAATTAACTAAACCAGGTTCAGGTACTGTTTAAATACAACAGCATCAGGCATGCACGTCGGAAGCGAATTGTGATTGGTCCGGTGTCGTTAGACGGGAAAATGTTGATATGGGGTCAGGGCATGTTTCCCAAAGAAATCCGACAAAAAGGTCTTTAATCCTTTACCTCCCGCACGCCGATGATGAAATATCAACGTTTCAATCTGCGAGTTGTTCCCATAATGCAACTTGAAATGTAATCAATTCAATCTCGCTTGACAAAGCTCACTGACCTGTATCAAACAAGATTAAATTGGTTGAATTTCTGGTTGCATTTTGAGGAATAAAATGCAACTTTGAATTAGGAAATTTGCACATAAAGGGTGCAATGCGTTAAAGTAGAACCTTTTTGTTGGAACTGGGGTATTATTTTTTATGTTTTAAGTATCTAAAAATCACTTACAAGCAAAGTTTCCATTGATGGACCTGTGCTTCTCAAGGTTTTTGTTCAGAATTCGATTCATTCGAAACTCCACCACGTGGGTGTTTTCACGCAAATTACTCTCACTGCCTTTTGCAAAGTTACCTTTTATCTATTGTTTTACGGGGGAGGTGAAATGGGTATGGCGTTGTTATTTATAAGCATTTTCAATTTTATATACATCGCATGCAGCTGCTTGACAGTAAAATGATAATTTATCTCAGAACTTAAGAACTTAAGGTATGTGAATATACTTTATGTTCAGCTGTATAGAATAATTTACCCTTCTTCCAAAAATAAGTGACGTCACATCTTAGTCATAAAAACCTTGAAAATGAAAAAAAAAACTCACAGAAAACGTAGATTTAGAACTTAACCGCGAGGCTTGTTATTGATACGAAATGGAAAGAAAAAATAGATATAATTCGTCCCTTGAGTGGAACAAGGCGCCATCTGCAATGCTTTAGCATTGCAGATGGCGCCTTGTTCCACTCAAGGAATTATTTATTCCATTTAATTCCACTCAAGGAGCGATTTATTCCATTATTCCATTTAGCTCGATGGGGCTCAAAGTTGAACTTGATATTGATATTTCGCCAGTGCTCCGGATCCTCATTAGTTGGAGGAGGCACCTATCAACAACTTGACGTTTCGTCATTTGAAAGCTGTTTGTGCCAGCTCCACATGCATAATCTAAGTTACAAGTGCAGAAAGAGGTATGGCTTATACAAAACTTCCGCCAAAACGGGCTTTATTCTGGTAAGATGTTTGTACCAGTGCTAGGATTGTCCTCGTAATTTCGAACGCTGGCTATTTTTCTGTTTTACCAGTATGTATTCACTGCCGATGGTCGAAAAATTTAAGATTTTTTCGCCGAAAATTGGCGACTTCACATCGCCTTCATAGTATAAAAGTTTGATATCGGCTCAATATCATAATTTATCTGGGCGTTTTTCATGACCAGATGTCGGCACGCACCGCAACTGTCGTCCTCAACATGAAGTCGTTGGCGACGTAAACAAAAAATGTCGACTTGTAATATTTGACCTAATAAGGGTCAAGATTCGGAAGAGATATCTCAAGTCGCTGTTTCGGCGTCCTAAGTTCGACTACTTAAGTGTGGGTGTGACAACTTCACACAACCACCCCTATTTCCAAGAATTTCGGGTCAGTACTCCCTTTTTAACTCTAACTTCTTCATCGGCATATACAAGATTAATTCCTCCAAATGTTCTATGTAAATCAAGTCATGGGTGTACTTTATATTGAAAAGGCTCGTTGTACATCCTGACAAAATCACATATCGTCAGTTTAGACTTTACCGGCTATTCCAAATCCGACTCAAAATATATATAAAACGCACCCAGCACTATTTATTTCGGGACTTGTACTGTTATAATATTAGAACGTTTCTTTACATATTCTATCCGCCGATAGAACCTGAGTTCGTGTGATTTCTGAAATAAAACCTGAAGCATCGGAGCTGCTGAAGGTTTTATTTCAGAAATCACACAAATCCAGGTACTATCGGCCGATAGAACATGAAAAGAAACGTTCTAATTATTTTATTATGCCGAACAAAAAATATCTTTCATTGTTAAGTGTTAACTGCAACATGCCATCAATCTTGTAATTACAATGTAGTGGAATCCAAAAACATGACGTCTCTTTAGGAGGTTTCAGATCACCAGATTCGAAAATGACTTGTCACAAGTGCCGTCGCTTTGGGAGTTTCTGTATCACCAAATGCCAGTGTTTACAACTGCATCATACTGTTCATGTTATAATTCATTATTAATGCATGTGTGATAAGTGGTATAAATTAATGGAATATAAATTCATGTTTCTTGGACGACGACAGTTGTTAGAATTAAGCGGAGTGAAACAATTTATTTTGAACTTGAGGAGGAGGCTCAGTGAGGTCGAGGAGTACTAAACTTGTGGAAATATAATTGATTAAAGTCATAACTCATATTCAGGATTTACTGAAGTGGTGAACAACACGTGAGTTTTTAATATTTCTGATTCTTTTGAATTCATTGTGTGCTGTTGAAATTGAAAACACACCCACTGAAGATGACATATTTGTTGGTAAGTTTGTGTCTATCGGTGACGAAAAAAGTTAAACGGACACGGCGCCAGCGTTTGGTGTTGAGAAATTCCAATCAGAGCGTGTTTAATCGACGCTGATCCGTGGAAGTGGAGCTTACATTTTCTTTGTTCTTTTGTCTCCAGGGAAGAACGTTCCGATAGTACCCGTGTTTTGCCCCCAAACTCCAGTACTATGACTTTTAGAAGGTGGCAAATTAACCAATCACGGCTGATGTTACAAATGTGAGGCATAATAATAAGATATAGCCTATTGCACCTCATTTGAACGATCCCATAGAGCTCGTTCAAATGAGTGGGCGTTCTTTTCTTTTCTTTTATTGGGTTTAGCGACATTTTCGACAGCCAGGAGCACCTCGTGTCCGACAGTTTTACGGGTGGAGGATGCGGGAGTACCACCGAGCAGCGGCGATCAACTATCAGACTCACCAACATTCTTACTCCGCACAAGACAAGCAGGGTTAACATTGTTTAACCCTTTACCTAACGAATCGCCCGCATCCTCCTGCGTAATATGCAAATTCAGCAGTTGAAAAAATATTATTTTTCAAAAAATTTCCACAAAACCATATCATGTGACCCCTCGTTGGAACGAGCTCGTTCCAACGAGGGGTCACATGATATGGTTTTGTTGACATTTTTTGAAAAATTTTAAAAAAATGTTACTTAAAATAATAAATTTAGATATCGCCTGCGTTGGATAAAGGCTTAAAGACAAGTGGACCATCGACGTGGAGTGCGTCTCAGTACAAAGCATCACCGTCCCCACGCGAACAATTGGGATTGGTCACGTGGGGGGCACGGTGGCGCTGTGTACTTAGGCCCAAGGACACAACGCAGTTGCCCCTGGTAGGTATCGAACCGCTGACCTTTCGGTTTGAAGTCCAATGCAGTAACCACTGAGCAAACACGTTCCCCAGTGAGTGGCCGTAAGGTATTTCTGCGAAACCAAATTAAAACTTTTGGTTCGAGGAAGATTTTATTCTACGATGGTAGGTACAGGTTTTAGACAGAGATGGTCACTAGAAGACGGCAATACTGCCACTACCCAGTAAATACTTTCAGAAGCTAACCAATGTTGGTTGTGTGGTTACCATGACGTTCATGGACAAACATCGAAACTATTATTCACAAAGAGTATACAGAAACAAATCATTGAAATCATTGGAACGTGACAGTCTAATTTTACAACGGAAATCCGCGACGCATATTCAATATCCAGTAATTATAAAAATAAAACAAAAGACATCATCGGTCAACAAAATATTGCACATTTTGTTGTCGGGAAGAGGAAACATCCGGAACTGAACATCAGTGTAGTTGTGTACTAACACTTCTGTTCTTGTGATCATCTCGAGATCTTTCCAGTCACCGATTCGCGGTGTGTAGAGCCCAGCAGGAAAGGTTGTCAGATCAAAGACTTTGTAATAAGGTAGCATGCATTTGGCGCAGTGTATTTCTTTGAACTCCAAATCAAATCGCGCGTGGCAATAATTTCACATGAATATTTTTGCACGGTTAAGGCATGACAACATGTAATTTTGTTTGTGTGACAATGTTTCACAGAGAGGACGACGAATATTTCAAACTATTCATTCAATTTAACCCTTTACCTAACAAATCGCCTGCATCCGCCCGCGTAATATGCAAATTGAGCAGTTGAAAAAATTAAATTTTTCAAAAAACTTCAACAAAACCATATCATGTGACCCCTCATTGGAACGAGCTCATTGAGCTCGTTCCAGTGAGGGGTCACATGACATGGTTTTGTTGAAATTTTTTGAAAAATTTAAAAAAATGATATTTAAAATAATAAATTTTGATATCGTCTTCGTTGGGTAAAGGGTTAAATGTGAAATTTATCATGGCATTGTTAATCTAGGGCACAAGAATAACGAGCCAAAATAAACTGTGTGAGTCAGCACCCAACCTCAACCCGTGAGCTCACTTTTGTCAAGTTAACTTTTGTCTACTGTTTTCGGGGTGGGGTGAAATGAAATGGATGTGGCGTTGTTATTCGTAGGACTTGTTTCAATTTTACATACATCGCGGAAGCTTGACCGTAAAATGTGATTAATCTTGGAATTTAAGATATTTGAATACACTTTATGTTCAGTTAATTAGAATAAATCGCCCTTCTTCTTAAAGTAAGTGACGTCACATCTCAGTCACAAAAAAATTGAAAATGAAAAAAAAATCTCACAGAAAACGTCGATTGCGAACTCAACCGCGAGGCTTTTTATTGATACGAAATGGAAAGAAAAAAATAGAACATTTCGTCCCTTGAGTGCAACAAGGCGCCAACAGCAGTGCTTAGCATTGCAGATGGCGATTGTTCCATTTAGGGAACGATTTGATATTGAAAACTGGACGGCACTATTAAACTAAATATTTGTCCCAATTCGGAGGGATCGCAGTTGCCCAGTGAAATGAGCTTCAAATTGAGAGGTCCGCGGTTCAATCTCAACCAGTGGTAACTGTGTTGTATCTATGGGCAAGTCACTTAATCCAGCTTGCCAACATGGGGGCACGATGTCAGTGTGCATTAAGGCGTACTGCACGTCGATGATACACTTGTTTTCAACCAATGCTAAACCTGTTTGGACAGGGTTAGTACAATGAGGAGCCGGATAATTGCCCACCGCTGCTCAGTGATTCTCTCCGGGAACTCCGGCTTCATCCACCCGTTCGTCACAAAGTGATCCTGGCTGCCTAAAGGATCGGTAAACCATAATAAAAAAAATAAATAAATTTCGTGATGATCTTTCCCTCATATCAACATGAACAATACCGTGAATGCTATTTATTTCTTATTGACTGTTATGTGTTGTTATTCAGATACGAAGACTGGTCAAATTTTGAGGGTGTCAGAACTGAACCTAAAGACTTCGTGAGCGCAAAAAGTGATAATGCGGATCAAAAGAACTACTTCTGGATATCTGTCAGTGGCTTTTTTCTGATCGGGCGACGAGACAAAATATTTACGACATAAATTAACAACTCGAAGAATTACCGTGTTTCAAAACGACATCCGGTGATGCTTCACATCGCTAAATTCTCTTGGAAGTGTTATGATCTCGCCTTCCCTATTAAGCCTATACCGGGGGCGGTGGGACCATTTAGAACTAGAGAACGCGGTAAAAACTTGACACCCACATACTGATATCAGCGATGACTTATGTGCCCTAGGAGCATGTTAGGGATACGTTATACAAAGCTATGCTTGGGATTAAGGCACCTCTATTTTGAGAAAATGGCACACTTTGGTTCCATATTGAACAAATTTACCCACAGAGCCGAAACTATTGTTTCAGTCTGGTGCTGATACTTTGAATGCAGTAGAAGAGACAAATCAAAGAGGGAAACTTCTGTCACGCCTAAAGAGATTGTGCTCCCCCTTACTGCTAATTTCCAATAAGATTGCAATGGCGTGGACCCAAAAGAGAAAACGAAGTTCAAGTGACCCATTTGGGTCGCAAGAACCCCCACCCCCCTTTGGTGGTGATATGGCGTTAAAGTATATTTCTAAAGACAGTGTTCTCTCTCTCTCTCTCTCTCTCTCTCTCTCTCTCTCTCTCTCTCTCTCTCTCTCTCTCTCTCAACAGTTTCTGGAAAAAATGTTGGGGGCACATGCTTCGTGCGTCCACCTCCGCTCCTGCGCCCCTACCGTTGTTTATCTAATGTCACAAAATCACCATTCGCATTCTGCAATATTTTTTCAATTTTACCCCCCAAAACATACCTTTTTACCTGTCGTTGCAACGAGCTAGTCGGGAAGGTTCCACTGAGGTAATCGTAAGTTATGCTTTTAAGAAAAACTGAAAATTGTTAGGTAAGAATTTGATTTTGCAAGTATTGTGCTCTTTCAAAGCTTCTCTACGGGATGGTGCAGCGATGTCATTCATGCACGGTTTTAAGCCATGCCCAATTTTATAGAATGCCTATCGATCAGTAAGATCTGATGTATAAGTAAGTTAAAGTAACATTTCATGAGAGTATACAAATCATAATGATATATATAGCATTATGAAGAAGATTTAATATTTTCTTGTAGTGTTTAACCCTTCAGATCACGCCATGAACATGTCAAACCAGCGATATTCAAAAAATCACTATTTAGTATTTTTAATATATTTCATTTTTCTTACCTCCAAAACATAGCTTATGACCCTTATTGGAACGTGCTCGACGAGCACGTTCCAATTAGGGGTCATAAGCTATAAGTTTATCACGCCAAAAATAAAATTACTCTGTTAATAAATTTGTAGAAAGTATCGTAACCTGGTGTTCGGTAAAGAGTTATCATATGGGTCGCCTTTTTAACTGAATGTCTAAAGAGCGCAATCTCCTTGATAACTGACAATCATTTCAGAGCTAATTCTAAACCTTTACGAAACGCAACGTCCACAGACGGCCAGCGCTATTTACAAAAATCGCCACTTATAATTATTATTTGTTTCAATTTTTGACTTGAAAACATAGCTGATGGTCACTTCTTCGAACCAGCCCGTTGTGTACGTTCCAAATGGGCGGGAGGTGGGGGGGGGGGGGGCGAGAGTCGTATACTTTCGTCCAACAAAATGCTGCGCGGTGGTTATTTATATCTACACATCTAGTGTAGGTAAATTTCTGTATTCCGCGAGGATCAGATTTTGTTCAACATAATGGCAGGTACCATATTCAGTATTGAGTAAATACGGACGCACAACCACATGTTTCCCATGGCATGGGCCTGAAGTGTCATCAATCGAACCCCATGCACCCTTTCTCTGCAATCAACGCCTGCATGCAGGGGACTCATTGTTCATTTTTTTCCATTGGTTAGAATAGAAATCGCTAAACAGTACGATAAAATGTCTGAAAAAGACATTTTACAGAAGGTGTAGATTTCAATGACAATGGGTGAGGTTAACAAAAAAATGTGTTGATTCTCAGGCAATCCCTCATTGAATTTTATACCCCTCATAGGATATTTTTATTGCCTTTCAGTGTCTTCCAATATTAGTACAAACTCAGGGAGACCCGAAACTGTTTATATTTTTTGATTGATGCATATTTATTTAGTTGCGTCTCCAATATGTTTGCCTTGTTACAATTTATGGGAGAGTACCCAGGCACTCTCCCATAAATTGTAACGAGGTAAATCCCCATAGATTAAATACTTTTACTTCAAAGATAATATGACGAGCATCGAAAGTTTGTTCTCAGAGGAAATTTGAGGAATGTTTTATTTTTCAAACTAAAAATAAGTTTATTTGTATAAATATGCAGTTCCAATATTTCTGTGTGTAAAAAGACAGCCAAAATCCTCTCCATGTTTGCTCACTTTTTGCAAAAGGAAACTAAAAATTAAAAATAAAACCCTCCCTCCCTCACTGATTTGAAAACAAAATTGCCTGAGAATCAATTAATTTATTTTGTGTGGCCTAATTTTCCTAAATAATCTAAAAAAATGTGCTTTTTCTTCTCCCAGGATATTTTATTAGCTCTTTTTTGAACGAGCCCGTCGAGCTCTTTGTCTTTGAGATGATACGTCATAACCTATCGTCTGGAAGAAGGGAGAAAACCAAAAAACAACAAGATTGTCTTACGGCTTCCATTCTCCCACTGACTTTTATGACTATATCATGCATAAAATGATCATTTGAGAAAAGATGCTGTAATTCTGTATAACTTATTGGTTGAAGGATTAATGCAATGTCGCATGTAAAATTTCCCCGTTGATGTTATACCTGATAAAAATTTATTCCTTGGGCTAAAGAAAATTAATCTTCTGATTCTCAGGCAGCGGCGCATTCGTTTTTTCGGCCCGCGTTCGTGATATTTATTTCGGAGGCAAAATTCAAAATGTATAAAAGTATCGTAGTTTGTGATTTTAGCGGTATATCACATCACGATTTGCAATGTAATATGTCGTATACATTAATACAGTATTGTTTATTCTCTTCGCGAAATGCGACACGATTCTCATATGTATGCACAAAATAAATATTTATTCACTGGTTGAGAGCTAGATTAGTTTTGGTGGTCTGAATTTGTTCATCAAAAGTTGTCTATTATAAATTATGGGAGAGTGCCAACAGGCACTCTCCAATACTTTTTAATAGAACAAATTTGTATAAACAAACTACTTCTTGCGGTTGACTGAATACGAAACATGGGTAAGGAAAATGTTGGCACTGGTACCCTCATTGTTTTTGTTTGGTCTAATGGTGCTGCATTTTGGTTCGAGATCTCAGAAAATGTAGGATTTAAGCAAGTAGACAAGGGTCGTAACTGCGTAAAATCGGTCGAATCAAAAATATCTGCCCCACTTACACATCTAGGCTTCATACTGATACTTCACACCAAGTTTCATAAAAATCCCATGAAAAATCTCGGTGGAGTTAAATTGATAAAGTTTTGTGACGAACAGACGGTCTGTCTGACGGACTGACTGAAGGACGGACGAACACCATTTCAATACCTCACCCAGACATCGTCGGCGGGGTAAAATAAAAGTTGAATGGAGATTGTTACGTAAACTGCTGTTAGTTTTGGGGAGATGTTTTTTGGTGGGGGGAGTTTTTTTTATGAAAGGTTAACATTCTCTATGGAAGTAAAATTCTTAACAATATGGGTACATAGTTCAGCAAAAAAACACCAGTGAAACAAAGGAGATTTGTGACCCGACCCTGGAAATACACCATCCAGGTCGATTCAAGATTAAAATGATAAGTGGTGGGATACCAATAGTATTTTCAGTACAGTGTTGATCAGTGTCAATCACATAATATTACTGAAGTTGTCGAAAGTCATTATTATGCTATATTGAGGATCTCAAAGCTGTCCCCATATTATATCGAAATTTATAAAGAGCTGCATACTATATGGTATGAAAGAAAAAATATTCAAAACATTGTGTGCATAGTGCTAGGCTAAAAAAAAAACAATTTGTAGGGTGACAGTCTTTCATCATTCAACATCATTTGCAATAAAAGTTGTCTTCCTTTGATTTGCTGAAATTTCTTGCCTGAATTCAACGTCGAATGCGTGGGAATGTAAAAATAAAACTTAAAATTGTGAAATGTAAGAGAAATTGTAACAACACGGTGCGCATCGTTTGACTTACTATCATGTCGTCGCTTGAGTGGAACAACGCGTCATCTGCAATGCTTTAGCATTGCAGATGACGCCTTGTTCCACTTAAGGGAAGATATCGTCCACTCAAGTAACATAAAAACATTTCGGCAAACCCTGTACAATTTTTTCTCTGTTAATTGGAAAATAAATTCATTGCGTATAACCTTTTCTCTGTTAATTCGAAAATAAATTTACTGCGGCGAACAATATTTTTTTTCTATCAATTTCACTACACCGGGAGTGAAATATAACTAAAACACTCGTCTCGTGGAGTTTCTCAAATCTCATATTCTGTAAGAAGATCTCATATTTTATGGGGAACATGCAACGTTAAGCCAATAGACCTCCGAATTGTACTTGGAGGTCGATTGGCTGAAGTTTGCGTTTGCTTCTGATGCTTTTTCACAGAAATTGAGGATATTGTCTCGGTGGAAAACTGCTTCTTGTGTGCTTAAATGATGTTATTATATACTTTATAAATAACCACATTTCTGTTGGCTGGATCTTATTCACGTGATTGGTACTCAAAAATTCATGTGTACCGGTTTTTCAGTGAATATCAACTTTCTAAATATAGCTTTTGGAAATCCCTTCTCTAATTCTATTTCAATCGACGTAATCTCTATAACATTGTTTATTTTTACGTTATTCTACAGATGATAACTATTTATTGTAAAATAAAAGTATTTCGGGTTGATATAATTGAACTTTTAATTGACAAATAGAAGATTTTTTTTTGAGGATGGTGTATATAATAAAACAGTTGTGGACTTTCGTGGTGGTAAATATGATCTGATATGAACCTAAAAAAACTTATATTGACCTCGGCTAACGCCTCAGTCAATATAAGTTTTTTAGGTTCATATCACATCATATTCACCACCTCAAAAGTCCATAATTGTATAATAATCCACTCCTCACATAATGTTTTATCCTGTTTACTATTATCAGTTCTAGTCATATAAATGGATTGCAAATTTTATTTATAAGCATTTAAGAACAACTGAAAACTTCTAGCACTGGAAATATTTATATATATATATGTTAACAGAAGTATTTAAGAGAAGGAGTTTGATCATACTTTTTGTTTCTGAAGTTGAAACAAACTCTCGATGTTGTAACCGTCGCCATTCCGAACTACCTGGTCAGTAATACATCTGCATCAGCAGTTCGCTAAAAAGCTGCTTTTCCTCAACGGCAGATGGTCGGGAAGTCAGAACCTTCAAAAACGCATCGTCAGAAATTATTCCAGTTTCAAAATATTTCTTGGTCGGGGGCTCCGATTACTGGAAGAGCAAAGTGAATTTGAACATTATGCGTATATTTTGTACTGACAAAATATGACCCGATTTGGGAATACCCTGATCAACCGGAGTATCATGAGAAATATTTTTCTCAGTACTCGACAAATGTTTATAAATAAGATCCCATGTGGGAAGACAAATGTCCGGCAGCCGGTGACATCATATGACCAGAGAATCCTGGAATCAATCCGTTATTTCCCGCTGACCAGAATGATCCAGACGATCCGGGGCTGAAGAGCGTGGGAGTCGATGACGTCATCGGAATGTGGGGAGGCATAAATTTAAAGTTCTGTGATGGCGAATAACCTGGAAGCAACATTTCTTGTTGATATTTGTATGATGCGGCGTCCGAATTTGATGATTGTGACGCATGCGCAAGTCCAACAAAGTCAAATTTGTAAGCATATCGCTTTCCATGAACTTTTGTCATAATGTTTTTGTCGTAGTAGTATCGCAAAGCTCTACTGAGTTTGTCGTAGTTCATATTGGGTTTGCTTTTTCTTTCACCCCATTTCTTGGCCACTTCATCCGGGTCCACGAGTTTGAATTCTCCGTTTGTTCCTTCCCATGTGATATTATGTGCGTTGCTGCGATCTTGTAACATCTCTAAAAGGAACTGCCACAGCTGAATCTGTCCACTACCTGGAATGATAAAAAGCCGTGTTTGTCATTCAGCAGGAAAAGCACATGTAAAAAGAAAATTTAAAACAACTCTTGTTCCTGGAGGATCATAAAGTATGTTTTTTAGGAAAAAGGAGGGGAAATGAATAGTGATTAAATAAT
Organism: Pictodentalium vernedei; assembly: GCA_031216915.1. Classification (NCBI taxonomy): domain Eukaryota; kingdom Metazoa; phylum Mollusca; class Scaphopoda; order Dentaliida; family Dentaliidae; genus Pictodentalium; species Pictodentalium vernedei. Next base: position 689,687,459 of record CM062295.1, read on the forward strand.
AGAGCAAACCAGGTATGACCGTTACGCTGCCTAAGGGATTAAATATAAAAACATGCTTCGTTATATCAAGGATAAAAAACTCAAGGAATTTCAAGGACATTTTCAAGACATTTTTCAAGCACAATTTTGATAAGTTTAAAGACTTTTCTTGTATTAGTCAATAATCCAGAGACTAACCTTGATCTGCAATCAGTGTAAACCGATTTATTTAACCCTTTACCTAACATATGAAAATCAGACTATACTTGAAAAAAAATTCTTGATTAACTTTTTTTTTCATTTTTTGTCTCAAAAACATAGGTTATGATCCCTCATTGGAACAAGCTCGACGAGCTCGTTCCAACGAGGGGTCATAACCTATGTTTTTGAGACAAAAATTAAAAAACAATGAAAATTAATTGGCGATTTTTGAGAATAGCGCTCACCGGTTTTGGCCGTCATTTTGGGTAAAAGGGTTAACTGACAAGTTTTTAATCTAGTTACCCTGCAACAAAGTCGTCAATACAAATCAAATGTTGTGCATTAACCCTCTGAATACTAGCGTCGTTATACACAATGTCACAATGTAACGAGGAATTTAACAAATTCATTCTTATTGATCGAGCTCAACGAGCTTTTTACACGACGTGCGCCGGGTTTCATATTTAGTTGGTATGGTGCTGCAAGCCCACTCTAATCTGAAGTACAGGTATAGCAACTTAAAGTTTTCATATTTTAAGGATGTGCTTCGTATTCTCTTGAAGTGAAATTTTTTGGTCAGTTTGGATTTGCCTTGTCACAATTTATGAGAGAGTGAATTATGCACTCTCCCATAAATTGAAACAAGGCAAAGACATGGCAAAAATAGTTTAGCTCTCTACCATTTAATGGCCAATGCCTGACTAATTTGTAATGTATACAAATTAGTAAAAAAAATAAAAAGAAGTTGCACAATCTTAATCAAAAAAAAGGAAAAAAATTATCTGGATAAAGGGATTTTTTTTTTAAACCGATGTTCCTTTTACACACCGACGAATATGAGGAAGTTCACACACTCACGAGCAGAAGGAAGTTACGTAAAATACGGTGCTCCCAAAATCTGTTTCTGCCGATTCTGTCAAAGGAATCCAATGAAAACAACAACAAAATTTCCCTATACAGTATTTTTTATTGTCGTTTTTTAACCCAAAGCATAGCTTATGTCTCCATGCTAGAACGAGCTTGTCGAACTCGTTACATTTGTTTGGTGGTGGTGTGTGTGGGGACGGTTTTTCTTCTTTTGTAACATATGAGCCATTTTTTTCACATTAAAATCCGTGTTTTGTTAGTTTTGAAATGTTGTAGTAAATGTTCAGAATTTGTTTTAAGCAACCGAACAGAAGGAAATAGAAGTTTCTAAAGATGTCGAAGTTTTTGAAAGCCAAGACTATTAAAAGCTATCGGATATTATTAGTTATACTAATCGATAATAATTACTTTATAAAACAGGGTGGGGGGGGGGGGGGGCACTAAAAATTTGCAAGACGTGACGTCCTATTTTTTATTCGGCTCCTTTTTACACCCACCCACCCACTACGTGCAAATTTTCTACTACCGTTCTCAGACACCCACCCCCACTCTCCCATTAAAATCCAAAACAAACTTAGTAGGCGTAGCTGTCTTTAGGGGCTTTTCATAATGTTCTTAACCCTTTACCTAACGTAACGGCCAAAACCGGCCAGCGCTATTCTCAAAAATCGCCAATTAATTTTTATTATTTTTTCATTTTTTGTCTCAAAAACATAGGTTATGACCCCTCATTGGAACGAGCTCGTCGAGCTCGTTCCAATGAGGGGTCTTAACCTATGTTTTTGAGACAAAAAATGAAAAAAATTAGTTATTCAATCATTTTTTTGGCAAGTGTCGTCTGCTTTTCATGTTAGGTAAAGGGTTAAACTGGTACCACCAATTTAAACCTCTGTGGGCTGCTGTGGGCCCCAATCTAGTTCATTATCAGGCTTGACCAGAGCAGGTGTACATATACGGGAACAAATTTTCATTTGAATTGTTCCCAAAATATTATCTGCACATTTTCTACATTTCGAACAAGACATCCACCCCCTACTAACGTGTGACATCTTCCCAGTTTAAGCCCAATATTCTCACATATAAAGCCTCCTGATGTTGTATTTATGTTAAGAGTGTGATGTACAACATCATCTTTAAGGTTTGAAACACAAATGATGGTATATATTAGCTGATATATTGATATATTTTTAAAAAATTCAAAAAACTGCACAAGTTGGAAATGCACATTTTTGGCGCACTCACGAGACACACCCACCCCCACGTCACGTCTTGCAAATTTTTGGTGGCCTCCCCCTGGATAAAATAAAAGATTATTGGCATAGAGGTCCCATGGTTCACGGCGATCCCTATCAGTATAAAAAATGGTAAAACTAAAACAATAATTCTGATGAGAATATGGTGGATGAGGCAGAAACCGATCCTGCACAATTAAACATACTCAAACGTTTGAAGTTTGGAGTTTGAAAGGCAGAAGTCTGTTTTGTTTTTTGTTGTTTTTGTTGTTTTCTTGGTTTTTTTGGTGGGGTGGGGTGGGGGGGGGGGGGTCAAACATAATGTGAAGAAAATATAAATCCCATTATTCCCAATAAGTAAACTATAAGTAAACTACAGTACGTGGAGAGTGTATTATCACTAAATCACCCGCAGAGTGGAGATTCCACCCGACCAATAATTGCAAATTTGTTGCAAAGCATACCCAGCACCAGCAAAGTTTCAACCAATGGACCTCCGGGTTAAACCCGGAGGTCCATTGGCTGAAACATTGCTTGTGTTTTTTGTCGATATGTACAAAATTTGAAAGTTATAGCTTGGGTGATAACTCCACTCCGCTGGTGATTTAGTTACAATCCACTCTCCATGTACTGTAAATGCTGCCGGCCCTGTTTAAAACAGAAAATCAATATAAAAAATTACAAAACAATGAGAAACACTAAAACACTTTTGAATTAATATGTAAAATAAAACTAGTTTAGTAAGTAGCATTATTCTACACTGAGGGTGATATTACTTTTTATTATAAGCTCGGCTAAGGATTGCAAAAAAATAATAATCGTGTTGCCCGCAGTGAAGATATAGACAAATTTTTACTTTCACTGCATCAAGAACGTTACGAAGTCACTTCCGTGTATCAACGGTAGTGTTGTTTATAAATGATGAAATATGTTAAATGCTACTACTATAATTATATTAATTATACTATAAGATAAAATTTGCAACAGTTATTTATGAGGCATCCCGGGGAGCGCGGTGGCTCAGTAGGTAGAGGTGCAGGCTGCAAGCCGAGAGGTCCTCGGTTCGAATCCCACCTGCAGCAACCGCGTTGTGTCCTTGGGCAAGACACTTCATTTCCATTGCCCGCGTGGGGGCACGATGACGCCGTGTACTAAGGCGTACTGCACGTCGATGGTACGCATGTCTTCAACCAATCTAACCCTGCCTGTGCTGCAGTGCGGAGTTACGATGTTGGGGAGCTGGCAGCTGCTCGGTGATTCTCTCCGGGTACTCCGGCTTCCTCCACCCGTAAAACTGCCACGGTCATGATTAGCCATTGTGCATAAATATGTGACCTTAAACATCAATAAAAATAAAAAAAAATGAGGCATTCCAACGGATATATATGGAGCTATATTTTATCACGGCGGACAATTAATGCGGAAAATGGCAACAATTAGCTGTGAGCTTTCGTGCTTTTGAAGTCAATTGAGGAGAATTCCGCCGGTTTATCGCTGAAAACTTCCAACTTCTTCTGAAACGTGAAAAACAAAACGAAAAGCTAGTGTTTTTGAGTGGATACCGAAATTTATCTCATGAGTGACCGCGACAAATGTTCGGTATCCACTCAAAAACACAAAATATCCTCTATGTATCTGACCTTCTGCAAACTTCTAGGAATTTTCATGGAACTGACGACATCGCGCGCAGGTCGTGCATATACCATACACTGCCTTTGCAAATCTATACACGGCTAGTACTCAAGAGTGATTTCCCTTTGATTATTCAACTATCAAATCGGTGGCAGATGAAGAAGGTATCGAGTTAAACAAGTAAAAATTATTTCTAATTCATTGAAATTGCTATTTCGGTATTTAGAAAGAAAACAGTCAACAAAAAGTATTTGTCAGAGAGTTTGTCAGTGACCTAACATGGTATATACATTGTTCGTTAACCCATTGAACCCGAGAGGACGTTTTTTCTGGTTCAGGAACATGATATGTCATAATTTCATTAAGCAGGATGGGTTCTAAGTGCATGTTTGGGGTAGACCAATCAATATTTTGAACGTGCAGCCGCAAGGCTGCACGTTGAAAATATTGATTGGTCTACCCTCAAATAATGAATATGGTCTCTTCCAATTGCTGCCATTAAACTGATATGTAAGATACCACCAGAGTTCAAAACGTTAATTCCACATCGGGCTCTTGTACCATATTAGATCACTGACAAACTGTGTAGCGAATAATATCTTTCACCGGTGAGGACACAATTTTGTCTTACTAATATTTCGGGTAATTTCATCAGATTTTTATAGGAAGTCATGTAATAAATTATGATATCAATGAGGACTACGGCTTTTGAATTCAAAGTATGTTATTCTTGTGAAAGACCATTCTTACCTGTGGTGCAAAACCGACTTGATATTGGTCCAAGGACTTGGTACGGATCTGAAATTTACCAAAAAAACAATTTTTAATTTGTATTTTCACAAATATCAACATCCCATCCCAAGTTTTCAGGTCCCCAGTAAATTATGTTAGGCGCTGCTATGAGCTGATTGTTTACCCACTTTACGTGGAGTCTGCACGTAGACTACGGTTGATTTAATGTCAAGTCCATTTTATTCACAAATGTATACATATATTCTTTAGTGCTACACTTATAGATGGGGGAGGGGGGCGCGGTGGCTCAATAGGTAGAGGTGCAGGCTGCAAGCCGAGAGGTCCTCGGTTCGAATCCCACCTGCGGCAACCGCGTTGTGTCCTTGGGCAAGACACTTCACCCCATTGCCCACGTGGGGCTCGATGGCGTTATATACTAAGGCGTACTGCACGTCAATGGTGCACTTATCTTCAACCAATGCTAACCATGGTTGTGTAGAGTTAGTATGTTGGGGAGCTGACAGTTGCTCGCCGTTGCTCGGTGGTTCTCTCCGGGTACTCCGGCTTCCTCCACCCGTAAAACTGTCGTGATCATGATTAGCTATTGTGCAGAAATATGTGACCTTAAACACCAATAAATAAATAAATATACACTTATAGATATTCCAATCATTAAATATTTAATTCGCTTTAAAAACATCAAAATGTTAACACATTTGGTGGAACAACGTGGCATAATCAGGGTTTAATATATTCACAGTTTTCTATAGTAGCGGGAACGGGAATGAAATTACACTCAGAACCGGGAGCCGGGAACCCGGAAAACGTCTCGGGTAATATCACGTTAATTTACGAGAATAACAAGACGCATTTAATTTCGTGAAAATGAACATATTTTGTTGACAATCTGCCATCTCCATACGGAAATTTTTTTTTCTTTAGAGAAGTTTGAAAACCCAAACCCTCTTCCAACTCGTCTTCATTTTAAGAATCGCTGCTTTTATCACCATTTCCTCCCCCTGGCTTCAACTCCCTCCTCAATGTCGTCATCAGTCTCCTCTGCTTGAAGCAGAGAAGACTGGTGACGGCAGTGAAGAAGGGGCTGATGTTGAAGGAGGTAGTGAATAGTGAGTGATACTAGTGATTCTGAGGATGAAGACGAGTTTGAACTTTGAAGCGTGGGAGAAGAGTCTTCCGGAACTGATCGAGTGCTTTAGTGATTGGTGAAAAAAAAGTTCTTCAAGAAACAAGATTTAAAAAGTTAGGGCGTGGAAGGGCTGACGAAATCTTACAAAGTTACGTAGGGACAGTTTTTCAATTTAGAAAACTTCGCTTCAACGCGCAGACTGTACCATGAGTGATTCCCGGTTTCGTGCTATAGATTTCCCGGGTATTGTGACCGGTTTTCGGAACCGGGAACCCGGGAATTCCAGTCCCCGGGATTAAACCCTAGGCATAATCACAAAACTACAGCTGCGGTGGGTCTTCATTCATAATTATTTAGAAAACAAACGTGTTCAAGTAGCTAAAGTCATTAAACATTCGGTTAAATCAAGTCTCGATTTAGAAACATTTCTTGCGTTGAATCAAAGAAAATAAATGTTTATGGTACTTTTTAGATTTAATCGGGTGAAATATTTCAGTAGGCCTACGGTTCGTTTATCCGACCTACTGAAATATTCCAGGCGAATGAATCTAAACATTGGCGATGGACTATTTAACCCTTTGAACCCAAGGGATCGCTTGTCCGGTCCAGGAACATGATATGTCATAGTTTCATTAAGTGGGATGGCTGCTAAGTTAACCCTTTACCCAACGAATCACCCTCATCCGCCCGCGTAATATGCAAATTCAGCAGCTGAAAAAATATTATTTTTCGAAAATTTTCAACAAAACCATATCATGTGACCCCTCTTTGGAACGAGCTCGTTCCAAAAAGGGGTCACATGATATGGTTTTATTGAAATGTTTTGAAAAAATTTAAAAAATGATATTTAAAATAATAAATTTTGAAATCATCTGCGTTGGGTAAAGGGTTAAGGTTTTGGGTAGATCAATCAATATTTTCAACGTTCATCCCTAAGGCTGCACGTTGAAAATATTAATTGGTCTACTCTCCCCCAATAATAAATATGGACTCCTCCAATTGCTTCCATTCAACTGACATGGAAGATACCACCAGAGTTCAAAGGGGTAATGGCTAGACTGGTTCCAAGCCATCACATAATTTGCCTGGTGGATTGAAAGCTTGTCAATCCCATTCGTTTTAGTCACAATAAAAACACATTGGAACTCAGGGGACGAAATGTGCTTAATGAAATCAAACCAAAACAAAATCGAATATCGCTATATATTCTGGCTTTAAGCGATGAAACCCGCCTATACACAAACCAGTGACTCATTCTTTTCTGCGTGTACCAGCGTAATCTTGAGTTAATAGTCGAACAAGATCCCCACAGAAAAAGACATTTCTACAAAACCTGTTTGATGGATTTGGGAATACCGCTCATGTAGGCAAAGTTTGGTTGTACTGAGTAACTGCAATGAGTTTTTTTGTGGGGTGGAGGACACGCCTCCCGTCCCTAAATCCATTGACGCCTATATTTTCAGTGCATCTAGATTATTAGGCAAGCAACTTGTAAGATTTCTGAATGTGCTGACTTAATTAGTCAATCACTAAAACTGTTCTACACTTCATTTTTTCTTATTCCCCCATTATCCTCTCTCTGGTCTCTACGTACTAACATTACCATACAGTACATTAGAGGCAGTAATCATCCGTCTCCAGAATGCACGGATCCGCACTAAACTGCATATTATGTGTTCCGTTGTGGCTAAGTTTGCATTTGACTGCGCGTGACTTGTAAGACATAATGCCTTAAACATTCAATCTGCACACGTCCCAACGTGCGTTAAAACCGTTGTCTTATCAATGGTTTTCATACGCGTCACTGATTCGGTTCCAGTGTTTTCAAGAGACGTGACTATTTGCACTTTAAAATTCAATTTTCGATTTCGTTGACACATTTCTCCAAACATTATTACAAAAGATCATTAGTTCTAAATTCCATTAACGGACAAGGGCGACCACACCTGAGTGTTAAATAGCCTCAAAATGTCAACGACGTTTCTTCTCGGTAAATGGGCCATAACGATTCTGTCATGGCTATCAAAAGAAATCTCTCATAAAGACAGATTTAGCGTGAAATTTTACAAAGACTGCTTAATATTATTTCAATTCAAGCACTCTTTTCACTTTTTCTGACAGAAGAGTATGAGGTTTAACCCTTTACCCAAGGAAGACGATTTCAAAATTTATTATTTTAAATATCAATTTTTAAATTTTTTCAAAAAATTTCAAGAAATCCATATCATGTGACCCCTCTTTGGAACGAGCTCGACGAGCTCGTTCCAAAGAGGGGTCACCTTATATGGTTTTGTTGAAATTGTTCGAAAAATAATATTTTTTCAGCTGCTGAATTTGCATATTACGCGTGCGGATGCGGGCGATTCGTTGGGTAAAGGGTTAAAACATTTTGCTCAGTGGTGGTACATCTCTACTCTTCTGGTCAAAGTCACGTGAAAAGCATTATTTAAAGAGCTTACAAACCCTATCTCAGAACAGGCTGGCCTTGGTGGCCAAGTGAAAAACATCATTTAAAGAGCTTAGAAACCAACCCTTAGAACATGTGGTTCTTCATAACCAAGTGAAAAGCATTTTTAAAGAGGTTATAGACCATACCTTCGGACACATGATCCTTGATGGCCAAGTGAAAAGTCTTATTTAAAAAGCCTGCCGCCAAGGCATGTCCAATGACCTCCGTCTAGCCACAGAGCTGTCACAGATAGCTGCCAGTTTAGCGATATGTAAGTCGGATTGGACCTCCAATTTAGCTATAGCAATCGACAATGCCGTGATAAAAGGCGTGACAGGTCTTTCACATCGACACTGCCTATTGACACAGTGAGCGTCAGTGCTTGTGGGCTTCTTGTCTTAACTCTTAACCCACTGAGTATTTTCAAAATATTTTTCTTCAAATCTAGTCATGGCTGCTGTGAAGCAGCCATGACTAGATTTGATGAAAAATTCATGAAAATTTGTTTCAAGAAATCACTGGTCAAAAAGCCGATACAATTTGCAGGGCAAACTTGATTAAATGGGCTCAAATATGATTTATTTTAGTGGCAAGAGATTTTTCTGTCCTGGGCAGAAATATTTGCCAGCAGCATGCAAGGCGTAAATTGCATCAAAAAAAGTCATGTCATGGTTGGGGAAAAATACACCTTACAGCTGTAATAAATTCTAAATAAGTCCGTGGCTGACAATTTTTGTCATCGGAAAAGATCTACGAGTTAGCACCCCCCCCCCCTCCCCGCCCCTCCCTTATTTCCTAAAGCTGGGGCGCTAGATTTAACAAAAAGGATGGGGGAATTTCATATAAATATTTAAATGTTAGCGAATTTGTATCATCCTGTGCGCATCATTTCACAAACTTCGGGCATTTCCTGTAGCGGAGTATAGAAATACAGAAGATGGGCTTTTTACATTTTTTTCTCCAATTAGTTTGATCGTTTGACTATTATTCTCTGTTGAATCCCATTTAAAAAGAGAAAAAGGCGTTTTAACCATCCTTTGGTGTTCTATAACTTTTTTCTGTTCATTATATCAACAGCGTGTGCGCCGTGACATATAATACAGATACTGTCCTTTCCATTTAAATAAAAGTCTATTAGCTGCGATTTTCTAATTGTTTACCTGGGAAGAATAAAAACTTTCAAATTACTGTAAAAACACATTCCCAAAACAAAGAGCCAAGTGGACTTTTGTAGTATTGGTAGGTGTGATACTGATATATAATTTTTATTAACGGATTACCTGTGAACCAGTTACTTCTAAATAGCCTGATATAAAGGCAAGTTTCCTTTGGTTACTTTTAAGAAACAAAAACGACAGACAGCTCCGAGAGCTGTCTGCTGTTTGCGTTTCTTAAAAGTGACAAAAGAAAACTTGCCTTCATTTTCTGCTGATGTCATAAGTGTTTCTTCAACAATTACTTGCTTAATTGGACCCTCCTAGGAGCGAGGTGGCCCAGTGGTTACGGCATTGGACTGTTCGAAACAAGAACAAGAGTACCCGGAATAGGGTTAGAACTAGCCTGAACAAAGCAGAAAAGCTAAATATAGTAAAAATAAGCTAAAACTGTTCCGGCTGATGCGCTATTCTATTCTACTGGAGTATACTCTAGAACAAATGATCGAGGTTGGATAGACAGAAACTATAGCACAGCTTATAGATACACCCTCCGAACATACCTCTGCCCTGCTAAAAGTTTTTTGGTTACATAGCAACCGCGTGCACACATAGAAACCAAGATGGGGTCTTCAATATACAAAAATGGACGACGGAAACACGTATCACCCTAACAACACGCGCTGCGCATGCGCACTAACACCGGTATCTCTATGGTAACTACGTCCCAACGTGGCCGCTCACATAGGTTACCATAGCGTCCAAGCATGACGTAACTGGGTCACGTGACATGGCGTCACTTCCGCGATCCCCCCCCCCCCAGGTCCCGAAATGTGGGTAGGTTGGCCCCATACTACTTTCTCCAAATATGGAAAAAAGAAGAAAAATCCCCCCCTCCCTCCCCCACCAATACTGATTTGTAGCTGGAATTTGTGACTACCGAAAGCCTCGGCTGGATAATTTACAGTCAGGGCAGGTGCACAATTGGAATTCTGCATCTTAAAGCCTGCAGTTGGAAACTTTTGATTGTGGGGGTTGGGGAGAGGGTGCGTGCTAATGGAATTCCCCACTTTTCGGAAATTACGTAGTGGTAGTCCAAATTTTGCTTACCAGGGGAAGGGGTGCAATTGGAAATTTAGAGGTCCCCCATCCGAGACCCTTAGCAATGCCCCTTCTTTTAATCCTCCACCCCATGTAATGGCCAAAACCCACCAGCGCCGTTCACATCAACCATCAGTGAATTTTGTTTTGGGTTTTTTTTTTTGGGGGGGGGGGGTTGAGGTGGAGTGCTCTAAACCATAATTTATGACCCCTCAGTGGAACGACCTCGTTGAGCTCACTCCAATGATGAATCATAAGCTTTGTTTTTCCGGTAAAAAATAAAAAAAATTTAGTTGTTCAAAAACTTTTTTTTTTGCTTGTGTCGTCTGCTATTCGGGTTGGGTAAAGACTTAAATTGGGGCGTCATTGTTTTTATTCTCCTCATACTTAGTGGCGGTCATCACGTGCACACCATAAAGTGATAAATCGATGCATTATGTTTTTTATCGCGATCGTTAACATTAAGAGGTAAAAAGATCGCATTGGCGTCTGATTCCGACACTTAATTAGGACGCCGTTTGCCAAAGATTGGCAGATCATATCAAATCAATTTATTCCATCGACAGAGAATATATCGCTTACTCGTCCATTCAATTAAAGTGAAAAGCACTGGCATAAAAACATGACACATTCAGCATGGTCCAAAAATGACACGACAACAAGCAGAGATTTTTTCCGAATTCAATTCTTGTCTGTTTATCGCAATTATGAGCCCATCCCGTGGTAGTCGTTAGAAAAACGGAGAGCCCTTTCAAAATAGCATGTCACCATAATTAACTCAAAAAGTCAACATGTCGGCACATTGTACATAACTATCCGTCTGATCTTTAGACCGAGCAGACTCTCTCATCTCATTTAACCCATTTTCCGTTCTCGTGTTACGCGGGATATTATATGTAATAATATATATGTTTTCACAAAATGTCCATGACATAAATTAGACCCATTACATTCTTTAAACCAGGCGCGTGGCCAGGATTCTATAGTAGGAGAACCAAAGTCGGTTTTGTTGGGTGGGTGGGGGCATGACATTCGGAGGGCCGTCGTGGGTGTCAAATAGCTGACGACGTTTTCAGAAAAAAATCCCGAATAAATAAATATTTTAATTTTTTTTTTGTCTCGAAAGCATAGCGTATGACCCCCCCCCCCCCCCCCCCCCCCCCCCCCCCCCATTGGGCATTGTTGGATGGCGATTTTTGTGAACATCGTGAACGTCGCTGGCCAGTTTAGTCGTTACGTTAGCTAAAAGTTAATTATGCGATAACACGAATTTCAAATTCATCACGATTTAACATGAAATTTCTTAACCTCGTTCAATAGAATCGATCTGAGCCTCTATAAACCTCGGCTCAGATCGAGTTTAGTGAACTCGGTTCAGAAATTTCACATGAAATCGTGACTCATTAGAGATTCTTTCTTTCTATTGTCCACGTTTTATACTTCAACCTTTTTGCAGTGGAAGACCATCTACTTTCAGTTGCATCTATTGAACCACATTAACCCTTTACCTAACATGAAAAGTAGACGACACTTGCAAACAAAGTTCTTGAATAACTAATTTTTTTCATTTTTGTCTCAACAAAAAATAGGTTATGACCCCCCGCCCCCCCCCCCCCCCCCATTGGAACGAGCTCGACGAGCTCGTTCCAAAGAGGGTCATAACCTATGTTTTGAGACAAAAAATTAAAATAATGAAAAATAATTGGCGATTTTTGAGAATAGCGATGGCCAGTTTTGGCCGTTTCGTTGGGTAAAGGGTTAAAGGATTATCACTTTAAGTCTCACACCACGTGCTGAGTAGGAATCTTTATTTATTTATTTATTTATTTATTTATTTATTTATTTATTGGGGGTTTAACGACACTTTCGACAGCCAGGGTCACCTCGTGTTGGACAGTTTTACGGGTGGAGAGAGCCGAAGTACCCGGAGTGAACCACCTAGCAACGGCGAGCAACTGTCAAACTCCGCAAGGCACTAACTCCACACACTCAGGGTTAGCATTGGATGAAGACATGTGCACATATATATCTGATTCTGCATAACCATGTAATGTATTCAGTAGTGCAAATAGTGATGGAGATGTGTAGAAAGCTCCATCCCTATACACGGTATCTTTGGCTGCTGAACACTGCAAATTTTGATCTGTGGTACAAAGCAAACCAAGATTCATGTGTATACACCTGATAAACAGGGTCATACCTTCTCTTCAGAAGCAAACAACATTACTGCCAATCATATCTGATCCCAGTTGGGAACACGGTGGCTCAGTGGTTACGGCATTGGACTTCAAACCGAACGGTCCACGTTTCGATCCCTGCCAAGGGGAATTGCGTTGTGTCCTTGAGCAAGGCACTTAATCCCGATTACCCACGTGGGAGCACGGTGGCGCTGTGTTCTAAGGCGTATTGCACGTCGATAGTGCACTTGCCTTCAACCAGTGTTAACCCTGCTTGTGCGGAGTCTAACATCACTTGCCGCTGCTCGGCGGTTCTCTCAGGGTACTCCGGCTTCTACATCCGTAAAACTGTGAGACAGACTGACTGTCGAAAGTGTCTCTAACCCCAGTAAATAAATAAATAAATAAATAAATAAATAAATAAATAAATAAATAAATAAATAAATAAATAAATAAATAAATAAATAATACTTAGCAAATTCTGACAGAGACTATAACTCGTTTTGAGAGATTGGAGTGAGAGAACGTTGGAGAATCGGGGTTAAACCATTTTATAGTCGCAAAAAAATTCTTGAAAAACAAAAAAAAATCAATTTTTGCCTCAAAATATTGCTTATGACACATCTCATTGGAACGAGCCCAACGTTCCAATGAAGGTTTATAAGCTATGTTTTTGAGAGAAAAATTAAATAATAATCAAATTTAGGCTAGATTATTTTTGGTGATCTGAATTTGTTATTCAAAATTTACTCTATTACAAACATGGGCACCCTCCAATAATTTGTAATAGAACAAATTTATATAAATAAAATTTATATGCATTTGACTGAATATGAAACATGAGCAAGGAAAGTGTTGGCATTTGATCTGTTACCCTCATTTTGTTGAAAACCCTGATAGTGGTTTCTAGAACTCAGCCAGTTAATATGTAAGATGGACACAAATGCTGCGCACACAAAACACACTGGGGCTATTAACCCTTTACACAACGCAACGGAAAAACCGGCCAGCGCTATACACAAAAATAATCAATTAATTTTCATTATTTTTTTCACTTTTTGTCTCAAAAACATAGGTAATGACCCCTCCTTGGAACGGTCATAACCTACGTTTTTGAGTCAAAAAATGAAAAAAAATAGTTATTCAAGAATTTTGTTTGCAAGTGTCGTCTGCTTTTCATGTTTGTGGTAAAGGGTTAAAAACTTATTTCTCTTTTATGAATAATTTTAGAACTGCATATTGAATTTTTTCACGCCTTCGAGTAATAAACTGCGATCTCATTTTACTCTTTTATTCGTCAAATTTGTCCCAGAGTACACTTCACAGTTCAGCGTTTGAATGCAACTCAATGGACACCATAAATTTTGAAACTGATATGATTAACTTTCCAAGAGGTAATCGATATTATATTATTAAAACATTTTGAGAAAATACCTGCTATTTTGAAAATAAAACAACAAAGGGTCTCGCATAATAGAAACCTGAAGTATTTAATTAGACGAAAATAAATTTGTCATCGCGTTGTTCAAGCCCCCCAACTGGATGACACTTGAAAGGCGGTCGCGTGCCACAACAAACACTTTGAGGAACTCCCCATTGACGGTCAACAAAGCGTGGTCACTTCACAACAGAGTTGCAATATTGACCAGTGAAATATGAAATTTTTATCAGCCTCCGCGGCTGCTGTCATCCAGGTGTCAATTTCAATATGTCGAATTCTCATGAATAGAAATTTACTATTATGCCAAGAGCTGTTCTGAAAAAATTACCGTTATTCGCCTAGGTATTCGTACAAAGGGATTTCTGTCACTGAATTTGTTCATTTTTGCGGATTCAAAATGTATAATTGAAGTGAAACCAGACATTCATTTACCCTGTTCGCCGTCAAATATAGCCGTTCGAGACAGGGGGGAAGTACAGTTATTTTCAGGAACGTGGAGTTAGGGGGTTCTAATTACGGAAAATTTTGGCTGGGGTTGAGGGGAGTGGATGTCGGTCTCACCACCACCCCAGTCCCGACCGAAATTGTCTAAATTTGGAAATCTGAAGTCTGAAGCCACCAACAGTTGGGAATTTAATGGCCTTTGGTGGAAGTTTCTTTGTGTTTTTTTTTTGAGGGGGGGGGGGGGGGTGTTGCATTTTATCGGTGGTTGTGATTGTTTCTAATAAATATTTAGTGATTTCTGAACCATATCTCTTTGGATTTTTCATCTGGAGCAAATATTGCGTCTTTTAGGTGCAAAAAATGCACCATCTGCAATGCTCTAAAGCATTGCAGATGGCGTCTTGTTGCCCTCAAGAGACGATTTACAAGTGTAGGACACATATAATTTGAACACAAGGGGAGGGTGTGCATTCGGATTTTTTCAGCAATTGGAAGTTCACGGAGAGCCGTTCTCACGCAAGGGGGGGGGGGGGGGGGGGGTAGTTTTCCCCAAAACTGGATTTTTGACAGCAAAGGATGGAGGTGTAGTTGGAAATTCAAAGGGGCATCCCCACCTACGAACCACTATATCTTACCTTGTGACTTTGACCACTGTGACTGAGAAGATGATAAATTTGATCTACTGATATCTCCCACGGGTGTACCATAACCTGTAAGTAAGATTCTTTTAATGTAAAAAGGGATACTTTCCTTCACATAAGTTCGCAAATAAATACATTAACCCTTTACCCAACGCAGACGATATCAAAATTTATTATTTTAAATACAATTTTTCCAAAAATTTCGACAAAACCATATCATGTGACCCCTCGTTGGAACGAGCTCGTCGAGCTCGTTCCAACGAGGGGTCACATGATATGGTTTTGTTGAAATTTGTCGAAAAATAATATTTTTCAGCTGCTGAATCGGCATATTACGCGGGCGGATGCGGCCGATTCGTTGGGTAAAGGGTTAATCAAAACCATTAGAAACAAAAGAAGGTGGCACAGCTACCGAACTCACTCGATTCATTTTTCGCTTTTTCAATTTCTACCGCAGAAAAAAAAAACGCGAAAATGTCAAGACAACCTAGTAAGGAGTAGTAACAGTTGGCAATCCGGACCGACCAAAGCAGAAAATAAGAAAATCACAAATACTTCAAGCATCTTGATATATATTTTATCGGATGGAAAAATTGTAAGACTTGCTTGATGTGACTCCGCGCTTGCATAGTCGCCCTGCGGTTGTCACTAAAACAGATAGCGCAAATGAACAAAGGGAAATATTCTGCACACAATTTTAGACTGACTTTCCCCCGCTCCTTTACAACAGTAAAGGTGCTCTCTTATCCCTATCAACATATCCCTACCCGAGTGGAAATCCATTGCGGTAGAAGGGTGTCACTTACCCAACAGCCACTAAATATGTCTTTGGCTCGTCGGTTAGCCATGACAGTCAGAAAAGTAAAAGCGATGACAGTCTGCCACGGCTTTTACCTCGACATTTCCAATTATCGTGGCTAACTATGTTGATGGTAGACTCTTTACCATTTATTTATTTATTTATTTATTTATTTATTTATTTATTTATTTATTTATTTATTTATTTATTTATTAGGGTTTAGCGACACATTAACAGCCAAGGTCACATCGTGTCGGTGACAGTTTTACGGGTGGAGGAAGCCGGAGTACCCGGAGGGAACCACCGAGCAACAACGAGCAGCTGCCAGCTCCCCAACATCGAAACTCCGCACTGCAGCACAGGAAGGGTTAGATTGGTTGAAGACATGCGCACCATCGACGTGCAGTACGCTTTAGTACACGGTGTCATCGTGTCCCCATGTGGACAATCGGGGTGAAACGCCTTGCCCAAGGACACAACGCGGGAGTCCGAATCGATCGCTCAGACGGTCACCCATCCAAGGACTAACTGGGCTCGACGTTGCTTAACTTCGGTGATCTGACAAGAACCGGTTACCGCAACGCCACCGGGCCTCCGACTCCTTACCATCATAACTCACAAAGAAGCAGATATGTGTACGTAAGAACCGTCAGAAAAATTCATTTCATTCACCCCCTCTCCCTTGCGCCCCACTTACACCAATACCAGTCCCAATTTCTGAAGATTTTTGCGAGTCTGCGTAACTCGAATGGATGTCATACTATGAGTGTGATATGCAATACTTCAAGAGACTGCACATCCCTGACTTTTATCGTCATGAAAATCGTCTTTCGATAAAGTTATCTCCCTTGAAATTACAAGACGCGCGATGAAGGTTCAGTTAAGAAGCAAGTAACTGTTGAGAAAACACCTATGACATCAGGAGAAAATAAAGTCATGTTTGCCTTGGTTGTTTTTAATAAACGAAAACAACAGACAGCTCTCAGAGCTGTCTGTGGTTTTCATTTATTAAAAATAACAAAGGAAACTTGAATTTTTATGGCAAGCTAATTAGAAGCAACTTTGTTCGCAGAGAATAATTCCGAATATCTATTAGTATCACACCTACCAATACTAGGTGTCCACTTTGTCTCTTAATTTTGCAAATGTGTTTTTACATTAATTTGCAAGTTTTTATTCTTCCCATGAAAAAAAAATTAGCAAATTTCACCTCCTAGTCTTTTATATTAATGAAAAGGACAGTGTTGTGTTATATGCCACGGTGTACATACTGCTGATATAATGAACAGGTGAAAGGTTACAAAGTATCAAAAGATGGAAAAAAAGCCGCTTTTCTTATTTTTAAATGGGCTTCAATGGAGAATAATGGTCTTACGTTCAAACTGATTGGGGAAAATATTGTAAAAAGCCAACTTTTGTATTTTTATACTCCTCTATAGATAAATGGCTAAATGTCTGAAGTTTGTGAAATGATGCACAGCTCGATGATACAAAGCTGTTAACATTTCGAAATTTCATTCTTTGTCTGAAATTCCCATCCCATACCATTAGTGTTAAATTTACTGACAGTTTTAGGAAATTAAGGTGAACTAACTTTCCTGTAAATATTTTCCAATGAAGAAAATTGTCAGCCATCCCTAAGATGAAACTTTGCTTTTCTTTGAAATGGGGAAACGAACGGTTCAGGGAACAAAGTCAGCATTTGACCCAATTCTCTCTCAAAGCTTGAAATGGCAACTCGTAATTCCTTATCTCATCTAAATGGGGGCCCCGCCCGCGTAGGTTCGACATGTTCATCATTCACTGTCCTTGGGTGTCATGACAATTCTTATTTTCATCGTTTGATCATAAGGAGACGTTTGATCGCGAACGGATGGGGGACGGGTGGATGGACGGATGAACTTGTTGAAGTTCTTGAGCCGTTCACCTTTCAATCTCAGCTGAAAATTGCAAAATCTATACAAAAGTTCTTACACAAACCTCTGAACATTATATCAGAATTACAAATAGATACGTGACTGTTTATGTGTGTGTGTGTTGGGGCGGTGGTGGTTGGGGTGGGGGTGGGGGTGGTATCAGATCAGAAGACTCCGGTTTCCGAAGGTTTATTGCAATATTTTTAGATAATTTAAAACCATTAAAACTAACCATATTCGTACATTTATTATTTCCAATGAATAAAAAAAAGTAATGCTGTAGAAAATGTGTTACAAACCATTGCTTACGTCACATTGGTCTCCCAATGATAGGCTAATCGGAGTTCTTTAATTGAGGTGACATGAGCTGTAGATTAGGACGGAAATGAGGATTTATCCAAATAATACTGGGCCCAATAAATAGATTCGTTAGTTCGGTGTGTTCTCAAAACGACGAAAAACTAAAATTCACACCTCGGTAAGTTTGTTTTGATAATAATTATAGTTTATATCAAAATAGTGGTCACTCGTGAGATGTTTCTGCATTCAGCAGATATCAATTAGAGATACAGTCAGTGGGTTTTCTGTGTTCGGCGAACAGAGTTTACTGGGTACATGGAGAGTGGATTGTAACTAAATCACCCGGCGAGTAGAGTTATCACCCAAAGTATCACTTTCAAATTCTATACACGTGGACCAAAAATACAAGCAATGTTTCAGCCAATGGACCTCCGGGTATAACCCTGAGGTCCATTGGCTGGAACTTTGCTTGTTTTGCTTTTCAACAAATTTGCAATTATTGCTTGGGTGGAATCCCCACTCAGCGGGTGATTTAGTGATAATACGCTTTCCGCGTACTGTATATACGTACAAGTCATTGGTATCCATACCAATTTTTTTAAGATAATCAGGGGTAAAAATTGGGGAGGAAACAAATATAGGCTTCTCAAGCATTACAAATCATTCAAACGTCAGTGAGAATGACACAACAGACACCCATGGCTATTCCCCACGGTTATAGACCCTTCCCGCAAAATACACTATGCTAATTAGATATAGACTATATAGCATTAGGTCTATTATTCTCTTGTGTAAACAAATCGGTACAGATTTTCGACGTTTTGGGATACAGCCGTTAGTTTTAAGGTTAATGTCCTAAAAACAATACTGTACTGTCCCAGTGGCTCGGGTGGGGGACGAACTCAAATAATACTCAAAAATGAGGTGGTAGATTCTGGTAGCATTTTGTCTATGCTGTGTAAAAAAAAAGAGCTATATTGATAAATAACTTACCTTGTGAAGCTGTCTCGGGTAACCAGGAATTTTTCGATCTAAACGATGGCTCTGAAAGACAAATCGATTGAAACAATTTTTCAAAACCAAACAATGTAGATTTTTTTCTGTGTGATATATTAACCCTTTGTCCAAAGCACATGATTTCAAAATTTGTTATTTCAATATTTTTTTTTAAGAAGTTTCAACAAACCCATATCTTGTGACACCTCATTGAAACGAACTTGAGGAGCTCGTTTCAATGAGGGGTCACATGATATGGTTTTGTTAAAATATTTTGATTTTTCAATTTCTAAACAGGGAGGGTCGATTCGTTAGGTGAAGGGTTAATCTTTTGCCTGACATATCGTATGTGTATCCCATAGCTCTATTCACAAAAACACCATTCAAGTTTTTCTGTTCCTTCTCAAAACATAGCTTATCAGCCATAATTTGAGCTCGTCGAAAAATAATGTTTAAAATCAGAAGTATGGAAATGTGTACGGGCAACTTCATGCCAAAATGAGGCAAACATAGGTCCCCCTCCACCATCCATATCTGAAGAGACTTTCAGGTTTGACTTGTGTATGGTAGAGAATTTTATTAAATGGTTTTCAATAAAATACAATAAGATTAGGTAAAAAAGCAGGGAGATGAAAATTATATTTTAACCCTTTACCTAACATGAAAAGCAGACGACACTTGCAAAAAAAATTCTTGAATAACTAATTTTTTTCATTTTTTGTCTCAAAAACATAGGTTATGACCCCTCGTTGGAACGAGCTCGACGAGCTCGTTCCAACGAGGGGTCATAACCTATGTTTTTGAGACAAAAAATGAAAATATTTTGAAAATTAATTGGCGATTTTTGAGAATAGCGCTGGCCTGTTTTGTCCGTTACGTTGGGTAAAGGGTTAACTTGTGAAAAAGGAACTGAATTCACTCTAGTTTAAACTGCCCAACTAATTAGAACAAAACTATAGTCGGCCAGTCTTTGATGTTGAGGATTATCACACCCTCTCACACCTAAACTGGAAACAATAGATGCAGGTCGAATGGGAATGGCCCAATATAAAAGCATATACCTTCACTAGTGAGCAGTACAGGCTACTCCCGGAATTAGTTTTGAGTCACCTTATTATGTTTGTGTTTTAATGCATTACAATGTTTTATAAAATAGTTTGTTGATTTTCTGTTACAGATGGGGAGTGATCTGTGTAATTTACATATCGGTTACCAGTATTTTGTTATTTTAACATACTAACATTTTATTTGAAAGGAAAGTGCAAATAGCTGAGACACTGTAACATCGCGATCACATGATGATGACTGGGTTTTTCGGAATAAGTGAAAAATTTAATGTTAAGGCGTATAAGGAAAAAAAATCTGCACTTTGAGAGTGGATGCCATACAATATCATCTCATTCGTGACGACATGAATGTAATATTTCAACAGGTGGGACCTCCTCGTTTTACCATATTGAAACCAGAGCTGTAGCAATGGAATAGGGCAGACCTGGAGCGAAGTCGGGCTCACTGAGGTGTGGAGACAGGATATTTTTCAGCTGCCAGTGGCAGCAGATAAATACCACCCCGCCCCCTCCATCCAGTCACTTCATTCCACCTTGTGCGGGGTTACGGGCATGTGCCCCCCCCCCCCCCCCCATAAGCAGAAGTCCAAGGTCTCCCCGTGAAGAGATGAACTTTTCATCCCAAATAGTGCGTCCTCATGAGTACTTTTCGAAAGCTTAAGCACCCAGAAAGTGATGGAATAACCGTTACAAAATGACCCAAGAAATATGAGGATAAGAGTATATGAACCGCCTTCCGGGTTCAGATATGAAGGTATTTTGAGGATGACATATTTTAGAAAAAGTGTGGGACGATGAGCTCGTTCCAGTGAAGTTTCATAAGCTGTATTTTGGGAACAAAAAATAATAAAATTTGACAGGAGATATTTGTGAATAGCGCTGGTCGGATGTTTCAGGTTAGCTAGGTGAAGGGGGTATTAACCCTTTGATACTTCTGTACGTACGTCTTATGACGTACGAAATCAAACAGGGCGTTGATACTTTCTGATCATTTGTTTTGTTATTATTTTTCGATTTTTTAAAGTTTTAACCTCAATTGCTATTTTCTCCCGAATAGTGCTCAGTGACAACCGTTGAGTCAAGTGTTATCGCAGCTTGAAATATCAATATAATCCTGCTGTCAAGACTTCTTAACTGGTTGAGTGCTAGAAGCCACTATCAGGGCTTTCAAAAAATGATAACACAGAGGACATTTTCCTTGCTTCTATTTCATCATCAGTCAAATACAAATAATATTTGTTTATATAAATTTGTTTTATTACAATAATTTGTAATAAAAATAGTTTTGCATAACAAATTCAGACCACCAAAAATAATCTAGCCCTCAACGAGATAATCACTAATGTGAAAAATGTCTTGTTAATTCTACTTTGCGACATTTGACGTCGCATTTTGAAAAACGTCGAAGAAACTGAATTCCCAGTGACGCTTGAACGTCAGGATAATTAAAGGCTCAAAGGGTTTGAAGTGCCTTTTTTAGATAGTGTTGCCATAATGTCTGTAAACTGTTAAAAGAAACTCATAAATTGTAGGGGAATTTGATTTTTTTCATTTCTTTATTATTATTATTATTATTATTATTATTATTATTATTATTATTATTATTATTATTATTATTATTATTATTATTATTATTACTTTTTTGAAAAGTATACAAGCTAGTTATTGTTCTTGAAAACTAGCATCAAATAACTTCAAAAATAAGATAGTGAAAACCTGACACCTTCAGTCTTCATTTTACGCGTTGATATATTTCAATTTTAATGTCGCTAACTTTAACCCTTTACCCAACGCAGACGATGCCAAAATTTATTATTTTAAATATCATTTTTTTAAATTTTTCAAAAACTTTCAACAAAACCATATCATGTGACCCCTTGTTGGAACGAGCTTTGTTGAAATTGTTTGAAAAAGAATATTTTTTCAGCTGCTGAATTTGCATATTACGCGGGCGATTCGTTCGGTAAAGGGTTAAGCGCCCTCGTCGAAAATATTGGGTGGATCCATTAATATTTAAAACCTGCAGGCTTGTTAAACTTCCAACAAATTTACCGGGCTGCCGTTCAATATTTTAATAATCTCCATTTTTTATTGTGGTGGACTGAAAAGAGATTTCTTGAGGTTCAAGCGATCAAATAAATATCCTTTCATGTTTCACTTCTTTAGCGACTCATGAATACATCTCCAGCTTTTAGACCAAAGTATGTGTTTTATTTGTTTTTACAAAAAGGCGTTTTGTTTCTGGAAAAAAACTGAAACTTGCCTCTAGGGTTTACATTATTTTTATGTTATTCTCCTCCAGTTTAAAGTTAACTTTAGTTTGTTTTGTAAAAAAATGATTTAACAGAATATAAAAATAATTAATAATTATTAGCTTTAATCGATTGTGAGTTCTAAGATTTTGTAAGTTTGTTCAAGAGTCTCATAAAATAGCTCGTAATATTTATTTATTTATTTATTTATTTATTTGTTTATTTATTTATTTATTTATTACAACAACGTAGAGATGACGCAACATGTTTAGCAAACTTTGAGTTATATAACCCTTCTCATCTTTGAGATCTTCACCCTCCCCCCCCCCCCCCAAAAAAAAAAAATCCGGGCTACCAAGTCATGATATAAAATAATTATTGCTGCAAAAATCTTCTTTTTTGATAACCGTGAATTTAATGCAATATTTTCAGATTATTCTTGATTTTTTTTTCAAAAGAAGTCAAATTCATATTTTTTTAAATGAATGGGATCTATGGTTTTAACCAGTTTGTCTTTCGACGGATACCTTATGACACCCCAATAGAACGAGCTCGGTGAGCTCGTTCATGGGGGGGTGTCAAAAGATATGGTCTGGATGGAAAACTCGACTAAAGTTCCCAAAATTTGAAGTTTTACGGATTTCATCAGTTGGTTGGGTAAAGTATTAATGAGATACACACGCAGAGTAAACATGCCTATTTTGATGGGAGGGGGGGGGGGGCACCAGGGAGTATTGAACTGCCACAATGTTACGGTATTAACTTATCTTGTTGGGATATCATTTCTAAAAAGGTATCTTCACCACACATTTAATTCGGTAGCTTCTAAAAAGATATTAAAATCATTTCATTTTCCATTGTTCAATGAAACAACCAGGTCTATGCAGGTTTACGAAATAATTTATTTAACAATCACCCACCAAATTTCCTGATCTTCTCTTGCTTGAATGAGCTCTCAGAAGTCGTTCAAACTGTGGATCAAAAGTTACGTTTCGGGAGGAAAACGGAGATTTTATTTATTTTTAGGAACATTGGTTGAAATAGAAAAAAATATAACGTATTTGTGTCTGCATATGTTAGTGGATGCACGTGGGTGAGTTTCCCTCAAGAGGGTATACATGTAGGTTGAACAGGGTTGAAGATAAAAAATTAGCGTCCATCACAATATTAATTTATAAAAATATAAATAATATTACTTTAAGGATTGAGGTTAATATAAAGGTTTTTTTCTTACAAACAAATAAAAAATTTAAAATTTAAATACCTGTAAACATGAAACTTGGAATTCCTGCAAATGCGCATGATCTGAAGTAATCGGGGTGTTTCAAAGGCGACATTGCTGACGGGATCGGCGGTGGAGTAGCCAGCATCCTTTACATAAAATGTTCCCCCCACTGGGAAGTCTATCCAATAAAATGTCTTTAAAAGTCGAATATCACAGACACAAGCACCAAAGTCTGTTCCAAGAATGTTCACTAATCTACCCGCTGATAAGAACTCTTGATTTTTTTCCAACAAAAACCTATTTCCTTTCAACACCTATTTCCTTTCCAATGTTTATATACTGCCGAAAACACAATAAAAGTAATTGGTCAATTCCCTCCAATCACCGGATAAGATCACAGCGCATGTTAACCAATGTGATGGATTCGATATACTGTTCTTGGGGATCGATAGAGTGCACGAAGAGCGAGGGCCCGCGGGAAGCACGTGTTACTTTATTTGTCAAAATTCAATAGAACATCAGTAATCATTGTTTGATAGCCTGGGAATTTTTTTCCTTCCATTTCAATTTACTGTTTTCCTGAAAATAATCTCTCTAATTGAACGCGTTTCCTTCCACTGAGTGAATCAAAGTATTATTGAGGAGAAATATGGGGAAGTGTATATAAACCCGATTTAATTTTTGTATAAAACACTATTGAATAATATCGGTGAATATAAATTCCTAATGAACTGGTTTCAGGTTGACGGTCGAAACAAATATTGTCTTTCCTGACGGGAACGGAAGGAAAGGGAATAAAACGAATTCTTCCTCCTGCTCTCTTAAAATTAATGACTAGAAGAATTGGGAAATTAAATGCAAGCCAGACATACGCAGACACTAACAGAACAGTAACCCTTTATCTAGGGACACCTTGGAAAAGGGAGAAACTTACCGTCGGTCTACTTTCGGGTAGAGCTGTAGGTTAACCGAAACCGAACCGAGTTTTTTTGTTTTTTTTAAAAACCGAAACCGAAACCGTCGACATCCCGTAATCTAAGGTTTTTCGTTTTTATTAAAATACTCTCTTGCTGCAGAAATTCACAGAATGTAGCCATCCCAGAGTAGTGAGAGTACCCAGACACTGCCAATGGCAGTGTCTGGGTACTCTCACTACTCTGGGATGGCCACATTCTGTGAATTTCCGACATTTCAGCTTAGTTGTGTTTGCAGCTTTCCTCAAGGTGCGCGTAGGTGTCAGACCTCGAAAAATGGCCTAGCACAATAAAAGTTCTGTATATTTAGGTAATTATTATATTGGCCTTCCTGATTCATGTATTATAGCTTATTTCGGGCATTTATTGAGTTTCATTCAATTTCAGTGCCATTCAGTTATGATTCCAGACATATAGAATGAGTTTTATTGAATTTTATTTGGCCTCATGAACAAACCGAAAACCGAACCGAACCGAGGTTTTACTCAACCTGAAAAACCGAAACCGAACAAGAAACTTAAAAACCTACAGCTCTACTTTCGGGGCGGAGTAGATGGTGGGGGTGGGTGGGGGACATCTTCAATAGACTTTCGAGAAGGATATTTCAAAGAGCTCGCAGGGCTAATATTTCGACCAGAATCCGAGAATCCATTCACGCAAAGAATCGCGCAACAAAGCCAGCGAGAATCCATGTAGATTCTCGCTGCACCTTTGTTACAGAATTCGAGTGAAAAGAATTGAGTCAGTTTAACCCTTTCCCAAACATGGCAATAGCAAATTAACCAATACAAGGCTAACATGATCTGAAATATCCTGACGCTTTATGAATAAAATTGTACAAATATGGCTGTCACTGGAACCGGCTTCAATGGCATCCATATTTGTAAGGTTTTATTGATAAATATTGTTTGTTTGGGTTTTTTTTAAGTTATCAAATTCAGTTTAAATTTTAAACATCAAAAAGCTGTGTTGGGTAAAGGGTTAACATGTGTTATCAGTATACAACAGGGGTTCAACCATGGTGGGATAATGGGATCCTGGGCCACTCATAGCAGGTATGGATTCACGCAACCATTTTCGCGAGATTCCAAATGGATACTCCCAAATTTAGAGAAAATATAAGATCTGGCTCGAATATTACGGCGGCGTAGAAGCGACATGTGATGTTTAGTTACTAAATTGAATATTCAGTTTACTAAATTGAATATTCAATTTACTAAGTTGAATATTCAATTTATTACAAGACTGTTTATTCAATTTATTACGAGACTGTTTATTCAATTTATTACAAGACTGTTTTTTCAATTTATTACGAGACTGTTTATTCAATTTATTACAAGACTGTTTTTTTCAATTTAGTAAATTGAATATTCAGTTTAGTAAATTGAATATTCAATTTAGTAACTAAACATCACATGTCGCTTCTACGCCGCCGTAGTACGTCGCTTCTACGCCGCCGTAGAATATATCATATATACTAATATTTAAATTTCTCCAACAAATACAGCTTTGTGAAAGATACTATACCATCAGATTGAGCAACATAGTTCGTATAGACAAACAGTATACCGTCTTGTGGAGTGATCTAAGAATTTTGTCTTCAAAAATACAGCTTATAACCACTTATTGGAACGAGTTCGCAGAGCTCGTTCCAATGAATAGTCATAGGCTATGCTTTGAAGGAACAAAAAGAAAAAGGTCAAAATTTATATGGTAACTTTTATGTAGCATTTCCGGGGCAATTTGGATTTTTCGTTAAGTGACAAGCTATAAAAATATTGGCCAATCAGTTCTCAAAAAAAAATCCTAACGAGAACTTCCTTCCACTGGCTCTTCATTTATCCGTCGTTACAATCAAACGATTCATGACTTTGACATTTTATTGTAATTATTTCCTATTTTTAACCCTTTATCCAACGAATCGCCCGCATACGCCCGCGTAATATGCAAATTCAGCAGTTGAAAAAATATTATTTTTCGAAAAAAATTCAACAAAACCCTATCATGTGACCCCTCGTTGGAACGAGCTCGTCGAGCTCGTTCCAACGAGGGGTCACATGATAGGGTTTCGTTGAAATTTTTTGAAAAATTTTAAAAAATGATATTTAAAATAATAAATTTTGATATCGTCTGCGTTGGGTAAAGAGTTAATCATCATTTTAATTCGTAACTTTCAAAGGCATGTTTTGTTTTCTGCCGTTTTCTCGCCATGATATAGCCTTAGCTGCTGATGTGGCGGTAAGCATTAATAAATAAAATAAATATCCGACTATACTTTTCAAGAAAAGGTGTAATTTTTTTTGGACTTGTTGTAACCTTTTTTCGTTTCTTTTTTTCACCACATCCTTTAACCCAATATTGCGACGGTGTAAAATCCTAAGCTATTGGAGAGACGATATTTCAAAAATGGAAAACATGTCCAGCTTGTGGAGTTTTAAATATATTGGTATCGGGTTTTGTTTGTAATAAACGCGATGGTGTTCTGAGTATAAAAATACGGTTATTTATTCAGATTTTTCTGAAGTCTACACTCAGGAAACAATATTTTCATTTCGCACACATTTGAAACAGTTTTTCAAAAGTGACTGTTAATTTAAAAAGAAAAGTTTTTTTTTTTTTTTTTGTTTACCGTTATACCGGATCTAATACCAATGTTATAGTTTTCTAGTGGTGGGTGGTGCATGGGGTCGCGACTATTAAATTCCCATAAGAAATTATACATGCGAACTGCAAGTGGCCCGTGGTGTACTTTGAACCCCTATAATTTCTATTTGAGATTAACCCTTAAACTCACAGGTTAATCTTTATGATAATTGCTACCTTGTATATGCATGTACACTGCTGCGGATGACTTAATAGTATTTCAACATCATTGTTGGCTGCCTGCACAGGCAGCCAACGATGACATAAACACATTGCCAATATAAATGCAGCCTACCGGTCGAGTTTTCAGGAAAGGATACACTTAAGGGCGAATTTTTCAAAGCGATAAAAAAGAAGCCGCGTGTGACTGTATGTGGACTTTAGGATCAATGGACCACTACTGGCCACATGGAGTAGGACTGATATCTCCTTAACCCTTTATCTAACACTACTAGTAGACATGTGAGAAATACTGCACGAATAATCGAAAATTTCATGTTTCGTCTAAAAACAAAGCTTGTGACACCTCATCTTCTCCACCAGGTTCTAAAACCAAAAGCAGTCGTTAAATAAATCAGTTTTTCGACAAAAATACAGCAAATGATAACTCGTTCGCATTAGCTCGATGAACAGGACTGATTTGGGGAAAGAACAAGAGCCAGTTTCATATCGAGGAAACTGTAGTACTCAGAGAGAACCACCAAGCAGCGGCGTGTAACTGTCGTACATTCCAGCCTACTAACACCACACAAGCGTGTGTACCATCGACGTGCAATACCGATTATCTAATAAAAGATTGAAGTAGGTTTATTAATATTCAATATTAACTTTCATAATGTCTTTTTGTTTCATACAAAAGTTCCTTACACTTGAAGTGCGTTCCACAAAACAACTCACTGAATATATTTAAGAAATACAATTTATATAATCTTTATTGGAGTATAAACGTGTGGGAATGGGTACAAATTATGTATGAATCCCGAATTAGTACCCATTCCCACACGTTCATACTCCAATAAAGATTATAAAAATTGCATTCAGTCTTTATAATTACATTTCGTAATTGTTTAAACTACTTTTTACCAAACAACAAAGCAGAAAAGACGAAATAAAACATGTACGAACGAACGAACGAGGCGAGAACTGACGGAGTGCGAATGCATTGGTTCGTTGTAACCCACTCGTCTGCTCGCACATGCGAATATGTTACAACGCGAGCAGAATCTTATATCGTCCGTTGAGTGCAGAAGGGCGCCATCTGCAATGCTAAAGCATTGCAGATGTCCCCTTGCTGAACTCAAGGGACGAGATCTTTTAACATGGGAATAAAGGTATATAACTTTTTAGCCCAAATACCCCTGTCTCTCTCACTCCATCGCGAGAGGTCTGCGAGTTCACCACTCCATTGCAAGATGGAAAACCAAAAAGCGAGAAACTGAAGGGAAAAACTAACTGAATGACACGACTAGCAGATACGGTCTTCATACACATTCTATGAATATATTTACATGTTATTGTCATATTTTGTGGTATTCAATGAATCCTCAATGAGAAGCTGACAAACTACGAACTACAAATCGTTGTATTGCGTGTTTCACGACTGGTCGAGACTCCAGCCAAAGCGCATTAATTATTAGGAAATGGAAAATTAGATTTTTTTTTCATATCTCAGAAAAGTGCATATTTCATTTGATTCTTTCTTTCTGTCCGCAGTGTTTTTCTCCAAGACACCTTGACTGTGAGCATTGCTATTTGTAGGTATTCATAACCGGGGACAGAGGCACCGAGAGCATTTTTGACCTATCCACAATGTATACAGCACATATAACAATGATAAAAAGTTCCAAGGCGCAAAGTTAAGCTTACAATGTCAGTAAAGGAACAAGGAAGTGACCGCGCATGCACCAGCGAACCCTTATGAAAGGGTCATAAGGCACACCATGAAACTGTACCAAATACCACTGGCATACTAGGCTGACCGCGCATGCACAAGCGAACCCTTATGAGAGGGTCGCATGGTACACCATGCAACTGTGACCACTGATATACCAGGCTAATAGACTTGGAGACAATATCATTGCGTATGCTATACTACTTTTCTTTGAGAACCTTCCAGCTAAGGATTTCCTGTACCACGTGACGATTTGTGATAAACCCACATGCCCTATCCTGATCCACCCCTTTAATAACGATTCCTGAATCCGTTCCTGCGTGGAAAATAACGTTTTTTCGGTGATGGGTCAAGATAATAGAATTATAAGGAGGCGTGCAACCCCTCTCACCTTCATTTTTGTGAGACGCGAAAATCCTCTTCTTAACATGGGAACAACCTGAATTCTTAATCGTTGCTATTGTTTGATATATTGGAATCTTGTCTACGAAAACTCCTTGCTGAATAATTCTCTCTCTCTCTCTCTCTCTCTCTCTCTCTCTCTCTCTCTCTCTCTCTCTCAAGTTAGCAGCATGCCACACTTACTTGATCTTGCGGTAACTTCCAAAAGTGTTCCTCTTGTTCCCCTTCCCAGCAGCCCTTACTGCACACTGCAGTCCGCGTTAACACAAATGAGAATGTTCTCTAAATGTTTCGACTAATAACTTGGAAATAAATGTTGAAAACTATTTTGTTGTTTTGTTTTGGGTTTTTGGGGGGGGGGGGGGGGGTTTGGGGGGGGGGTTGTTTTATTTTCATACCAGGCATCTGATCAGTTTTCCAATGAAACATAATCAAAGCAAGTTTCACCTGCTTCAAGGCATGTATAACTATAGGGTTAAAACTCTGAAGGACGAAAACCCATCGGACAGAAGTTTGTGGAGATATGACAAATACAACAAAAAATACATTAGTTTCTAGTATTACATTAATTTTAATCAATATTTCTGAAATAAATTCTATATGTCAAATCATATTTTTTTTGTAATTTTCACTCCGTATTTAATTTATCCCATATTCTATAATCACTGTAGTTCAAAATATTAAAAGATGTTTGTACTTTGTAAACTCTTCAATTCATTTTTGGGGTTAAGCTTTCAACGATGTGTTTCAATACATAAATTAAGATTTTCAACTCGCTGGGAACAGGGGCGTGACGGGGGTATCCACCCCACCCTATTTTTTCAGTAGGGACATTTTCGTCTGGGTTGGAGCCTTATATATCGATTCGCTCTCTTCGACCTTTTCTCTCGGGCTGATATGAAGTTACCTCTGGCTGATATCTCGGCAGAGGCGGTGGAGACAGGGGGCCACAGGGGGCACGTGCCCCCCCCCCCCCTCACTTTTTTCCGTAGATATGTTTCGCAGTTACATAATGAGTTAAAATGGGCGCATGCAAACGTGTCAATATACAGGCATTCTTGTAACATTATTTGCAAATCCAAAGAATATTTAGCCAAAGAATCCCATTTTCGGTCGCTTCGGTCCGTTTCTTCTACTTCAACTATCTTCCAACCCGAAGGCTGGCCTTCGGGTTGCAAGATGGTTGAATTGGAAGAAACGGACAGGACACTGCTCACACAACGGCATATTCATCTAAACGAGAGACTCTGTCGAGGCATGGTACAGTTACCGATATACAATTGTAACCTTTTTCACATTGGGTCGAACTTTTCACTCTGGGTCGAACCGAGGTAGCATTGTAAATTTGTGCCCTCCACTTTTATCGATCTTCCGCCACCCCTGTATATCGGTTAATATGAAACTAACCAAATAATAACCTTTAAATTTTTATTTTTATAAACAATATTTCGGTAGCATGTTACAGGGAAAAATAAACGGTTCAGTAGAAAATATCTGTGCCAGTGCGTCTTTTTACCTTAAACACACCTCCCCACCCATGCATACCAGTATAAAAATCTTTGTCCGAAATTGGACCGAGACTGTGAATGATGCTTTGGAGACCCAGAAGATGTATATTACCTTTTTTCAGCTATTTTCTCATTTTTTTATTTTTCTGTAATCGAGCACGAGGGCAAGGATGTGAGAAAATAGTTTCTTTGTTTACCTGTAGCAAATCATGACTCCCTCTCTAGCAGTTAATTAACACCTATAATAGGCTTTTTAACAATTACGGTTACCACTTATCCGTCTCATTGTTACTTTATTCTGGTATTTATTGCTAATATTTATTCGGTGTAAAATAAACATCTAGAATGTGTGGAGATAAAATTTGTGTGGTATTTTGTTATACAGTGGAATAAAAGAGAGAGTTGGTACGAATTTGACGACAAACCTCGAGAAATCTGATCAACTGGAGAGTGAAAGAAACTTGTTCCCTGCAAGAACAATAGTTTCATCTGTTAATTGTTTCGTTGTTGAAATGGCAATCATGTCGTTTATTGTGGACTTAATTGACTGGTTATTTTAACAATTTTCTGTCGATTTGCACAAGATTTTATCAGTTAATTGATTATGAAGCTTTGTCGAGATCGGCCCTGATTGGAATATGGTCCAGAGCGTTTGCTATAACCCTTTCAACGGGGTGTGTGTAAATTTTTCGTGAAGAAAAAATTGGGGTAAGCAGGGGGAGGCCACCAAAAATTCGCAAGACGTGACGTGGGAGTGTGTGGGTCTCTTGAGTGCGCTAAAAAATGTGCATTTCCAACTTGTGCAATTTTTTGAATTTTTTAAAAATATATCAATATATTAGCTAATATATACCATCATTTGTGTTTCAAACCTTAAAGATGATGTTGTACATCACACTCTTAACATAAATACAACATCGGGAGGGTTTTTATATGTGAGAATATTGGGCTTAAACTGGGAAAATGTCACACGTTAGTAGAGGGTGGGTGTCTTGTTCGAAATGTAGAAAATGTGTAGACAATATTTTGGGAACAATTCAAATGAAAATTTGTTCCCGTATATGTGCACTTGCTGTGGCCAAACCTGATAATGAACAGCATGTCATTTGTAGAGTGGGGCCCACGGCAGCCCACAGAGGTTTAAATTGGAGGTACCAGTTTAACCCTTTACCTAACATGAAAAGCAGACGACACTTGCCAAAAAATGATTGAATAACTATTTTTTTTCATTTTTTGTCTAAAAAACATAGGTTATGACCCCTCATTGGAACGAGCTCGACGAGCTCGTTCCAATGAGGGGTCATAACCTATGTTTTTGAGACAAAAAAGAAAAGAAAAAATAATAAAAATTAATTGAAGTTTATTTTGGATTTTAATGGGAGAGTGGGGGTGGGTGTCTGAGAACGGTAGTAGAAAATTTGCACGTAGTGGGTGGGTGGGTGTAAAAAGGAGCCGAATAAAAAATAGGACGTCACGTCTTGCAAATTTTTAGTGCCCCCCTCCCCCCTTGGGGTAAAGCTGAAAAATAGGGATACTCTGCAATTTAACATTTTTATTTTTCATTACTCTCCATCGTTCTTTCAATAAATTCAGTGAACAAAACTTGGATTTAACCCTTTTGTGTCGCTTTTATATGCACTTTTAAGTCTAAATGAAAATGGTACACACTTTCTTCATGTCTGTCTTTTGACTGCATTTCAAAGCGTCACCACTACTAGAAAAAACGTTTAAAAACTTGGGAGAAATCATTAGGTTCAGTATAGGAAGGAAGGGGTTAGCAGCCCATTGCTAACCCTCCCCTTATTGTCCTGACCCCAAACCATTATTGACCTCTCCCATTTTAGTACACCCAGTCGAAATGAAGATTCCGTTCCTCAGTTATGTTAAGTTTACAGATCGAAAAGTGTTAAAATAACTTACAAATATGATATTGTTGGATCGGAAACAGTTACTATTTCCTGGGAACATGATATGGAAGGAAAATAAACATAGAAAGTTGAGGAGACCAGGTATTATTTAAATAAATTGCAGCTTCCCCTATTCTTGAGCTTTATCAAAATTGGCAATGGATGAGCAGACGACACTATGAACGTTTTGTCGATAATGAGGTTCAGTAATAATTTAACCCTACAGCTGCTGAGATGCGCAGAGCTGTGGGATTGAATTATTACAGATTCTCCTTACAAATGCAGAATGAATCCGCCCATTTCACCATAGACAGTGTTTTATTGAACGGTATCCATGGCGACATCGTTGAATGGGTGAATAAAATCCTTTAACAATTCAGCCGCGGAAGTAAAAAACAGAATACAGGGGTGAAAATATCCGTATACAACACTGTTCATGCGAATTGGCAGATCTGCTTCTTAAAAACTCACTTGGGCCAGTTTCATGCCATACTTATCAGCGACAAATTGTTCTCAACTTATGGAATAAAAATGGTTAAAAATTAAATAAAATTCCTATGAAATTAGTTCATCATCATTTTTATACTTCCTCTTCACAATCCATACCCAGCCCTGAAAAGTGGCGCGTGTAATTTCATGGCCGTGTCTGTCTCAGTGGTGTCGTAAAACGCTTATGCTGTACGCATTGAGGTATGGACGTGATTACAGAATGAGTTTAAAAATTTGTGTCAAGCCCTGGTGAACGTGACCTCCAATTGCTACCAGGGGCGCCGAAAGCAGTTTAGGGCGGGGAGCGGGGGGAGGGGGGTCAGACTGAGGGGAAAAGGGCATTTACTCGCACTAGCAGCCCTACAGCATGCCATGCCGAAACATGCATGTCTCGAAGGCTGAAGGCGGGAGATGGGAGAGTTTGAGACGAGATGAATCTATAGGGCACCTCCTCCCAAACACCCCAAACCCCTCCATTGAATTTGGAAGCTCCAAGTAGGGATTTTAACCCTTTACCCAACGTAACGGCCAAAACCGTCCAGCGCTATTCTCAAAAATCGCCAATTAATTTTCATTATTTTTTTCATTTTTTGTCTCAAAAACATAGGTTATGACCCCTCGTTGGAACGAGCTCGTCGAGCTCGTTCCAACGAGGGGTCATAACCTATGTTTTTGAGACAAAAAATGAAAAATATTAGTTATTCAAGAATTATTTTTGCAAGTGTCGTCTGCTTTTCACGTTAGGTAAAGGGTTAATAAAATAAAGCATTGAAAAAAATTGTGTGGCGAACCTGGGAAGGGCATTGTCTGACCTCTCTCGCCCCCGTGGTCCGAAAGCTTGGAGAGCAGCCGCCCCCTCTGCCCCCATGCTTCCGGCATCCCCGAATGCTACTCCTCCACCCCCACCCCCCCCCCCCCCCCTATTTATGCCATTGCATGCTCGTGCAAAGGGAGATAAGCTGTCTGTTGGTTTGGAAAATTAAGCTGAAAATAAATAAGTGTTGATGGAAGCACAGTCGCGGAAATCGAGCGTTGGGTACACAAGTTAAGTTTTTACATTAGGTGAACACGACTTGCTGTTTTCTGATGACTAAAATTTTTATCTTTTGTTTCGAAGATATAGTTCCAACCCCCTCGTTGGAACAAGCTCGAGTAATTCCGTTCCAATGAGGGTTCTTCATGCCGTATATGTTGTAGACAAATGCACTAAAATCGTTGAGTGGGTTCGTTTGTTGGGGAGGGTTGACTGGGGAGGTGCAGGTACGAAAATTAGTTACTCGCGCGACATCATGTGCAACTAGTTTCCTAAAGTGGCAGAAAAATGGCTCCAAATCATATTGTCATGGAGGCCATATCCTTTATAACATTCTCCCCCACACGTTCCAGTTGAAATTGAGTCTCCCCCTCTCTTATTTTCCCGTATTATGGTAGACGTTTTGGAACTTAATTTTATTGGGACTCTTATAGTGTAGGGGAAGTTTTGCTAATTCATAAACGGCCCAGTGATACTTTTTTCGTTGATAATTGCGAATGAATATGGCTTTTGTGCACAAGTTTTTCTGTTTTTGAAAATGGAAGAAATACTTGAAATTATTAAAATATAAGAAAGTGCACTCTTGTCTCCTCTGACCCTCGTAAGCATGGTTCTGTGGTTCTGTGAAAGAAAAGGTTACCGCTTTTGGGCACTGAATAACTTCTAGTTTTATTAACCACCGTATCTACCAAAACCGACCAGCTCTGTTCACAAAAATTGCCATTCAGTTTTCATTTTTTGCCTCCAAAACCTAGCTTATGACCCCTCATTGGAACGAGCTCGTTGAGCTCGTCCCAATGATGGGTCATAACCTATGTGTTTGACGCCAAAAAAAGAAAACAGTTATTCAATAATTTTGTTTGCAAGTGTCGTCTGCTTTTCATGTTCGGTAAAGGGTTAAGTAGGAACAGTGACGTGGTGAAGACGACCGGTTGAGGAGTGTAGAATAGTGAGTGTTAATGGCCGTGGCTCAATGTTCGTCTAATGGTTTTGTAATACAGTTGGGACATTAGTTTCTTACCACAAGTTTGAGTTTGAAGGGTTGGTTCTTTTAAGGTGGCCTTTGATATCGTGTTCTATCTGGAAAAGAGACAACTTGGACAAGCAGGTTCCCTTTCGGGTTACCAAATCTTTTATTCAACTGTAAAGTCTTTTAGGAATCCACTTATTCCTAACATCAAAGTAATTCAGCATCAAAATCCTTCTAACACCAATACTGGAGGGACGAATGTCAGAAAGACGTGTGTCAGACTGGTAACGTTGACAGGAGGATCTGTTCTGAGGTTCAGATGGCAATTGTATACACAATGGAACGTGACTGGCCTTGATCCAGACTTGCGAATTCAAACTGATCAAGCATCACCGAGTTCTCGACCAATAAGGCACACATTGTCAAAGCGATGCCTCGACCAGTCTGTTCCCCTAGTCTAACAAGAATCTCCAAGCTTCAATAGACGTCGGCCTGGAGGATGTTCTCTGTTAGATGAACACGTGGTTGTCCAGTCAGAACCAGCTAATACCGGATGTAACTGGCTAAACATTACGCGACTGTTCGAGTTCTGCTGATCATGTATGATTTGACAGAAGAATGGAATATTTTGAAAACTAATTGTCAAGTTCTCAAGTTAAAATTCATCCCAAAACCTTCTGTGTTTCATAGTGCAACATAATTTAATGTTTCCCTGTTTTATAAGTAGACTCTGTTTGCCTAGTACTTTCAAGTACTCTTATTTTATTTTACTAGAATTTCTTACTGGGACTATTGCGAATTTCGTCCGACCTTGACTGTAGACTCCAATTACACCTTTAATAGTTTACCTATCATAAAATCTACCACTGCAGGCCGAATTGGGCAACAGGAGGTGAGGGCTGAAAACCCGATTTGCCCCGACTGTGTGGCTCCCGTCTCGACTAATCAACTACCCCAGCTACATCACGAAGGGTGACGTAACATCTTATTCAATAAACCCTTTACCCAGCGTAACGGCCAAAACCGGCCAGCGCTATTCTCAAAAATGACCAAATAATTTTCATTTTTATGTCTCAAAAACATAGGTTATGGCCCCTCGTTGGAACGAGCTCGTGGAGCTCGTTCCAATGAGGGGTCATAACCTATGTTTTTGAGACAAAAAATGAAAATGAAAAAAAATTAGTTATACAGGAATTTTTTTGCAAGTGTCGTCTGCTTTTCATGTTAGGTAAAGGGTTAACACGTTCTGTACCAGTACTCTAAATTGGTTCCAACGACACATTTGCCTGACCGACTTGGTGTATGACATTGGTCTAAACATCAAAGCTGGTCTCACAAGAACGAACACGATTACTGGCCAGAGTGAATCGATGCCCAAGCCTCCAATTGAGAGGAAAATTCCCGACTGGAAAAATTATAGGTGGGGTGTCACACCACCTCCTCTTAAACCCTTAAATCAACCAAATGGTAAGGAAATAATTGAGTAGATATTGTCAAGAAAATGCAAGAGAATGCTTGTGCTGGCATTAATTAAAAAATTCAGACAATCCCCTCCCCATCTCCGCTTATCGCTCCCATCGTCGACGCTCGTAGGGCCCCGTTCTACACATTGCCCCGTAGCCCGTCCTCGCTCTCAGCGGCCCTACACTGAAGAGTCTGAATCGTCGTGGTTTGAATTAAAACGTATTTCGCCCATATCAACATTGACAGTATAAGGGAGGTAACCTCTATTTCATAAGCGTTTGGGTGTCAAATTAGCTCACACAAAGTGAATCTGCTTCTCGGCCGTTTTCAAAATTTATTTATTTATTTATTTATTTATTTATTTATTTATTTATTTATTTATTTATTATACAGAATGAATTTATTATTCCTTATAACTATCTTCCATGTGTTTACATGGAAGTATATTGTAGTTTTTATTTTTCCCTTTTTTTATTATTATTAATAACTTTCAGTGGCGTAGATAGCTTTTCGCTGGCGGAGGGGCAAGCCCAAAATTTTCCGACAGACCGAAAATTTTCCGACAGTGTAACAACAACAAAAACCCAAATAAACAGAAAGAATCTGTTGTTTACTGCAAATGTACTGAAAATTGGTCTTTTTTACCCAAAATGGCAGGTTTTTATCCCCCAAAGCCAGCATTTTAATGTTATTAGGCATAAATTCGCCTAAAAATGGTCCGAAAAAATTTCCGACAAAACTTCTGGTGGGGGGGGGGGGGCTCCGCCCCGCCCCGCCCCGCCCCCCCCCCCTTATCTACGCCACTGATAACTTTGTGATCTCAAGTACGACAAGACCAACAGGCGTGAAATTTGCAGGGGTGGTAGCCCTTGTGGCGTAGGGCCGACTGGGACTATTGCGAATCTCGTCCGACCTTGACCTTCGCTACCAAGAGATATCGAGTTCAGGCTTTTTGCATTATGTACGACTGTACACGGAATAGATGGTGAGGGTCAGACTTCCGGTTCGGGGGATACTATGGGTTGAATGTTTTGACCATAGCATGTGAGGAACTTTGGGGCGTCCGGATTTGGCAAAGAAGTCCAGCATTTTGGGGTTACGGGGTTATGGCCTGAATGACTGTACATTTTTCTCCTTTTTTTTGGTTTTGGTATGTCCTTTCAAAAATTACGGGCTTTCAGGCCATGTTTGGACTACCCCCCCCCCCCCCCCCCCCCCACAGGTTCTGACTCCTGCGCCAACAGTTAAGAAGGGAGCTGTATCGTGAATGGAGCCCTGCACTTGATCAACGATTGTAGTTTGGCCGGTGTGACAGGAATGATAGTCCGTAGGAACGTTAGTCCCTCTGGACTATTATTCCGCGGAATTATAGTCCTAGGTCTAACATTTCTAAGAATAGTAGTCCGCCCTGGACTATTATTCCGCGGAATTATAGTCCTAGGTCTAACATTTCTAGGAATAGTAGTCCGCCGGACTACTATTCCTAGAAATGTTAGACCTAGGACTATAATTCCGCGGAATAATAGTCCAGAGGGACTAATTTTCCTTCGGACTATCATTCCTGTCACACCGGCATGATTTTTGAAGTAATAACTTTATTAAATCAACTACTTGACGTAATAATGTTATCACTTCAAGAAGTGTGCCGTAAAAAGCTATAACTATAGAACACTGGATACTCACTGCTGAACTTGGAAATTTGAAACATGCTGCTAAAAACGTCATTTTGACAGCCAAAAAAGAACGTGATTTTTTTGTTATCCCAAAAGCCACCAGAGGTTTCCATTTAATAACTGATTTCAAAATTTTCTTGGGAGAGATCCCCCACCACCCCCTCCCCGCCCCCGCCCTCTCATCGATTGTACCTTCGGCACTCGCGGCAGATGCAGAATTAGTATTCCGACACCTTTGAAAAGGGGGAGGGGCCGTCACAGAATTAACCCTGGGGCCCGAATTTCCTCCTCCGGCCCTTAATATAAAGATCGCAGACAATGCAAAAATGCAAAAAAGGGTTTTTTCGATTCGTTGAGAATAACTAGAATGTGACTGCTTTACTTACTACAGTACGCTGGACTTGGATACTGTTCTTGTTTTGGGACACAGTATGATGTTCCACCACCATTTGTGTGAGTGTACGACGTCACAGCGAGAGTGTCCGAAGCTTGATTCATAGAAGGAGGTACAGATGACATTACCGGGGAAACGGAAGGTGGTGGCGCAGGAGGTTGTGGATTCACCTCGCCTGTTCTGAACTTTTGAGCCTCTGAAAATATTAAAAAGTGTAACATTGGACGCATTTACATGAAGAGAAACAAGCAATTCTTTGAAGTCTGTTTTTTTATAACCCTTTACCCTTTACAAAACCGGCCAGCGCTATTCTCAAAAATCGCCAATTAATTTTCATTATTTTTTCATTTTTTGTCTCAAAAACATAGGTTATGACCCCTCGTTGGAACGAGCTCGTCGAGCTCGTTCCAACGAGGGGTCATAGCCTATGTTTTTGAGACAAAAAATGAAAAAAATTAGTTATTCAAGAATTATTTTTGCAAGTGTCGTCTGCTTTTCATGTTAGGTAAAGGGATAAAGTACTGCAAGGCGATTTTGACATGATTTTTAGCCCCACTTGTCAATCTGCTCTCAAATTCCATTTTATTTCCCGGCAGAAAATTATTGCTCTGTCACACTCACTGAATAAGCAAATCATTTTTATCGGATACTGCCAACAAATGGGAGCGCGGCAGATCATTGGATAGAGCAATGGACTTTAAACCGAAAGGTCAACGGCTCGAACCTGATCCGCACCCTCTACGTTTTGTCCTTGAACATGAAATTTAATCTCGATTGCCCACGTGGGGGGAAGGTGGCGCTGTGTACTGAGGCGACAGAGGCGTACTGCACGTCGATGGTCCCCTTGACCTCAACCGCCGTTACCTCTGCTTTGAGGTCTGTAGTACCCGTTCGGGAATGTTGGGGGGCCGAACAAGACCAGTTTGTATAGTACAAGTTCGATGCGTGTAAATTAAATATATTTCATATTTTATTTATTTATTTGTTTATTGGTGTTTAAGGTCACATATTTCTGCACTATGGCTAATCATGATCACCAAAGTTTTACGGGTGGAGGAAGCCGGTGTACCCGGAGAGAACCACCGAGCAACGGCGAGCACCTGTCAGCTCCCCAACATACTAACTCCACACAAGCAGGGTTAGCATTGGTTGAAGGCAATCCCCAACATACTAACTCCACACAAGCAGGGTTAGCATTGGTTGAAGGCAAGTGCACCATCGACGTGCAGTACGCCTCAGTACACAAGGCCACCGTGCCGCCACGTGAGCAATGGACACCTCAGTACACAACGCCACCGTGCCCCCACGTGGGCCCAAGGACACAACGCGGTTGCCGCAGGAGGGATTCGAACCGAGGACCTCTCGGCTTGCAGCCTACACCTCTACCTACTGAGTCACGCGCCCTCAGTAAATTTCATATATCCAAAAATAAAATTTAAACAAGTCTTGAGTTTTTGAACATTTATAATCCCACTGACTAATATTCCAACTACACCATCAAGGCATGCCTTGAAGATGTATCTGGAATACTTCAACAAGTCGGAAGTTAAACACCACAGTCAGGGCAAATCAGGTTTACACCCCCCCCCCCCCCCCCAAAAAAAAAAAAAACCTTCAATCAGTCATCTTTGCGACACCTCTGATAGTGTCACACATTGTTACATCTTTTAAGATTACGAAAGAAATAGTTACAGACGTAATTGTAGGAAATTCTGCCCACGAAGGCTTAAGAGACACTTTAAAAGCAATTCTATCTGCGGTGAGATAAGTTGTAGAGACGTGACTAATTTCAATAGACGGGCGTGAGTATAGTGGCGTCATTGTTGAGAATAAGCGCATAATAAGATACACCAATATCAAATTCTTGTTGTCTGTCTCATAAAGACAAGAATATCACAGAACAATCGAAAAGTAAGTCGTTAATGGTCAGCAGCAAAACCAAAGATACCCAAGTGTGTTGTCCTCATTCTAGAATGTGCGCATGACAGCACGAAGATTAGTCAACGCGCAATCGCTTTTACTTGCGCGGGAACAGCCCGAATGTCGGTTTAAACATTTTTCAGCTGCGAAATTATAACAGGTCTTCAGTGTAAATAATCTCCGTGGGTTATTGTTGTGGTCTGGCTCAAAAGTGAAACAGTATTTTTGGGGTATCTTTCCTCCTCGTAACGAAATGTTATATGAGCAGTGGCGTAGCTAGGGGTGGCGATAGGGAGGGGATTTGGGACTTGCCCCCTAAAAATTTCGCTGCGCCCCAAAAACACTGAGCCAAAGCAACTTTACCACAACATAGAGTCCCAAAATGGTCTCCATTATCGGGGCTGCACACGCTACAAATGCCTCCGATTCGCTCTTAGAGCACTAAAACTTGTAAAATTTCTTGGGAGGAGGGCTAAGTCCTAACTAGGACCCTCCGGAAAATGGGTTATACGGTAACAACCGGAGGGTCCTAGTTGGGACTAGGGGAGGACCCGAAACCCCACACAATGGCCTTTCAAATATTCCCCAGCCCCCCCCCCCCCCCCAAAAAAAAATGGCTAGGGCACCCCTATTATAGATTTCTGGCTACGCACCCTGTACAGGAGACACTTGGAAAGACCCAACCGAGTACTGTCCAGAAGGGTCGCTATCGGAAACCGCGCTTTGTCGCTGCTGGAAGAAACAGATGCACGCCGCGTATTCAGCCAAAACGCAAGGAGTGTCGCCTGAATCCGTGCGTGAACGTATGTTTCACCGTGACTAACACGCCCGTTTCACTTTTTTGTGGTGGTTCTTAACCCGAAGGGGTCAATGACTTTTCATCGAAAAGCATAAATCAACAGGGGTTCACTGGAAACAACAATTTTAATACATATATATAAAAATAAATATGGTAATTTGTGACTTACATGAAATCCAAATGAATAAGAAATACAGAACGTCAATCACACCCCACCCACACAGTTTTTGAGTCACTTGCGGACCCGCATTCTCTGTTGTCGCTGGTTTCCCTTCCTGGTCGCTGGTGTTTGGACTTTGGTCGCCTTTTCACTTCACACTTTCACTGGGATCGCACGGCCAATAACGTATTGTCACTTTACCGGACGCCTTTGGTCTAACATTTGACGGAATGTTAATCTACCACTGCCGTTGCATGGCCACTAACGTATTGTCACTTTACTATATCGCCTTCCCTCTAACAAGAGACGGAATGTCACTCTACCACTGCGGTCGCACGGCCACTAGCTTATTGTCATTTTGCTGGACTTTGTTCACTCAAGCAGTCGCCATCAATGGGGTTAAACACTCCCTTCCATTTATATCAGAATAATGTCCATACAGGCAAAGCCTACTCCGCCTACGTACGGCTTGCCTTCTACAACAGGTAATATCGTTTACAAATTGCAAATAGCTCCCTGAGCTCAAACTTCGTGTTTCTGATCCTATTCTCATATATGGCCACCGATTTGGCCCGCGACTATTCCCATTCTAAATACGAGCTCTGCCCTTAAGTTCCAACGTGCCTTTACTTTCGAACCGATGCAGCACCTCCTCCCGCCTATAGCATGGGACCTCCTCGTCTAAGGCCCACAGTCTTACACGCCTTCAGACTGGAATAAATTTTTCGAGAAAACCCTCGATTTTTATTTCGATAGTCAGAACATTAATTCTTATTTTATATGCTTCTCTTGAACTTGGCCGCTCAGATCTATCTTAATTTAATATTCGCTTTTAAGTTCCTTTGAAAGACTCGCATTTCGGGATATCCTGACATTCGGTGACACCTAGATGCGTAATATGGGTATGTGGCCAGAACCTGTGGGATGTACTGTTTTTACCAAAATTACCTATTAACTGGCCATAATTACACAGATAACGACTGCACGAGAACACTGTCTCTCTTACTCCTTTAATCAGTTATCAAATAGCTCCTCAATGGGTTCGCCAGACGCGCGATAATGACATAAATTCCACGCTTAATTAGCAGCGCATGGACTATTGCTGGTCTGTTAAAGTGACAAATCGGTTTTCGGAGTTCATCATACAAACGCACATTCTTATACCTTTGGCCCGAAAGAGAAACATTATCAAGGATAAATACACTTTTAAACAAGAAAACGCAACTTTAAGCTATCACCTTGACAGTCACACAATAACTTATTATAACGTCATGAAAGACCCCTGCCCCCCCCCCCCCCCCCACCCAACCTCCGAGGGGAGCACATGGCTGACAATTTTCGTCATTGGAAGAGATTTACAGGAAAATTAGCCTCCCTTAATTTTGTAACGTTGTCAGTGAATGGAACGCTGAGGGTGTGAGAATTTCATATAAAAATTGAAATTTCGAAATATTAGCGACCTTGCATCATCGATGTTTGCATCATTTCACAAACTTTGGGCATTTTCCTGTGGAGTATAAAAATTCAGTTGCTGGCTTTTTACATTTTTGCCTCTATCAATTTGAGCGTTTGACTATTATTCTCTGTTTAACTCTTTTGACGCGACAGGCGACTAAAGTCGACAGACGGCAGACCGCGGAAAGGTACTGCAGTAGTCATTTTAGCCAACTGTGTGTGTCCATTTCCAAATTGTCAGTTCATATTCGTTGTTATGACAGTGCTCATGTTTAATTTTTAAAGAGTACGTTTATGACAATAGTCAGGGGAATCGCGAAGATGGCCGGTGGGGGAGACGGTAAAACGCTTTTTAAAACGTCTTTTAACCCTTTACCCAACGCAGACGATATCAAAATTTATTATTTTAAATACCATTTTTTTTTAATTTTTCAATTGCTGAAGTTGCATATTACGCCGGGGCCGATTCGTTGGGTAAAGGGTTGAACAAACATACGTATTCCTATGTTTCAGGCACCATTTATGTCCTATCCATGAACAACGATATCGTCCCTTGAAAGTATAAAGGTGCCATTTAAATATATACAGGAAATCATTTGAAAAACTGTCAATGAGATCATTAAAACATTTTTTAAAATAATAACGCTTTGGTCTAACAACCTATACTTTTTGTGACCTTAAAACACCAATAAATAAATAAATAAATAAATAAATAAATAAATAAATAAATAAATAAATAAATAGCTCTCAGAAATAGCAAAGGAAAATTTTCCTCTATTTTGTACTGATGTCCAACAGACAGCTCCCGCTTATTACAGTACGTGGAGAGTGTATTATCACTAAATCACCTGCAGAGTGGAGATTCCACCCAAGCAATAATTGCAAATTTGTTGCAAAGCATAACCAGCACCAGCAAAGTTTCAGCCAATGGACCTCCGGGTTAAACCCGGAGGTCCATTGGCTGAAACATTGCTTGTGTTTCTTGACGATATGTACAAAATTTGAAAGTTATAGCTTGGGTGATAACTCCACTCCGCCGGTGATTTAGTTACAATCCACTCTCCACGTACTGTAACTGGTTGAGTACTAGAAGCCACTATTAGGGCTTTCATAAAAATGAGGTATCAGAGCAAAAGCCAACATTTTTCTTGCTTATGTTTTATATTCAGTCAAACACAAATAATATTTTGATTATATAAATTTGTTCTATTACAAATTATTGGAGAGTGACCACCAA
The DNA here is from genome assembly GCA_031216915.1 of Pictodentalium vernedei. Lineage (NCBI taxonomy): Eukaryota > Metazoa > Mollusca > Scaphopoda > Dentaliida > Dentaliidae > Pictodentalium > Pictodentalium vernedei. The sequence goes on from CM062295.1 coordinate 689,732,130, forward strand.
AAATAATTTAGCCCTCAAGCAGTTCAAAGTAACAAAAGGTAATTACTCCTTATTTTATACTGATGTTATTCGTGTTTTCTCAACAATTACATACTTCTCAGCTGTCCGTTCCTCAGCCGTCTGATAATAACAGGGGAGATAACTTTATCGAAAGTCGATTTTCATGACGAGATAAGTCAGAATTGAATATGGAGTAAGTGTCTTGCCAAAGGACACAGTACAGGTGACGCGGGTGAGAATCGGACCGTCGACCTTCCGATCTGACGTCTGGTAAGTTAACCAATGATTTACCGCGCTCTTGATGACAACTATTGCCAAAAGAACTCTTTTTGGCCTAAAAAAGTTAAAGATCTGCTTCTCAGCCCCTACACCCCCCCCCCCCCCCCCCCCCTCACCGCATGGTCCTTTTGGTGCCGCATTCTCTCTTTTTATAACCAATACTAACTTTTAAAAAAAAATGGTTTATGTCTGATATTTTACCAAAGTTAATAAAATTGATAAATTTGTCCCTTGGGTGCAAGAAGGCTTTGCAATGCTTTAGCATTGCAAAGCCTTCTTGCACTCGAGGGACAAAATACACCACCACACTATGCTATTCTGTAAATTATGAGGCCTAAAAAATGAAACAAACCAAGAATATGAACTTTTGATGGCAAAAAAATAATTATAAAAATAAAATAAAAAAAAACGCCCGCCCACATGCAATTTTACAAAAATGGCCTGATAAACAGAAGATCTACTTTGTGGGGCCTTATCAGTGAGGAAAATTAACTCAAATGTGTTTCCAAATAAAATATTTCCCAAAACTGTTCTATGCCTCACGACAGGAAGTCAATGCGCACTTCTAATTTTTAAAGTTTCAACAGTTCACTCATACATGATGCAAAAAATACTTCAGACTTTTGAGTAGGTAGGAATGTTCGGAAATGAACAATCAACAGAAAAATCACAGGAAGTGATGGAAAAACATGCGTGTTTCTTATATGTTAATGCTTTATATGTGTTTACGGGAAATGACGCATGATGCACGAGCAAGCGGCCAAAAACGGTTCACAAAAATAATTACAAAAAAAACACCAGTTTCACCACTGCGCGTTCAAACAAGATTTGTTGCGATTTCACGCAAAAATATAATTGTCCATTATCAAATGTACAGTCAAGATTTGATTATGCCTGTGACTAACCTGTCAGCGTTTAATTTTTAAAAAATATTGTCAAGGTTAAGAGAATATAGGATAAAGGGGTATCTCGCAAACAGGTGCGTAGACTCTGGGGTGGGGTGGGGTGGGGTGGGGTGGCACCCACCCCAAAATCTCCTGATCATGGGTTTCATCGGGCAGTGGTTGGACAAGAAATTATGATATGCCAAATTGGGCAGACGTCCTTGCTTACACACGCTTTGGAGTACTCAGTTGGACAAAATCTCTTGCTTGCCTTACAAAAATATACACAGATTAGAAAGAGCAATAAATGCCCTACTCAGTATATCGGAAGAATTCCACATCCTGGGAGAGAATAACTAATAACAAATGTTTTTATGGCCATGACCTGTTGAAGGGACCCAGATGGTCGAGCACCTCCGTACCTAGCTGGTTTGTAATTGCTGTATATTTAAAATACAGTATTTTATCAATGGCTAAGCCACAGAGAGTACTCAATATCGGGGTAAGTGACGTCGCCTCATTTTATCAAAATTTTCAAATCACAAATGGGAGATAGTCCCCCAAGTTGAACTGTAATGTTGTGGGGATGTGCGTTCGCAACTGTCGTGTCTCCCCCCGGCTACGCGCCTGGCTTTCCATGGTTGGTTGGTCGCAGTAATTTGTATCCTCACAATTTAAGTCGGGAACTCCAGGGTCCACCCCAACCCCGTCATTCAACCCAATAAAAAAAACAATCTACGCAGCGGCTGTTGTGTGGAACATTGTCGAGTTGAGGTGTGGAAAAAGATTTCCAAGGTCTGTAACAAATTTTGGCATATTTTGAACAGTTTTATGTTATGTTGTAAGATTAACAGTTCAAAATGCTGAGAAATTCAGTCGATTAACTTCATCTCAATCAATACACAGGACGACACACGTGTGTGAATGCATGGGTTAATCGATATGACACGAGTGTCAGCACGGAAGGATAGAACGAGAGGCCGTAGGCCTCGAGTTTTATCCTTCCGCGATGGCAGAAGTGCCATATCGATTAACCTATTCACACACGCGTGACTTTCTGTGTTTATTTACACGCCTTCACATCTATAAAAAAAAAAAAACAATTATTAGGACACGCAGCAATTCATTTGACAACTATAAAAAAAACACATTTTATCGCCAACCAAACTTGCGAGGGGTACCTGTGTTACTATTTCGTCCTACTGGCACATAGAACACATTGGAACTCAGGGGACGATTTTTAGCTACCGCTGACGATTCAAATTGTAATTACGTTGTCTGATTTGTAGAAAATGCCAGTGAAATTTCGCTTCTATTTAAAATAGACCTTCAACGATTTCCGTTCCGCATATATTTTCATTTTCTGCATGCTTTAGTGTTGCTGTAGATGGGGATTACATAGAACAGGCGAGTAATAAAATCATTTCACAACAAATTACAAAACACTCAAATAAAATCTCCATCGGCATTTGCACGCATATTTGTAGATATTATTAATCTTTCTTTGTATGGGAAAGATGTTAAGAAAGGTGAAAGCCTGTTCATCAATCCCAATCTACTGAGAAGTAAATAAAATATGTTTAAATAAAAAAAGTTTGGACGAGTTCTCTGCTTACACTAGAATCAACGAAGGTGACAATGGTTCCTTGCCAAATTAACGGACATATTGTTATTTGAACTTTTATTAATTTTTCAATTTTTGCCTCCGAAACACAGCTTATCATCGAGCTCGTTCCATTGAGGGGTCATAAACTATATTTTGAAAGCATTTTTTTTAAATTTTACCATTCAAACATATTTTTGAAAGTCTCGTCTCCAAGTCGTGTTTGGTGAAGAGTCAAAGATCATAAAACATCCCTAAATTTCAGAATGGAGCATCTTCGCAGAACAGAATGCCCATACGAACCCATTAAGCCGAAAGAAATACTCTGGTTCACCAGTTCTGCTAAAAACAGTCGGTGTGGAGCTTTCGCGTGTATCATGTGCAAAGATTGTAATTTGGGATGTAACTGGCGCTCACGAGGTTTGACAAAGTTCAGTCAACAGAGCTCTCTATAAAGACCAGTTTTGCAATACAGAAGCAACTAAATACAAGGCGCTGCTCTTTTTCAAAATGTTTAGTGGTTTTGAATACTGCCGATTTGCTTATTTCGCATTTCAGTTATGGGTTGGAATTGTGTTTGTAGGTATAGGTTTTGTTGCGAAGTACGCTGCATGCTGTCACTATCGCCGAGAGGAGGGGATAAAGGGGCATAGGCGTACGAGCCAGGGGGGGGATTGCCCCCCCCCCCCCTGGATTCGGGCAAACCAGCTTTAAAAATCCGGACAAGGAACGACACAGAGAGAGAGGGAGACAAAGGGTCATGTATATTTGTATTCCATCCATGCAGGATTTAGGGCAAATCAAAAGGTTTGACCCCCTTCCCCCTTATATCACAAAAGCCCCATACGCCCATGTAAAAGGGCAGCTGCCCTGGGAATTGTGGTGTTTTAAAAAAAGTGAAGTTTGACCTATCGATACGTCTGAGCTAAAAAGCCGTGGAAAGGCTTTTGGTACGGGCCTCCGACGCTGGCGGAGGTGGCAAGAGTGCATAGTTGCATTACTGACCAGGTTCCATTTATATATATATAAAAAAACGCTTGTTCCAGTTTGTTGGTTTTCCATCGGCCTTTCCTGCATCGTGGTGGTCACGTTTATCTTGGGAGAAAAATGCACCATACACACAGAAATACAGGTAATAAATTACCCGAATAATAATTCTTTGGCCTTCCGCTGATTTGTCGTGGTCCTCTTACGAGGAGGCCTACATTAATTCAGTCCCCCGCCTTGCTACACACCCGCACTCTCCTTCCTTATATCCTAGCATTCAGTCAAAAAGTATTTCATAATTCCTCCCATCGGCGCTTTCTAGATCCCCACTAATTGTAAAATTGCCCCTTTCCTTGATGTCCTTCCCCATCCACTTATCCTTCAGGTTATCATCCCATTTTTCTATTAGTTTTCCAAGGAGTCTTGTTTACCAGGAAAATATTTGAGGATTCTAAAATGAAATGCTCCGGCTCACCAGTTTCGGTGGCAATCCTCGAGCAACCTTTCCGTGCTAAGGCTACTCCCCTGCTTCAGTCCCCCTTCTAGACCTTCATTAGCTCCATCGTTTGCCTTACCCACACTGCCTGTATGTTAGAGTTCTATACATGGTTAAACGCTGTTTTACACCATCTACTGTTTGGGAGGTTTACTGGATAATTCCGGTCGCATAATTTTCCCATATCTGGTCTATCCTTAAACGGCATCCGTCCGAGTTCCCCTCTAACCGCTTCTAGTGCTACAGCGTTACTTATCCGGTTATCCACCGATCCGTATCATTTTGTGGAGTCTCCAAGTTCCTCGCTTTTGTTTGATTTAGAGGGATCACATCCGTTCCATATGTTATACTGGGTAACCCCACCCTCTCCCAAATGGTTTTTCCAACGAACACCTTGTTAAAGCTATATTTCCAAGTAGTTTTTACTGATTGAGGATACTTTTCGGTTCATTCCCACAAGACCAGTTCCTTCAGACCAATTCCCACGAGGCCAATTCCCAATAGACCAATTCTCCTAAGACCAACTGATGTGTTCTACTTTTAAAATAATTCTGTATCAATTATTTGATACATTTATAAATATTTATAAATGTATTTAATGTTATTGATATTCAAGCCTGAAAATAAGCAGTCTGTCCTTTGCAGAATGAGGTCACCAGAGGGGGAATTTGCTGATGCTATCCCATACAGTGGGTCAGTTTATCCTCTGGGTACCTCTTTCTGTTTACGTCGGAGACCTTAATTCAGATTGTGGTTCACAGAGGGTAAATTTAGTGATGCTACCCCGCTGTGCAGGGTAGCATCACCAAATTTACCCTCTGGGACCTCATTTTTCAGATGATAGTCTGCTTATTTTCTGGCTTGTTGATATTTTATAAACTGAAATGTTATAAACCTATATTTTTTTGTATGTTATGCGTATAAATATTTTTTCATCAAATAAAGTGCTTATCAGTAAATAAATGTTTTCTTAATTATCCTTAATCAACCCTTAATCAATAAGAGAATGTAGTTAAGGGGAAATTGGTCTAAAGGGAATTTTTCTAGTGGGAAGACACCACATTTTCCCTTGTCTTAGGATTATTTGTTTCTGTATATGCCTCTTCCTGCAACACATAAATTCACTCCCTAGTATTCATATTCTCCCGTTTCACACACTGTTATATCCTTGCTTTCCTCTTCACCAATAGAAATTGCAAGGAAATAATTGAGTAGATACTGTCAAGAAAATACAGGAGAATGCTTCTCCTGGCACTAATTTAAAAACATTTTCTGGGGGAGAGGGGCGGACCCACCACTTATCCACTTATTGGCTAGCAGGGACAGTAACGCCCGTTCTACACTTTGCCTCCTGGCCCGAACTCGCTTCCGATGGCCCTGCATGCTGTATGAGACAAGCTCCACACCAGCCTCAATTCATGTTAAACTCCAACGATATTTGCAATAAATTTCTCGAATAACAGAAAGTTACAATTTTTACTCAATAACATTGCTTATAATCAATCACTGGAACGCGTTCAACGAGCTCGTTCCAATGAGGGCGTATAAGCCATGTTTTCCCGGGGTGGAGCGAAAACTGAATCCATAACGAACTTTGAATGGCGATATTGGTAAATATAGCGCTGGCAGGATGTGGTCGCTATGTTAATCAAATGGCCAACTCTACTCGACACAAGTTGAAGCTGACAGTGCCAATTTGCCTAAAAGTCTAGAATATTCACAGGATTACGTTTTGGACTATTGCTTACACCTCCGCATTGGAACGAGCCCCCCCCCCCCCCCCCCCCCCTCCCCAGTTGAGTTTTCCAACTTTTTTATGAAATAGGAGACCATAATTTTGGAATGATGTCTCGGAAAACGCATTGTTGGTAAATATATCGCTTTTTCTCCCCCCACTGCATGTGTAATATACGTCTGTCCAGGGTGAGATAGCAGGGAGAGACAGATGTATCCCACCCCACCCACGTGACGTTATACATTTACAACGTTATACGTTATTATGACGTTATGCATATCGTATCAGTTTCTTGCTATCAACTAATTCATATTGACGTCATCAGAATGCCGTGTGATCAAAGTTTGATGCTCTAAAACTCTTTAAACCACAAGATGCCACTGTTCCTAATTGATTTCGTGGTATATACCTTTGGTATATACATAACTTTTGCATGCTCTTTTCGATGGTGTCATTAGTTTATCAAAACAACGAATACCAAATGAGTTGATTATATCAGCACGTGACCGCCGATTACCTCTGGCTAACGTAACTGCTGTATGGTGGGGGGGGGGGGGTTATAATCCCTGATGGGTACGGGTGTGAGATGGGAAAATCTCACCCTCGGGACAAGATATTTGGTCCAGACACTCGGCAAGCCTCGTGTCTGGCGCAAATATCTTGCCCTCGGGTGAGATTTTCCCATCCCACACCCGTACCCATCAGGGATTACTATAGTCCTTGCAAAAAGTCAAGACGCTTGTTTTCATTTGTTTTGTTTTTCTCTGGGGAAGTATTGAGGATGCAGGCGAGTAGCCAGGATATCAAACTTAGGGGGTAGGGGGCAAGAGTAATATTTAGGGGGCTAGTTCTGCGATCTGAACGTAGTGGCTACCCCCTTACGTAGGGGGTAGCCTCTACGTTCAGATCGCTGAACTACTAGATGGGCATAGAGAATAGGATGTGCAGCATCATCCGAGCCACGTAATGGCGAAATGCGGGCGAGCACAAGAGTGGGGAACCCTCTCCCGCCGGGGAAAACATTTTGAAATTTGAGACAAATAAACGCAATTTCCTTGACTGAGTCCGTTTGTGTCCCACATTTATAAGTTGTGAAAGGCATCAATAATTAGGCCACATAACCGGAGGGGTGGGATAGGGGGCATTATTGAAATTTTTTTGGCGGGAGCATGTGACCCCCTCCCCTTCCCCACCCGGCTACGCCACTGTGAGGATGGCAGAGGGCGATTAAAATAAAAAAAACGCAGTTTCAGACCGAAGCACCACTTTTGCGTTTTAGTACCGTCTTCAGTGGTTAAATTCCATTTTAATCCTAAAGGTCAGAACATATCCTGAAACAAAAGCAGAACACCTCATTGACACCATATTCACTTACCTTCCTCGAGGTATTTCAGGTGTAATATTAGCGATTCGGCATTGTGAACGCCAACCATCTGCTCGAAATCTTCCCGTGTCATCTGACAGAGTTGTCTCCCGTCGATATTCATAAACTTCGTAACGTCCACATCGTGCAAGTTGTATTCGCCTTTTGCCCATTCTAGCCACTGTACTACGTGGGTAGTCCTCCAATGTTCTGGATCTATACGTGAAGATAAGATGAAGTTACCCCTAATCGAGTTCCAATCAAGTAAAATCATCGTTATTTGTTCAGTTTTCAATGATAAATGATTCAGAATCTGATTGCAGTTTTTGAGTACACCCGTGATACTTGCAGTTTGAAGACGGAACTTACACTGTATCTCGGAACTCCTATAACCTATGCATCCTTGGTCCAATATTCTGTCGGTTGAAATGATTGCGCCTTCATTATTAGTTTACAGTGCACAGTGAAAAAATCTGGTCGCCATTTGAAAATTACCTCGGGATGTGGAGATCTCCACAAGTTGATGAAGTGATATTCGAACAGCTATTACATGTAAGCACCAACGACTTCAATTTTAACTTACTGCGCGGTTTACTCTCCTTTTTGATGCTTGATTGTCAGCAAATGAGACATCTTCTTATTTTGACAAAAGGATGCGTTAGAGAGGAAAAGGAGAAATTTAGCATGTGCATATACAACTCTTTATAAAGCAATTAGTAAATTCTCAAGCTTTATCTAAGTGAACAATGTGATCTAATTTTGAGAAATCTTTTTTTCTCGCCGCCAAAGTGTTTATTGTGACCAGTTGCACAATGCGTTTCGCAAGTTACAAATGATCCGGAAATGCCTTATTCAATGCAGAATAAAGGTTTCAACACCTCTCCAAGGCAGGCACGTGTTCAAAAGTGAAGACGACGGGTATTGCGTCACAGCAATCAAGCTCAATTCTTTGGTCTACGTCAGTAAAGGACGCGAATGCCTGATGCGATAATGAATGTTTGGTTCCGGAACTACAAAACCACGCATTTCCAGTATTTTATCAACACCCCTTTGATGGATTGTTAGTAAGTCTTTAACTCGGGGAGCAATTTTTGTAACAACTGCTGAATACACGAGTTTCAAATCGTAATTGACTCTATTTCCCTGCAAGCTCCCTGTAAGCTTTCAACTTGCAGAAGTTCGTGAGTTCATTCACTTACCCTTTATCTCACGAAAGTTCAAACCAGCCAAAACAATTCACAAAAATCACTATCAAATTTGATTAATTTCTCATTTTTGTCTAAAAATATAGCTTATGACCCCTTCAGGTATCAGTGAGGTATATTTTTGAGGCAAAAAAAATCTCTTGTTCAAGATATTTGTTTTCTATTTTTTCGCAAGTGTCGTCTGCTCTTCTGTCGTAAGGGTTAAAGTAATCCTCAGTACGCCATCGCTTTCATATATTTGAGATATTAACTCCTTACCCACTGTTGTCAATATATCAGGGTTCAAAATAAGCGGTGTCGCGTCGCTTTTTGCTATGCAAAACTTTCAAAAAGCTACACAATGTTCAATTATGTATAGCATTTTGCGATACAAGATAATCAACTGCAGCCTAATAGGCTGCAGTTGATTATCTTGTATCGCAAAATGTAAATGAAAATTTGCAAACAAATTTGAAAACTAGTTCACTGATGCTTTACTTCTGATTGAGAAAAATTCCAGGCATAACTCAGATTAACTCTCCATCAAGCATCATTAGCAACTTCATATGTAAGATGAATTCTGTTGGTTTAAATTCTTCCTGTTTTTACAACATTTTGCATAAAATGTCCATTAAAAATAACTTCAAGCCCATCAAATTAAAAATCCCAACTTCCATTTTGTGAACTCTGTTAAACAACCACGACATCATTTGAAAATATTCAAGTCCAAGAACCCTTAAAGGCAGTTCAGTTAAAAAAAACATAGTAAATGTTTCATGTGTTGCAGATCATTTGGAAATGCCCAGAAATGGATGGAAACTATTCTATCTACTTAGAAGAATTCAATACAAAACTGCATAACATAACTCCGGTATACAAAAATAGCTATGCAATTTTTACAAAATGCTATTCATTTTTTGGAAATGTGTAGCATTTTGCTACGCATAGAAAAAAGTTATTTTGAGCACTGCAATATATCAAGCAACAAATTTTTCTCGTAATGCAAAATTTAACTAATTTAATCTTATTTGACAGAGCTCAATGAGCTCTGTCAAAGAAGATCGAATTGGTTGAATTCCCAGTTTATTTATGAGAAAATTTGTTGCTTGAAATTGTTATATTGCGACATCAGAGTTCAGAAGGTTAACACTATTTCCATCCATGACGTAATCGTTTTAATAACCAGAATAAAAAATGTTTCTTGAAATATTTTTGGCACAACATTGATTCGTTTTGTTTTTGTGACTTCCTATTAAATCAATGTATGGCTCCTTCTAGAAGCCATGCGTTTCGGACATTCCCTCCAGGTCATTTTCCCATGAGAGTTCTCAGTAGTGACATCTTGAGTGGAAATTTTCCCCATCAATAATTCAAAATAGGACATTTCGCCCTTGAACACTGAACCACATTCGTAAATATTAATATTTCATTTTAATTGATAAACAAGTAACGAAAAATCAAGTAAATTTATTTACCTCCAATATATTTTTTTAAAATGTTTATTTATTTATTTATTTATTTATTTATTTATTTATTTATTTATTTATTTAAGTCCGAATACCCAAAGAGAACAACCTAGCAACCACGAGTAACTGTCGGACTCTCCAAGTTAGTAACCCGCCAGAAGCAGAGTTAGCATCTCTTCAGACCATTGATGTGCAGTACGCTTTACCACACTGCGATACGGTATTCCACTTAGTGCTTTGGGGTTACGTGTCTTGCCCAAGGACAAAACGCGGATGACGCGGGTCAGGACCGAACCAATCACATGGCTGATAATTTTCGTCATTGGAAGATATTTACAGGAAAGTTAGTTTCCGTTAATTTTCTAACACTAAGGGTTTGGGCATGTCAAATAAATTTTCAAATGTTAGCGAAGTTGTATTATCGATGTGCGCATCATTTCACAAACTTCATGCATTTTCCCGCAGAGGAGTATAAAAATATAGAGGCAGGATTTTTTTCCTGTTCATAAAACAAACAGTGTTGGATTTGTAACGTATAAAACAGACACTGTCTTTTCCATTTATATAAATGTCCAGGTTATACGATTTGCTATTTTATCCTGGGAAGAATAAAACTTGCAAACAAAGAGCCAAGATGGACGCCTTTCTGCGTGTGGTGGGTGTGATGCTGATAGATATTCTTAATGGCGGATTATCTTTGAAGTAGTTGCTGCTAATTAGCTTGCCATCAAAAACCAAGTTTCCTTTTGTAACTTTCAATAAACGAGAACAACAGACAGCTCAGACAGCTGTCTGTTGTTTTCGTTTATTAAAAGTAACAAAAGGAACCTTGGCTTTATTTTCTACTAATGTCAGAGGTATTTTCTCAACAATTACCTCTTAATTGGACCTTCCGCGGCTGTCTAATAATTACAAGGGAGATAACTTCATCAGAAGTCGATTTTCATGACGATATAAGTCAGGGATGATCTTTCGATTTTACGTCTGGTACTCTAACTAATGAGCCACCGCACTCACACTATATTAGATTGCAATAAAAGTGTTTGACTCTGGTTCAACACAGAGAGCACTCCTTCGTCTTGCTTGCTGCATTAAACCCATTTAAGTTACCGGTAATTTTTTTTTTTTTTTTTTTTTTTTTTTTTTTAGGGTTTAACGACACAGTAACAGCCAGGGTCATATCATGTCGGTGACAGTTTTACGGGTGGACGAAGCCGGAGTACCCGGAGAGAGCCACCGAGCAACGACGAGCAACTGTCAGCTCTCCAACATCGTAACTCTCAACTCTGCACCGCGGCACAGACAGGGTTAGATTGGTTGAAGACATGCGCACCATAGACGTGCAGTACGCCTTAGTACACAGCGTTATCGTGCCCCCATGTAGGCAATCGGGGTTAAGTGCCTTGCCCAAGGACACAACGCGGGAGCACGAATCAGTCGCTGAAATGGTCACCCATCCAACTACTAACCGCGCTCGACGTTGCTTAACTTCGGTGATCTGACGAGAACCGGTTACCGCGACGCCACCGCGCCCCCATCGGTAAGTTACTCGCTTTCCAAAGTATAATATAATGTGTATGTAGATCGGATATAAATGCACAATGGGCAGCCTTGGTAAGTTGCACGCCCATTTGTTTTGATTTGTAACTTAATCATGTCTCACCAGAGCGACATTTCCCCGTTCTTCTCATAACACGAAGAGCGGAGATTATAGAGACTCGTCCTGATTATTTAGCTATCAGAGGTATAAAATTCACCAAAATCAACGAGAATATGATTCTTCAGTAACAAATTTGATAATGTTGCCGGGAAGACCCCCGGCATGTTGTCGATGGTTACTAAAATGATGAGCCTTCCGTCCCCCTGTACTTCTTAGCCCTTTACCCAACGAATCGCCCGCATCCGCCCGTGTAATATGCAAATTCAGCAGCTGAAAAAAATATTATTTTTCGAAAAATTTCAGCAAAACCATATCATGTGACCCCTCTTTGGAACGAGCTCGTTGAGCTCGTTCCAAAGAGGGGTCACATGATATGGTTTTGTTGAAATTTTTTGAAAAAATTCAAAAAATGATATTTAAAATAATAATTTTTGATATCGTCTGCGTTGGGTAAAGGGTTAATTCCAGAAAGCATCACTGCTAAGCAACCATCAACCCTCTCTTCATCTCCTCATAAATGTAAAGGAACTCATTAATTAATCTAAAGAGTTTAGCAATAAATGAATCGTTTTATCTTCGATACACTTATTCATGAAAATGACTACAAATATTACCAAATATATCGTCCATTGAGTGCAACAAGATACCATCTGCAAAGTCTTAGCATTGCAGATGGTGCCTTGTGGTACTCAAGAGACTATGTTTTGTTTGACAGAGACGGAGGTCTGTCAAACAAAATATAACGGGTAATTCCAACTCTCACAAAACGCACCCCACCCCGCCCTCTCGACTGAATTGAAATTCGGTTAAAAGTGTAGAGAGTTTGTAAGAATACAAATTCATTATGGCTACAAATGCCTTTGGTTCTCGGGCAATCCCTCACTGAAATTGAACTTCCTCGTTGAATGTTTTTACTGGCCTGCAGTGTCTTCAAGAATTATTAAGAAATCGTGAGACTTCAATATTTTACCTTTTCTGATTGATGTTTACGTATTTGCATGCGTTTGCAATAAAGCACGATTGCGCACCCAAAGCTTGAGAGCGAACCTAGTGGCTACTATGCACCCCCCCCCCCCCCCCCTATACCATGGTGAAAAGTAATTTGCACCATGGGGGGTGAAAAGTAATTTGCACCAAGGTGAAAATTTGAAAAAAAATAATAATGCATGTCAGGTACGGGCCGCCGTACATTTGCCCTAAGTGTACATTACATTCACCTTCCACGGACGGATGCACTTTTCTGCTTGTTGCTGTCGTTCGTCAGTTCACAAGTTGTGCCCGTGTCAAAATGAATTTGATTGGTCAATAGCTATCTCGTTTAAAGAACTTAGCTATCTCGTTTAAACGACTTAGCTATCTCGTTTAAACGAGATAGCTATCTCGTTTAAACGACTTAGCTATCTCGTTTAAACAAGATAGTAGGAAAACATAGAGTGTCGCTTCCACGATGCCGTACGATTGAAATACAGCGTTTATTTATTATATTTGTTTCGTAAACTCTCAGTTTGCTGTTTTTCAGAAAATAACTCGGGTATTATGTGGACGGTATATATTTCTCGAAAAAGGAGCGTAAATATAACAAACAATCAAATGTAAAAATTAAAATAAATCCCTCCGCCCCCATTGATTTTAACAATTAAATTTCCGAGTACCAAATGTATTTTTTTAGTTCGATCTATTAGTGAACTCAAGTTTTCTATTTCGAGTTTCTAAAATGGTCGCCTCGACAATCATTACACATCAGTGACGTCACGTGACCCTCATTTGAGACTGACATGATTGTGAGTTGGTAAAGATATGACTCCTTTCCAGCGAGTCAGAATTGATACACAAACTTTAGTTATGGCTGACAATTTTCGTCATTGGAAGAGATTTATGGATAGTTAGCTCCCCTTAATTTCCTGAAGTTTTCAGTAAATTTAACACGATGAAGAGTATGGGAATTTCATTTAAAGATTGAAATTTCGAAATGTTAACCCTTTACCCAACGCAGACGATTTCAAAATTTATTATTTTAAATATAATTTTTTAAATTTTTTCAAAAAATTTCAACAAAATTCTCGTTCCAAAGAGGGGTCACATGATATGGTTTTGTTAAAAAAATTTGAAAAATAATATTTTTTCAGCGGCCGAATTTGCATATTACGCGGGCGGATGCGGGCGATTCGTTGGGTAAAGGGTTAATGAATTTGTATCATCAATGTGCACATCATTTCACAAATTTTAGACATTTTCCTGTAGATTAGTATTAAAAAATACAGGATCTGGCTTTTTTACAATTTTCCCCCTATGCATTTCAACGTTTGATTAGTACTCTGTTGAAATCCCTTTTAAAATAAGAAAACTGCGTTGTCACCATCTTTTGATGTTCTGTAATTTTTTTCTGCTCATTATATCAACAGTGTGTGCATAATGACATATAATACAGACACTCTCCTTTCCGTTAATATAAAGGTCTAGGAGGTTAGATTTTCTACTTTTTTTCCTGGGAAGAATAAAAAGCTTGCAATTATTGTAAAAACACATTCGCAAAACAAAGAGCCAAAGTGGACATTTAGTGTTGATAGGTGTAACACTGATCGATATTCTTAACGAATGATTATCTGTGAACTAGTTCCATCAAATTACCTTGCTATAAAAAGACAAGTTTTCCCGTTGTTACTCCTAATAGGCGAAAACAACAGACAGCTCTGAGAGCTGTCTGTTATTTTCGTCTATTCAGTGTAACAAGAGGAAAGTTGACTGTGTTTTCTCCTAATGTCATAGAGGTTTTCTCAACAATTACTTGTTCATTAATGGGCCTTCTTCGGTCGTCTAAGAATTCCAGGAGAGATTATTATTTTCCATTCTGGTGAGGGTGTGAGATGGGGAAATCTCACCCGAGGGCAAGATATTTGGGCCAGACACGAGGCTCGTCTCGAGGGTGAGATTTCCCCATCTCACATCCACCCCCATCAGGGATAATTTTTCCCCTACCAAAACACCCTGACGTCATCAAAAGTAATTCAGGGGCACGTGCAGCTCTATCGAACGATTTTGTTGTCCATTTCTGAAAAAAAACTGATTTGCTTATCGGAAAGAGTGCACAAAAGGTATGTATATACCAGGTATATACCACGAAATTAACTCCCAACGCCGGTAAGAGAGGGGTGAAAGATTTGTGACGAAATGAACATTGACACATTCCGATGACGTCATATTAAGAATTCTGCGATGTATTCGCATAACTTCTCGATGGAAATTTCGTGCAACCCCTCCATTCATAATGGCGTTCACCCCAAAATTCATGTAAAAGAGTCAAGTGTCCTTTGGTTTTGCGGTCTATGTTTCTATTTCTATTTTCTTCGACTAAACTTGTCTGCTAATATTTCCGAAACGTGACCGGCGATGATTGAATAGTCCTGCGCTCATTAAATATACTACTAAGCCGGCCATGTGGGTCGTGTGAGACAGATATCTACATCACATTGCCTTCTCACATGGGACACGCATATTTTGTATAGGAAGGGGGGGGGGGGGGGGGGAGAAAACTCTATCGAAAGTCGATTTTCATGGCGATAAAAGTCATGGATGGATTATGAGGATCTATTTGAATTGTGTGTGTTATATGAGTCAATATCAAATTTCGTCAAAATTTATGTCATAGGGGCAGGGTTAATACAACTGAAGCTAATATGTCATAATTATTGCTTCCTCGGTACATCTTTGTCAGTGTCAACGGATGCATACACAACGAACATCATGTACACGGAAATTCCGGTACTTGAGGCATGTAATATAGCCGAATGTGCTGAAAATATCCTGTCTCCCAGTATAGTTTTACAGATTCATCGCACATTTATGGTGCCTTATGACTCTTTAATAAAGACAGTCTTCAGTATATCTGCCAACATTGAACTTATACAAGTAAACATTTGTGACAAATTTTGTCTCAAAAATCCATGTCGCTCCTGTAGCGAGCTGGTATTGAAATGAAATAATGAGGTATCCTATGTCGTTTTCATTTCGTCATTTCTACCCTGAAACGCGGCATACGTGCTGTGATTGAAAAGATATGATTCTTTAAAAGAAGATCAAACACATCAAATAATTCACGTAATAGGTTGGTTGACCCCCTGTCGTATTTTTCAACATCGTCTTCAAACTAGAGCATTTTTTACCATAACGTTTAAGGATATATTTGTTTCAAATAAATGTTTTCAAAGCGACTAATATGTGTTCTTCATATTTCCCTATTTCCGCCATTGTCGGGGAATAAATCACTGTCTTGTCGTGACTGAAATGGTCAGTATTTCTCTCGTATAATGGTCCATGCCCTGACAATCCAAAATGTTACGCGAGGTATCAAAAAAATTACCTGCTTGAACAAATGATAGTGAGCGAGAAACTAAATGGATCTTCATCGTCACATCCACGAAACAAGTTAAATGATTTGTAGCTGAGGTAGCTCAGCCCATTCAGTTATAATGCATTGGTGGTCAAGGGTTACTAACGTCTTTGGCATTAGGATTTGTAAAGTATCTGTTACACGAAGGACGTTATTCTGTTATTTTAAAGACATTTCCACGCAGTAAGTTCATTTCCCATCATAAGTGGCATTTTAAACTGTGTTAGCGAGAATGAGGATGCTTTTTTTCTATCGCGTAACTTCAATGAACTAGTTACGAGAGATAACTGCAGCCTATGCGAACCACAAATCAAGTGCTCGTTTCATGTTATCAGAAAGACCTAAAGTTTCAGTTTTCAGAGAGTGAGAGAGAGGGAGAGATCCGTAAAACGCCCACCCGTATAAACTTTAGAGCTCAGAACAAATCTAATGGAGCCAACAGCAAATATTTTTGTCTGTAAATCACGGGTAATACCCAGTGGTCCATAAACAAAAACATGTGTGCTTCATATTAACCCTTTACTTAAGTAACGGCCAAACCCGGCCAGCACTATTCTCAAAAATCGCCAATTAATTTTCATTATTTTTTTCATTTTTTGTCTCAAAAACATAGGTTATGACCCCTCGTTGGAACGAGCTCGTCGAGCTCGTTCCAACGAGGGGTCATAACCTATGTTTTTGAGACAAAAAATGAAAAAAATTAGTTATTCAAGAATTATTTTTGCAAGTGTCGTCTGCTTTTCAGGTTAGGTAAAGGGTTAATGTTTTATAATCGGCGAGTTTATAGTCGGGTGGAATCCTGTTGGGGGCGTTTTTTTTTTCAAAGGGCGTCTCACTTGATGTTCTGTACACATATGGACAACAATACAAAATAAACTGAAACGGCCGAAACACTGACGTCACAGGAAGGGCAGATAACTGTTTCTTATTTCATCAAGGTGCAAGCTGATTTTTTCTGAATTCGCATCAATGTTCCAATGACAAATATTTTACTTTAACAAATTTCTACCAGGTGTCCCCAGAATTTGTTAAAGATAACAGAGTGGGTAGTAAGATCGGGCCAACTAAACCTGTTTAGGAGCTATTAGTTTTAGGAGGTTAGTCGAAATTAGGGTAGTATTAGGGTTAGGAGAGGGGTGGGGTTAGGGTTAGGGGTAGCCCCAGGGCCGGGCTAAAGGTGCAGGGGGTTTGGACCCAGTGGGGTGGGGGTTGGGGTCAGGGGTGGGGTTTTAGTTTTTATAGCCCCTAAACCAAAACATAGCCCCTAAACCTTTTGGTCCGGCTAGGGTGGGGTTAGGGTCAGGGGTGGGGTTGGGGTTGGGTTAGGGGTAGCCCCAGAGTAGATCTTAACGTTGGGGTGGGTTAGGTCCCTGGGGGTGGGGGTTAGGGTCAGGGTGGGGTTTTAGGGTTTAGGGTCAGAGTAGGGTAGGGTTAGGGTTAGGGTGTGGTTTTTGAGTGGATAGGGCGGGGTTAGGGTTAAATATAAGTTCTAGGGTGGAGGGGTGGGGTTCTGGCTAAAATAAGGTGATGGAGACATAAAATGTTTTTTTCGAAGCCCTTAAACCGAAATAGTTGGAACGTCCGGCGGTTGTAACATGTCAGATTAGAAGGGTAATGAAGTGGGGATGCTGGTAGATAGTGAGTGGTGGGTTGATGATCGAGGATCGTGTTCGTTGGAGTTGAACAGTTCTGGTATGATAGCCCGTGAAATATGTGAAGAGATTTATTGCAGGGTGTATGACAGAACGACAGGTGGTGGAATGGTGAGGAGTCAATGGACTAAAGTTATATGGCGGTTGGGAAAGTTGAGTTGTTGGAAGCTGGTGCCGAATTCGGTGTGAAGAGAGATGGGGAGAATCTGCAGGTAAATAGTGGTCTACTGGATAACAGAGTTTTGTTCGATGAAAAATAATGGTATGAGTTTGTGGAATAGGCGAGGGAAGTGAGTTGGCGAAAGTTAGTTGCGAGGTCGGCTGATGTAGCAAATCAACTGAGAAGGGAGATAGAGTGGATATGTTGATAGATAGTGGTGAACTTGGTGATATAGGTTTGTGTGCGTTGGACACTAATGGCAGGGCTCAAAATAAGTGGTTTCGCATCGCTATTTGTTATGCAAAACGTGCTAAAAGCTATACAATTTTCAATTATATATAGCATTTTGCGATACAATATATTCAACTGCAGCCTAATAGGCTGCAGTTGAATATCTTGTATTGCAAAATGTAAAAATGAAAATTTGCAACAAACTTTTCAAGCTAGTTCACTGATGCTTTACTCCTGATATAAGATTAACTCTCTGTCTCGCATTAGCAACTTCATATGTAACGTGAATTTTATTGGTTTAAATTCATCCCGCATTGTTTCTGAGTCAAAGTAACTTTAAGCCCATCAAATTAAGAAATGTTATGCATTTGGAAATATCTGAGTCCATGCAGTTGTTAAAGGCAGTTCGGTTGAAAAACATAGCTGGAATGGATGGACATTATTCTATCTGCTCAGAAGAGTTCAAAACAAAACAGTATGGCATAACTCCGGTATACAAGAACTGCTATGCAATTTAAACAAAATGTTATTCATTTTTCAGAAATGTGTTGCATTTTGCTACGCATAGAAAAAAGGTATTTTGAGCCCTGACTAATGGTATTTTAGCTGATACAATCTGAGGAGATTTATTGCAGGGTTCATAATGGCATGAAAATCGATGGAATGTGTGAGGGTAAGATGATATTAAGTCGTGTAAGAAGGACGAAAATGGCATGACGGTCGAACTGGAGGTTACTATTGAAGGCCCGGTTGCTGAAAGCTTTAGTATAGAGATGATGCGTGACGAAGAGTTGGGTACCGAACCAGATTACGTAGATCAGTGTCAGGTTAATAGATGTGTTGACCAAACCGAACAGGTGGTTGATGGAGGTATGATTATGTACCTTCCGAGTGTATCAACAAATGCGTACTGGAATAGTATGAGAAGTTCCTTTACCCTGGGTGTGTTCAGAAAGTATCTGAATGTGAACTTCTTATTAAATACATACACGAAGTGGGTGAGTCGGTTCCTTTGACATCCATATTTGTATGGTTTTATTGAGAAAGTTGAAAGATGTTACAGGTATTGTTACCCCCAAAATTCTTAATTTTCCGACCTTTTTTACCTGCTATGTTAGGTAAAGGGTTAAAGATGTGCATATCTTTGTTGTAATCCATCACATGACTACAGCATTGAGAAATTTCCTAGTTGAAATAATTTGGGAGCCAAAACCCCGAATCGTCATCCGAAAAGTAGTTGCTAATTGTTGTTGCTTAATTTTCCGACCTTTTTTACCTGCTATGTTAGGTAAAGGGTTAAAGATGTGCATATCTTTGTTGTAATCCATCACATGACTACAGCATTGAGAAATTTCCTAGTTGAAATAATTTGGGAGCCAAAACCCCGAATCGTCATCCGAAAAGTAGTTGCTAATTGTATTATCCATACTTTAAATTGAAAACAACATATCTTTTATCAGGGGCGGGGGGGGGGGGTTGTGGGGGGGTGGGGGCGGTGGCTCATTAGGTAGAGGTGCAGGCTGCAAGCCGAGAGGTCCTCGGTTCGAATCCCACCTGCGGCAACCACATTGTGTCCTAGGGCAAGACACTTCACCCCCATTGCCCATGTGGGGGCACAGTGACGTCGTGTACTAAGGCGTACTGCACGTCGATGGTGCACTTGTCTTCAACCAATGCTAACCCTGGTTTTGTGGAGTTAGTATGTTGGGGAGCTGACAGTTGCTCGCCGTTGCTCGGTGGTTCTCTCCGGATACTCCGGCTTCCTCCACCCGTAAAACTGTCACAGTCATGATTAGCCATTGTGCAGATATATGTGGCCTTAAACCCCAATAAATAAATAAATATATATCTTTTATGAGAAAGTTTTGAAAGGCTAAGCTAGGCTTTATAACACCTTGAAATCGTCTCAACAGCAACGTGTGCTTTACCGTCATTTACATGTGCATCATACTCCTTTACTTTACAACTAGATATACATGTATATATATCTGAATTCACTCTCTGTCGCATAACATGCATCTCAACATACCTTCTTTACCATATGCAGATGCATTTGGTAACATAATCTTCTTTGCTATCGGTTTCTCGACTCTAGCACAGTGTTTTGCCTTCAAGTCAAAATCACTGTGCTAGAATCGAGAAACCGAAATAGGGAACGATTATGAATAGACTTCAAGGTCAAAGAAGATATTAACCCTGTGAACCCTGGTGGTATCTTCCATGTCAGTTCATATGCAGCAATTAGAAGAGTCCATATTCATTATTTGGGAGTAGACCAATCAATATTTTCAACGTGCAGCCTTTGGGCTGCACGTTGAAAATATTGATTGGTCTACCCCACCCTTAAATTAGCAGGCATCCTACTTTATGAAAGTATGGCGTACCGTGTCCCTGGGCCCATATTATTTATTTATTTATTTATTTATTTATTTATTTATTTATTTATTTATTTATTTATTTATTTATTTATTTATTTATTGGTGTTTAAGGTCATATATTTCTGCACAATGGCTAATCATGACCATCACCCTGGGCCGGTAAAGCGACTCTGGTGTTCAAAGGGTTAAGCATCTTTATGGGTTACGTAGTTCATAATTTCATTTAAATTTTTTGTGTTACAGCATGTGATAGATATGAGTGCACATGTATTTATAACCGTGTGGAGTAGATAGGAAAAGTATCCGTCTGTTGGGGGAAATGTGTCTGTAGTGTAACGCTAATGTCTCCAATGTAACACAAACCATGCTAAGCGTCTGAATAGCAACCACACACCAGCTGGGGCATGTATTCTCGCACGAAATTCCGGAATAATGCATTTGCTTTGATGTGGGAGCTATGTTATTTCCATTCTTGCTCTATGTATGAATCGCCACTTTGTATGCGTGTTTCCATCCCACAACACCGATGTCTTCACTGTAACCTACAATATTTCAATATTCAGAGACCATTCCTATAACATGTCAATTTTTTATTTTCTGGGTGTATTCTATTGGAAAGCTCAGCGGCCTGTCATTTACTGGAATCAGAAAGTGTCCACACTGTAGCGGAATACGGCTTTCGTGTTGGGCTCATGTCTTGAAATATACTTCAAATCTAGTTTTTCCTTGCTTTTGTTGGGCACCAAATGCCTTATTAAATGTTGCATTGAACAAACTTTGTAAGAGTCAGCTACCAAGGTAAAATAAAGTTTGATCTTCTGTTGGAAGCCATTTATTAAGTTTAAACTTGAACCAAAAGAGTTCCCTATC
The DNA here is from genome assembly GCA_031216915.1 of Pictodentalium vernedei. Classification (NCBI taxonomy): domain Eukaryota; kingdom Metazoa; phylum Mollusca; class Scaphopoda; order Dentaliida; family Dentaliidae; genus Pictodentalium; species Pictodentalium vernedei. The sequence goes on from CM062295.1 coordinate 689,753,465, forward strand.
GAAAACTCACTATAAGCCGGGCGAATGTTTCCTTATTCCATGCAGTACAACTGGATACTGTATTTAACTTTCAAAGTAACTCTATATCGGCTATGGGAAAATTGAGAATCTCGATTTATCTGATAACCATAGAGTATAACAACCGTTGTATATACTTGAAGTATATACAACGGGTGTTGTATATAATTATAATTTATGCGAACGACCTCTGACCTCTTTCAATTCCATTTTCATTCATTCATTCATGAAACATCGTTATATCACAGGGCAGGTTTTAATTGTACGCTTATTGCACTTTGTCAAAATCCTCTGATGGTGTCATTTCTTATTTATTTTGCTTCAATCAAGGCAACCTAAAATTTTGCTTCAAAACATTGTAGAAATTACTTGAATGTTAATAGTAATTAGTATGCGGCGACTGCGAACTATTTATAGTCACGGCCTCGATCAAAAGTACTCGCGGAACTGCGCTAATTAAAAGTTCGTCTGCTCTACCTGAAAAAAAACACTTCGAAAAAATTGTAAACAAACGCAAAATTATTTGTTATATTGGGACTACAGCATAAAACACGGAAGAAAACTGGAACTATGTCAAAAAAAGAATAACTCTACTGAAACACCGTTTTGTTACTGTTAATAAAATAGTTGAAATTTATTTTGTTCCAGCGCAGTTACATGATGCAAGAAGTGCAATCGCACTTTACAATCGCCGTCATCGATTTTGTAATGTAAGGGACACAACTCTATGCGTCTTGTCCTATTTCTTTTGTCTCGTAGACTGGTTTTCTTTGGAGGCCCGTGGGAAGCATATATAAGTCGGGTAGACGCACGAGACGGGTGTCTGTTTGTTATCAGATAAAAACAATAAACATATAGTGTGTTTTTATATTTGTGTTATACAACTCGTTGAAATATGGTTTATTTTTTCTCGGCGAAGCCTCGAAAAAATAAACCATATTTCAACTCGTTGTATAACACAGATATAAAAACACACTATATGTTTATTGTCTATATATATATCACCGTCACAGTAAAGATATAACTGTGAGACTGTCAGAAATCAAAGCATCATAATTCCTTCACAACGCATGTTTAAGCGTGCAATGTTGCAGTTTCGCCATGATAAATGTCCCCACATTCCCAAATAATAAAAAGATTTTCCATCTTTCTGACGTTAATTTTGCCATTTTACACTTCTGAAATTTTAACCTAAATTGCTTTTGACTCATATAATGGAGCTCATTGTATTTAAGCAATAAAAGTGATACTGTTAGAGCTGTAGGTTAACCGAAACCGAACCGAGGTTTTTAGGTTTTTTTTAAAAACCGAAACCGTCGACATCCCGTAATCTAAGGTTTTTCGTTCTTTATTAAATACTCTCTTGCTGCAGAATTTCACAGAATGTAGTCATCCCAGAGTAGTGAGAGTACCCAGACACTGCCGATGGCAGTGTCTGGGTACTCTCACTACTCTGGGAAGGCTACATTCTGTCAATTTCCGACATTTCAGTTGAGTTGTGATTGCAGCTTTCCTCAAGTTGCGTGTAGGTGTCAGACCTCGAAAAATGGCCAAGCACAATAAAAGTTCTGAAACTTTAGGTAATTATTATATTGGCCTTCCTGATTCTTCATGTATTATAGCTTATTTCGGCCATTCATTGAGTTTCACTCAATTTCATTGCCGTTCAGTTATGACTCCGGACATAAGAATGAGTTTTATTGAATTTTATTTGGCCTTATGAACAAACCGAAAACCGAACCGAACCGAGGTTTTATTCCACCTGAAAAATCAAAACCGAAACCGAACAAGAAATTTAAAAACCTACAGCTCTAGATACTGTATTTGGCGATATTGTACCTTCTACACATTTCAGAGAATTTAATTCCATTTAAAACGTCACGTGCACGCTGAGTACATACTATTCACTGTCAGGTGAAGTCTAATCACGGCTGACTGTAAGAGTGATCTCCACTTTGTAATCGATAAGAATTATTCTGTTACAATTTGTTTGTGACCTCCTGTGGTATACAGTGTCAGTAAATTCCATATCAGGAGAGCTTCGTTGAGTATGAAGTTTGATGACCACTTATTTATTTATTTATTGATTTATTGATTTATTTATTTATTTATTTATTTATTTATTTATTTATTTATTTATTTATTTATTTATTTATTGGTGTTTAAGGTCACATACTTATGCACAATGGCTAATCGTGACCGTGACAGTTTTACGTGTGGAGGAAGTCGGAGTACCCGGAGAGAACCACCGAGCATCGACGAGCAACTGCTAGCGCCTCAACATTCTAACTCTGTTCAAACTCAGCTCAAGCAGGGTTACAGCGGTTGAAGACATGTGCACCATCGACGTGCAGTACGCCTTAGTACACGGCGTCATCGTGTCCCCATGTATGCAACTGAGATAAAGTGCCTTGCCCAAGGACATAACGCAGGTTGTCCCGGACGGGGATATAACACGGGACCTCTAGCATAGATGTCCAACAGTCTACCACTGAGCCACCGCGCTCACAATGACCACTTATATACAATATCAAGGCACTAACCAGGCGCGTAGCCAGGATTCTATAATGGGAAGGGGGGAGGGGGCTAGATAGTTTCTTTTTTTTTGGGGGGGGGGGGGTCAAATATGATATTTGAAAGGCCGTTGTGTGGGATATCGGGTGGCCTCCCCTAGTCCGAACTGGGACTTACCGGAGGGGCCTAATTAGGTCTAGTCACCAATCCCCGAGAAAAGTTTGCAAAATTTAGTGCATTAACCCTTTGAAGCCCAGCGGCCACTATGCCGGCCCAGAAGCATGATACGTCATAATTTCCTTAAGTAGGATGGCTGCTGAGTGAATGTGTGGAGTAGACCAATTAATATTTTCAACGTGCAGCCCCAGATAATAAATATGGACTCTTCCAATTGCTGTCATTGAACTGACATGGAAGATACCACCGGGGTTCAAAGGGTTAAGAGCGAATCCGAGGCATTTGTAGTGTGTGTTGTCCCAACACTGGAGACCATTTTGGGGTAGTATGTTGTGTATGTGGCCAATGTATTTTGTTTTTGGGGGGGGGGGGGGGAGAGGGGTGGGGGAATTTTAAGGGCCCAAGTTCCTCCTATCCCTCACCTCCCCGTAGCTACGCTTTTGCCACTAACAGAGTGTGTAACTAATGTATATTCGGTGCGTGGGTTGTAATATTTAAAAACACGGGGGTTGGAGACCATAACCTCATCTGCACCCTTCCACCATAATTAAATAATCGAACTATGTAACTAATTTAAAGGATATGAAATTTGAAGCCATTAGCGTGAGTAGGTGTTAAGCATCTTAAGAGCGAAGCGGCTGTATATTTGGGTTAAAAGTTAAGAACTTCCAATACATTTCTCTCTAATGCGTAGAAGAGATAACAACTTTGTCCTCGAGAAATGAAAACAACTTAGCTTGAACCACTTATATTTCATTTCGAGTTTGAACCATTGACCTATTGTGCGACTTTCAAACTCGATCAATCAGTGCAAGCCGTGCCGACTCACATGTGTGTCAGCGTATTCTTTCCAGACGTAGCGGCAGGGGCGCAGCTATGGAGGGGTGTAGGGAGTTACACCCTCCAATAATTTTCTAGTCGGGACAATTTCATTCGCATAGGAGTCATAGATATCCATACGCGCTTGACGTCAATTATAAACTTCTTACGGAATTGATTTGCTTCCTGGACGTACATACACTCATCCGCGCCAAATGTGGTTGCAAGAAGTACCAAAACCCACCGAAGAAACAAAACAAATGAGTCTTTATGTAATCATTAAGCAGTTGAATTTTTTGAATTTTGATTTTATTTTTTTTTAAATTCAACAAAACCATATCATGTGACCCCTCATTGGAACGAGCTCGTCGATCTCGTTCCAATGAGGTGTCACACGATATGGTTTTGTTGAAATGTTTGGAAAAATTTTAAAAAACAAAAATTAAAATAATAAAGTTTGATATCGTGTGTGTTGGGTAAAGGGTTAATGTGTTTCTTACGTTGCTTCGTCGCCATTTTAAAATTTCAGCTTGGCGCCGCTTTATATTTTACAATTTATATAGTGTCCAGAGGTCTTCACAAGCCAGTTAATGTGACAAATTGAAGAACCAAATCATGTGTATGTATGGTTCCTTGTAACCAAATTTGGTTCCTCCACCTGGACAAACCAGTTTTGATTCCTGGAGGAAGCAAAATTTCTTTGTGTGAATGTTACACACACGAGAGGGACCGCGGTGTCTCAGTGGTTACGGCATTGGATTTCAAACCGAAAGGTCCATGGTTCGATCCCCACCAGGGGTAACTTGTGTCCTTGGGCAGGACACTTAATCCCGATTGCCCATGTGTGACGGTGACGCTGTGTTCTAAGGCGTACTGTACGCCGACGGTGCACCTGTCTCCAACCAATTTGAACCCTGCTTGTGTGGAGTTAGTACTTTGGGGAGTCTGGTAGTTGCTCGCCGTTGCTCCGTCGTTCTCTCCAGGTTCTCCGGCTCCCTCCACCCGTAAAACTGTCCGACACGAGTTGACCCTGGCTGTCGAAAGTGTCGTTAAATCCCCAATTAATAAATAAATAAATAAATAAATAAAGGTCACAATTTTGAGTCTGGTATACAGTACGTGGAGAGTGGATTGTAACTAAATCACCCGTGGAATGAAGTTATCACCCAAAGTATCACTTTCAAATTCTGTACATATGGACAAGAAACACAAAGCAACGTTTCAGTCAATGGACCTCCGGGTTTAACCCGGAGGTCCATTGGCTGGAACTTTGCTTGTGATGGTTTTGCTTTGCAATAAATTTACAACTATTGCTCGGGTGGAATATCCACTCTACGGGTGATTTAATGATAATACACTCTCCACGTACTGTATATATACTAATTAATTAACGCTGGGAAGCCCTACATAACTATATGTCGTTTGTGTCCCCTAGTACTCAGGCGACGACGTACTGATCCACAAGTAATTTTTTCTTAACTGCAATTCCAACTAACAAACATTCCAACTCCACCATCAAGGCATGGCTTCGAAGAAGCCAAGTCTTGATGATGTATAGTTGAAATATTTCTTCAGCCGGGACTTGAGTCATGGCGGTCGGGACATCATTGCGACGATCCTACGTAACGGAGTATCATTATTTTTATTTCTCAATAGTGAAATGGTGACAGGTGTGTGGTGTGAGTATAGTGTTCCCAACGCCCCTACTATCCACCTATTCGTATAACGGGATGTGGATGACCGCCCCATTGAGGATTTTGTCGGGACTTTGAGCACACTGCGAAATTCGGGCCATCTTTGGGTGAGGAAAGCGTTGGTGGGGAGGTGACGTGATGCACAATGTATTATGGGTGCCAGTTCCTTCCTATTTTTCATTCGACATTATTACAATTCCAAACTTCTGGCACAACAGCCACTGCCAATCCCGACCAGACGTGATGGGACAGGAGGGAGCATGGGGGACACGCGCCCCTCCGCTATTTGCCACAGGCCATTTACTAGTTTACATAAGGAGTTAAAAAGGTCGCATGCAAACATGTCAATATACAATGTAATACATTATCTGCAAATGTGAACAAATTTAGCTGCATTTGGACACTTCAACCATCATCCAACCCGAAGGCTAGCTTTCGGGTTGGAAGATGATTGAAAAAGAAGCCACTCTGGGCAATAAATACACCAGTGGACAGTGCTAATCTAAACGAGAGACAAGTGGATAATAGTACATTTGCCGATATGTGATTGTAACTTTTCTCCAACTGGGCCAAAGCACGGGAGACTTTAAAATTTCTACTTCTAGAACTAAGATCGTCGTAGGGGTAATCGAATGGAAAGATAGACAAATTACGACAAGGCGGGTGGGAAATTATAATATACCTGCTGAAAGTTTCTCTCACATCCGGGTTTGAGAGTGTTATGCCTTCTTTATATTTATTACAGGAAGGAGTATTTACTTCGGCATTTTAAATTCATAAAATGGTCTGTGGAGGAATCCAGGTGAGGTGTGTGTGTGGGGGGGGGGGGGGTTGACTTAAGGTAGCGGAGCAGTATTTTGAGAAGCACAAACACAAACCCCGCCACGAAAGTTTAGGGTTAACCCACTTGCTAAGCCACTGATAAGGTCAACCATCTGGCGAGTACATTCTAAAATCAGTTGGGTTAAAATACAACCCAAATAAGTTTGGTTGGGTGAATATGAACCCGATTGGGTTCATATTCACTCAACCCAGTTAATGTGGGTTAATTTTTAGCCCAACTGATATCAGGTTGTAAAAGGGGTATTAATAGCGCAATAGGTAACACTAAAAAAAATTAACAAATCCATATCATGTTACCCCTCGTTGGAATGACAGTTTGTGCACCGGCTAGTCAACTCTTAATGTAGCCTAAATATTGGCCTTGTCTTCGCTTCGGTTCAAACTCTACAGTTATGGCTTTGGAAACGTTTGGCTTGCACCAACTTCTGTTGACCAAAATAAATTCCCAGATATATTCCTAGAACGCATAAAGGATAATTATATACAGGAATGGAAATCTACTGCCTACTTAGGGAAATCAAGCGCAGCGGGCAAAATGCGTTTTTATTTTGGTGTTAAAACAGAATACAAAATGGCTGAGTATTTAACAACCTTAACTCTTAGAAGCCGGGAATCGGATTTTCTTGTCTGTGATGAAATACGGCAGGTAATCTGGCTGTGACGATTCGGCTATCTTTGGACTGGGGAAGAATTAAACACTGAGCAGGTGCTTCTAGTCATGTGTCGTCTGCCTGAATAGGCAGACGACTCTTGACTAGAAGCACCTGCTTTAATGTTTTTCGCGGTATGTCATGTTCAATAAATTCATTCAGATTCCCCGGTTTTTTAGAGTTAAACTTCAGAGAGAGTAGCTCTATAAATAAACACTACTGCTCAGCTGCCACGATTTCGAAATTGAAAAGGGACGTCACACTAAACCTAATCGGACACCTGCTGAGGAGAGGTTCTGTGGGCAGTGCCAATTAGATCTAGTCGAAGATGAAACACATTTTCTGCTCGTCTGTCCAGCATACGATGAATTGCATTAGAGATTATGGGAGTCTGTACGATATATTAATAACGCGATACAGTTTCTTGTCCCCCGAGGCAGTCCGAGCAACAAATTATGATGTTGATCAGCTCGACAGACCAGAACATTCATTGAGCACTGAGCAATTACATAATACGTGCATTTAACATAAAACTCAGATGTATCATAACCCTAATCATTTCCAATACTCTCTTGACTTGTTTGTATTCTTCATAATTTGTTTGTTTTGGGTTTTGTTTTTTTTTTTTTGCATTATTTTCACTTATTTGCCAAACACAGGGACGTTGCGACAGGGGGAGTGGGAGGGGGGGGGAAGTCATCCCACCCACCCCCAATCTTGGCCAAAATTTCCTGTAGTGGGAAATTCGGAGGGTAAGTCATATATAGTTGGAAATTCCATCTTTCTGGATATTAGAGCTTCTTTGGCGATGCTGATGTCTCCTTTACTTCCCAAAATGCCAACTCGGTTTCAAATCGGCAAAAATTCCAACTGTTACTACTTACAACTACAGTGCACGCAATATCAGGCTTCATAAGTATGCATGATGTCAATCGGCACGAGATATCTATAATACGTTTACTTATCGTAATAAAAAAAATCCTCGAAATGCACTTCTAGAAAATCGCAACATGTAAAATCGTTATCCTGAGTTAATTCCATCATTCACAGTTACAAAATGATGAAACATCGAAAACTGATCATTCCTGCATAAGATCTGATTTAATGTTAGGGAAGTATGAATTGCTCAAAGTTCTCAGCTTGAGCATTTTGTTTAGCACATATTCTACTCCCAGAATAATACCAAATAATAATAACATCCTGATAATTCTATTATAAATGTGTTGGTATTTCAGTTACTAGAATCAATTTTATTCCCCCTTTCATAGATTCATTTTCAAATTTTTTCTCGGTAGTGAATTTTCAACTAGGGGGAGGGACCGGGAGGTGTTATCCTCCCCCCGGCCCCTCCCCCTAGTTGGAAATTCACTACCATACACCCCCCCCCCCCCCAATCGGACACCTCCTAGCCACGTCCCTGACCAAACCTTTACGGTGTAGGTGGTCGTGCAATAAAATATTCCATTCTATTCTACTCTATACACGCATTACGGGCTGACCGATCGGTCATAAACTGCAATATGGTCCATAACAGTGTGAAATATTTGTTAATTGCTATACATCAATTTGTAAGTTACAGAAGAAATGTCGAAGCTCTTTATTCAACGTTACGCGTTATAATACAGACATTGAGAACTGTCCTAGATAAACTACACGTGCCGTCTGGATTACGCGTCAGAACGTCATGTAAGAACGCAGCTCATTGGACGTTACGTGTCTGAGTAACGTTATGACGTGAATGAAATACTTTGCAATGAAATAGTACCGAGCAAGAAAGTTATCAGACCTCCGTTGATATTTTTCATGAATAATATCAGCTTTATTCTATTAATTCAAGTTTAATCGTAGAATAAATTCAGAACACAACTCTTGTAGATTTAGCGGGGGGGGGGGGGGGGGGCAGGAATCAACGATCCTTGGTGAAGTTTTTCTTGTATTTCACGCGCGTCTTCTGCGCACTAGGGCTGCACGACATTCAAAACTGAATATCGGTATCGGTATTCAAAAAAATATTGCAGTATACCGGTATATCGAAAACTGTTCAGATATATGAACACAAGTACCACAATCGAGACTCGAGGCATCACAGTCGGAACGAATTAACATGCCTTGATAATGCGGCTCGAAAACCCTTTACCCAACGCAGACGGTATCAAAATTTATTATTTTCAAAATTAGTTTATTAGATTTTCCCCAAAGATATCAACAAAACTATATCGTGAGAACTCTCATTGGAACGAGCTCGTTCGAATGAGGGGGTCACACGATATAGTTTTGATGAAATTTTTGAAATTTATTTTTTCCACTGCTGAATTTATATATTACGAGGGCACAAGCAGACGATTCCTTGGATAAAGGGATAATATTATTCATTCAAAACTCAAGACATCTTGAAAATAAAATTGTGGGTAAATAAATAATGACGATAAACCGATATTTTTGTAATTGCACCGGTATTCAATCGAAATTGGTCTGATTACCGGTATATATCGGTTTATCGATATACCGTGCAGCCCTACTGCGCACCACCCCATACTCCACTTTCGTTGTATTCTGCCTTACTCACTCGATACCTCTTTTACCTTATATATATACAGAACGGGATGTGTGTTTGAATCGGTGGGTGTTTTACACGACGAGTTGGAATGGCGTAGTCAAATTTCGTGAGAGCAGTAGGCTCGAGCGAAATGTGACTACGCCATTCCAACGAGTTTATTACACATCCCCATGCATTACAATTCATTTAGCTAAACAAATTTCAATTCCGATGTTTAATTCCAAAGACGAAGAGTCCGTTATTTTTGTTTGAAACGGTACTGATCAAATGGATCGATAAAAAATCAAAATAACTTTTAGAGAACCATGCAGTCTAAATTACATTCGTTATGCTTCTATTTTGGCGTATTTAGTGAAATCCGTATCGCTGTTACTCTCCAACTGGCGTCCATTCGCGCCTAGCCATTTGGTGGCTATTACTCAAAGTAAAAATATAAGTACAAATGTGGGCGGATTTGCAAAACAGCTGGGAGAAACACAGACGATCAATAATGGTATAACGAAATTTGGAAATTTTTCGAAGCGTAACTGATGACTCGAATGGAAAGGAACTGATCGAAACGGACGATCAGTTTCGATCAGTTCCTTTCCATCGAAACTGAGTGTGTGTGGGGGGGGGGGGGGGGGGGGGGGTCCGGCTTGTGCTTCAAGTGTTAGATACAGAAATATTAATGTCATAGAGGCGATTCCGTTAAATACAAGGGTTTAAAGTCTAATGATGTGTGTAATAAATATTCATACAGAGAATCAGTGTGTGTGTGTGTGGGGGGGGGGGGGGGGTCCGGCTTGTGCTTCAAGTGTTAGATACAGAAATATTAATGTCATAGCGGCGATTCCGTTAAATACAAGGGTTTAAAGTCTAATGATGTGTAATAAATATTCATACAGAGAATCAGTTCCACGGCAGCTGGACGTCTAACGTCAAAACACAACGTCAAAGTATCCAGATTGTCGTCTATAATAATTCAATGAAACTGTTCAACTTTGATCGAAAACATTGTTTTTGGGGTGTTTCCTTTCTTATTTAATTATTTGATTCTTGAAGAATGTCGACTCATCTGTCAATGTTGTGTAGGAAATATGCGCAACGTCTTATTTCATTATCACGTACCGTACTCTAACTGGCCGAATCATGCAGTACGGTGCCGTTCATTTGTAAAACCGACTGTGTGTTTGATACAAGCCCAAGTATCAAATTTAGGCTTGTAAGAAGGTAATCATTATTACTGGCAAGAGCGATATCTTAGAGACTCCTTTCCAGGCGAAAATGTCCCGACTGTGAAATTGATTGGGGCTCAGTGATGTGGCTAAGGGAGATGGGGAGACTTGGAAACTCCCAAAACTTTCGCCCCGCCCCCAACTTTCACACATTATAGAGCCCCAAAATGGTAGTCAATATAGGGGCTACACACGCTACAGATTCGCTCTTAAAGCACTAAATTTTACAACATTTGCTCAGGGGTGTGTGGGAGGATAGTTGCCCTCTCCGGTCGTTGCCACTCCTCCCACTTCCCTACAGGGAAGTGGGAGGAGGGAAACGAACTGGGGGTCCTAATTAGGAGTAGGGGAGAGCCCAGGCCTTTCAAATAATTTTGCCCCTCCCCCAATAAAATTTATTATCTCCCTAGTGAATTTATAGCGATACAATGTGACCCTCGCAAAGTACCGGTGGTGGCTTATGGCAGAGCGGGCGCAACTGGTTTCTTTGAAAATAAATGTTCACTTACCGCGTGGAACTAGAACTTTCTCCTTCAATGGTCCACCTGGTTGATCAGAACAGCCGTGCATTTGTTGTGTCTGGATATGTGCAATATTCGGCGGCGTTCCTGTTGACGTAACATCGCGTGGTTGCTCGGGTGATACCGTTTTTATCACCGACACAGATTCACTCTGTATATGTTGTTGTTTGGGTTGTTGATGACGCTGTTGCTCTCCATCTCCTTGATGGTGGTGGCTGAGTTGTTGATGAGAAGGCTTCTGTTGATGCTGGTTATCTTCTTGTTGGCGTGGCTGCTGATTTTGCAGCTGGGTCTCTGTAAAAAGGTGAGGGTTTGTTACGTTAGCATTAACGTAATGATATTCCTCCACACTAGGTGGCCTACACAACAATGGGTCTCCAAAGAGAGGCTTCTGAATATTATATCCGTATGGTGCTTGTGTATATTCAGGCTGGCTCATTCCATAGTATGCAGATGTGTCGATCGTTACTGCTTGGTTATCAAGTGCTTGGTAGGATGTGCATGCGCTGTTGTATTCACAATTAACACCCTCTGCCTCGAGTTTGACAGACGACGCGGGTGCGGCATATTGAGAAGGCAGATTGTAATTGGCGGGCGGCGTATATTCTGTTGGAGGTGTGCAAGTATATCCGGTATTTCGACGGACAGTTGTCTCTTCTTCTCTGATCAAAGGCAAATTATTCTCCTCATTTGGGTGTTCCTAAAACAAAATAATGCAACATTTTAGCTATCGAAACCCTTCACGGTTCCTATAATTTATTTGGACATCAACTAGCGAAAGAACCAGATGTATCGAAAATTTTAAATTAAGATTGCACAGTCTTTCGTTTGTTTTTGTTCTTTTTTGTTGTTGTTTTGTTTTGTTTTGCTTAGAATTGTTGTACACTGGCTGCACTACCCATCCTACGACTGTAAAGTAGTTTTTTTAAAGAAAATGGCGCATTTTCACCACTTTTCTTCAAGTTCATCCTTTTTGCGACCACTCCCCAAAAGCCCCCCCCCCCCCCGCCCCCGCCCTCAGTGACACTCTGAATTGAGCTTAGTGGGTTGTCGTCCCAGATGGACTTTGTTCAAATAGACGTTTTCCAGATAAACGATTTCAGATAGACGTTTCCCAGATAGACGTTTCTGAGCTTTCCCAGATATTTCCCAGATAGACATTTCCCATATAGACGTTTCCCAGATAGACGTTTCCCAGATGACCGTTTCCTAGATATACGATTCCCGGATAGACGTTTCCCAGATGGACGCCTTCCAGATAGGCGAGACCCAGAATGGACACTTCCCAGATAGACGCCAGTTTTTTTTTCTATATTTCGTGAAAGAAATGTGTTGTACGATTGCAGGACAAAATCCCCTTCGTTAGAAACCCCATAGGACAAAACCCCTTAAAATTCCTCTCAAGACTAAATCCGCTCAATTTATTTTTCAGAGGTTGACATAACCCCCAAAGATTAGAAAATGTCAAACCCTTAGTTTAAAACATTTTAATTTTCAAATGCGGACATATCCTTTTCGGTATTTTTATCTTTTTATCACGTAATATGCAATTTAACCCTTTACCTAACGCAATCACAAAAGCCGACCAGGGCTAACAATTTTTTTTCTTCATTTTTTTACCCGCAAAACATAGCGTATGACCCTCATTGGAACGAGCTCACGCAGCTGGTTCCAATGATGGATCATACGCTATGTTTTCGGGACAAAAAATGAAAATGTTGTCTTTTTATTACGTAATGTTTAATTTAACCCTTTACCTAACGCAATCACAAAAGCCGACCAGCGCTGACAATTTTTTTTTTTTTTTATTTTTTACCCGCAAAACATAGCGTATGACCCTCATTGGAACAAGCTCACGGAGCTGGTTCCAATGATGGATCATACGCCATGTTTTGGGGGCAAAAAATGAAAATGTTGTCTTTTTATCACGTAATGTGTAATTTAACCCTTTACCTAACGCAATTACAGAAGCCGACCAGAGCTAACAATTTTTTTTCTTCATTTTTTACCCGCAAAACATAGCGTGTGACCCTCATTGGAACGAGCTCACGGAGCCCCGTACAATTATCGACAATCGGTGTGAGGCAGGGCTGTGTTATTTCGCCAACATTATTTTAATTTTTTATTGATGACATTGGAGGCGTTTTTGATGAAAAATGTGCGCCTGTAAAATTAAATAATACTGCATTCAATCGTCTGCTTTTCGCAGATGATCTGGTGCTGATATCAGACAACCCCTACGGATTGCAGCGATGCTTAGACCAATTGGACGATTATTCTGTTAGAAACGGGCTCCATGTAAATGTAGATAAAACAAAGGCGAAGACATTCCACTTCCGTAAAGTTTGAACGCCAAACTTCCACATAGGTTCAAATTCAGTTACTCAGGTATCCGATTACACTTATCTTGGCCTATGTTTCGCCAAAAATGGAAAGTTAACAAAAGCACAACAAGAATTAAGCAAAAAGGGCATGAAAGTACTGTACAGTCTACTAAATACTTTCAAAAAGGAATGGTCACCTCCGATAATTCTTCTCACTAAACTTTTCGAATCACTTATTAAGCCTATTCTTTTATATGGAAGTGAAATAAGGGCGTCTGAAATAAACAACACACACGGTGATAAGGTTCCGTGTGAACATGTACATCTACAGTTCTGTAAACGCCTACTCGGTGTTAACAGGAAATCATCCAACCACGCAGCGAGAGCGGAATTAGGTCTATATCCTACGCACATAGAGGCTACGATGCAAATGATTAACCCCCAGCACACTAATGTCGAAATATCTAAAGTTCAGGGTGCAAATATTTCCCATAATTCAACTAGAAGTTTAACCAATTCAATCTTGTTTGACAGAGCTCAATGAGCTCTGTCAAACAAGATTGACTTGGTTAAATTCTCAGTTGCATTATGGGAAAAATGGCTACTTCAAATCTGGATATTTTGCAATCAGTGTGTAGGGGGTTAAATATGCAACCAAATTGTACCAGATGTCTTCTTCAACACTGTTGACTGAGGCTAGAATTGAGTCTGAAAATTATACATTACCAGATTCAATCATTTCAAGATGTCACCGTCTTGTGGAAGGTAGTGGTCAAGCAAATGCCCCCGGTAAACAACCAGCAAACCTTAGCAATTGGAAAATTGACGTAATTCGTGACGACTTGAAGACTCGCCACCTTAATACTTTTCTAAATGATATTTACAATGATGATAAGAAGGCCGGAAAAAACAAACTTAGAACCTATAGAGAGTTTAAAGGCATTTATAACATGGAAGTTTATTTACTGAACACAACTTCGGAATATACAAAAAATATGTTCACCCGATTACGTATTAGTAATCACAACTTAATGATTGAAAAGGGTAGACATATGCAGCCCCCATTAACTGTACATAAAAGATTATGTTAAGGTCTGTAACAATGGTAATATAGAAAACGAATTCCACTTTGTTATGGATTGTAAGAGATATGACTCTATACGTGATGACTCCTATCGCAAAATCGAGAGAGAATATCCAGATTTTGTTGGTATGAGTAGCTCTGAGAGATTCGTAATTCTTATGAAAAAGGAAATCCCCGCACTGTGTGGTATCATCTGTAATATGATCCGATAAATGTTGAATGCAGAGAATGCTTACTTGAGGCATAACACCAATTAGAATGAAATCATTAGCTATAACATGCACCAACTGCATATTAGTGTTTATGGTTTCAAACATATTTTGCTATTTCCTGGTATTATTGTTACTAATTTCAATGAAGTGCAATCTGCCTTGTTTTTGGTGTTCTTGCAATAAACAGTATCTTATCTTATCTTACGCTTCGTTTTCGGGGCAACAAATGAAAATGTTGTTATCCAGGGGGTGTTTTTTTTTTTTGGGGGGGGGGGGGGGGGGTTGCAGTTGTCGACCGTGTGTCTTGTAAAATAAACAGTTAATGAAATATCAGATATCTTTAACCCTTTGCCCTTTACCTAACCTGAAAAGCAGACGACACTTGCAAAAATAATTCTTGAATAATTTTTTTTTTCATTTTTTGTTTCAAAAACATAGGTTATGACCCCTCGTTGGAACGAGCTCGACGAGCTCGTTCCAACGAGGTGTCATAACCTATGTTTTTGAGACAAAAAATGAAAAAAAATAATGAAAATTAATTGGCGATTTTTGAGAATAGCGCTGGCCGGTTTTGGCAGTTACGTTAGGTAAAGGGTTGAAGAAAATTAAATTATACACCATTAAACAATAATTATGAAGAAAATATTTTATAAATGAGACTACCTTGTAAAGGAACCCTAATGAATCACGATTTCTGAACCAAGTTCATTAAAATTATTATACTTATGTAACAACTCTTTCGTAAAACTTATGTAAAACACTGAACAATAATGAAACATATTTTATAAATGCTCGACTTCGTCTCTTTGTTAATCCTCATAGATGTCGTCTGCGAGGATTATGCCCGCCTCTGAAAATTAACATGAGTGAAGGGATCTTGTCAGCCTCTGAAATTTAATTATGTCCAAAGGTTGTTTTTTTTTAGTGGTGTTTCATCCTTTGTCCGAAGGGATTTTATCTGGATACCATGTTTTGCAGAATATAGAAAAATCATACGTAACTGGTTCATTATGTTAAGCTTCTGTACATTACCATATTAGTAGTAGTGCTCGCACGTTTCGGGTAAAGGTTGCCGGACCCCGGTGCCGGACCCCGGAAGTGACGTCATGTCACGTGACGTAGTGGCGCCATGTTGTGTTGGCATGGTAACCCGCGTGAGCGGCCATGTTGTGACGTCATCTCCATAGTGATACGTGGTGGTAGTACGCATGCGCAGCGCGTGTTGTTAGGGTGATACGTGTTTCCGTCGTCCATTTTGTATACTGGAAGCCGCCATCTTGGTTTCTATGGTGCACGTGATTGCTATGTTACCTAAGGCCAACAACAGGACAGGGGTATGTTTTGGCGGTATGTTCGATTAAATCGGAGTAAATCAAATTACCACAAACAACCCGACAATCCCTCCAAATCACCAAAATCTATCCCAATTCACCGAAATTGACTTTATTTCCCCAATTTATCGGCTTAGCACGTAGTGCTATAGTACTAAGGGGTACAAGGGGGTGCGTTCGATTGAACAGGAGTAATGTTCTGGCTTAGAATTCTCCCAGAATCCCTTTTTGGATCATTATCCCGTGACGTTTTTCCCAATAAGAATAGCACGTAGTGCTATAGGGCAAATTTACCCAGAATTCTCTGCTTCTATCTATATATGCAATAGTTTATGTCTACCTAGGCATGTTCCTTTGTTCTGGAGTATACTCCAGTAGCGTACAAGAGCCTATTATTTGGAACAGTTTATCTTATTATTACTATATTTAGCAATTTCTGGTCTATTCTTGTTAGTTCTGACCCTATTCCAAGTACTCTTGTTGTTTCATATATCTAAATTATAATTAACCAATCAGATTGCTTGATTTCCCATAATCTGTATACAGAGTTATCTCCCTTCTGTATAATAAAAGACTCTATCCAATGGCCATATCCCATGGAATCCCATTTTTGGGAAACACCCGTGGCTATGGAATCCTTTTTTTGTCGTTTGAGGCCATGAGGGCTATGTAAAAGCCCTCAATGAGTCCTCATTTATTATCCCTCATAGCCTCATTGAATTTTGAGGTTATGAGGACCATTAAAAATCCCTCAATGGGGTATAATTTACTACGACTCTTAAGCCTCATTTCAGTATTTGAGGATACCTAAGGCCTGGTCGTGTATTATTCGAGGATACCTATCGAGGATACCTTTAGGAGAATCCCTTTTTGTCGTATGAGGCCATGAGGGCTATGTAAAAGCCCTCACTGAGTCCTCATTTATTATCCCTCATAGCCTCATTACATTTTGAGATTATGAGGACCAGTAAAAATCCCTCAATGAGGGATTTTTAATACGACTCTTATCCTCATTTCAGTATTTGAGGATACCTATGGCCTGGTATTGTATTATTTGAGGATACCTATTGAGGATACCTATCGAAGATACCTTCTGGAAAATCCCTTTTGTGTCGCATTAGGCTATGTAAAAGCCCTCAGTGGGTCTAATGTAGTCTTACCAACCGCTTCCATCTTGTCGCCAAAGCTCCAAGGCCATTACAGGTCTATGGCCTATCATTAGCTTCTACAGCAGTCTTGTTCCATTGCGGCCTTGTACCAGTACTATTGGCTTCAGTTATTCTGCCCCATATCTCATCCATTACTTCCTAGCTATACCTATCTCAGTCTCGACTATAACATTGATCAAGGTTGAATCAGATTTCCCCTGTATACATATAAGGCATTCCGTTATTGAGATTCCTAGCCGAGTCCGTAAAATTAGGATTCCGTGTTTTAACATCGACACTCGAGGGTATGGAAAGGGGCTAATAAAGCCTAATTCATCAACTACAACAAGAACCCGAACATATACAACTGACAACCAAGATCGAAGGGAACACAACATAAACTGTGATTTAATATTAACGCCCAACATATGCAATACAATTTTTAACCTGAATGTACTGTAACCCCTAAATCGAAATAGTTGGAAACAACTGAACAGAACCAACTCAACTACAGTTGAACTGTTGAAGTCGCAGTGAACGAAGATCCAACACAACCAAGATCGAAGTGAACAGAAGAAATTGAAGAAAATCGAACTGATCTGATCGAAATATAATAAAACTCGAAGTGAATTGACCATGAATAATGAACGAAGATCCAACACAACCAAGATCGAAGTGAACATAACAAAGTTTTCAACTGAATGGACTATAACCCTTAAATATAACCCTCTTGAACTGAACAAAATTGAATGAACCCTTTGAAGCCAATACAGTTTTAACTATAACCCAGTGTAAACCCCTTGAACTTTTTGAATTTTTTGAATGAACTTTTTATATCTAATATAAATAAACACCCTTTGAACTGAATGAATGTTTAAACTTCATAAATTTTAACTGAATGAACAACAACCCAATAAACTAAATTCTTCTAATAAGGAAGGGGAATACCTTCGAGTGTCGATGTTAAAACACGGAATCCTAATTTTACGGACTCGGCTAGGAATCTCAATAACGGAATGCCTTATATGTATACAGGGGAAATCTGATTCAACCTTGATCAATGTTATAGTCGAGACTAAGATAGGTATAGCTAGGAAGTAATGGATGAGATATGGGGCAGAATAACAGAAGCCAATAGTACTGGTACAAGGCCGCAATGGAACAAGACTGCTGTAGAAGCTAATGATAGGCCATAGACCTGTAATGGCCTTGGAGCTTTGGCGACAAGATGGAAGCGGTTGGTAAGACTACATTAGACCCACTGAGGGCTTTTACATAGCCTAATGCGACACAAAAGGGATTTTCCAGAAGGTATCTTCGATAGGTATCCTCAATAGGTATCCTCAAATAATACAATACCAGGCCATAGGTATCGTCAAATACTGAAATGAGGATAAGAGTCGGATTAAAAATCCCTCATTGAGGGATTTTTACTGGTCCTCATAACCTCAAAATTTAATGAAGCTATGAGGGATAATAAATGAGGACTCATTGATGGCTTTTACATAGCCCTCATGGCCTCATACGACAAAAAGGGGTTCTCCTAAAGGTATCCTCGATAGGTATCCTCGAATAATACACGACCAGGCCATAGGTATCCTCAAATACTGAAATTAGGCTAAGAGTCGTAGTAAATAATACCTCATTGAGGGATTTTTAATGGTCCTCATAACCTCAAAATTCAATGAGGCTATGAGGGATAATAAATGAGGACTCATTGAGGGCTTTTACATAGCCCTCATGGCCTCATACGACAAAAAAGGGATTCCATAGCCACGGGTGTTTCCCAAAAATGGGATTCCATGGGATATGGCCATTGGATATAGTCTTTTATTATACAGAAGGGAGATAACTCTGTATACAGATTATGGGAAATCAAGCAATCTGATTGGTTAATTATAATTTAGATATATGAAACAACAAGAGTACTTGGAATAGGGTCAGAACTAACAAGAATAGACCAGAAATTGCTAAATATAGTAATAATAAGATAAACTGTTCCAAATAATAGGCTCTTCTACGCTACTGGAGTATACTCCAGAACAAAGGAACATGCCTAGGTAGACATAAACTATTGCATATATAGATAGAAGCAGAGAATTCTGGGTAAATTTGCCCTATAGCACTATGTGCTATTCTTATTGGGAAAAACGTCACGGGATAATGATCCAAAAAGGGATTCTGGGAGAATTCCAAGCCAGAACATTACTCCTGTTCAATCGAACGCACCCCCTTGTACCCCTTAGTACTATAGCACTACGTGCTAAGCCGATAAATTGGGGAAATAAAGTCAATTTCGGTGAATTGGGATAGATTTTGGGGATTTGGAGGGATTGTCGGGTTGTTTGTGGTAATTTGATTTACTCCGATTTAATCGAACATACCGCCAAAACATACCCCTGTCCTGTTGTTGGCCTTAGGTAACATAGCAATCACGTGCCACCATAGAAACCAAGATGGCGGCTTCCAGTATACAAAATGGACGACGGAAACACGTATCACCCCAACAACACGCGCTGCGCATGCGTACTACCACCACGTATCACTATGGAGATGACGTCACAACATGGCCGCTCACGCGGGTTACCATGCCAACACAACATGGCGCCACTACGTCACGTGACATGATGTCACTTCCGGGGTCCGGCACCGGGGTCCGGCAACCTTTACCCGAAACGTGCGAGCACTACTACTCATATTGAAGAGTAAAGGATCTCATATATATCTCGCATTACACAATATCTGATAGTTATTCAATATATAATCCCAAAAGTAATGAAAAGTTCATTTAAAACCAATATCTACTGAGAAACGACCAAAAGCATGTGGCGTCTATATCATGTGGCGTCCAAATGGGAAGCGTTTTTTTACATGGCGTCAATCTGACAAGGGTCCATCTGCGGCACATCTATCTGGGAAGCGTCCATTTTGGATTATGCCTATCTGGGAAGAGTCCATCTGGGACAGGTCTATCTGGAAAGCGTTTGTCTGGGACATGTCTATCTGGGAAGAGTCCATCTGGGACAGGTGTATCTGGGAAGCGTCCATCTGGGACTGGTCTATCTGGGAAGCGTCCATTTTGGGGCATGTCTATCTAGGAAGAATCCACCTTAGATAGGTCTATCTGGGAAGCGTCCATCTGGGACATGTCTATCTGGGAAAAGTCCATCTGGGACAGGTCTATTTGGAAAGCGTCCATTTTGGAACATTTCTATCTGAGAAGAGTCCATTTGGGACAGGTTTATCTGGGAAGCGTCAATCTGGGACATGTCTATCGGGGAAGAATCCATCTGGGACAGGTCTATCTGGGACGCGTCCATCTGGGGCATGTCTCTCGGGGAAGCATCCATCTGGGACACGTCTGTCATGGAAGCGTCCATCTGGGACTGGTCATCTGGGATGAAATCCTTAGTAGTCGTGCCTAGTTTCATGGTGTTTGACCGGGTGGATAGTTTGGAAGGGCCGAAGGAGGAAACAAAAATGCATAATCAAACATTTCGCAAATTTTTGTAGGATGACCTTCCACTAAAGAAAACTTATTGGATGAGCATTCGAGGAGAGCCGAAGAAAGAGACAAATATTTATTATTTATTTATTTATTTAAGGTCATATACTTATGCACAATGGCTAATCATGACCGTGACAGTTTTACGGATCGAGAAAGCCGGCGTACCCGTAGAGAACCACCGAGCAACGACGAAGAGATAAAATGAATGTAGGAAAGAAAAAACAGCAAAAAGTTACAGAAAAAGATGAAGCAGCAAATTTTCTCTTTGGAATTTTAATGATCGCTAACAGAAAATTCCCCTAGGAAAAAAAAAATCTTTGCTTATATTTCTATATTTTTATGTTTATTTTTATTTTATTTTATTATCAAAATTAAAAGTGATATCTGTTGGGGAAAAAATTATAGATACAAAGAAAACGTATTAATGAATATGATTTAACAACCAATTTTCACCCTAATTTATGAAAATATATGTTTGGATTTAAATAACTATATTTGCTCATTTATTTTCATTAGTTTTCATGAAAATGGTCTTTCAGACCATTTTCATGTAAATTTATGGAAATAAATTCTTTGGACTTGAAAATAAAAACTCTCAGAAACCAGTTTTTTAACTGAAAACTTACACCCTTTCTATATGTAATATGGTTACTGATTGGTTTATTTTTTTCCTGTTTCATTTCTCGCTGTTGCTTTTTTCTGTGCAAACAAAAAAGTTTCTTTCTTTCTTTCCGTTTCTTTTTCTTGTTTTTATCTTTCTGTTTACTCACACAAATACAGGAACAATTTTTTCGCAAATTAAACTGTAACTACCTTTTATTAACCCTTTACCCAACGTACGTCCAAAACCGGCCAGCGCTATTCTCAAAAATCGCCAAATAATTTTTAATATTTTTTCATTTTTTGTCTCAAAAACATAGTTTATGACCCCTCGTCGAGCTCGTTCCAACGGGGGGTCATAACCTATGTTTTTGAGATAAAAAATGAAAAAAAAACTTATTCAATAATTTTTTGGCAAGTGTCGTCTGCTTTTCATGTTAGGTAAAGTGTTAAAAAAAATTTTTGTCAAAAAGTAAAATTTTAGATTTTCTCTAGAAATTGAGACTTGTAATTTGATTTTATATAAGATGACACTTGAGTTAATATTTCATTTAACCTAATTTTCGACGACAATATTATCTCTCCCTGAACAATAGTGTTCAACCGATTACCAAAAATGGTCGTTGACCGATTACCGGTTATTTGAGCTCACAATCGGTCAATTCCGATTCCGATTGTAATACCGTGCACTAGGACAAGTCGAGGCTCGAAAGAACTACGTTGAACTGAACATTTTTCGTTGTCAAACTTCGTTGACTGGGGTCGAAATAAAATTACCAGTCGCGCACACTTCGGCGGTAAACGTGGCTCTCAGAGCCACGTTTACCGCCCAAGTGCGTGCGACTCGTAATTGTACTTCTACCTGAGTCAATGGAGTGTAACCGTCACTATTCCGGTATGAACTAGCGATTTTCGCCCAGTTGTAAGCTTTGCATGTTGCTTAACTTAACTCCGGTAACCTGACGCAACGGCCAAAAATGGTCAGCGTAATACATGAGAATAGCTATTTAAACTTCAGTTGTTTCCTAGAGCCCATCTTACTAAGGCGATGACCTGTATTCCCGACTTCTGCTTGCCACGGATGGATGGTTTGTAGGTATCGATGGTAAATGATGTTTGTGCAGTGACCCTGTTAGAGAAAATAAGACATGACCGCCTCTATACAAGGCATGTGAATGTGGAAGGATGAATGTGTGTAGTGAGAGACTGAGTGAGAGAGAGAGTGATGGGGGGGGGGGGGGGATTTGGATAAAATACTGGGTGGGGGAGGAGGATACAGGGGGGGTTAGGGTGGTAGTCGAATCGGGGTGGGGTGGGGGCTGTATGATTCTGACGAGCGTACATTCGAGCATGCGAGTTAATAATGGTTCATCTAACGTGACATATAGGTCAAATTGGCCGGGTGCATTATTGTAAAGGTAAAAGGTATTGAATCTGTTGCACATGTCACGCTAATAAATAAAGAATTACTTACTTACTTACTGTATGTCCCGTAACGGGAAGTCTAGAGCGATAAAGAATACACATTGTGGTTGTTTCTCAACTTTATTGAATGATATCATTTTACATTAACAATTGAACAATTGCAGAAGAGAATAAAATGCGGTTAATGAGTCATATCAAAATGCTTGGCAACAATCGGTTGAACCGATATTCCAGGAGCCGTTGCCGTTGTCATCCGATTGTCCACAATCGGCCGATTGTGGTGGCCGGTTCCGATCATCGGTTGAACACTACTGAACAAGTCTGAAAATCTTCAACATGTAATCCCTATACGCAACAAGTTCGCCAAACCCGTTCCACTGAGTGGTTATGTCTTATTTTTATGACAGGAAAATGATTTCCTAAAATGGAATTTGTGTATAATTTGGGTGGATGTTGAAGTTTGATGAGATAAAAAGTAAATACCGTTTCCATTTTAATCCTCTTTTCTTCTCGTGTTTAACGACACTTTTGACAGCCAGGGTCACCTCGTGTCGACAGTTTTACGGGTGGAGGAAGCTGGAGTTCCCGGAGATAACCACCATGCAGCGGCGAGCAACTTTCAGACTCCCCAACATACTAACTCCACACAAACGGGGTTAGCATTGGTTGAAGACAGGTGCACCATCGACGAGCAGTACGCCCTACAGTTAAAACTAGAAGTCCTGTCATGAAATGCGCACAAATAGCGCGTCGATTTGCGCGTTAATCTACGCGGTATGACCACAGTAAGGCTATCAAATTCTGTACATTTGGCCTGTGCACAAGCAATGTTTCAGCCAATGGACCTCCGGGTTACCGGATATGCCCGTGGTATATATCGACCTGGCACCCCTGAAAAAATATGCCTCCCCCCCCCCCCCTCCCCCAATATAAAACCCTGGGCTTGGCAGATCAATATGGCCAAAGTTAAATTGATGTACTTTAGACAACATATGTCCCAACTTTGGTCAAATTTGGCCTAGTAATAAAGTATTTAGCCTGTGACATGGCGTGATGAGGTGCGACGGGACGTGGCGTGAACACGGCGTGATGTGACGTGTACGTTAGAGAATACTCCTATACTCTTTCCCATCGGGGGTATGAATATTATCTTTCAAGCCTGTAGCAGCCACATCATTCAAAAATAAAAAATAGTCTCACCTTCCCACGATAATTAAACCAACTGATTGTTCATTTCACAAATGCAATTTAATATTTATTATACTATAAATGAGAATATTCTCATATTTTTCATTAATGTTAATTTAAAGAACATTTTAAATGTCAATTTACAACAAGGAATTTGGAATTGAATGCACCGACTCATTCCAAAATAAACCTTCCTAGGCGAATCGATCATCAAGGTTTTTCGTACCTAGTTCAAAGCTTAATATCACTCTCGGAGTCACTTTCTATTTATCTAATTATTTGACTGACTTTTTATTTTATTTAAGAATTGAATGCAATTTTCATAATCTTTATTGGAGTATGAACGTGTGGGAATGGGTACAAATTGTATGAATTCCGAAGGGATTCATACAATTTGTACCCATTCCCACACGTTCATACTCCAATAAAGATAATAAAAATTGCATTCAATTCTTATAATTACATTCCGTAACTGTTTAAACTACTTTTTACCAAACAACAAAGCAGAAAGACGAAATAAAACATGTACGAACGAGCGAGGCGAAAAACCACCCTGACACAAAAGACAAAGCGCACAACTCTGAGTTGAGCGCCGGTTTTCGGCATTGACCAAATTTGTCAAATTGCCGCCATTCGCAACGAAACTTGGAATGTTCAAAACAATGTATTTAACATATCAGTAAACTATAATCACTGATCACTGCGAGAGGCGCTAAAAGTTGTAAACCCGCCCAAACACCGCCCGAATTACATTCTGTCAACTCCGCTCTATCGTAAATGCAGGTCAAAGTTCGACAAAATGTATTCATTGGAAAATGAATTACATTTGGCCATGACGTTTTCATCCAGCTGACCAATGGGAATTGAGTATTTGGACCCAAAACGTATAAATACATTAACAATGTAAATATTATTATATACACATCTAATTTTTCAGTCCTAGAATCACCAGAACGGCTTGGAATAGCACAAACTACTGGTTGTGCTTGAAGAGCCGGCACTGAATCGCTCGTAACAGTATCGAAGGCGAAATGATGCGCCGAAGCGTGACGTCATTTAGGAAGCTATTAGGGGATATTCCTCCTTATCAATCAAGCTGATGGATATCGAGAAATATCCTTTAGATAATTTGCGATAATTCACTTTATTTATTAGGGATTAACGACACTTTCGACAGCCAGGGTCATCTCGTGTGCGGTAATCCACAGGCTTTCATAAAATAAAAGACGATATCATTCAGGTCATCCGGGTTAACGGGTTAATTTAAACTCTGAAACAAGGTAATTTGACTACCGCTTGTTTTTCTTGATTTGTCACACCAAGTGTTGACCACTAATCATACGTGTTAAGCTTACTCCACCCCCATTGCCCATGTGGGGGCATGGTGACGTCGTGTACTAAGGCGTACTGCACGTCGATGGTGCACTTGTCTTCAACCAATGCTAACCCTGCTTGTGTGGAGTTAGTATGTTGGGGAGCTGACAGTTGCACGCCGTTGCTCGGTGGTTCTCTCCGGGTACTCCGGCTTCCTCCACCCGTAAAACAGTCAGGGTCGTGGTTAGCCATTGTGCAGAAATATGTGACCTTAAACTCATTAAATAAATAAATAAATACGTGTTAACTGCGCTTCTAAATGACTCTACAATATATATGAAAATTAGAGGATCGGCCCCGAAAGGGTTAAACGCACGCAGACACGGCAACAGTTATAGATTGGATAAAGAAAGGCAGTAATATTTTTATGAAAGCAACTGAGATGTTCACTGTTCGGAGAAAGACACTCATGGATACATTGAGAGGATGTCACTCAGAAGAAGTTGGTTGATTAAAGTGTTAAGAAGTTTTAAGAAGAGAATCTACTAACAGAAACCGTAACTGGTGTGTCTAAGTCCAGATTCCCTTTAATCCATAACCAACCGAATAGAAGACAACACTTGCAAAACAACCTTCTTGAGCAACTACAAACGTCAAATTTTGCCTTTAAAACCGAGTTTATGACACCACAGTGGAACGAGCTCAACGTGCTCGTCCCAATGAGGGGTTTCATAAGCTATGTTTTTGAGGCAAGAATGAAAAAAAAAAGTTTTGAACGGCGATTTTTGTGAATAGCGCTGCTCGGTTCTCGCCGCTCCGTCAGGTAAACTTTGTAAAGGGTTAACCCTTTACCCAACGTAACGGCAAAAACCGGCCAGCGGTATTCTCAAAAATCGCCTATTAATTTTCATTATCTTTTCATTTTTTGTCTCAAAAACATAGGTTATGACCCATCATTGGAACGAGCTCATCGAGCTCGTTCCAATGAGGGGTCATAACCTATATTTTGGAGACAAAAAAATGAAAAAAAATAGTTATTCAAGAATGTTTTTGCAAGTGCCGTCTGCTTTTCATGTTAGGTAAAGGGTTAAAGGGAACAATAGGATACGAAAGTGAAAAAAAATAAGTTGACTATTTGACAAAATCACATTTTTTTGTTATGCAAAAATACCCCTATGTTTCATATATAATTCGTATGAAAGCATTCGTATTGGTTAAATGAATTATTTTGAATGCGACAATTTAATGACTTCACCAAAAAGACAGGCAGCATTTTTTCATCCCGATCTAGTTATCTAATAACTCACAGAGATTTATTACACGCCTGTTCTATAAAATCCCCATCTACAGCAACACTAAACCTTGCAGAAAATGGAAATCCGTTCCGCACACATGTGCCGAACGGAAATCGTTGACGTACTATTTTAAATAGAAGCACATTGAAACTCAGGGGACGAGTTGTCAAATGGATTGCTGAGTGTCCTAATAATTGTTTTTTTTATAGGCGTGAAGGCATGTAATAAACACAGAACGACACACGCGAGTGAATGGGTTAATCGGTATGGCACGAGTGCCAGCGTGGAAGGATAAAACGAGAGACCGCAGGCCTCGAGTTTTATCTTTCCGCGATGGCGCAAGTTGTTCTGTGTATTTCCGGGACAGCGTTAAGTGCAATATCGTTTTCCATATTCGTCGAAATAAGCTCACCCAGAAGGACAAAGCTGAAGTTTTGTACACGTGTTTCTCTTAATAACGCACGCGCCCATGCAATCTGTTTTGGATTTTCGTTGCCCATATACATGCTGTCGGTTTTATTGGAATCATAACTGCGCTTTATTTTTAAAAGTTTTTAATTTCATAACGCCCAATTGTTGCTGAAATAATGCACAATTGTTCTTCGTGGCGATCAATCATTCTGAAGCAGCGAAGGTTTGAAATTATTTCCATCAGAATTTATAACATGCGGTTGTGTTTACTTCCGTTCATTTTCTAGCAACTTCATTTATCTCTTCGCAATGTCATATTTTCTGAAAATTTGTCGACATTAAGGTGTTTAAATTACAGATTTAAGTACTTTTGTGTCGCTTCTCGCATCTAACACTTTGCACACAGTGGGTTTTTACATGCTCTTTCACAAAGAAACAAAATCTAAGAGACTATATTTTTCTGATTAGTGGTTTATTGCCCCTTGATCTGAGAGTAAAGAGAGACAATGTGTATGTGTGGGTGGGGGGGGGGGGGGGGGCTAGATGTGTGTGTGTGTGTTGAACGGGTGGTGAAAGTCCTCTTTTAAAGGCCTTCATTTTTCATTTTTTTATTTTTTCATTTTTTATTTTTTTGCGAAACAAACTTAATGGTACGAGCTCGGTCCAATAAGAGCACATAATATATGTTGTGGAAGTGAAAAATTGAAAAAAGGATAAAATTTGAATGACGATTTTGGTGAATATCGCTGGTCGAATATTGCGGTGACGTTAAGTGTTAAAAGTCCTACAAAATTCTTGCTGCGTCAGCTGCCCCCGCCTCCACACTTTTCCAATACCACCAATACATAACCTTTTCAACACCTTATGTGTAATTTTTTACGTTAAGCAAAACTCTGCAGTCCATGCGATGACAACACATTAAACACCAAATTGATACTGAGAGCGTGTAGTATTAATTGAATCTTACCGCCATATAGGGTTGGGGGGGGGGGGAGTAATGATTCCTGACCCTCACCACAAGTACAAGATAGATTTACCCATTCTTCTGTAGAATGTGGTGTTTATAAGGTTATACCATTCGGGGCGCTGGTGTTGAAATGTGTCCCCCATTTAGTCATAAATCCATTGTCATAAGCCTATGTGTCATACATCTATTAATGTTTATATAGAAGATCTGTTTATGATAATAGAATGGTTCTTATAAAGGCCCCACAAAGTAGATCTTCTGTTTCTCAGGCCACTTCTGTAAAATTGCATGTGGTGTTTTTTTATTTTATTTTTTATTTTATTTTTTACTTTTGAAATTATTTCTTTGCCATCAAAAAAGGTCATGTTCTTGGTTTTTTTATGTTTTAGGCCTCATAATCTACAGAACAGCATTGGTGATGGTATATTTCGTCCCTTGAGTGCAAGAAGGCTTTGCAATGCTTTAGCATTGCAAAGCCTTGTTGCACTCAAGGAACAAATTTATCAATTTTATTAACTTGTGTAAAAAATGAGACATAAATCATTTAATTTTTATTTTTTTCAGTTTGCAATGTTTATGGTTATAAATAGAGAGCATGCCGCAGCCAAAAGGACCACGCGGTTTGAACTTTTTTAGGCCTAATTTGCATTTGTTTCGACTCGGTTTTCACTATTTTCACTATTATTACCCCGTATTTTTATTAATGAACTCTTCATAAATGATAAAGTACTGTGCTCTTACCCCCAAAATATAGTGATATGGATCTGTATACAGACGATCACATTATCAACAAACACATGGATTTGACGATATTCAGGGGCGTATGATGCATTTCAAATTTGAGACGGTGGGTACGGTCATGGAAGATTGTAAAAATATATGTCGGTGGTGTTCCATGTGCCTTAGTGGCATGTCAGGAATACAATAACCACCACCCCCCTCCCCAAACTATGAGTAGGAGAGCGATGGATCAACAACCATTGGCCGGATCTCACAGGGGACACCGCAGGGGACCGAGGGCGGGAGGAAGTAGGAGAGGGATGGATCATGCCCTGTTGGGTTGAGGAAAAGGTGGAGAGCGGAGGGAACTAGTATCAGGGAATGGATCGTGCGAATTTGGGGGACCTCACAGGGGACCCAGGAAGGGAAGTGGTAGGAGGGAGATGGATCGATCCATATTGAGGTGATCTCGGATGGGACCCCTCAGGGGACCGAGGAAGGGAAGTAGTTGGAGATGGATGGATGATGTCAATTCGGGGGACCTCGCAGGGGACCGGGAAAGGAATGTAGTAGGAAAGGGCTGGTTCGTGCCAATCCAGGGGGCCTTAGAGGGGACCCCGGAAATGAAGTATTATTAGAGGGAGGGATCGACCCATATTGTGGGATCTCAAGGAGGACCTAAAAGGGACAGAAGAAGGGAAGTAGTAGGAGAGTGATGGGTCGTGTCAATTCAGGGGGCCGAGGAGGGGAAGTGGAAGGAGATGTGGATCGACGGTTGTAGAAATCGCAGGTTTTACGAACATTAGCCTCCCGTAATATACTACCACACCATAGTTATCCTCCAATAGTCCCCACTAGTCCCTACCAGTCCCCAAATCACCAAAATCACCCGAAATCACTTTATTTAGTTCGAATTTCTGGACATAAACTAGTCTCGATATGATCACCGGACAGTTTCTTATATGTAAGGCATTCTATCATGCACAGTGTTAAGGAACTGTATAGATGATGCGGGCTTTGATAAGTGGATTGGTCGAAGACGTCGATAGAGGAATACAGACAGCCAGTAATCCTGTAGTAGAGCTACAAGTTGGTATTAATGGTACAAAGCTGCAAGGCCAGGGTGGTACAAAACTATGGTATTAAGTGACTGCAGTGAAAGCCGACCATAGAACAGTGGGCTAGTGACTATTGATAAGACAGCTTTCGTGACCTAGATGCCACCAGGAACTGAACAGCTACTAGGAGCCTTAACTGTCTTCAGATAGATATCCCCCGATAAGTATCCTCAGAAGGTATCCTCCAGTAGTCCATCACCTTGTCATAGGTACTCTCAATACCCAGATAAGAGGAATGGTAGATTATACCTTACAGAGGCATTTCCTCATGGCCTCATACGAATGAAAGGGTGCCGAAGGCCAGTCATTTGTTAGTTAGGGGTGCTGAATCAGGGTGTCACGGGACGTGGCCGTTCATTATCCAGATGAGGATAAGTGGAATGGTAGATTATACCTCATTAAGGGATTTCCTCATTCCCCTCATGGCCTCATACGATAGAAAAGGGGTGTCGAAGGATAGACATTTGTTAATTATGGCTGCTGAATGTGGGGTGCCATGGAACGTGACCGTTCAATACCCAAATGAGGATAGAGGGATTGTAGATTACACCTCATTCAGGGATTTCGTCATACCCCTAATGGCTCCGTACGATAGAAAAGGGGTGCCAATGGCCAGTCGTTCGTCAGTTGGGGGTGTTTGAAGTGGGGTGTCACGGGATGTGGCAGTTCATTATCCAGATGAGGATAAGAGGAATGGTAGATTATACCTCA
The DNA here is from genome assembly GCA_031216915.1 of Pictodentalium vernedei. Classification (NCBI taxonomy): domain Eukaryota; kingdom Metazoa; phylum Mollusca; class Scaphopoda; order Dentaliida; family Dentaliidae; genus Pictodentalium; species Pictodentalium vernedei. Next base: position 689,783,831 of record CM062295.1, read on the forward strand.
TTAAGGGATTTCCTCATGGTCTTAATGGCCTCATATGATAGAAAAAGGGAGCAGAAGGCCAGTCGTTCGTTAGTTAGGGGCGCTGAAAGTGGGTACCACGGACGTGGCCGTTCATTATCCAGATTAGGATAAGAAGAATGGTAGATTATACCTCATTAAGGGATTTTCTCAAGCCCCTCATGACCTCATAGGATAGAAAAGGGGTGCCGAAGGCCAAACATTTGTTAATTAGGGTGCTGAATGTGGGGTGTTTGGATCCTAAATGAGAATACCAGAAATAGGTTAAGAACTATTAAACCAGACAGAGAAAGCTAAAAATAGTAACCAATAAGCTAAAACTTTTCCAACTTAAAGGCTTTTCTACACTAGTGGAGTATATTCCGGAAGAAACGAACATACCTTACTGCATCACGTGCTACTACTATAAGTAGGATTCTCCAGAAATCTAACCAGACATAAATAGGTAGACACCGAGGATTCTGAAAGAATCCGACCCGACAAAGATACTCCTATTCAGTCGAACACACCTTATGCACTAAAACGAGTGTTCTGTAAATATCCGAGTCCGTTTCATCCCTCTCCTGCTACTTCCCTTCCTCGGTCCTCTGCGAGGTGTTCATGAGATTTCTCAATATGGGTCGAACCATCCCTCTCCTACTACTTCCATTCCGGGATCTCCTGCTAGGTTCACCTGAATTGGCACGCTCCACCCCTCTCCTACCACTTTCTTTCCTCGGTCCCCTGCGAGGTCCCTTGAATTAGCACGATCCACACCTTTCTTGCTACTTCCCTTCCTCCGTCCCTTTTGGGGTTCCACGTGAAATCCTCCAATATGGGTCGATCCATCCCTCTCCTACTACTTCCCTCCAGGGTCCCCTGCGAGGTCCTCCTGGATTGTCACGATCCATCCCTCTACTACTTCCCTTCCTTGGAACGATCATCCCTCCTCCACGCTAATGAGATCCCCCAATATGGGTCGACCCATCCCTCTCCTACTATTTCCTTTCATCGGTGCCCCATGCGATCTTCAATATGGATCCATCCATCCCTCTCCTTCCATTCCGGGGTACCCTGCGAGGTCCCCCTGAATTGGCACGATACACCCTCTTCACTACTTTCCTTCTCTCTTCTCCCTCCACCTTTCCCTCCACCCAATAGGGCGCGATCCATCATTTTGCTACTTCTCTTCTCCCTCGACCTTTCCCTACCCAATATGGCACGATCTATACCATTCTACACCTTCCCTTCTCCCTCCACCCAATAGGGCACGATGCTTCCTACTCCTATTACTTCCCTTCTCCCTCCATTCCCTCCATCCCATAGGGCACGATCCACCCATCTCCTACTACTTCCCTTCTCCTTCAATCTTCCCCTCCACCCATTAGGGCTTGATCCACCCCTCTTACTACTACTATGTTTGGGACTAACGCACCTTACTTTTTTTCTCCATATTTAATAAGTTTTCTCACTGGGCCGAAACAATATTTCGGCCCGGAGAGAAAAAGTTTTAAATATGGAGCTAAAAATATGAAACTTTTCTCAACTTTAAGACACGTAGTAGGGTTAATTCAAACGAGGGAATCGTCTGTCACACCTTAAGAGTACAGGGTCTGTGCACCCAGCCCCCCTCCCTTCCTGCTGATTCTCAATAATGAGAGGTTATTACTTGGTTAGTTTCATTCATATCGGCCGAGATATCAGTCTGAGGTAACTTCATATCAGCCTGAGGCCGAAGGTCGAAGGCTCATGGAAGTTACCGAGGGCTGATATCTCGGCCGATATGAAACTGACCAGGTAATAAGCTCTTTATTTATTGAGCCATAATTATTAATTACAAAATGTTCTCAGATCTGTTACGAATTTCTGACAGTGTTGTTGTTTCTCGTTCTTTTCACAAAGTCCAATGTTTCCTCTTCTCCAAGTTCAGCTAACCGAACGTCATTGGAGGAGCGCGACGTTCGGACAGTTGATTTATCTCTTCTCCCACTTCGACGAATTCCTACTTACGACTCTGAATCTTAGTTTGCGGTGAATTTTCTGTCCAGCTCTTTTCTTTTTTCTCTTTATCCACCTAATCATTATATGCTTATTGCCATCATTAATTCTCATCAAACAAAATTCTGCTTCAGGCCACTACTCCTCTATGCGTGGTAACGCCACTTCTCCTGATTGCGTTCCACGAATAGCTATGAATATTTCGATGTAAAAAGTTAGTTGTGCTTAGTAACGCATGAAAGGGGACAACTCTAGCTTGGTGCATATCGACCCAGATCGGCGTCATATCAGCCGAATTTGAAATCACATCAGGCGAGTTTGATAATGGGCACTTCCGGTAAAGAAAATCGTATTAAATTAATAAATATACGTATCACTGATTTAAGTGGACCATTGTGATATGAATATGATACAAAAATGCGGGAACCTATTATGATAAAAAAACATTCATTTTTGAGCAAATGTGCACACAATTCGCACATTATTGATTATGTAATGTACAAATAATGTACCTATGGATGGAAATCTCCACTAAAGTCCAATTTGATAATTATACATATAAACAAAATTGATAAGAACTTCATATTTCAGAGGCAGTGGAAACAGTGGAGGAGTGGGGGGGGGGGGGCACAGGTACACTTGCCCCACTATTTTTTTAACTGTCAATATTTTGAAATAAACAAATTGATTCTTCCTAGTAACCCATCAAGGAGGACAACTCAAGTTACTTCATATCGACCGAATCCGGATAATTCTGGGAAAGAAAAATCATATCTAATAAATAAAATTGTATAATGACAGGTTGGTAATGATAAGGTTGGAGGCACGTGCCTCACGTGATCCTAATTCCTACGCCCATGATTATATTGTATGATCGTATAATAACGAGATTAAAGAGTTGTGTTGGCCTTTAACCTTTGACCTGTCGGTCGCGACTGTTGTTCCTTAGTTTATTATTATGTTCTACGCGTTCTGGCATGTGCAGTTCAACTCTATCGGGTCTGCTCAATTGGCAAAATGATCTCAGAGAGAAAATTATCAGAAAAAGTGAAAAGTGATCATGTGAAATGACTCCAATACACCACGGCATTTCCCTGATGCTGTTGATAACCTTTCAAATTCCGCACCCCCCCCCCCCCACCCCCACCCACCAAAAAAAAAAAAAAATAAAAAATTGTCAGTTCATATTTGTTGTTATGACAGTGCTCATGTTTAATTTTTAAAGAGTACGTTTATGACAATAGTCAGGGGAATCGCGAAGATGGCCGGTGGGGGAGACGGTAAAACGATTTGTTCCGACTGTGATGTCTCAAATCCTGGCTGACTAATACTCCAACTACACCATCAAGATGCCTTGGTGATGTAGTTGGAAATATAAGTCAGTCGGGGACTTCTTGGAAATATAGTAATGGTTAAACAAAATGCGCGTTGGAGTCGCAGTGATCTCTATTTGTGTGACCGACTGCGTGTGTAATACAAGTCCAAGTATCAAATCTAGTCTTTTAACCCTTTACCCAACGCAGACGATATCAAAATTTATTATTTTAAATATCATTTTTTTCAAATTTTTCAAATAATTTCAACAAAACCATATCATGTGACCCCTCGTTGGAACGAGCTCGACGAGCTCGTTCCAACGAGGGGTCACATGACATGGTTTTATTGAAAATCTTTGAAAAATAATATTTTTTCAACTGCTGAATTTGCATATTACGCGGGCGGATGCGGCCGATTCGTTGGGTAAAGGATTACCCAACGTAACGGCCAAAACTGGCAAACGCTATTTAAAAACATTGCCATTCCATTTTCATTATTTTTTAATTTTTTGTCTCAAAACCAGAGTTTATGATCCCTCATTGGAACAAGCTCGTTGAGCTCGTTCCAATGAAGGGTCATAGCCTATGTTTTTGAAGCAAAAAAATGAAAACAGTTAGTTATTCAAAGATTGTGTTTGCTATTGTCATCTGCCTTTCGTGTTTGGTATAGGATTAAGAGAGAACATGAATACTAGCAAGAGAGAATTGTTATCTTAAACTCCATTCCTAACTGAAGAGCTCCAACTGGAATAATTATTGGGTGTGTGTGGGGGGAGGAGGGGGGTCACAAACACACCCTAACTCTCAATAGCGCCTCCATTCAGTCAGTAGTTTATGTGCAATTGCTAGCTGATACTAAAGCCATATTTCTGGTATTTTTATAATTTTATTTGTCCACAAAACAGGTAAAAAAAGTTTGTAATTACCTTTTGTGGAGAAAATATCTACATAGGGGGAAAAATTAGAGATTTTTCATCTCACTGTACAATTACTGCACTTTGAGAAGTCTCTAATTTGAGTCCACGGGGGTTAGCTTTGATTAATCTTAATTTGAGTCCATACGGTTCAGCTTTGATTAATCTTAATACGTTGACAAAGGGTACAGAGAAGAAAAATCGAGTCCGCTCCGCTGGTCCACTGTATAAAAGCCTCCAGTGGATTTTTTTTTATTTGTTCAATGTATATACAGAACGACACACGCTTCTGAATGGGTTAATTGATAAGGCACGAATGTCGGGGGGGGGGGGGGGGGAGGATAAACACGAGGCCGCAGTGGTTTTGCGTTTATCACACGCCTTCGCGTCTATAAAAACAATTATTTGGACACTCAGCAATTCATCTGACAACTATCAACAAAAAGAACACATTTTATCTTACAATCAACATGTATTTTGTCTGTATTAACTCCGCAACTGCCGTGTATCCGACCATCTGATACAGATATTTGTATCAGGGTGTCGGATACAAGCACGTTCCTTTCGCGTGAGTTCCATTTTTTTTCTTTTTGTTCATCCGTACGAATAAATAGTTTGTTATATATTCGTCTACATTCTTGACTTATCCCCAATATATTGTAACATTTATTTATTTATTGATGTTTAAGGTCACATATTTATGCACAATGGCTAATCAGGACCGTGACAGTTTTACGGGTGGAGGAAGCCGGAGTACCCGGAGAGAACCACCGAGCAACGACGAGCAGCTGCCAGCTCCCCAACATCGTAACTCCGCACTGCAGCACAGGCAGGGTTAGATTGGTTGAAGACATGCGTACCATCGACGTGCAGTACGCCTTAGTACACGGCGTCATCGTGCCCCCACGCGGGCAATGGAGATGAAGTGTCTTGCCCAAGGGCACAACGCGGTTGCCGCAGGTGGGTTTCGAACCGAGGACCTCTCGGCTTGCAGCCTGCACCTCTACCTACTGAGCCACCGCGCTCCCATATTGTAAGATAAATAGATTATTACCATTATGTGGATGTACAAAATATGTATCCGAGTCTCGCTCCGGGTTCTAAGGGTAGATCACGACTCGCCTTCGACTCGTCGTGATCTCCACTCCAATTTTGAGAGGGGAACCCGTGTTACTATTTCGTATTACTATTTCGGAGTTCCAATGTGTTCTCTGTGCCTACTGGCTCATAGAACTCAGGGGACAATTTTCAGCTATCTCTTACGATTCAAACTGTAATTTTGTTCCACGATTTGAAGAAAATTCCACTGAAATTTCGCTCCTATTTAAAAATAGTGCGTCAACGATTTCCGTTCGGCACATGTGAGCGGAACAGATTTTCATTTTCGGCATGGTTTACTGCGTTGCTGTAGATTGGGATTTCATAGAACAGGCATGTAAAAAATTAGCAATATGCACATCGAGACATATGATACAGACACTGTCCTTTCTATCAATATAAAAGTATAGGAGGTGAGATTTGATATTTGTTCCTGGGAAGAATAAAAACTTGTAATTTATTGTAAAAACACATTAGCTAAACACCGAGCCAAAGTGGACTCTTAGTGTTGGTAGGTGGGAAACTGATACACGTTCTTAACCCTTTACCTAACCTGAAAAAAAGACGACACTTGCAAAAATAATTCTTGAATAACTAATTTTTTTCATTTTTTGTCTCAAAAACATAGGTTATGACCCCTCGTTGGAACGAGCTCGACGAGCTCGTTCCAACGAGGGGTCATAACCTATGTTTTTGAGACAAAAAATGAAAAAAATAATGAAAATTAATTGGCGATTTTTGAGAATAGCGCTGGCCGGTTTTGGCCGTTACGTTAGGTAAAGGGTTAATGGCGGATTTTCTGTGAGCTGGTTGCTTCTAATTGGCATGCCATAAAAATAGCCGCCAAGTTTTCTTTCGTTACTTTTAACCCTTTACTCAACGTAACGGCCAAAACCGGCCAGCGCTATTCTCAAAAATCGCCAATTAATTTTCATTATTTTTTTCATTTTTTGTCTCAAAAACATAGGTTATGACCCCTCGTTGGAACGAGCTCGTCGAGCTCGTTCCAACGAGGGGTCATAACCTATGTTTTTGAGACAAAAAATGAAAAAAATTAGTTATTCAAGAATTTTTTTTTGCAAGTGTCGTCTGCTTTTCAGGTTAGGTAAAGGGTTAATAAACGAATACTACAGATAGCTCCGAGAGTTGTCTGCTGTTTCCGTTTATTAATAGTAACTAACGGAAATGTGACTTTATTTTCTACTGATACCATAGATGTCTCCTCAACAATTATTTGCTTCTTAATTGGACCTTCCTCGCTCAACTAATATTTTCAAGGGAGATAACTTTATGGAAAGTCGATTTTCATGATGAGGTAGATCAGGGATGTCATTATTCGAGAAGGCTGTGGATTTGTCATGCTACAGAGTATACCAATTAATATCTTTAAACTGTAGGTTAAAGATATAAATTAGCCAAAAAATTGAGTCTTCTAAAACATGGCTTCATTCGACAGCTGCTTTTTTTCAAAAGCAGGAATTAAAAAAATGAATGTGTTGGTTTTGAAAAATAATTGCTCTGATGTATATAGGCACTTCTCTATGAGTTTCCATAGTGGTGAGACTTTAAGCAGAGACGGTCACTGTCGTAAATTTACAGTAGCAATAACGGCAAATGGTTGCCAGCACTCATGCTAAAATTAATTGGGTTAAAAATCAACTCAAATCAATTGGGTTCAGTGAATATGAACCCATTTGGGTTCATATTCACCGCATCCAGTTGATTTTGGTTTATTTTTAACCCAACTGATTTTACAGCGCCTCTACCGTAGTTTTAACGGACATTGCTCACTGAATATAACAAATTGGAAATGGCCGTTGAAAGGTTTAGCCACTCACAAAAACAAAGTGACTCCACCCCCTCCACACAAACACACAAATACTACCACCACTCCCTTTACTTTGGAACTTTTTACATGGATGTATAAATGGAGTTATTTCACTGTCGCTGGCAATTTTACACTTTTTTCTCCGAGCATAAATTAAATATTTGGTGAGTAAAAAAATCCGTCAGATCCCTTATTTCCCTCTGAATCGTAGGTGCGTGCAGGCGGCTGCCCCTCCATTTACATCACAGGTGTTCAAAGGATTTTGTTCTTCAGGTGCGCTATGAAAATGACAATGGAGAAAATGGCAAAGACGAAAATGGCAGTGACGAAAATAGTAAAGACGAAAATGGCAGTGACGAAAATATCAATGACGAAAATGGCAGTGACGAAAATAGCCAGGATGAAAATGGCAATGGCGAAAATGGCAATGACCAAAATGGCATTGACGAAAATAGCAATGACGAATATGTCAGTGACGAAAATAGCAAGGACGAAAATGGCAATGGCGAAAATGGCAATGACCAAAATGGCAGTGACGAAAATAGAAATGCCGAATATGGCAGTAACGAAAATAGCAAGGACGAAAATGGCAATGGCGAAAATGGCAATGACAAAATGGCAGTGACGAAAATAGCAATGACGAATATGGCAGTGACGAAAATAGCAAGGACGAAAATGGCAAAGATAAATATGGCTATGACAAAAATGGCAATGACAAAAACGGAAATGACAAAAATGGATGTGTAGGATAAAACAGTAGGATTAAATATATATCATTTCTAATGTAAAAAAGATATAAAATAAAAAGCAAATGAAGGTAGCTTCCCATTAGAGCTGTAGGTTAACCGAAACCGAACCGAGGTTTTTAGTTTTTGTTAAAAAACCGAAACCGAAACCGTCGACATCCCGTAATTTAAGGTTTTTCGTTTTTTCTATTAAATACTCTCTTGCTGCAGAAATTCACAGAATGTAGCCATCCCAGAGTAGTGAGAGTACCCAGACACTGCCAATGACAGTGTCTGGGTACTCTCACTACTCTGGGAAGGCTACATTCTGTGAATTTCCGACATTTCAGTTTAGTTGTGTTTGCAGCTTTCCTCAAGTTGCGTGTAGGTGTCAGACCTCCAAAAATGGCCAAGCACAATAAAAGTTCTGTATATTTAGGTAATTATTATATTGGCCTTCCTGATTCTTCATGTATTATAGCTTATTTCGGGCATTCATTGAGTTTCACTCAATTTCACTACCATTCAGTTATGACTCTGGACACAAGAATGAGTTTTATTGAATTGTACTTGACCTCATGAACAAACCGAAAACCGAACCGAACCGAGGTTTTTCTCCACCTGAAAATCAAAACCGAAACCGAACAAGAAATTTAAAAACCTACAGCTCTAGTTCCCATTCAGATTATGTAAAAATTTAGACACAAAAATATTGTTATGTAAACACTTTTTGTCACGGCTGGAAATAACTTGTAGTTTAGTTTTTTTTTAACACGTGAGGGGGGGGGGGGTGAGTTCAATGGGAAAAACTTGCCGGAATATCAAATAGAGATGCAATTCACAGAGGGGTGTGAAGATGTTTTGGTTGCGATTTCCCATAAAAATGAAAATGAATTTTTGAGTTTGATTAAAAAATGTTGACAATTTAAAACGTATAATCACAATGCCAAGAAATTAAATCAGATGAAATGTATCCAGACCCAATAGAAAGTATTGAATTTGACCAATATTTTCCGGTTCTGAATATTCCGCATCTCGCATTTAATTAGTTTTGTCTTCCAATTACAAGATTCTCAGAACATCGCTTCTCACCACTGTTTTTGCTTCCCAAACAGGTACGTCTGACTTGGTACATTTTGAAGACCGAGTAGAAAGTGAAAACACCGAATATACTCTAAAATCAGTTAGGTTAAAATTCAGCCCAAATCAACTGGGCTGATTGAATATGAACCCAACTGGGTTCATATTCACTCAACCAAGTTGATTTGGGTTGATTTTTAACCCAAATCGCATCCAAATAGAACAGCAGATTAAACGCGCTTTACTGCTTACCTGTACTCGCAACAAAAAGAATGTAATCCGTTCTTCCACATTGCAAATATTTAAAAAAAATAATAATTTGGAACAAATAAATTACAAAAATGACAATTCTGCTAATATAACGAACAAAGTGAAATTAGAATTGAAAATATATTTTGCCGGAATCTACTCGTTAGGAAATCCTCAATTATTATAGTCTTTGAGCCAATCATGGTTACGTTTCCTCCCTTGTTGAAAATCGGAAAAGTTGAATTCGAGTCTTTCCTTCCATTTCATATTGTTGTATTAGAGTGTGTTCACTTGATGAGACATTGCCTTCTAGCCTTCTAAGTACTTACCATCTTCTTTCGCACTTGGTGGAGAATAAATCTAATTCTTTCTCCACCACTGTAAAAAAATATTTCGATTTAGATGTTTTGACTTTTGTGTTCAGTCCACAAGGATCTTATGATGACGATAGAGTCACATAATCGTACGACATGGGACAAAATATTTATTTGTATGTATGCATATATGCTTAAAAGGAAGTTAGAACTTATCTCAGAAATACAAACGGAAGTGTGGTTTCGCCTGCTCCGGAAACGGGGAACAATTCTCAATAGCGATTAATACATTTTACACAGATGTTGCTTAATCTGATATTAAATTCAAATATTTTTCACATTTCAGCCCAACTAAATAGTATTTGTTTTGAAATATAAAGTGCTTCTAAGTATGCCGATTTATATACTCCTGTTACATGAAACGTTCAATTCTCTTGTTTCTAGACATGAAACAATCTGACGGTATTTGTATTTATTTATTGGCGTTTAAGGTCACATACTTATGCACAATGGCTAATCGTGATCTTGACAATTTTACGGGTGGAGGAAGCCGGAGTACCCGGAGAGAACCATCGAGCATCGACGAGCAATTGTCAGCTCCTCAACTTACTAACTATGTTCAAGCTCCGTTCAAGCAGGGTTACAGCGGTTGAAGACATGTGCACCATCGACGTGCAGTACGCCGCAACACACGGCGTCATCGTGCCCCCATGTAGGAAACGGGGATAAAGTGCCTTGCCCAAGGACACAACGCGGATCGTCACGGATGGGGATCGAACTCGGGACCTCCAGCACAGAAGTCCAACAGTCTGCCACTGAGCAACCGCACTCCAATCTGACGGTATCAGGACAAATAAACTCTTTAAATGATGTATAAGTGGTAGAGTTTGAGGATTTGGCGGGAGGGGGATACTGAACTTCCTGAGGGAATCCGTATGGCTCTTAAAAACATTCCATCAACTCGCAAACTTCCTGAAATCAAACATATTATGTAAACAACCTTTTGACATGTGCATCAAACATGCACTGGAAACAAACTTTTGACGGGTGCGTAAATCCTGGATCGATATGGGGCGGAAGGGGGTTCCCCCACTTCTTTTTCTCGTTGGGAAGAGGAGGGCAGCAAGTCTGGAAATACGAAGACTGTCATCTACAGAATGAGGTCTTCAGAGGGTGAATTTGGTGATGCTACCCTGCACAGCAGGTTAACATCGCTAAAGTTACCCTCTGTGAACCTCAATCCGAATAAAGGTCTGAAGTCTGAACAGAAGGAGGTACCGAGAGGATAAATTGGCGCACTGTATGGGACAGAAGCAGCTAATTCACCCTCTGTGGACCTCATTCTGCAAATAACAAATTGCTTATTTCCGGGCTTTGTGGACAGAGTGTTATTGCCCACTGACTGGAATGTTCAAAGACCACTATATAAGCATAAAACTGCCAAATGTGGTTGCCAGTTTGGCGGTGTGTGGGTCAGACAAGCCTTAGAATTAGTCACGTCAATCGACAATGTCGTCATGGCTGACAATTTTTGTTCCCAGAAGAGATATACGGGGATGTTAGCTCCCCTTAACTTCCTAAAGCTGTCTGTAAATTTAACACCAAGGGTTTGGGAATTTCATATAAAATAGACATTTCGAAAGGTTAGAGAACTTGTATCATCGATCTGCGCATCGTTTCACAAACTTCAGGTATTTCCTGGAGCTTAGAAAAAATACGGAAGCGCCCTCCTTTAACCCATTACCTAACATGAAAAGCAGACGACACCTGCAAAAAAAAATTCTTGAATAACTATTTTTTTCATTTTTTGTCTCAAAAACATAGGTTATGACCCCTCATTGGAACGAGCTCGACGAGCTCGTTCCAAAGAGGGGTCATAACATATGTTTTTGAGACAAAAAAAAATAAAAAATGCTGAAAATTAATTGGCGATTTTTGAGAATAGACCTGGCCGGTTTAGGCCGTTACGTTTGGTAAAGGGTTATACAGACTTTTCCCCAATCGGTCTACACGTTTGACTATTAGTCTGTTGAATACGTATTTAAAAATAAGGAAACAGCGTTTTCACCATCTTTTGATGTTCTGCATTTTTTATTTTTTCCTTTTTACAGGATAGTTAGCTTATCTTATTTCCTGAAGCTGGCGGTAAATTGAACACTATAAGGATGGGTGAATTTCATATAAATATTGAAATATTGAAATGTTAGCGAATTTGTATCATCTCTGGAATTTTCCTGTAGAGTATTATAAAAATACAAAAGGTAACTTTTTACAATTTTTCCACAATTAGTTTGAACGTTTGACTATTAATCTCTGTTCAAACCCATTTAAAAATATGAAAACGGCGTTTTCACCATCCTTTAGTGGTGAGTAACTTTTTTTCTGCTCAGTGTATCAACAGTATGCGCATCGGGACATATAATACAGACTTTGACCTTTCCATTAAAATAAAACTCTAGGAGGTGCGATTTCCTATATTTTACATGTGAAGAATAAAAACTTGCAAACTACTGTAAAAACACATTAGCTGAAGAAAAAGCTAAAGTGGATACTTACTAAGTGTTGGCGAGTAGATATTTTTAATGACCGCTTATTTGTGAGCTTGTTGCTTCTGAATGGCTTGCCATCAAAAGCCAAGTTTCCTTTGTTACTTTTAATAAACGAAAACAACAGACGGTTCTGAGAGCGGAGTGTTGTTTTCGTTTATGAAAAGTAAAAAAGGAAATTTGGTTTTATTTTCTACTAATGTCACAAGTGCTTCCCCAGAAATTACCTGCTATTTAATTGGACCTTCCTCGCCCATCTTATAATTGTAAGGGAGAAATTTTATCGAAAGTCGATTTTCATGACGATATTAATCAAAGATGAGTAAAAACCGCGGTAATCTGCCGCTACCTTTACCACGATATTGCCTGTTGTGGGTAATTATGGTGACTGTGGAGGCTCCTTGTCTTCATAACTCCCCGTGGAGCATGGGTAACTAACTGTACATAAGAACCATAGGCACCCGCACCGAGAGGGGAAGGGGTAAGGGGGCAACTGTCCCGAGGGAATCGGCCCCGGGATTTTTGGTGTTTTAATATTGAGCTGAAAGTCGCGGGAAGGCTTTTGGTACGGGCCTCTGACGCTGGTGGAGGTGGCAAGAGTACCTACTTGCATTACTGACCAGGCCCCATTCATATAAAAAAAAAATTTTCAAGTTTGCTGGTTTTCCATCGATCTTTACGTGGTGGTCACGATTAGGTTTGGAGAGAAAAATGGACCATACGCACAGAAGTACGGTTAATAAATTACCCAAACTGTAAGGAAATAATTGAATAAATATTGTCAGAAAATGCAGGAGAATGCTTCTAGCTCTAATTTAAAAAACAATATTTTGGGCAAGGTTATCGCATCACACCTTTGGTGCTCACAGGGCCCATAACACTGATTCTACACATTGCCCTGGAGCCCATCCTCGGCAGTGCTATTCTTGAGACTTCCAACAATTTTCAGACAATACCAATATAATACCAATATTTTTTTCACAAATAAATGAAATTTAATTTTGCTTTTCCAAACCAAAGTTGATAAACTTTAACCCCTAAAACTCTGATAGTGTAACAGACTTTTCTGCAGTCACTGTTTTTCTCTTGTTTAACCCTTTACCTAACCTGAAAAGCAGACGACACTTGCAAAAATAATTCTTGAATAACTAATTTTTTTCATTTTTTGTCTCAAAAACATAGGTTATGACCCCTCGTTGGAACGAGCTCGACGAGCTCGTTCCAACGAGGGGTCATAACCTATGTTTTTGAGACAAAAAATGAAAAAAATAATGAAAATAAATTGGCGATTTTTGAGAATAGCGCTGGCCGGTTTTGGCCGTTACGTTAGGGAAAGAGTTAAACAAGCTTTTCCTAGCAGTAATTTTTTAAAAACATTTCTAGGGGAGCCCCCCCCCCCCCCCCCCCCCCCCAACCAGTTAAATATTACGCACTTGTAAATTTCAAACGTCTCATCATAGGAAGTGACACTGAGAGTGAATAATTTTACAGCGCACGCAACTTTGAAAATTTGCTGTGACCGCGTTACTGATTTTGTTTATTAAAGTGCCCAACAATATTGTTCCATAAAATAAGGGTTTTTTAAAAACTTTTTCTCCCCCAACATTATGTCCCAAAACTGTATTAATAATTTAAAATTTAATCTGTTTGTGTGAAAGAATTGTTAGATAAAAAGCCGGCTTGTTGAGATCCCATTCTGGACACCACTTCGAATCTGATACAAATCACAGGACATGCACATTATCATGATAATCTGTATAGGTAACGCTAAAGGCTAAATCGAGAGCGCGATGGCTTTGAAGTTATGGAATTGGACATCAAACCGAAAGGACCATGGTTCGATCCCCGCCAGGGGTAACTGCGCTGTGTCCTTGCGCAAGCCACATAATCCCGATTGCTCGGGTGGGGGCACGGTGGCGTCGTGTACCAAGATGTATTGCACGTCGATGGTGCACTTGTCTTCAACCAATGCTAACCCTGATTATGTGGAGTTATTACGTTGGGGAGTCTGCAGTTCCTCGTCGTTCCTCGGTGGTTCTCTCCGGGTACTCCGGTTTCCTCCATCCGAGAAACTGTCCGAAACGTGTTAACCCGAAAGTGGCATTAAATCACGATAAACAAATAAATAAATAAATAAATAAATAAATAAATAAATAAATAAATAAATAAATAAATAAATAAATAAAAATAAATAAATAAATAAAAAAATAAAAATAAATAAATAAATAAATAAAAAAAATAAAAATAAATAAATAAAAATAAATAAATAAAGGCTAAATCACAGATTGCACGCGATGCGGGCGTTGAGCTCGATACTATAGTCACGGGCATCGCGAAGATGACCGACTGGGGTGTAAACCTGATTTGCCCCGCCTGTGATGGCTGAAGACCCGACTGACTAATATTCCAACTACATCATCAAGGCATGCCTTCGTCGAAGGCATGCCTTGATGATGTAGTTGGAATATTAATAAGTCAGGATTACAGGAAAAATAAAAACTCAAGACGCCTTGAAACGTTTTTGTGAATAAATAAAATATACATATAATACTCGTGCATTTATTTATTTATTTATTGGTGTTTAAGGTCACATACTTATGCACAATGGCTAATCAGTTTTATGGGTGGAGAAAGCCGGAGTACCCGGAGAGAACCACCGAGCATCGACGAGCAATTGCCAGCCCCTCAACATTCTAACTATGTTCAAGCTCCGCCCAAACAGGGTCACAGCGGTGGAAGACATGTACACCATCGGCGTGCAATACGCCTTATATATAGTGCACGGCGTCATCGTGCCCTCGTGTTGGCAGTCGGGATAAAGTGCCTTGCCCAAGGACACAACGCGGGTCATCCCGAAAGGAGATCAAACTCGGGACCTCTAGCACAGAAGTCCAACAGTCTACCACTGAGCCACCGCGATCCAATCTGACGGTATCAGGACAAATAAACTCTTTAAATGATGTACATATAAGTGGGAGAGCTTGAGGATTTGGTGGATACTGAACTTCCTGGGGGAGCATCGACGAGCAACTGTCAGCCCCTCAACACTCTAACTATGTTCAAGCTCCGCCCAAACAGGGTTACAGCTGTTGAAGACATGTACACCATCGGCGTGCAGTACGCCTTAGTACACGGCGTCATCGCGCCCCCATGTAGGCAGCCGGGATAAAGTGGCTTGCCCAAGGACACAACGCGGGTCGTCCCGGATGGGGATCGAACTCGGGACCTCTAGCATAGAAGTCCAACAGCCTATCACTGAGCCACCACACTCCCCATAATACTCGTGAATCAAATTCTTATTCAATTAACACGAACACCAAATTGGTCATACTGGGTCTCCAGCAACCAGAATCGGATACTGAAGACCTCCATTTGTACGATCGACTGTGTATCTGACACAAGGCCTAGTATCAAATCTAATCTTTTAAGAAAGTGCATGATTACTAGCCAGGGAGAATTGATATCTAAGAATTCAATCCTTACGAAAAATGGCCCCACTGTACAAAAGTATTATAGCTATCACAACCACCCCCACCCCTCCACCTTTTACAGACCCCTCGACTTTGAAGTAAATATTAAGCATTTTTTTCTCAGTCTGTCATTTCGACACACTGTAATGTCTACATCTGAGTCTTCCTGTAGAACAAAGATAACAAGTGGCAGTGTATAGAGTGAGGCAACAACACTATCCGAGTATTTCGTTGCGTAAAAATAAAAATCACCGATTTTTTTTATTAATATTATTTTACATTTTTGTCATGACTTGTATTCGTTTCACAGAAGGTATAGCAGCACGTATAAAAGTAATGAACTGGGGAATACAGTGAAGCCACTTAATGAAATATATCTTAACCGAATAACCCTGTTAATTGAATATAAATTCCAAACAAAATCGAGTATCGTACATTCAGTACAAATTCAACCTGTTGGTTGCATATAGGTTATAGAGTAAACTCCTGTTTATTTATTTATTTTTTTATTTATTTATTTGTTATTTACTTATTTATTTGTGTTTAGGGCCAGTTATTTCTGACCAATGGTTCTGTTAATTTAACCCTTTACCTAACATGAAAAGCAGACGACACTTGCAAAAATATTTCTTGAATAACTCATTTTTTTGTCTCAAAAACATAGGTTAAGACCCCTCATTGGAACGAGCTCGACGAGCTCGTTCCAACGAGGGGTCATAACCTATGTTTTTGAGACAAAAAGTGAAAAACTAATGAAAATTAATTGGCGATTTTTGAGAATAGCGCTGGTCGGTTTTGGTCGTTACGTTGAGTAAGGGTTAATACAAAATGTTATAATATGTCCAGATATAGCAAGACATTACCCAGACAATCACCCACTTCCCCTTGTTCATAGGTCTATTGGACCTCAGAACATCCAATTCAAGCATTTAATCTATTATATCTTGTTTGACAGAGCTCCATGGACGCTGTCAAACACTATACAATAGAATTAATGCTCAGTTTATTAATATAAGATAGAAAAGTCACCCCATTCTTGTTAACTGTATACTCCTGTTAACTATATATTTTTCTCTGCCAGAGTGTCTACCCGACTGCCTACACGAGGGCACGATGACGCCGTGTACAATATATAAGGCGTACTGCACGTCGATGGTGTACATGTACACTCGATTTCCACTATAATTAATAATTTTAATTTTTACTTTATTGCGTCGCGCGCAACGTTCGCACATCATGTAACAAGACTCTTTTACGTTAAAGGTTGCATATTCTCTTATCATTTCGCAATAATAATTATTATAAACTAACATTTTAATAAACGTATAGTAGAGATGGGCAATATACCGAAAAACCGAACCGATACCGATATCTGGGGGATACCTAAAAACGGTACCTAACCAATTTTCAAATTTCCCTACATTCGGTATTTATAAGTTCCTGTTGAGGCTTGAATAACAGTTGAAAGGTTCATTTTCATGTGAGAAGCGACTTCCTTTTTTCAGTTTTGTTAACCCCTTACCCAACGTAACGGCAAGAGAGGGAAAGGGCTGTTCACAAAAATCGCCAATTCATTTTCATTATTTTTTCATTTTTTGTCTCAAGAACATAGGTTATGACCCCTCTTTGGAACGATCTCGTCGAGCTCGTTCCAAAGAGGGGTCATAACCTATGTTTTTGAGACAAAAAATGAAAAAAATTAGTTCTTCAAGAATTTTGTTTGTAAGTGTCGTCTGCTTTTCATGTCAGGTAAAGGGTTGACCCTCAGTGACATCAGGAATTTCCACTTGATTTCAACTTGTACATGTCGAATTGTTTAGAAGTGATTTCTAGTCAAGTCTTGGCTGCCTGTTTTTGGTTTTCATTTCAATTTTCTTGAATTAAGATTACCGTTTATAAATAGACACACCAGACCAGGATAAGAAGATTAATTTTGTCGCGGAAAAGGTTTGAAGATTATGTAATCCATACAGCATGCAAATCAGATTAATATTTTTCAAAATATGGCTATTTGAATCCGGAACAAGGTGTCTATGAACATAATGTCCATGAAATAACGTTAGGCATAAAAAAAGTTCAAAATCTGTTTCTCAGTCCCTCTCACATGGTCCTTTTATTTGCCGCATGCTCCCTTTTTATAACCCATGCAAACTCAAAAAAATAAAAATTAAATGGTTTATATATGATATTTTACCCAAGTTAATAAAATTGATAAATTTGTCCCTTGTGTGCAACAAGGGTTTGCAATGCTTTCGCATTGTACAGCCTGCCTTCTTGCTCTCAAGGGACGAAACAAACCACCACCCATGCTATTCTGTAGATTAGGAGGTCTAAAATATAAAACAAAACAAGAACATGAACTTTTGATGGTAAAGTAATAGTTACAAAAATAAAAAATAAAATAAAAAGTACGGAAGCATATCAGGGACATGATAAAAAGTAATTTTCAGACCCAGACAGTCGAAATTTCGACTTTTTATCTCGAAATTTCAACTTGAAATTTCGACTACTTATCTCGAAATTTCGACTCTTTATCTCGAAATTTCGCCTTAAAAACTCGAAATTTCAACTTTTCATCTCGCTTTGTATGCTCGTGGTCTTTTGTTCATCAGCAGTGAGCGATAGATTCCGATACACCAGGTTCTGATTTCTAACAAATTCTCAGCTGACCGGCAAGACGGGAATGCTGCCCACCCCACCTCGGCCCCTGAGAGCACCGTCAACTCACTTTTCAATAGTTTATTTATTTATTGGAGTTTAAGGTCACATATTTCTGCACAATGGCTCCAGTTTTACGGGTGGAGGAAGCCGGAGTACCCCGAGCGAACTATCGATCAACGGCGAGAAACAGTCAGCTCCCCAACATACTAACTCCACACAAGCAGGGTTAGAATTAGATGAAGACAGGTGCACAATCGATGAGCAGTAGGCCTTAGAACACAACGTCATCTTACCCCACGTGGGCAATGGGGGTGAAGTGTGTTGCCCAATGACACAAGGCGGTTGCCGCAGGTGGGATTCTTATTTATTTATTTATTTATTTATTTATTTATTTATTTATTTATTTATTTATTTATTTATTTATTTATTTATTTATTTATTTATTTATTTAATTATTGGTGTTTAAGATTACATATTTCTGCACAATGGCTAATGATGACCACGGCAGTTTTACGGATGGAGGAAGCCGGAGTACCCCGAGAGAACCAGCGAGCAACTGTCAGCTCCCCAACATATACTAACTCCACACATGCAGGGTTGAAGACAGGTGCACCATCGACGTTCAGTACGCCTTAGTACACAACGCCACCGTGCCCCCAAGTGGCCAGTGGGAGTGAAGTGTGTTGCCCAATGACACAAGGCGGTTGCCGCAGGTGGGTTTCTAACCAAGGATTCTAACCTGCACCTGTACCTGCTGAGTCACCGAGCGCCCTCACCCCTATAATTGAGGTTCATTGAAGACTTCCCACATGCCCTTGGGAATCTTCGCTATCGCGCCATTATAGACCACAGAGTTTCACCACATGACATTCCCTTCAGGGATGTCTTCCCCATCCCGCCATTATAGATCACAAAAAGAGCGATACACACAAATAATACCGATGCACACGTGCGTCTCCCACCCTCTGATAAGTAATGCTGCATAAGCCCCCCTCCCCCCCCCCTCCCCCCTCAATCCCGGAAAGTGCTGATCAGTAAATATCACTAGATTATTTATATATTTAATGGTGTTTAACCCTTTACCTAACATGAAAAGCAGACGACACTTGCAAAAAAAATTCTTGAATAACTAATTTTTTTCATTTTTTGTCTCAAAAACATAGGTTATGACCCCTCGTTGGAACGAGCTCGACGAGCTCGTTCCAACGAGGGGTCATAACCTATGTTTTTGAGACAAAAAATGAAAATATTTTGAAAATTAATTGGCGATTTTTGAGAATAGCGCTGGCCGGTTTTGGCCGTTACGTTGGGTAAAGGGTTAAGGTCACATATGTCTGCACAATGGGTAATCGTCACCGCAACATGGAGATAAAGTCAAGTTTAGTCAATCATTTATACCCATTTTAGAGAACTTCCACCCAAGCAATGATGAATGGATCCTATATTGTAACAGTAAAACAGAGCTTGTTTGCAACAGTAAACGAGCACTAAGCACTACTTCACTTCCCGGGGTACCCAAGGTGAATCGCAGGAATAGTCTGCTCTTGCGAAGAGATGCTACCCAGTAAATATCACTGGAGCATTTTCCCTTACTAGGAGGTGCCACTTTTTACCCAGTACACTGGCGAAATATTACAAACGAAAAAAAACATACTCAAAACTAGACTTTATGATTCTGAAGAATCATGGCTTTTTCAGATGAGATTCCATGATTTTTCATGACCCCAGAGTGTCTGATGAATTGTTTTTAACAGTCTCACTGAAGTTCCCTTTTTTGATGTTATGAGAAAGATGGGTATAGTAGTCTCAAATGACTCAGTTTGATAAAAAAAAGTTTAGGTAAAAACCATCATTACTGTTGGAGAGGGTTAATATCAATATCGTCGTCCGACAGGTTAATGACCGACAAAAGGAGTTACGTTTGTTTGTCACATAAACACTGAGTGCTGTGGCAATTTGAAAATGGTCCATTTTATCTCAAATGTATCCAAAATATTGATGTCTGGCAACTTGTAGAGGGTTAACAAGTGCTAACAGGAATATTTTTTTTCCGTGCAACTTGTAATTTCACACCAAGAACTGCGAATTGCCATTTTTTCTAAAAATCTACAGGATGTTTTCAGAGAAATCCAGGGAGAACATGAATTTTAAGCTGATGATGGGTATTATTGTTTATCCAGCCCAAAACGGGTTAAGGGTTGTTTTTTGAATACCTTATTACTTACAAACATAATTCACAGTGAATTCTACTTCCACTTATGTTGTTCTCCCCTCTTAACCCTTTACCTAACATGAAAAGCAGACGACACTTGCAAAAAAAATTCTTGAATAACTAATTTTTTCATTTTTTGTCTCAAAAACATAGGTTATGACCCCTCGTTGGAACGAGCTCGTCGAGCTCGTTCCAACGAGGGGTCATAACCTATGTTTTTGAGACAAAAAATGAAAAAAATAGTGAAAATTAATTGGCGATTTTTGAGAATAGCGCTGGCCGGTTTTGGCCGTTACGTTGGGTAAAGGGTTAACTTTGGGTGCTGTGGGTACGCAAACATAGCCCATTTTATCAAAATTTTGATGTTTGAGAACCTGCATAGGGTTAATAAATGCTTACTGGAATATTTTGTACATGCAACTTGTAATGTCACACTAAGATCTGAGAATGGCCAATTTTTCTTGAAAATCTACGATATGTTTTTGGAGAAATCCTTGGATAACATGAATTTTTAACCTTTTGATGGGTATCGCTCTGTAACCAGCCCTAAACGGGTTAATGCTTGGTTTTGTGAATACCTTCATTACTTACAAAAATGATCCTCGGTGAATTCCACTTTCAACAAAGGAGATTATGTTTATCTCTCGGGTATACGTTGGGTGCTGTGCGTGTCCGAAAACAGCCCATTTCAACAAAATTACGATGCTTGGCAGCCTCTAGAGTGTTAATAAACGCTCACCGGAATTTTTTGTCCATGCAACTTTTAATGTCATACAAAGACCTGCTAATAGACATTTTTTCTTGAAAACCTGCAAGATGTTTTTAGAGAAATCCACATAAAATGGGAATTTTAAGCTTTTAAGGGGTATCTCTCTTCAGTCTGTCCAAAATGGGTTAAGACTTCGACTTTTGAATACCCTTCCACTTACAAAAATGTTTCCGTATAAATTTTGCGCTCGATAAAAGAAGGCACTTTTCTTTGTGGCGTACCCATTGGGTACTGTTAGTGTCCAAAAACAGCCCATTTTATCTCAATTTTTACTTTTAGCAGGCCGTGGAGAGTTAACAAATGCTCACCGGAGTATTTTGTCCATGCAGCTTGTATTGTCACACAAAGACCTGCACGTGGCCAATTTTTCTTGAAAATCTACAAGACTCGTTTAGAGAAATCCACAGAAAAAAATTATTTTTTTAGCTTTCGAGGGGTATTGCAGTTTAACCAGCCCAAAATGGGTTAACGCTTGGTTTTTTGAATACCCTTATTACTCTCAACAATGATCCACGGTAAATTCCACTTCCAATAAATGAAGTTATCTTTATCTCTCGTGTACCGTTTGGGTGCTGTGGGGGCCCGAAAACAGCCCATTTCATCAAAATGTCGATGTTTGACAGCCCGTGGAGGGTTAACATAGGCATTGCCTAACATCTCTTGTATATGAATGGTCGTGTCACAGACAGGTCTAACAATGATGAATGTTTAAAAAAAGTCTGCATGACGTGTTTCCAGAAAGTGCCTATAAACCCTAATTTTGACAGTATTTTGCCAATTTTTGCGAAATAAGGGTTACGTCGAAAATTACGTTTCGGTACATTATTTAGATTTTGTGCCCCTCTATGAGTATGCACAATTTTGTCGGTTCGAAAATGGCTTCTGAATCGTACGGACAAAATGTGTGGATTCCCCCCCCCCCCCCCACCCCCACCCCCCAAAAAAATCCAAAAAATAATAATAATATTGCGTAGAAAAATAATAGTCTTTTCCAGAGGGAAAAGCCTAACGAGACACAAGCTACCCAAGTGAAGCGTCATTGTGTAAATAAACAGCAAATATTTCCCCTCCCTCCGATCCGACCACCACCAACAATAAGTTCAAGTATAGGAGTGGACTGTCAGAAGTTTATTCTGTAAGTTGCTGGGACGCGCACTGGGTACAAGTTATATTTATTGGGCTGCACTTTCCGAGGGTGAGAGAAGCACGTGCCCACCGAGATTACCTGGATGCATTTTACGTGCGGCACGTCGCTGATTCACTTGCTTTCAACCGCAGCTGGCTCTGCTTATGCAGAGTTAGTAAGTTCGAGAGTCTGACATTTGCTCGCCACTTCGCGATTGTTCTCTCCGGTATCCCCCCACCGTTAAACTACACAACACGATGTCACCCTGGCTGTTGAAAATGTGTTTAAATACAAACAAACTTCTCCCGAAAACAAACATCGATATCCAACCGGATAAGCCCACACTCAAAGGGAAAGACTGCCAATTTTGAAAACTGTAACCTCCTTACCAATATCTACATACGTATGCTCTTTCAAGTATGTAAACTCTGGGCTATATACCTTCTCTGCACTTGTCTTGTACGGAAATGAATACATGTGCGTTCCCCCCTCACCGCACACACGCGCGTGCGCAGCCGCCACCACGTATGTGTGCATTGATATTATTTGTGTTTATTGCTCTTTTTGTGATCTCTAATGGCGGGATGCGAAAGACAACCCAGGGCATGTCATGTAGTAGATTTCAGTGAACCCCTGTGGTCTATAATGGTGCGATAGGGAAGATTTCCAAGGGCATGTGGGAAGCCTTCAATGAACCTCAATTATTGGATTTTAGTGAAAAGTGGAGGGGGTGGCGGTGGCTTAGTAGGTAGAGGTGCAGGCTGCAAGCCGAGAGGTCCTCGATTCGAATCCCACCTGCGGAAACAGAATTGTGTCCTTGGGTAGCACAATTCACCACCATTGCCCACGTGGGGGTACGGTGGCGTTGTGTACTAAGGCGTACTGGACGTCGATGGCGCACCTGTCTTCAACCCTGCTTGTGTGGAGTTAGTATGTTGGGAAACTGACAGCTGCTCGCCGGTTCTCTCGGGGTACTTCTGCTTCCCCCACCCGTAAAACTGTCGTGTTCATCATTAACCATTGTGCAGAAATATGTAATCTTAAACACCAATAAATAAATAAATAAATAAAAAACTATTGAAAAGTGAGTTGACGGTGCTCTCAAGGGCCGGGGTGGGGTGTGCAGAATTCCTGTCCTGTCGGTTTTGTGAGAAATCAGAACTTGATCTATCGGAATCTATCGCATACTGCTAATGAACAAAAGATCACATGCATACCAAATGAGATAAAAAGTCGAAATTTCGAGATTTAAAATCAAAATTTCGAGATTTTAAGTCGAAATTTCGAGATTTTAAGTCGAAATTTCGAGATAAAAAGTCGAAATTTCGCGAAAAAAGTCAAAATTTCTACTTTCTGGGTGCGGAAATTATTTTTTATCATGATCCTAATACGCTTCCGTAAAAAAGCCATCTGCCTACAAGCAATTTTAAAAAACTATGTCCTGAGAAACAGATGATCTACTTTGTGAGGGTTTAACCCTTTACCTAACGAATCGCCCGCATCCGCGCGCGTAATATGCAAACTGAGCAGTTGAAAAAATTAAATTTTTCAAAATATTTCAACAAAACCATATCATGTGACCCCTCATTGGAACGAGCTCATTGAGCTCGTTCCTATGAGGGGTCACATGATATGGTTTTGTTGAAATCTTTTTAAAAAATTAATTTTAAAATAATAATTTTTTATATCGTCTGCGTTGGGCAAGGGGTTAATATATTATATTAAAAAAATGATATTTTTCACTTGCAGATTTATGGCAGAAGGTTAAAATATTGAATGATGTGCAAACGGATGGGGGTGGGGTGGTTGGCGATTATTATCTTTTATTTTTATTTTTATTTTTTTTTTTGTGGGGGGGGTGTCTTTGATTTTATTGACCACCTTGCAGTTCTTTATCTTGTTAGGATTAATTTAGTGTCGTGCTGAAGTACATTCCATTAACATCAACGGTTTTTAACACAAGCATAACAAAATGTCCCATGAAAAAATCATTTTCTACAAATTAAGTCTTTGACTGTAATTCACATCATTTATTTAATAATGTTTACACCACAACTCATATTTTCTTTAGTGAACACGGCACAAGCCCATTGCCGATTCGCCATCTTTGACGTTAATGATATGCAAGGCCAGAGGTCGCTTCGGGTAAACACGTCGATCAGACTATATCTCAAGACTGTTAAACCTGCGATACAAAGTGTTTCGGTTGAAACGAGAAAATGTGCGTTTTCGATTTAATACAAATAAAGATTGAAAAAATAACACTTTCAAAACCCCATTTAATGGACAGAACAAGATCATGGTGATTTTTTCGTCAAATGAATACTGCAATGAACCCCTTCCCATCGAAGGCTGCTTCAGCATCATGTTTTTGTTTTGTTTTTTGTTTTTGTTTTTTTGACGAGTGACAAAACGACAAATCGACCACCCAAACGACACAAAGATGACTATGGGAGTGACAGTTCAAACCCCGAGTATCCAAACAACCAATCAATACAAATATTTTCAAGAAAAACATACAGATGTTCTAGCTGGAAGAGGTTGGGGTTCTATCCCGTTTCTCCCACTTTTAATTACCCCAAGCTAATAAGCTCTTAATTCTAAGCCGGAGGAAATAGATCGACTTGTTTTTGTCTGTTTCTCACAGCTCTAACTAATCTGTCCCGTTTCTCCCACTATTTGGCTAAATTGGTATAGTATTTGAAAAAAGCGAAACTTAATCAACATTAAACTTGGAAAATATATATTCTAAAATATTCCAATAATAGTTGTGTATGTATATAATAACAGCAATTATGATAAATGTAACAGTTGAGAAACTTTGTCTGCATAATCACACACTGATAACTGTCCTTGTCTGAAACGTTCTTTCAATAAACTTAATCTCTGTTCGATTCTAACAAAACGTCTTTTCTTGGGTGCTCTAACACCCCCTGCAGAATACTGGATAAAAGAAAGTTCAGTTTGTGCCTGAATTTTTTTGAGCATTTGTTCCACAACATAGATATTAGGATGGGAATGATGCAACATTTTTTCAGTTTGTTATGCCACCCTTCTCGATTGTTTGTAGTTCTAGAGCCTTCAGTATTGAAGTGATTCTACAACCGCTTGTCACCTTCAACCCAATATTCAGTCACATAGTCTTTAAAAGAATCAGCATTGGGGTTACCTACATTTTCATCATATTCCTCGAGTGCATTAAACCATACATCTTCTACAGATATTTCTGGCACAAGTGGAAGGGCAGCGGCCCTTCGTATCAGTTTATGGACGTTTTCATTGTCTTTATATGCCGTTTGAAGTCCACAGTGCTGTGCTTTTCTCCAAATGCTTTGTGTATAATGAAAATAACACCCTTTAACCAACACTCCAGGAATAGTCCTGTACGCAGCTGTTTCGAAATCAAAAAACATTGTTTCTGGTCTAAAAATCAAATTGATTCCGGCCATGGTGTCTTTCACTAAACTAAAAAGTTTCACGTACACTTCTTCCTTTTTGCCTGGAAGTAGAGCAAACACTAATTGAAACATGTTCCCATCCACTCTGGCATGTATTGAATATAGCTGATGAAAAAGCGTTGGGCATGCATAGAAAGTCCCATCATAGAAAACAATTTCAGCTGTTGATAAATGTCTCAGACTGTCCGTAGTTGTGAATACAAGCATGTTGTCTTCAATGTAACTGACATTAGTTTGAAGGAATTGTTCTCCTGAAGTTGTCAGTTGCCCCTCTCCTTCTAATGAAACTTCCTGCCGAGTTCTTGGAATTGATGGTCTATTTTTTGAACGTTCACGGTAAAGGGATGATTTACTGGCATAATATGTCGGCAAACTCTCTACAATGAGTCGATCGGTTTCATTCCAATCTGGCGTTTTTAATTTTGCTAATTCTTCAACATAAATTGACGGAATCGGCGTTGTTTCCTCTCTTGCTCTTTTTTTCATGGTTTGCTTTATCTTCATTGCCTCGGTGACTGGTTGTTCCCCTTCATGGTTATGTTGACCACCCAATTTAGTCAAATGACCTTCATGAGTATTTCGTGTAGCTGGACATTCAGCCACATGGCACCTCCAATAAATACGATCTCCACGTCTGTTTTTCACTTGATATCTGTGTCCTGAAAATATCAGTCTGTCACGTCCAAACTTATTCTTCACAAACTCAAGCGGTTGAACTTGTATGGCAGCCATTATCTTCGTCGAAAACTGAATGACCTTCCACGAAACTTCAGTTATATTTATATATATATATTCGTAAAAGTTTAAACAAACGTCGGTGATTATTTCCCAGAAACATAATAAAGAACAAACAAACATTAAACAAATCGGCACTCTCTACAATCAGAATCAGTAATCATTCCGATATTTGGAATAAACACCAGTGAGTATTATTGTGAAAACAAAACAAACCGGTGTGAAAACAAACACAAAATTATTTTGAGATTTTTAACAAACACAAGCGATATAAAATCATTTTAAATAAATACCAGTGATTATTACTTTGAAGCGCATTCAAAAAATTATTTTGATAATTTAAACAAAAGCCAGTGATTTTTTCTTCCAAACAAATTCTTAAAGTGGGAAATTAAAAAGTGGAAGAAACAACTGTTTGCAACTCCCACTGGTAACAGAGGCAAGCTTTCGTGCGTATCGTGTAATCCGCACCAGTTCTAAATTTAGGTCACAGATTGCCTGGCTCACCCCATCACAATGATGTAATCTTTAACCCTTTCGATAGACACGCCCCAGATTATTTAGTTCTCCTATTGAGGACGCGATGCGCATTCAGTTCTATTATTAATTCGCTGTCTTGAAGTCTATTTAGAGTTTTGCTTTGAAGATCTTTTAAGCGCATTGCTATAGTGTCTATTTTTGCTATCTCGTGAAGTTGTTTTATCGATGTCCACGTGGGCTTGCGCAGAGCCACGCGCAAGGCATGATTTTGGACCCGTTGTAGATTTTCAATGTTGGTTTTATTCAGGTCACTTGTTATTATGGCCCCATACTCAAGTACTGGGCGTATATATGATTTGTAAAGATCGAGGAGAATTTCTTTATTGGCTCCCCAATTTTTACCTCTAATCATTTTCAGGAAATTGATGCGTTTAGTGGCTTTGACAGTGACTGAGTTTATGTGATTGTTTAGATTGAGACTGCTATCCAGGTTGAATCCCAGAAATTTTGCCTCATTACTAGCTTCAAGTTTATGATCGTAAAGCTTAAGCTCAATATTAGGGACAGGCTTTTTCCTTTGTTTTTTATAGAATGTGATTCTTTGTGTTTTCGTGACATTTAGCTTGATGCACCACAGAGCGCACCAGTCTTGCAGGTCGCGGATGGTATCCTGCAGGCGGTTTTGTATTATGTTTCCAGACTTACTGGCCGTCCACATTCCTTTGTCGTCTGAGAATTGAGATAGTTCAACATGGTTCTTCCCTAGTTTGTCAATATCATTCACATATATTATAAATAGAAGCGGACTGAGGACCGAACCCTGTGGAGTGCCCGCTTCGAGTTTTACCTCGGCTGACACTTCGCGGTTGACCCTCACTTTGATTTTTCGATCAGATAAAAATG
Organism: Pictodentalium vernedei; assembly: GCA_031216915.1. Classification (NCBI taxonomy): domain Eukaryota; kingdom Metazoa; phylum Mollusca; class Scaphopoda; order Dentaliida; family Dentaliidae; genus Pictodentalium; species Pictodentalium vernedei. The sequence continues at coordinate 689,811,710 of CM062295.1, forward strand.
ATGATATGATCCTTAGAATTTTGGTAGGTAGCCCCATTTTAGCTAGTTTGTATCTCATGCCATTGTGCCAGACAGAGTCAAACGCTTTTTCTACGTCGAGTAATAGCGCGGTTCCTATTTCATTTTGACTGAACGTCGTTTTCATATAATTTACCAGTCTATAAACATGCTCGATTCCCTCTCTTTGGCTTCTGTATGCCCTTTGCCACTTATTGAAAAAGCTGATTGATTCGAGATGGCTGCGGAGTCTAGTCGTGAGAATCCGTTCGAAAATTTTTCCAATACAGCTGAGTAGGCTGATTGGGCGGTAATTAGCTGGGTTGCTCAAATCCTTGTCGGGTTTGGGTATCATTACTCCTGTAGCTACTTTCCAACATTTTGGGAAGTATCCACTAGAGAGACAGCAGTTTAGGAGGTTAGTGAGTCTACCGAAAAAAGTATTGGGACATTGTTTCAGGATTTTGTATGAGACCTCGTCCCCTCCTGGGGAAGAAGAAGACTTACATTTTTTAATTGTGTTAGCCACTTCTTCTTGGCTTATCGGTTCCATGAGTTCATTGCCATCCCCGTCCTCGGGCGTTTGGCTGAAGTTGGTATCGTTAAACGTTGTCTTGTTGTCTTGAACAAATTTGTTTACTTTTTCTTTGAACTCGTCATCAAACCTATCGCCCTCATGTGGACGATGATATTTCTTAAGGAGCTCAGCAAAGGCGCTAGCCTTCGTCTTGTCATCCAGGGCCATAGTTCCATCGCTGATCTTTAGAGCCTTACTGTTGGCGTCTTTATGTTTTTGTCCAGTATGGGTTTTAAAAGTATCCCAAAACTTTTTAGTCTCCCTGAGTCCATTTAGATTTTCCGTTGCTTTTTCCCATTTCACGCGATTGTCGTTTGCTATTGCTTTTTTAACTTCGCCGTGGAGGCGATTATACACGGCTTTAAGTTCGACCTTTTTAAGTGGAAGTTTTTCTGATTTGTATGCACGGAAGGCCTTTCTTTTTTGTTTTATTACTTGGAGTGTGGTTTCAGTTATTCTGTTGGCCCGCGGTTTAACTGTCTGTTTGGGACAAATCTCATCAAGAGTGTTGTTAATTACTTCACTGAGATTGGTACATGCTTGCTCGAGCTCGCAGGTATTCATCGGGTCGTTTTTGTTTATTTTAACCTGAATTATTTTTCTGAAGAGGTCCCAGTCAATTTTGGATAGATTCCTCCTCCTCATTGTGGGGTATCTTGCGGGTCCGCTGCAACCGTGTAATGTAGCATGAACAGGCAGGTGGTCGCTACCTAAATCATCGCCCCCCACAAATATGTCTTGCATTTGATTAGTTAGTGATTTACTGGTTATAATTAGGTCGAGGATGTCGGATTGGTGGAGGGTGTTGTTACTGACGTGAGTAATGTCGTGGTCGTTATTTAATACAAAAAGATCAAATTGTTCGATGATATTGAAGAGAGCGTCGCCATTGGGCTCCGTTTTATTGCATCCGAAAACCTGATGTTTGGCATTGAAATCACCTAAGAAAATACAGTGTTTGTGATTTTTCACAAAGAATTCAAAGACTTTGTTTTCTTCGGTCCATTATAATATGAGATTACGGCAACTTTTTTATGGTCTAGTTCAGTCTCAGCGGCAATCACCTCTGCGTCGAGATGATCGCTTGATATCGTTTTATATTTTAAGTCCTGCCTTATGAGGAGAGCGACTCCGCCCCCACGTTGTGTGGGACGGTCTCGTCTAATGATGTTGAATCCACTTAGCAAAAATGTCTTACTTGGCTTTAACCATGTTTCGCTGATACCAATTACATCTACGTTTGTGAAGTAATCGGACATCTGTGGGCTTTTGCATTTAACGCTTCGAGCGTTCCACTGAATTATTTTCAACTTATCCACAAGTGTTCAGTACCTGGCGTAATTTCACTAGTTTACGTGTTGTGGGTGTGATTTATATTTTATTTATGGCGGCTTCTATTAGCGAGGATGAGATTTGAGTTTGATATAATTTGGATGCTGTTTTCCCAACTTCTTTACATATGTCGGAAAGACTGACGTCGAAGTGTTTGTTCATTATATTAAAAATTGAACCAGCCATTAGGCTGCACATCGAATGTGGAGAGGTTGAGTTTTCTCCGCTGTTGACATTAATAGCTTTGAGTTCTATGTCGGTTTTAACTTTTTTTGTAGTGGGGACACCCCCCGATAACTGCTTGGGTGTTGCCTGTTACAATTTGGGCATTTCAGTGTTGAAACCTTGCACGACTTTGTTATATGTTTTTCGCCGCATTTCATGCAACGCAACTCTCCTTTGCATCTGTTCGACATATGGCCAAATTTCTGGCATTTATGACATTGTGTGGGCTGAGGCGAAACACGATACTCCTCAGTCTCATATTTTTGTCCGTTTATACAAACACCTTCGTTAATGAAGTTAAGTTTTATGGCTCTATTGGGGCATTTTACTTTAATTTTCCACGTAGGGTTGCCTGTAGTCTTAGATATTAGTCTCCCCCACGAGTATCCCGACAGGGCTTCATCAATATCGCCATCATTGATCATTGTGGGAACCCTTGTGACGACTACGCAAGGGTTTTACAGCGGTTGATGTGGTTGTTTATTCGTCTGGTGTTTGACCGTATTATCATTTTGAGGTTGTTTAGAAAAGGCTCTTACCTTGTCGGCAAATGATACACCACCGTCAGTGGTGAATGTTGGCGTCGCCGGTATCGTTTCCGTTGCGATACTGTCGGCCGATTTCCCATCATTGTGGATCTCCGCACTGGTTGTTACTAATGTAACATCCATGGTGTCCGAGGTCTCAACGACAACAACACCCGGGTTATCGATGTGTGTCGACGCTTTCCGGGTTTTCTTAGCCACCGTTTCTATTACCAGGGACTCACCATTTTTCTGGAAGTCTGTATCCAATTTTCTTTTCGGGCGCGGCGTAATCTGATTGACCACATCACAGGTGGGAACAGTAGTTTCCTCTTGCTCTATGAGCGAACGCAATCAGTTGTCTTGACTGGTGGTAACGAGTTCCGAGCCCTGATTTGGTGGTACCACCAAAGAGATGGCGTGCAAAGGTCTCCCCATCTCAGCGGTATTATCTATAAAGGGCGAAACAGGTGTCGGATTAGTTTTGCCCACCATCCCCTTGCTAGGATTAGTTTTCGAAAACTGCTGAGTTGTATCAACTGGTTTAGAAACACTAGCGATATCCGTAACTGTGTTCGTTTTAGGGCCCAACGAGTTGGACTCCACACCCTTGCCCTTTTGTTTAGAGTTTCCGTTGCTGGGGCACGAACCCAAACCTGAATTATTTCTTCCTTTTCCCTTTTTTCCAGATGCCGACTTATTTTCCTTTTTTGATTCCGTCGAAGCTTTTATTAATTCCATTTTTTCTTTCTCGAACTGTTCTTTTTGAGCCCTAAGATCCGAGCACAAACCCTCTATAGTGTCGTTCAATCTGGCTATCTCTTGTTGAAATCCAGATATCATCGATATTAAATCCATTCCCGAAGTGGGTTCAGTGGTGGATTTAGTTGCCATGTCACTCTGTTCAGTTATCAGTTATTGTCTAAGTTATCAGCAAATTATTGGTAAAATATTTCGTTAAAGTATATTTAGTTTTAACAGAGAAAAGCAGACAGAAAGTTGATAGAGTTAAAGATAAACACTTACAAAATTACACTAGAGTGCACAGCGAGGAAAATCTCCACCTGCTTCCGGGTCTTCCCTCCCTGAGATATAAATCTCGGGGAAAAAATGCTGGCTTCCCCATCCACATGTCATTGGTCGTCACGGACGGAACAGTTGTAAATTAAAAACCGAATTGCTCTAATTTCCAGCTCTCTATCTTTTCTACCTCCTCTATCTCATCAGACACACGACCAAACTAAATTACAAACTATGAGGGATTGAAACAATCCTCATGCAAAGATGTGCAGAAAACCTAACAAAACCAAGGCAAGGATTGAAACAATCTTGCCAGCAAACAGCCCTTTTAAGGGCTTCTTTTTTGTGGGTGGGGGGGGGGGGTGTTGGAGATCATTTGGAATTCCCGAAGGATGACCAGATACCTCAAAATCACATACGGCATCCTATCTCCCAGGCTTGATGGATGACTCCCGTTTTTTTTTCAAACTAAACTGTTGGAGCTTTCTCCACTCCTTTTTTGTAACCGCTATGGTCATATACCGGGGCCGCTACCAAACCGGCGTTGCTGTTTGTTTTTTTTTTTTTCTTTTTCCCTTAAAATTGCCATCACACAACATTATATTCTGGCTCGCCACCATGGTGGGTCTCAAACTTCTACCATCGCCAAGCTGGAACCGAATAGAGCCCACTCTCTAATAGTCTTAATGGCAAGAGGGATTGATCTTTGACAATCTATCACTCCAATGCAAACTGCCGGAAATTCTAACCGCGTGCATACCCCTTCAGACCCCATTTGAGGCAATTGGAAAGCTAGGCCTGTGTGATGCAAGATCCAAGTGAAATAAAATAAGGCTAACCGGGTCGCAAGGGATTTGTAAATCCCACATCGTCCCTGCGCGCCTTTGGCGCGCTAAAACCTTTCATTCATCGGAAGAAACAGCACATTGGTAAAAGAGTGTGAGATATTAAAAAGTGGGAGAAACGGGACATCAGTTAAAAAGGCAACAATAATGATACAAAGTATAATCCCTATAACAACACATGATTCAGGTGTGGGATTAAAAGTGGGAGAAAGGGGACGACCCAGGGGTTGGGGCGTGGTCCCTAAAAGGTGAAAATCGTCTGATAGTAGGATAGCAGTGTCGCGTGTCCAAATAATATTTTGTCCATATACAGCACATGTCAAAATGAGTTGAAGAATACTCACTACCGGTCTAAACTATAGATGTAATGTTTTTTTTTATAAGAGCAAGACACTTCACCCCCATTGCCCACGTGGGGGCACGATGGCGCTGTGTACTAAGGCGTACTGCGTGTCGATTGTGCACCTGGCTTCAACCAGTGCTAACCCTGCTTGTATAGAGTTAGTATATTGGGAAGCTGACAGTTGCTCACTGTTGCTCGGTGGTTTTCTCCGAGTTATCCGGCTTCCTCCACCCGTAAAACTGTCGTGGTCATGATCAGCCATTGTGCAGAAATATGTGACCGTAAAGGCCAATAAATAAATAAATAAATAAATAAATAAATAAATAAATAAATAAATAAATAAATAAATAAATAAATAAATAAATAAATAAATAAATAAATAAATAAATAATGTTTCCTATACTAATAACAAAAGAATCGGACATCCTTTTTTAATCTCTCCCAGCAAATGATGTAAGATTTTTGTGTTATCAGTGTAGAAGCAGAAGCAGCAGGATTCTTAATTTATTGTAGTCATGTGACCTATTTTGACTCTTTGAGTGATACTGGTCGTGTATTCTGTAACTGTTGTACTTGTTTGGGTTTATACACAGCTCTAGAAGAGAGTTAATTGCATAGGAATTCCTATTGCATTAAATTTGCCAATGCAAATTCAAAATGCAATTAAAAATGTCCACGAAAGAATATTACTTCAGGAAAACTAATTTTTATTTTTTTTTTTTTTTTTTGGGGGGGGGGGGGGGGGGGTTGACGCAGCTAAAGATAAAGATAAGATAAATTTCATTGCAATAAAACACCCATATGGACAGATTGCATACCGATGAACATATACATATAGAAAAGAACATACAGATATATGAATTATAATTCAAATACGTGACAAGTAAATCTCAATGTGCAAACGATTATAAAGTACTTAGCAGCAATTGCCGGGTATCAAATAGCTGTCGGATTACGCTGCTAACTTTCGATACAATTTCTGGACAATTAGTTGAAATAATTAGATTCATTTGTTCATAGTTATGATATGCCAAAAACCCGACCCCACGAGTGGTGAGAATTTACCCTTCTGGTACTGTTATTTTTTTTTCTCAAACATTGAAAAATGGATTGATAAGAATCTCCATAATCCACACACCTTATACTGCCTAACCCTTTATCTAACAAATTGACTTCAACTACACACATAATTCGTCGCCTGAGTGCTAGAATGTTCTATGTCCCTCATGGGACATAGAACATTCCAGCACTCAGGCGACAAATTCATGAATTTAGCAGGTAAAACGTTTTTTTTTTTAAAGTTTTATACAAACCACATAATGTGATCTATCATCGGAACAAGATTGTTCCCCCGAGGGTCACATGATTCGATTTGCTTGAGGCTTTTTTGTGTAAGTTTGAAAAGTTTAAATTGAAATTGCTAGTTTTAATGTTATCTGTGAGTAAAGATTTAAAAAGTAAAGTACAAAATATATTATACTGCCTTTTTGAGATCAGAGTACTACAATTGTAAATTATTTCAGCAAGTCAACATTTCTTATTTTAAATTTGATTAAAATCACGAAATATTGAAATGTGGCAATGGCTGCAGTCAAATAATTTTTAATAGAACTACTCTGTAAATGAACAATTATTTATTTAATAGCTAAGTATGAAATGTCTGGAAAAGGACTTCAAATGAGTATAAACGCATGATACAAGGTAGAAACATTTCTTCAAGTCTACAAATACTGTATGAATCAAAAAAAGTTGTAGCATAACCGCAATGAACAAAGTAGCCCACTGCCATTACACCAATAGCACAAGAACCCAAAATCATTTTCCGAAAAGCTTTCTGTGAGAGCTTTCCCGAATATGATGACAGGTTCTTGTGTTATTGGTGTAGTTGAAGATACGTACTAGTAGTTTATAGTGGTTATTCTACAACTTATTTCGACTCATACTGTAAGTCAAGTCATTTCTGAATTCCACTCAGAGGTTCGCTGGCTGGAATTTTGCTTATGCATAACAACGCACGTGTGCATCAACCACTGATCATACCCGACAACCAGTAAAAACTTGTGACTCCCCAAGCAATTTAGCAGTTTAAGGAGCACTGATATGTTAGTTTCTGGTGGTTCAGAAATTGCAGATTAGCTTGTTGAGTCCCAAACTTTCTACAAGACTGGTAAGAATATGTTGGAAATATATGTATATCCGCCTACTTAGAGGACGAGTACAAAATCACCCTGTGTATTCTGTAATACAATATCCATGTATGCACATTTTGGTCATGAATCCGGAGCCGGGAGAGGGTGGGGGACCGGGGCAGTAACCCCAGTACCTGGAACTGGGGGGGGGGGAGGGTGCAGGATTCAATAATTTTTGGTTAAGCTTGCCCACCCGCACCCCTAGTCGAAACATGACCCGAAAGACTGTATTTTAATTTTTGGGGTTTGGTATGTCCTTTCAAAGGGCGTACCAAAACAAACAAAAATTAAAATAGGGCTTTCAGACCATGTTTGACCTAATCCGCCTTCTCCAAGATTTTGACACCTGTGACAACATTTAAAAAGGGGACTGCATCGTGAATGAAGCTATGCACTTGACATACGGCTGTAATCCTGGACTGCATGCAAAAAATAACGTGATTTTTTTATTCCAAAAGCCGTCAGAAGATCCCATTTAATAACCGATTTCAAAATTTTGTGGTGGGAGACCCATCCCTCCCCCCCCCCCCCCCAACCACTCTATGATCGATCGCGCCAACGGCACTCGCTGCAGATGTATTTATCATCCGTTCAATATCCTGACATTTTTTAAAGGGGGCCGTCACAGAATTAACCCAGGGGCTCGAATATCTTTTAAACCTGGACCTGCTTGGATCATCCACTGTGGGTGGGTTTTTTTTTTTTCTTTGTTTTTTTTTGTAAAAAGACAGCTTCCAGTCTGTGACATGTAAGTATGAGTTGAAGGAGAATGGCCAAAAAAGAATTTATATATATTTTATGTCCGTTTCTCGTGTTATTAGTATAGGAAGCATTACATCTATAGTTTATACAGGTAGTGGGTATTCTTCATCTCATTTATGCTTCAAAATATTTGTACTGATTGGTTGTTTGGATACTCGGTGTTTGAATTTTCATTCACACTGTTATCGTTTTCTCGTTTGGGTGATCTACCTGCCATTTTGTCACTCGTCAACAAACTAAAGCATGATGTCGAGTCTGAATTCGCTAGTGAAAAGGTATTCATTTGACGAAAAAATCAATATTATTCTGCTCTTTCCGTTAAATGAAGTCTTGGAAGTATGTTATTTTTTTCTATCTTTATTAGTATTAAATCGAAAATTTTCCCGGTGTAATGGGGACTTCATTGTTTTTGTTTTGTTTTTGTAATATGAAAAGCAGACGACACTTGCAATAAAATTCTTGAATAACTATTATTTTAATTTTTTGTCTCAAAAACATAGGTTATGACCCCTCATTGGAACGAGCTCCACGAGCTCGTTCCAGTGAGGGGTCATAACCTATGTTTTAGAGACAAAAAAAAAATGAAAAAAATAATGAAAATTAATTGGCGATTTTTGGGAATAGCGCTGGCCGTTTTTGGCCGTTATGCTAAGTAAAGGGTTAAATAATATAATTATCGTTAATAATGAAAAGTAATAGATTAGATTAAACATATTTTATTTGTTATAATTAACAAAAAGGATTGGATAACAAGTGCCTAGCACTTAGATAATATCCTTTCCTTAATATACAATTGAACAATACAATTTATGATCACATATAATTACAAGTAGTTACATAAAAAGATATATGTAATGGCGAAACAATGTATGTATAATATTGACCAGTTTTGTGTATGTACAAAGTTCGAGAAGGAAGCTGATAGTTAATCAACTTTACGAGAGTCAGAAAACAGAAATAAGAAAGAGAGAAGAAAAGTAGAATGCCACACTAAAACACATCAAATTTGAGTCAACATGCCTATAGGCATATTTCAACACCACCACAACTCCAAAAGTCCAAAAGTCCAAAAAGCCCCCTACCACTGCCATAACCAGGACAGGCAAGACAGGCATGCTGAGAGTACTGATTCGGGTGTGAGGTAACAGTGATGGACACCATCGCTTTCAAGGTCGGGTCGTCAGACGAGCAACCAAGTCCTATCGTGACTAAGACACTTTGCGGCTTGATTACTCACCCAGCGAACCAGTCTAAAACCGTTTCGCGGACTTAATGAAATACTGTACACTCCGGAAAAGGTGAATATTGACGGAATCCGGTAAATTGGGGATACCATAAAGAAGATCGTTGACCGATGTTATTGTCAGATGCGCAAGATTTCTTTGTAGGACTAGTCTTTCGTGTGAATAGTTTCTACAGACAAAGAAGTAATGATTCGCGTCTTCACTCTCAGAACCACATGAACAGTTAGGTGTTTCACGAATGTAGTTAGAAAATTTATCAGAATTTAGGTCGCTGCAAAAATTACGCAGCTTGCAGTGTATTATATTGGACGCCCTGTCGCCGTTGTTAAAGTATTTAGGTGGTCTAAGCACGCCTCTGTTAAAATATTTAACAAAGTCATTCAGTGAACTCGACTGTCTAACTCTTAGAGGTAATGCATTCCATTCCGCAACACACGAGGGAATAAACGAGCGCTTAAATACTTCCGTGTGTGTAAGTGGTAATTGAAAGTTGGAATGTGACCGGGTGCTATACGAGGAAATATCTTCAAACCTTTGAGGTAATAGGTCACAAAGATATGCGGGAGCCTGGTTATTTACAATTTTGTAAAACGTAACCATTTTGTGGAGATAGCGTCTCTGTCTAAGGGTCTCCCAGCCAACATTGCCAGAAATCTGTTTGGTGGGCTAAGTTCGATAACTCATTATCCGAGGTGATAATTCAAACCTGATCAGTAATTAGATTATACGATGGGCAGTCAGGCTAGCAATTAGCGACAGAATGGACAATATAACAATAACGCTCACAGTTGCCGTCTGATGTTTATTGAAACAAATATAGCACATGACTAAATAGCACTCAACAACACAGTTTATACAAAAAAGACAATGAAGAGATAAAATATTTTGATGTGAGTTTTGAACAGTGAAACAGTGTCCATATATGCATATCAGAAATAGTGTGAAAATATTATTTTTTTCGATCATGTTAACGAAACAGTGTCCATATATACATATCAGAAATATTGTGTGAAAATATTATTTCGATCATGTTAACTTAATATCGTACTATTGCTAATACCCGAGAATGGTTACAGTCAGATTGTGAAATCAGTTATGTTATGAAATGACTGAAATTATTCAGTTATTTCATGAAACGACTGATTCACTAACACCCACAGGAGTTTCATCAAATGATTGAATAGTTTAGTCATTTCACGAAATTACTGATTTCAAAGTCTGACTGTAACATAACGTACTACGTGCCAGGGCCTTCGAGAGGGGGGGGGGGTGTAGTAAACCGGGGCCCGCCGTTATCAGATCAAAAATAGAGTGGTGCTCGAGTGGATAAGTGTGCTGGTCTCTCATGCGAGATCCTGGGATCGATGCCCCGGTCGGCCAAAGCTCTCGAAGTATCCGACTGAGGGTTGATGCTGTCACAGCGTATGGTCCTATCGAATGGGGACCGGATTTAGGATGGGACAGACAGGGTGGACGGCCAGGGACCCAACATTAGAGGGGGCCCCACATTTGACACTTTGGCAGGGAATTTTTCATACTGTTCGAAATACTCATTTTCCTGTTGAAACCAGGGGTGTCGCCAGAAAATCCCCGGCAGGGGGCTAGACAAGAAATGCACATTTCGCGAGGCAGTGAATTAAATTTCTCGGAGCGAGGGATGGCACCTTCCATAGGCTTATTTTGAAAATTTCTCGCACCGGGCCAAATTGGGCCAGTGCGACACATTTTCAAAATGATTCTATGAAAGGCGCCATTTCAAAGCTCAGAGTTGTAGGTTTTATGCCTCCACACCCTGCCACCCCCGCTCACCGCTGTGCGGCTCGGTGTGATGTGTATCGCCTTACGGCCAGACAGTTACCTGGGGGCCTTGTCCAAACTTGGACCCAAAGTCCATAATATAATTTGTTGGTGTGGTACGTCCTTTGGGACGTACCACACCAAAAAATTATACTACGGACTTTGGGTCCAAGTTTGGACTACCCAGGGGCCTGATATTCTCTCGGGGCCCGCATATTCTCTCGGCGGCCCTGCTACGTGATATATCTTTTTCACCGACAATCACGAAACCTAATATGCTTGGGAAAAAACTACGTGCTCACTCAACAGCTGATAAAAGATAATGAGATTGTGAGGGAAAATTCTCAGGGGAAAGGAAAGGTATCATTCATTAACCCATGTGACTTTGTAAAAGTAATAACAATTTCTCTTTTTTTCGAAACCTTGTCTTTATCCCCAAATCTGAAAGTCGTTGTTTTATTTCATCGACAGAAAGTGATTCGAGGTCTGTTTCGGTGTTCATTTGTACAATATTACACTCTTTGTTTGCTATTTCTTTTAAAATTTCACTCCTCTTCTCAGCCCTTTGGTTGAAAATACCTTTTTCCCAGTATTGATCAGTCTGTTTCACATATGAACATCTTTTCCTCCCATGTGAAGAGGAAAACGACCTGCTTATCATTTTCAAAACAATATCTGAAGGTGTCTAAGTCAAATAGTATTGTGTTGCAATTTTTTCCACTTTTTAATCGTCGTTGGACTGCATCTTCAAATGATCTGGCTGCACATTGTAGTCGGGTGGATTCTACACATGGCGAGAGAAAAGTTGAAGCTAAACTTTTGTTGATATGCGATTCCGGCTCCCACGATGATTCCCACTCTCTGTGTCCGACCCACTTGATCAAATACTGATAATCCTGTAATTGAACAAAAAATATAAATGAATTTTTGTCTGAATTTAATAATTTCGTATGTCAAGCCTGTCACCTATGAGTTCGGTTACAGTAATAAAAATTCCAAAGGTGTGAAACCGCTAGTCGGTATTTTTAGTTTTATGACCAACTACTATGTGAGTGGCTGCAGAAAACAATGGACAATGGGATTTAACACCTCATGGGAGTAAGAAGAAAATTGGCAAGCCAATAAAGCTTTCTCAATAACATAATATAATGCAGTGTTTAGTATTAACGTAATAACCCTTTACCAAATGCGGAAAGCAGATGACACTGAGAAATACAATTTCTGAATAACTGAACAAATTCATTTTTGGTCTTAAAAACATAACTTATGACCCCTCATTGAAACGAACTCGTTCGAATGAGGGGCCATAAGCATGTGTTTGAGACCAAATAATAAAAATACAATAAAATTTGAAAGGCAGTTGTTAAAAAATATGTAATAACCCTTTACCAAATGCAGAAAGCAGATGACACTAAGAAATACAATTTCTGAATAACTGAACAAATTCATTTTGGGTCTCAAAAACATAACTTATGACCCCTCATTGGAACTCGTTCGGATGAGGGGTCATAAGCATGTGTTTGAGACCAAATAATAAAAATACAATAAAATTTGAAAGGCAGTTGGCTTTTGGAAAGCAACAAAGACACAGATTCTTATGATAATGTATCACATATTAACATAAGTCTGAGAGGCGGTAGAAAGAGGAGGTAAAGACTGGAAGGTCTTAGTTAGGACCTCCCAAATATCATGGGAGCCCCCCCCCCCCCCACCCATCACAAACTGGCTAGCCCCCCCCCCCCCCCCTCTTAGTCTTAGTTTTAATGGAGAGCCTAATACTCGAGCAGTTGCAGCTAGTATAAAATCAGCAGGTTGGGGCAGGCGTCATAGGTAAAATAATTAGCAGGAGATATCATATAGATTACCGGCGTGTGGGACGGTGGGAGTATCCAGGGTATAAAAATTAATTAGCAGGGGGAAGGGTGATCCAGTTTGACTGGCATTTGCCTATAGGTTGGAAGAGACTCAAAAGGAGGAGATGTGCGAAAATTATATTTACCTCTTTTGTTTCTCTTCTGGCAATTATTCTTTCCACGTAAAATAATTCTGGCAAGACAGTTTTCTGTGGCGCCTTCTCAGTGTTAAGAAAAAATGATTTTCCTGAATCTAATTCAGTCCAGTTCACTGGCGAGCGAACACGTAGCCGCATAGAAAAAGTCATGATTAATTGAACCAAGTACCACCATCTATATAAGAAGAAAAAATGAAGCCATATCTCTCTCCTCTAGAAAATCACCAGCTCATAACCCAATAGTAGGTCTTTATTGACACCACCCTCAAGCTGCAAAAAGTAAGCCATCCCAAGCTATTAAACACCCGATCTATTCACCTAAATTATTGTACTAACACATCGTAATATTCGGTTTAATTGCTGAAAACTGCCAAATGCAAAGAATACAGAAAGACAAAACTTGTCTTCTTCTCCAGTACAAATGACTAAACCAATTATCTTTATAACAGCAGAAGTAATAATAACTCTTTGGCCAGCCGCTGATTTGTCGCGGTCAGTGAAAGTCGATTTTTTGGGGGAAAACTTAAAAATGTCTGTTTTTCAAAGTGGATTGGAAGCAAAAAGATGTTATAACATTCAAGTGAAATTTGGATATATGTTACATTTGATCCCTCTAGTTTGTTGTCTGATGCGGAACGAAATGAAAAGTTTATTTTATCAGGTCACAAAATGGTGTTGAATACCACAGGGGTAGTGAATTTTGCCTAATTTTATAGGGGTTCTACACAAGGTTTACAGCCAAATTTCAAATAAAAATGGAAGCAAAAAATAATTATCCTACAATTCAATTAATTACAGCAAATGAGAGAGGAAATGTTGATGTTTTAGACCAGATGCGGAAGCAAAATAGTTTCGAACGAGATTGTTTAGAAATAATTGTTTTTTACAAAATCTCCACAGGCTTCAGTGTTAAAAAAATGGATAGATTTTTCTCCGAAACTCGGACATGCGCAGAGGTGATCATACAAATTTCTGATGATGAGTTCTGTGAGTACATTTGATACCGAGGTAGCTCTCGTAAGTCCGGATATTATTCTGGCTGCATCCGCGTGGATTCTATCCAATTTGGAAAGTAGGTAGTCCGGTGCACCAGCCCATACCACATCCGCATATTCCATGATAGGAAGTATGAAAGACTTGTATAAAATTTCCAGACTTTTTCTTCCAAGAGTTTTCGAAATGTCATTAATGTATATGAGAAAAAGGAACGGACCTAAGACAGATCCCTGGGGAACACCACAATTAACAGGTAGGAAATCGGAGGAAATCCTGTTAACAGTTACCCTTTGTTTACGATCAGACAGATAGCTTCTAGTCCACTCAATGAGTGGACCCGATATACCGTTTTGTCTCAGTTTGTAAATTAGTCCTTTATGCCAAACCCTATCAAATGCTTTTGAAATGTCGCAGAATACTCCAAGAGAAAACTGGTTCCTATCAAAGGCCAGGCAGAGATTATGATATATTTCAATGAGCTGATAAACGGTGCTGTGCTGGGGCAGGAAACCGGACTGATATTAAAAAAAGATTATTAACACAGCAGTGTTCATACATGCGGTTAAAAACAATCCTCTCCATAACTTTGCTAACACAGCTAAGGAGAGAGACGGGTCTGTAGTTATTGGGATCGTGTGTGTGCATCGCCCTTTCTAAAAATCGGCACGACTGTTGCCATCTTCCATTCTGATGGGTAGACACGTGAGGAGAAAGAGAGCCTGAATAATAGAACCAATGGCTTGCATATTGTTGTTTTGGTTTCTTTGAGCATACGGTTGCTAATACCGCCGTGTCCAGTTGCTTTTTTGGCATCAAGATTGCTGAGGATCCGAATCACTTCGTCTTCAGCGAAGTCAATCTCAGACAGGATCACAGAACACTTCGGTCTGAAATCGGGTAGGCTATGTCCAACATCGTGTATTTTACTATTTGATAGGAAGGTTTTATTGAGCAGATTAGCTTTGTCTTTGTCATCTGTTACCATCGCTGTGCTGTTCGCATCATCTTTGTCGTTTAGAAAGGGGACAGAAGGCTTACTCTCGAAATTGTTCAGCAACTGTTTAACAGTGCGCCAGAAGACTTTGGGGTTTCTATTCACTGCAAGTGAGGTATCTAGATTTGAAAAATAAGTGGATTTGACCTTCTTTTTCATATTATTCACTTTGTTTCGAGAATGTTTATATTTTTCAATTGTTTGTGGGTTTGGGTATTTCAGGGCTCGTTTCCGAAGACGATCTCTGTGGCGAATTTCACGGCGAAGAGCCGAGTCAAACCACGGTTTATCATTAGGGCGGATGACCACCTTATAAGAAGGAATACATTCTCTTGCAATGTCAAAAGATTTGGTAACAAATTTATGATATGATGTATCAAGTGTCGTAGTATCTGAAATGAAAGACCAATCTGTTTCGGAAATCAAATTGTTCATTTTGGGGAAGTCAGATCTGTTGTAGTTCCAGATTTGTCGGATTTTTGTTTCGTGCTGTGTTTTTCCTGTTTCTATAACTGCTGATACGGCCTTGTGGTCAGAAACACCAAATTCGTGAACATCTGAGTTTAAAACTACAACACTATCACTAACTATTATAGGGTCCAATAAACTACTGAAGTTGGAGTCACACGACTCGGTTCTTTAATGGTGTTATGTAGGTTGAAACAATTAATAATTTCATTTAAACGACTAGAGGGGTTGAGAAGGTCGCGATTTAAGTCCCCGGTGATTATCAGGGAAGGGTTTATGCTAAATGAGTCTTCAATGGCGCCCTCGAGCTTCTCCCAGTATTCATTACAAGAGAATTGAACCGATCGATATGCCAAGCAGAGCAAGAACTTGCGTTTTGAGGTAAACTCAAACCATAAAATCGACTGGTCAAATTCAAGTTCTGGTACACGTTTGGCATATATTTCTTTTGAGAAATAAACCGCAACACCACCACCGTGCTGGTTCCTGTCTTTTCTGACTGGTGGGAAGTAACCAGGAATCATCAAATTGTCGGAATTAAAACTGGGATCGAGGTGCGTTTCGGTGAAGCAGATAACATCAAAATCATCGATATCATCTGCAATGTTATCAAGCTTATTCCTGATGCTTCTAACATTATAACTAAGTATAGAAATACTGCTTACGTCTACTTCCCCAGTTCGGGATGGACCCGGGTTAACTTCATTGTCTCCAGACAGGAGAATGATCAGGATGACACACAAAGTCAATGAGAAACGAAGTTTAACGGTACGAAACTTCACAGAATGCTGAAATCCGATTGGTTGCATGGTCACGCAGTACCCGCACACGAGAAGGTTATAGTGCAATCCGATTACCGTCCTGTGTTGTTCTATACTAATACTCATGTTTGGGGCCTAGAAACAAATGGAAATGGAAAGGGGCTCGCCAGAGCACCATGGAGCGTTATTAATGTCTTTGGTAAAGAATGTTTGTGTGGCAGTGAGAATGTGTGACAGTATCTTAGGAATACAAAAGGAAGGGGAGGAGTAATAAGATAACAAAGGGAATATGAACTGATAGGAAAGGCAGGAGTAAAACGATAACAAGTATATACAGTTTGTAAGAAGATGAGATATGTTATACACATGTTCTACTGGATATAGGTTGTGTGGTAATATCGGCTTGTAGCTCAAATTAACTGGACTATTCCTCACTCCCTTACCCAACGCAATTTACAAACGACAGTACAAACGAAAGACACAGTATCTTCCCGAATCCCTCCTCTGGCCATAGCCTGTGCCTCTCATTGGAACGAGCTCAGTGAGCTCGTTCCAATGAGGGTCACAAGTCCGCACCCTTAAGAAAGAGGCGGCAACATAAAATTTAAATGGCGACTTTAGTATATCATACGGGCTGATACGGTCGTTTCGTTGGGCAAAGGGTTGAATCTAATTTATGCTGGAAATTTAAAATTGGTTCCACCGCCATGCTTCCACGCTCATCATGGGCATATATAAACGACAATAAAAAGGGGGGTCTAACAATGGACAATCAGGAGAACCAGCCTACAGACTGGGTTCTATTGATTATATTTTGGGCATATGAACTGACAGATGAATGTTGTCTACGAGTGTGTTTCTAACTGGGGAAATGTATCAAGATGGCATCTCAAACCCTTGGATAAGTACTTGTCCGTTCAAATTGGTGGAGCCATGAAGAACTTTTTTATTTCTTTAAATTTGAATGAGAGGTGCCAACACGTATAGCCAACCTCATACAAATGCAAAGGAATAGATGGCAATAAAGTACTAAAAAAGTCCGAAATCCGAAAAACAGATAAATTGAAATTAACTAGGGATAGAGCGCAATAATGAGTTCACGAAGTATAATAATGGAAACGCTGATGCCGTAAATCTATTGTGGCTTTTTATTATGACAATCTTGTGGGTCATGAGTGGATAACACAGTAAAATCTGCATTATCTGTCCACAGTTCATATTCGCCCTCGACGACATGCAATTAACACCATGGCTAGTTATTCACACCTCAATTATGCTGACAACATTGTGTAAACCCACTGTATCACAAAGAGTGTTAAAAGTTGAATAGGCTTTTGTCTCTTTCCTCACCAAGTGAGTACAGGTTTTAGTGAATTAAGATGACTGTAATAAATTGCATTTCCACAACTGGAGTTACCAGATTGAACCTTTTCTAAAAATAACGCTTGGCATGAACCTACTCTGGCTGATAAGATCTGATTATCGATGCGACAGGGAAGGGCCATGGTGTATGGATGTTGTGCGTGACAGGGAAGAGCACAGAACTCCACTTTACGCTTGGGTGGCGGATGTTGTGTTTGATAAGATTGGAAGTAGAAGAGCGTAGAGAATCTGGAGGCGCAGAAAGGGGATTCATCTTAGGGAGTCTATTTTAAAAGCCAATAAGAACTAGTAGATTCAATAACAACATGTTAAAATGGGATCTCTACAACTTTGTGGGAAAACTTTTGAAAGGTAATAAACAGAGTAATCGCTTGACTGGGCTGGTTACGTGAAATAATTCATTCGAGGCGAGGGACTATATATTCGCGCACTCGTGTTTCTACAACGTCCCTCACCTCCTATGAATTATTTCACGTAACCAGTCCAGTCAAGCGATTACTCTCTATGTAGTACAAGTCAGAAAACCAAGCTTTTACTCACCAAACAAATAT
The DNA here is from genome assembly GCA_031216915.1 of Pictodentalium vernedei. Taxonomy (NCBI): domain Eukaryota; kingdom Metazoa; phylum Mollusca; class Scaphopoda; order Dentaliida; family Dentaliidae; genus Pictodentalium; species Pictodentalium vernedei. Next base: position 689,829,729 of record CM062295.1, read on the forward strand.
TTATTAGTAGTTGTGGGTAAATTTACCACAAACAGAATTTTTCATGACTTTTGTCTAGAAAAAATGTGCAACAATGTGTATGTTAGTCACTTGGTGAAAAGTGTATAAATTTTGAGTTTTACACTTAGCGCCGTTTTTGAAATTCTGAAATGAATATTTATGAGAGCTTGAGCTCAAATTACGTAAGCTGTGACTTAGTATTTTGTAAATCTGTAATAAATACTGGTCTTAAGCTGCACTGCTCGATTTTACAGCACACTTGTTGCTTCTACTTTAAAAACATAGTTTCCATACTCATTCATATTTATTCATTTATTTATTTATTTATTTACTTATTTATTGATGTTTAAGGTCACATTTTTATGCACAATGGCTAATCATGACCGTGACAGTTTTACGGGTGGGGAAAGCCGGAGTACCCGGAGAGAACCACCGAGCAACGACGAGCAGCTGCCAGCTCCCCAAGATCGTAACTCCGTACTGCAGCACAGGCAGGGTTAGATTGGTTGAAGACATGCATACCATCGACGTGCAGTACGCCTTAGTACACGGCGTCATCGTGCCCCCACGCGGGCAATGGAGATGAAGTGTCTTGCCCAAGGACACAACGCGGTTGCCGCAGGTGGGATTCGAACCGAGGACCTCTCGGCTTGCAGCCTGCACCTCTACCTACTGAGCCACCGCGCTCCCTACTCATTCATAGAACACAGGTTAATTATTGTGACTGTCAATAAATCCTGCATCAAAGGCTGAGATGCCCACACAAGTTAAGGCAGTGGGGGTCAACCAGGTCTGTGTGAGTTGGGCGAATGATTGTTTTTGTTCACCTATCATTCGCCCTGAAAGTGGCAACCGTTACTTATTCCCGGTTGATAACGAATTTCGAATAAGGAACTGGAATGAGTAACGGTCGTCACATCTCAAAATAAAAGAAGGCGCCGATTTTTCTTTCGCCTTCACTAGTTCCTTATTCGAAATTCGTTATCAACCGATTTTTTACGCCTGTTACGTCTCCAGATAAAAGAAGGCGCCGATTTTTCTTTCGCATTCACTGTTTTGGGGCGTCGCGAATATGACTGTTTGGGAGGGTATAACCCCAATTTGTCCTGATTGTGATGGCTCAAGTCCAAACAACCTAATCATCAAGTCGAAGACATGCCTTGACGGGGGCGCAGTGGCGTTGCGGTAACCGGTTCTCGTCAGGTCACCGAAGTTAAGCAACGTCGAGCCCGGTTAATCCCTGGATGGGTGATCGTCTGATCGATTCGGACTCCCGTGTTGTGTCCTTGGGCAAGGCACTTAACACCGATTGTCCACATGAGGGCACGTGTACTAAAGCGTGTACAGCACGTCGATGATGCATATGTCTTCAACCAGTCTATTTATTTATTTATTGGTGTTTAAGATCACATACTTATGCACAATGGCTAATCGTGACCGTGACAGTGGAAGCCGGAGTACCCGGAGAGAAACACCGAGCAACGACCAGCAGCTGCCAGCTCCCCGACATACCCTTAGTGTTAAATATGCCGGCAGCTTTGGGAAATTAAAGGGAGCTAAGTTCCCCGTAAACAGCTTCCAATGACAAACATTGTCAGCTTCATCAAGGCATGTTTATTTATTTACTAGGGTTTAACGACACTTTAACAGCCAAGGTCATATCGTGTCGGTGACAGTTTTACGGGTGGAGGAAGCTGGAGTACCCGGAGAGAACCACCGAGCAACGACGAGCAGCTGTCAGCTCTCCAACATCGTAACTCTGAACTCTGCACCGCAGCACAGGCAGGGTTAGATTGGTTGAAGACATGCGCACCATCGACGTGCAGTACGCCTCAGTACACAGCGTCATCGTGCCCCCATGTAGGCAATCGGGGTGAAGTGTCTTGCCCAAGGACACAACGCGGTTGCCGCAGGTGGGATTCGAACCGAGGACCACTCGGCTTGCAGCCTGCATCTCTACCAACTGAGCCACTTCAACCAGTCTAACCCTGCCTGTGCTGCAGTGCGGAGTTACGTTGTTGAGGAGCTGGCAGCTCATCGTCGTTGCTCGGTGGTTCTCTCCGGGTACTCCGGCTTCCTCCACCCGTACAACTGTCACCGACACGATATGACCTTGGCTGTTAAAGTGTCGTTAAACCCTAGTAAATAAATAAACATGCCTTGATGAAGCTGACAATGTTTGTCATTGGAAGCTGTTTACGGGGAACTTAGCTCCCTTTTAATTTCCCAAAGCTGCCGGCATATTTAACACTGAGGGTATGTCGGGGAGCTGGCAGCTGCTGGTCGTTGCTCGGTGTTTCTCTTCGGGTACTCCGGCTTCCTCCACCCGCAAAACTGTCACCGACACGATATGACCTTGGCTGTTAAAGTGTCGTTAAACCCTAATAAATAAATAAATAAATAAATAAATAAATAAATAAATAAATAAATAAATAAATAAATAAATATGCCTTGATGATGTCTCTTCACATCTGACAATGTTCGTCATTGAAAGCTGTTTACGGGGAAGTTAGCTCCCTTTAATTCCCCAAAGCTGCCGGCAGATTAAACACAAAGGGTATGGGAATTTAATATGAAAACAGAAATTTAGAAATGTCAGTAAATTTTTATCATTGATGTACGCATCATTTCACAAACTTCAGGTCCTGAAATCAATTCATCATCCATGTATATTCCATGGTACATAGAAATTAACACTGGTTTGAAAACTGATAGTGTAAATTTCCATAACTCTCACCCCCACCACCCACCACCCACCCCACCCCACCCCACCCCCTCGGAATATACTTGGATAATTGATACTGTTCGTTGACTTTGGCGATGAAGTGCTCTGGTGTAAAACGCTGTCAAAAGGGGCTCTCTGGTCCCTTTCCAACAGTGTATAACGTCACAGCACATCAAGGCTTCAATGAAATAATTTCATGAAATAAGGCCTCAAAAGTTAAAAATCCGTTTCTCAGGCCGTCCCGCATGGTCCTTTTGTCTGCCACATACTCTCTCTTTATACCCAATACAAACTTTTAACAAAAAATTAAATGATTTATGTCTGATATTTTACTGAAGTTAATAAAAAATTTTAAAAATTTCCCTTCCCATCAAATCCTTCTTGCGCTCACGAGACGACATACACCACCATCGATTCTATAGATTATGAGGCGGAAAACATAAAACAAACCAAGAACATGAACTTTTAGACGCAAAGAAATATTTACAAAAATAAAAAAAATAAAATAATAAAATAAAAAACGCCCGCCCACATGCAAATTTGCGAAAGAAAATGGCCTGAAAACACAAGATCTACTTTGTGGGGCCTAACCTGCAAATTACACGTTTCTCATCTCGGCCTTTTCACTTGTTTTTCTTGTTGTAGTCCTGGTTTGACAATATTTAATTTAAGCAGTTGAACTCCAAACCAAACATATCACTATTACACGGCCTTTCTCACACACCCAAAAATCGGCAAAAGGATTACCTGGAAACGGGCGTCCAGAAAAAATCAGTCACCCTTATCCTTTTTGGTCGCCTTAAATTCTACTTTGTACGAGCCAATGCAGTAGTCTACTTGAGGTATTGTTTCTCGGAAATTCACCCTAGTATTGTCCACTTAATGCACTTTCACAAACAATAACTCGGTTTGTACTAGAGATGGGCGGTATTGGAATTGTGAGTTCGGTATCGGTTTCGGTATTTTTGTGTGGGCATACCGCGGTATCGGTTCGGTATTCGGTATGTGACTTCAGATTCACTGATAGTAGGGGAATCCATGTCAGAAAAATACAGAATAAGTTGTTCTTGTATCATTCTATCACAGTGCTACACATGCCATTGTTGATGGGCTCAACATTGTCATTCTTTTGTCAACACAGATCATATCTACAGTAATTTGGTGACTTGTTCTAAATCCGCCTTAACTTTTCAAGCTCCACTTAAGGCGTCTGTAATCATAGAATGTGTGTCCTGAAGATGTCATCTTTAGGTGGGCCTGATGACAGTAGTAAAATTATCTGGTCAGTGATTTCTAGCCAAGTCTTGGCTGCCTGTTAAGGCAGCCAAGACTTGGCTAGAAATCACTGCTAAGCAACTGGACATGTACAGGTCGTAGACTACTGATAATTTAGTACAACTGCACTGGTTCTTCAGGCTTAACAAAACTGAAAAATAAAATCAGTCACTTCTTTCATGAAAATGAACACATCAACTGCTATCAATCCTCATCAAGGCCTTATAAATAGTGAATGCACAGGGAAAATTGAAAATACCGTTGGTTTCGGTATTCAAAGATTGGGTCGGTTCGGTTTTTCGGTGTCCCCATGATATCGGTATCGGTTCGGTTTTTCGGTTTTTTGCCCATCTCTAGTTTGTACACGATCATGATGCACTTCTAGCACAGCAGTGAGCCCACATCTTCAACTTCAATCTTCTCATGTAAACAGAACAAAACAATTTGATAACGAGAGTGAAACAAACCAGACGATAATGATTCATAAAGGTGGGTATATAAAACTATTTAAAAAAGTTTAATCTTTAGTTTCTACATTCTTCGTTGAAAACTTATGTATAAAATTTATTGTACTTTCATTCTCTTTTCTTCCCACAAAACAAATCTTATTCCCACTCACACTTGCCGAAAATGGTATTACACTCCAAGCATCGTTTTCCAATCTCGGCGATGGCGGACTATGGTTTTTTTCTGTTTTTTGGGGGTTTTTTTTACATGTTTTTGAATGTAACTACGGAATCAAATATAACGGGTTGTTTTGGGAAAACTAATAAGGAGAAAAGAAAATACATACAAAAGTTCGTTGCTAGGATTCGAGTACGGTTTTATCATCCTCCCGTGGGCTGCGCGGATTATTTCACTCAGCTAACGCCTCGTGAAATAATACTTCGCGAGCATGACCGAGGATAAAAATCATTCTCGAATCCGAGCACAGAACTATTTTCTATTTCACTTGCTAGTCACTCATGAAATAATTATGGTCACCTCTCAAAACTCGATAGATATTTTTTTTATTATATGAGTTGCCTATTGGAAAAAAAAATATTTGCGTTTTAATCACAAATTAATGCAAAGTAATTGCTTCGAAAACGACACACATTTCAGTTTAAAAGCCATCAGCAGAGAGCCAATGAACCGCTTTCAGCGACGAAGTTAGACATCCGCAAAATAAAATTGATCCCTTAGCTTTTCACTGAAAGCGACACAAAAACGTTAATAGATATTAATTTAATACCACAAATGACACCTATTGACCATGAAACAGTAAACATCTCTCACTACCATAACATTTTAGTGAGGAGTTTATTTCGTGTTTGTTCATACTATTTTTGCTGTGATTCGTCGGTTATACCTGCAGTAAAAAAAATGATTTTTAAATAACTTAATCGTATTTATTTTATTTTCTTTCGTTTTTCTTCCCCCAGAACAAATCGTATTCCCACTCCCACTCGCCGAAACTGGTATTCCACTTCCAGCATCGTATTCCACTCTAAGCGAAGACGGACTTTTTTAATGTTTACAAGTTGGTTGAGTTGAATCAGATATACAGGGTAGTTTGGGGAAAATAAATAAGGGAAAAATATAAATACATGTACAAAAGTTCACTGCTCGTATTCGAGTACGATTTCATCCTTTTGTGGGCCACGGGGATTATTTCACTCGGCTAACGCCTGGTGAAATAAGCCTCCGCGCGTCCCACTTGATGATAAAAATCGTATCCGAATCGGAGCAGTGAACTGTTGTCTTTGTCTTGGGTCGGTCAAGACAAAAAGAATATCTGTATGTTTTGGCTATTTCCTTATATTTTTAGCGGAAGCATATAATAAAAAATGATATTTGCACATATCTGAAACATAATGTTTCTCTCAGATGCAACGATAGTTGCAAAAGGCCTGAAGTCATAAACTAGGATTTTTATCTGATTGCCAGTTGAAACATTGTGACTGAAATAAAGGCATATAGCAATTTCAAATATAACGTCCTAACAGAGACACATTGATTCTTGGTTGCCATCGTGAGAATGATAAGTCGAAAAATCTAAATCTGTTGGAATAGAATATACCAATAGAACTTGAATGTCGTGGGAGTTTTTTTATTTATAGAAACTAATACAATTTTTAACCCTTTATCTGACGTAACGGCCAAAACCGGCCAGCGCTATTCTCAAAAATCGCTAATTAATTTTCATTATTTTTTTTCATTTTATGTCTCAAAAACATAGGTTATGACCCCTCGTTGGAACGAGCTCGTTCCAACGAGGGGTCATAACCTATGTTTTTGAGACAAAAAATGAAAAAAATTAGTTATTCAAGAATTATTTTTGCAAGTGTCGTCTGCTTCTCAGGTTAGGTAAAGGGTTAATGCAATTCACATCAGAAGAAACTAGAATTCCTGTTTTGACTTAAATCAAAACACCTACCGGTATTATATAGTTCATGTGCGATCATTTCTGATGAAGAAATCCTACCATCTGTTTGAGACCACCTACTCCGCATACACTCTTAGAGATTATCCAAACACAAGTGGTAGACGATAGAGCGGAGATCTATTTCAGTATGAGGACAATGAACATCATCATCCATGATTTGTACTGAGTTAAAATGGCAGTGAATACAATTGGATTTCTAGAAACTCATCAAAAGACGACGTCGCAACTCAATCTACCACCCCCTTAAGATGGTGTCATGTCAATCATCGCGCTAATTCCTGTTATCAGTGACGTTTGATGACGTGAAAGCTGTTATGCTGTGGCTGTAGTCACAGCGTAACAGCTTTTACATTGTCAAACATCAAACAAAAGCCTAGCACGAAAACTAGTAACACGATATCACCTCCCCATCAACTCCCCAACCTCGGCACTTTGTCAATAATAATTAAAATATGTTGTAAATATTCAATTTTATTGCCACGAAAAAACTGTGCATATTATCAACATATTCATTTTTGCCAGATATTAAAGTACAGTTCTAAAGCGCCAACGGCGATTCCGGGGCGTTTGAAAACTGAAAACTTTCGACATTTTTTTTTTTTTTGCTGTTGATCGGTGTTCATTTGTAGCAACAATAGTCATCGTAAGATTGTGGCCAGTGCAGTGAGATACTATTGGATGTGTGACCAATGAACGTTCCAGCAATCCAGTTGTGAAGTGGTTTGTGAGTGAATGAATTCGAATGTGTCAGGGTAAACTTTGGCTTATTATAGTCCGTGCTTATGTATCTATAATGTGTATTATTACACAGTTTTTCCACTTTCTCTACAGTTACTGGTGAGGACCGACACTTTACACGATGACTCAAACCCTTGTAGATTAATCAAAAGCTTCGACCGGAGTTTGAAATGCACGCAATCATCTTGGTACATAGTTCAGACATTCGCCTAAGCTTAGTTTTTACTGAAACTGCGGGGAGTGGGGTGGGGTGGGGGTGGGGTGGGGGGTAATGCTTCATAATTATGAGCATCAGGCGTAATTTTGGAGTTTGGTGCAATATGTTACTTACAAACAATAATTTATTTCACTTAAATGAAATAGGCTTCGGCGAACAGGCGCGGCCTATATCAACGCCTCCGCCTTATAGGTAGAAACATCAGTCAGGTGCAAGTGCAAATGGATAAATGGAAATTATACAACTTGTGACACAAACACGTTTATAAATTTGACAGTAGAATAAACGACGTATAAGATACAAGTTTGAGACTGGGTTGTTTTGATGTAGGAATAGTCTATTATTATACTTCATGCAGTAGTCTAGAAATCTAATTTGTCAAATAATATTTGAAGAACACACATAATTACACGCTTTGGACCCAACCATCCTTGACAACGAGTGTTAACCCTTTACCTATTTATTTATTTATTGATGTTTAAGGTCATATACTTATGCACAATGGCTAATCGTGAACGTGACAGTTTTACGGGTGGATGAAGTTGGAGTACCCGGAGAGAACCACCGAGCATCGACGAGCAACTGCCAGCTCCTCAACATTCTAACTCTGTTCAAGCTCCGCTCAAGCAGGGTTACAGCGGTTGAAGACATGTGCACCATCGACGAGCTGCACGCCTTAGTACACGACGTCCTCGTGCCCCCATGTTGGCAACGGGGATAATGTGCCTTGCCCAAGGACACAACGTGGGTCGTCCCGGACGGGGGTCGAATTCAGGACCTCCAGCACAGAAGTCCAACAGTCTACCACTGAGCCACTGCGATCCCTAACCCTTTACCTAACATGAAAAGCAGACAACAATTGCAAACCAAATTGTTGAATAATTAATTTTTTTATTTTTGTCTCAAAAACATTGGTTATGACCCCTCATTGGAACGAGCTCGTTCCAATGAGCGGTCATAACCTATCTTTTGGGGACAAAAAATGGAAAAAATAATGAAAATTAATTGGCGATTTTTGTGAATAGCTCTGAGCGGTTTTGGCCTTTACGTTGGGTAAAGGATTAATGTATCGCAAGGGGCATCAAATTATTGCAATACACACAAGCGCGAAAGGCAGCGAAACGCAGAAAAGCCTGAAATAGTTTTAATAGATGGACCATAAAAAACCAAAGCTCACTACAAAAGGCCAATGAAAAAAAAACTGTTTATAAGTCCGGGGATGTTGAGGCCACCTTGATAATCTTGATGTTTACACTATCAAGCCGTTCAATTTAATTCAGGAAAAAAATATATATCAAAGTTAACAAAATACAGAACCTCGACAAAATTGTGCTCTGACACGAAGCAGTTCTCAAAAGAAAAACTCCAAAAGCTGGTAGCACTTGGGTACGATAAATCAGTGTATGTTAAAAAACACTGAGGAATAAAATCCACTGTAAAAAAAAAAATCCGGGGAAACCTCAGCCCACCCACCCCTGCTCATTGTAATTTTGTGCAGTAGCAGGTAGTAGGAAATAACCCTATAAGTATAGTTTTTTTTGTGAAAAATCTCCATTCCAACGAAAACAATAAGGGATTATTTATTTACCTCGTGTCGGACACTTTTTACGAGTGAAGGAAGTCGAAGTACCCGTAGAGAACCACCAAACATCGGCGAACAACTGTCAGACTACCCAAGGTACTAACTCCGTACAAGCAGAGTTACCATTGGCTGAAGATAAGTGTACCATCGACGTGTTCTACGCCTTAGTACACAGCGCCATCGAGCCTCCATAGGGGAAGATATTTACATTTTAATTCCCTGTCGATATTTTGTGAACAGTCTTGGCGAGCGTTTTTGAGACATGGGTGAAAAAGAATGGACCATCAGAAACTGAAAGTCTTACCTTTTAAAGTCAGAATCTTACCTTTCACAAGTTTAAATTCTTTCAGATTCAATTTGTTTTTCATTTTAAAGTCAAAATTTGAATTTTTAAAGTCATAATTTTAAATTTTAAAGTCAAAATTTGAATTTTAACTTTAGAAGTCAAAATTGTAACTTCCAAAGTCAAAATTTTAACTTTCCAATTTTAAATTTTAACTTTCAATGTTAAAATTTCATCTTTCAAAGTCAAAATTTAAAAGTAAAAACTTTAACATTTTAAGCATTCTGAACTATGAAAGTCAAAATTATTAAGTTTTTAAGTCAAAATTTTGACTTTGCAAGTTTAAATTTGAAAGTTTGAAATTGAAATTTTAACTTTTGAAAGGCCAGTTTTTTCACTCATATCCCTGTCGCGCTTCTGGAATATTCTCTTATGAGCTTGGGTGAGTTTAAGCCATAGAATAGCTGTGAAAGGCTATAAAGATCTTTCACTGTCGGTTATTCTATCGCAAATATACATAAGATTATACTACATAAAAAGGCAGAATTGGAAGCCAAGAAAAAAAACTAATGCATTTTTAGGAAATTTTACAGTAGGTATTTAATAACACAGGCCTTTCCTGAAAATATATACAGAGAACAACACACGCGTGTGAATGGGTTAATCGATATGGCACGAGTGCCAGGTGGCATGGCACGACAAATGGAGAGGACGTGGGCGAATTTGATATCACCATCTACAGCAACATTAAAAGTTGCAGAAAATGAAAATCTGTACCACACATGTGCCGAAAGGAAATCGTTGACGGATTATTTTTAAATAGAAGCGGAATTCCACTGGAATTTTCTACAAATCGTGCACCGCAATTCCAATCTTAATCGCTAGCGATAGCTAAAAATAATGAAACTGGTTCCCCTCGAAAATTTGAATGACGATAAAATGTGTTCTTTTTGTGGAGAGTTCGTCCACTGAGTTACAATGTGTTCTATGTGCCTACTGGCACATAGAACACATGGAAACTCAAGGGACGAACTGTTGTCAAATGAATTGCTGAGTGTCCTTCTGATAAATGTTTTTATAGACGTGGGGCGTGTAATAAACACAGAATAATAAATAATAAATACATGGAACGACACACGCGTGTGAATGGGTTAATCGATATGGCACCTGCCTGCGGTCTCTCGTTTTATCATTTCACGCTGGCACTGGAGCCATATCGATTAACCCAATTCACACGCGTTTGTCGTTCTGTGTATTTATTATTAGCTATGTCGCCTTAACCCTTTAACCAAAGCACACTATATCAAAATTTACTATTTCAATTATTGTTTTTTAAAAATTTTCAAAAAATGTCAACTAAACAATATTATGAGACCCTCATTGGAACGATCTCGACAAGCTCGTCCAAATGCGAGTTCACATGATACGCTTTTGTTGAAATTTTATTTAAAACCTTGGACGAGGTCCGGACCAGTTTGGATTACGACCTATTAGAACAGTATAACATAAACAGCTCCTCCCCGGAAGGTGTAGAAGATTCACCATTCCACGCGCAGGTAAACAGCTGTAATTATTATCTTCCAGAAGAATTTCGCGGCTCATGGAGCAACGAAGATAAATCCTTCTCCCTCTTTCACATTAATTGTCAAAGTCTCAGCGCTCACTGGGATTCACTCCACGATCTTTTGTTTAACCTTCAGGGTACCGAACATACCTTTGATATAACTGGTCTCACCGAAATCTTTACGACACAACCTAATACGACCCACTCTATTGATGGCTATCACCCACTGGTCAAAGTAAACAGACCAGATGATGATGATGGTAGACGTGGAGTTGGATTTTATATGAAGGAAAACATTAACTTCAACATCCGTATAGATTTATCCACCTTTATCCCTCATGTCACAGAATCACTCTTCATTGAAATCCATATTAACCCTTTACCTAACCTGAAAAGCAGACGACACTTGCAAAAATAATTCTTGAATAACTAATTTTTTTCATTTTTTGTCTCAAAAACATAGGTTATGACCCCTCATTGGAACGAGCTCGACGAGCTCGTTCCAACGAGGGGTCATAACCTATGTTTTTTAGACAAAAAATGAAAAAAATAATGAAAATATTAATTGGCGATTTTTGAGAATAGCGCTGTCCGGTTTTGGCCGTTACGTTAGGTAAAGGGTTAACAAAACTAGGAGAATTGTCGGAGTAGTATACAGACCCAACACGGCGCCAAAAGCAGACATAGATATGTTCCTCAGCAAACTCAACAATATAACCGATAAAATAAATCAAGAAAAAGCAATTTCTCAAATAATGGGCGATTTCAATATTGACCTTTTAAAATCCACGCATCACGTGAAAACCGAAAATTATATCAACTCCATGTTCAGTCGAGGCTTTTTACTTATCGTTACAAAGCCAACGAGACTAACTACCCACTCAGCAACCCTTATAGATCATGTACTAACAAATAATCTCCATGTAAAGTCAGTGTCTGGAATAGTAATAACGGATGTCTCCGACCATTTTGGAGTTTTTCATTTGGAAACTCTTCCCGAGAAAAATCGTAACAAAACCTTTGCTTGGGTGCAGAAATTTACCCCAGAAAACAAAGCAGTGTTCGAATCACTCCTTTTCAGTGTGACTGCGCAACAGTCCTAGACACAAATTGTCCGAATTTGGCCTATAATGCATTTATGGATATCTACCTCGAAGCATTCGAGCTGGCGTTTTCATTAACGCGCGTTTGCTCTAATAACAAGTATATTAAACAAAATCCTTGGATGACAAAGGGCTTAATTTTTTCTTCTAATAATAAAAACAAATTTAACCACAAAAAGTTAAAAGACCCTACAGAATTAAACATACGAAACTATAAAAAGTTCTGCAAAATATTCAATAAAGTTAAAAAGCAGTGCAAAGCAATCTACTATAAAAATATTTTCAATAACAACAAATACAACATTAAGAAAACCTGGCAAATATTGAATGAAGCCATAAATCTAAACGGGAAGCTACATTACCGACATATTTTTTAAAACACAATAAAAAATCAATCAACCAATGGATATAGCGGCAGAACTGAATATGTACTTCGCTAATATCGGTAAATGCACAAGTGAAAAGATATCCAAACCAGCATTTATTTATTTATTTATTGATGTTTAAGGTCACATATTTATGCACAATGGCTAATCATGACCGTGACAGTTTTACGGGTGGAGGAAGCCGGAGTACCCGGAGAGAACCACCGAGCAACGGCGATCAACTGTCAGCTCCCCAACATACTAACTCCACACAAGCAGGGTTAGCAATGGTTGAAGACAAGTGCACCATCGACGTGCAGTACGCCTTAGTACACAACGTCACCGTGCCCCCACGCGGGCAATGGAGATGAAGTGTCTTGCCCAAGGACACAACGCGGTTGCCGCAGGTGGGATTCGAACCGAGGACCTCTCGGCTTGCAGCCTGCACCTCAACCTACTGAGCCACCGCGCTCCCCATCCAAACCAGCAAAATCATTCAATGAGTCTCCGACCTTGTTAAACAAAGTATTGATCCTTTACTTATACCATTGACACATATTTTCAACTGCTCATTTGCAAAAGGAATTGTACCGGACAAAATGGAAATTGCCAAAGTCATCCCAATATTCAAATCCAGCGATGAGCACATTTTCAACAATTATAGACCTATTAGTCTATTGCCAACTTTTTAAAAAATTTTAGAAAAACTTACGTCCGCGCGACTATTAAATTTCTTGGAACGATTCAACATACCACATCCCCACCAGTACGGATTTAGGAAGAACCACAGTACAGTACATCCCGTTATGCAGTTACTAAACAAAGTAGCTGATGAAAATAATAAAAAAAAAGTAAAAACTACACGCTTGCCTTGTTTCTTGACCTATCCAAAGCATTTGACACAATAGATCATTCCATTTTAATAAACAAATTAGACAGATATGGTATACGAGGATTAAGTAAAAACTGGTTCACGAGTTACTTAACGGGCAGAAAACAATACGTCGTCTTTGACGACAATAAATCAGACCTAGCCCAGATAACACATGAAGTTCCCCAAGGCTCTATACTCGTCCCCGCGCTATTTCTGTTGTACGTGAATGATATCTGTCAAGCAACGTCCCTAAATCTTCTATCGTTCGAGGACGACACAACGGTGCACTCATCTGGTCCTGTTCCTAATCAGATTGTTCCATTCTTAACTAAAGAGCTCGAAAATCTATTTGTGTGGTGCTGTGCCAATCAGCTAGCCTTAAATGCCGCAAATAAATTTTAAGTAACCCATCATGCAAATCGAAATCCCCCAATCTTTTACGCAGTGTTCCCATAAGATAAAAAGAGTAGGTTCTGATCATGCCGTAAAATCTCTCAAATTTCTAGGGATTCATATAGATTATAAGATATCCTACAAATATCATATATCCCACCTTTGTAGCAAAATAGCCCGCGCCAACTTTCCCTAAATAAAGTGAAGACTATACTCCCACACGATGCGACGAAAACACTCTATTTCTCCTTAATCCATACCCACTTAACTTATGGAATAAACATATGGGGAAATGCTAGAACGGTGAAAAACCTAATGTTGCTGCAAAACCGCTCCATGCGTATCATAAATAACAAGAGATATAATACACATACAGAAAAACTCTTTTTAAAGAATAAAGTACACGACCTCTTTAAACTGAACGCTTGCTTATTTGTATTCGATTGGTATCATGAAAACCTGCCTGTTTCGTTTAAACACTACTTTGTGCTAGTTGGTAATCCTTCTGGGAGGTCGAGCAGAAGAAGTGGTCTCCTTCATCTCAGAAGAACTCGTACCAAATCCTTGGATAATTTACCGACCAATATGTACCCAAAAATCAGGAACGAGTTGGATAGCGACCTTAGAAGAATAACTGAAAGAAAGATGTTAAAAAACAGATGATGTTAAAATTACTGTCTTCATATTCAGATAATGTTCACTGCAATAACCCATACCGTCCCAATTGTAATCCTTGATGGTAAAAGCAGGGAATGGGGTACAATAGATTGAAAATTCATGCTAGTCTACCCACATCTGATTATGACTCGGTGTGTCTGGCCCTGATGCACTTACCGATTAGGAAACCCCGAGCAAACATCCCCACAATATTAATATTGACTTTATTACGCCACCAACGTAGCCCAAACATTGGTCCGGTCACTTCGTGAATTCCGCCTGGCTCCAAGGACACACTGTAATGTGTATTAGTTAAATCCAACTGGACACTTTGGTTTATTTTGTGCAGGAGTGTCGGTGTCAGGACGTGATACGTCTTTTGTGAGCGAGCTACCAGGTCATGTCACGCAATGTCAAGTTTACCCCATGTTCATAAACCTTACTTATACAGTAGACATTAGGTGGAAAACTATCGAGCAGTCTAGCGTTAACCCTTTGAGACTCTAATTATCCTGACGTTCAAACGTCACTGGAAATTCAGTTTCTTCAACGTTTTTCAAAATGTGACGTCAAACGTCGGAAAGTACAAATAACAAGATATTTTTCTCATTAGTGATTATCTGGTTGAGGGCTATACTATTTTTGATGGTCTAAATATGTTATTCAAAACTTGTTTTATTACAAATTATTATCAATTTACCGGGCGTTACCTACACATTAATATTAATTTACATAGACGATAAGGGAACATACCCGCCCGTGGGTACGAAAAACCGGGGCGGATAATGGCCATTATCGCCCAGCGTCTTACATGACGTCATTTACTCAACATTCGGTTGATTTGTTTTGATTGCAGACGACGTAAAAATAGATTTCTATCGAGTAAATTAAAAGCAAAATAAAATGTCTCAATCATCAGAAATGGATGAGAATGTTTTAGAGCAAATGGAAGCGGATGCTAGGCCGATTAACACCAAGAGGTCGACAGCTTATGGCATTCGAAAATTTACGAAGTGGCTCGAGAGGCGTGAAACTCGAGAGGCTCCGAGAAACAAAACAAAATGAATGCCAAATCAAATGTTATTTATAATGTTAATTAAACAAAATTATTCCAATGTTATCTCCAGTTTGAATATGCCCGCCTGTCTATTTGATATATGCCCGTCTGTCAATCACTGTATTAGTGATTGGCAATTTGGAATACATATTTGGGTCGTCTTTCATACAGTACTTGATAATAATAATAATAACGTGATTTTCTCGGGCGTATCGCTCCATTATCGGACCTCCATTAGTGATTAGCAGCCCTACAGTCATTAGCGGCCCTCGGCTATCGCCTCAGGCCTCCAAGGGACTGCCGGGCTGCTAATCACTAATTGCGGTCCGATAATGGAGCGTAACGCCCTCGAAAATCACGTTAATGTATAATTATTGAAGAGTGCCCAGAGGCACTCTCCAATAATTTGTAATAAAACAAATTTATATTAACAAAACATTATTTGTGTTTGACTGAATGTGAAATATAAGCAAGGAAAGTGTTGGCTTTTGCTCTGGTTTCCTCATTTTTGAAAGCCCTGATAGTGGCTTCTTGCACTCAAACAGTTAAGAAGTCTTGACAACAGGATTATATTAGTATTCAAGCTGCGATAACATTTGGCTCAACGGTTGTCACAGAGCACTATTCGGGAGAAAATAGGAATTGAGGTTAAAACTTTAAAAAATCGAAAAATAATAACAAAACAAATGACCACAAAGTATCAACGCGCTGTTTGATTTCGTACCTCATAAGACGTACAAAAGATTCAAAGGGTTAAAATGGTGCTAAAGTTGCACAATCTAATGGTGGGAGGCAACAGCAAGACAGCCAATCTGGGTATGTTGTTGTCTCCCTGCAGTATACAAAAGTGTGGTATGTTGAAATAAGTACCTCGGTACAAACTATTACTCTCTTGTCAAAACTACTATTGTTATCTACTATGGTACTTCATATTATTATATGTATTTGTATACTGTTAAATAAAAATCTATCTATCTATCTAAACTGTTTTATGAAGGGAATAAACATGAGAATTGAATCACGACTGTTCGAAATCCACGAGGTGATGAAACTAACTGATCACGCGCAAATTTATAATATATCTGATGGCATTGTGGCAGACATGAAAGAAAACAGTAATTGCTCAGTAAAAAGTAATTTTATCAATTGCGCGGGCGGTTGTCGCCAATTCGTTGGGTAAAGGATTACCTTGGTGTGTTCTCAAACGTCGAAAAACTAAAATTCACACCTCGGTAAGTTTGTTTTGATAGTAATTATAGTTTATATCTAATTAGTTGTCACTCGTGAGATGTTTCAGCGTTCAGAGATCAGAGATACGGACCGTGTGGGTTTTCTGTGTTCGGTGAACAGAGTTTACTGAGTTGTGTAAGATATATACAGTACGTGGAGAGTGGATTGCAGTTAGGAATTCTAACCGCGTGCATACCCCCTCAGACCCCATTTGAGGCAATAGGAAAGCTAGGCCTGTGTGATCCAAGTGAAATAAAATAAGGCTAACCGGGTCGCAAGGGATTTGTAAATCCCACATCGTCCCTGTGCGCCTTCGGCGCGCTAAAACCATTCATTCATTCATTCATTCATTCATTCGGATTGCAATTAAATCATCCGGGGAATAGAGTTATCACTCAACTTTCAAATTCTGTACATGTGAACAAAAAAAATACAAGCAATGTTTCAGCCAATGGATCTCCGGTTATAACCCAGAGGTCCATTGGCTGGAACTTTGTTTGTGCTTGTTGTGCTTTGGAACAAATTTGCAATTATTGCTTAGGTGGAATTGCCACTCTGCATGTGATTTAGTGATAATACACTCCCCACGTACTGAATATACGTACAAGTCATTGGTATCCATATCAATGTTCTGAAGATAATCAGAGGTAAAAATTGGGGAGCAAACAAAGACGCACTTCTCAGGTTTTACAAATCATTCAAACGGCAGTGAGAATTACTACACAACAAACACCCATTGTTATTCCCCACGGTTATAGACCCTTCCCGGAAAATAGCCTCTCCTAATCAGATATAGACTATAGCATTAAGTCTATTGTTCTCTTGTGTAAACAAACCGGTATAGATTTTCATTTTTCGACGTTTTGAGATACAGCCTTACCATTCAAATCTTCATGCACACCAGAAGGTCATTTCTGTTCCGACTGAGAACGAGGTCACTGGAGTTGTTTGGGGACATTGGGAAAGACACCGAAAAGGAGAACCAAGTGTGTAATTTGGGACTAATGGAGACTCCGGAACACTTTCTCTAAGAATGTCCAAAATAACAGTCTGACAGAATAAGCTTCACTGGGAGCACAATGCGGAGGTGGAATGGGAGAATGGAGGATAGGCGGCTGCTATTTCGTGACACAAAGGAGAGGGTTAGTATGCTTGAAAGGGAACTTGGAAAGAATGAGGTTCGGGATATCATAAAACAGTTTCCGAGTGTTTGGAAGGGAGAAAAGACGTAGAGTGGAGGACATTTGAGAGAACAGGGATAATCAAGGCCTTCTCACCTGCGTACCGCGATAAATCAGCAGCTGGTCGAAGTGTTATTATCATTAGTATTACAAATTTTACAGGGTTAATATAACAATAACATGATTTTGAAGGGCTTTACAGTGTATTAACGGCTCAACAGAAATGGTTAACAGCCCAAGAGTTTATTAGCGGCCCGCGATGAAGTCGAGGGCCGCTAATAAGTTCAAGGGCTGTTAACCATTTCTGTTGAGCCTTATTTCTATTATTGCCACTTTCGTACATCGGGGACATTACAATTAAATTATAAAATAAGATAAATAAATAAGTTTGACGTTTTAGAATTAAAAAAAAACAGCGACACTATCGTCTGATTTGTTGACAAACAAACCGGGTTACATGACTATCCTCTGATCAGTGTACGGCGAAATTTGGGGAAGTTAGATGATGAAATATATCTTCGAAATGCGAACTTAAAGCAAGGAGTTTATTCATCAAAGATGTCATGACTTACTTTGTGTGTTTCGCTTCCTATATTTGATACATTATCTCTCCGTGACACAAAGGGAAACACTTGAAACAAATGTGTTAATTGTGTTTACAAATTAAAAAGAATCCGAATTGAATTTCGATCCTAATGGAAATCTGGGAAAAATATTGTTGATCGGCTGAGAGATGTGACGTCATTGTCTATATTTAGACGTGTCGGGCTATCACGGTTATTGACGTGTTGGGCTGTTATAGTCAATAACGGCCCAACACGTCACATGACTTGTACTTGTTGAGCATTACGAGGTTTCAACGCCCGACAAAACATCGTTAATGTGCTAGGAACGCCCGCAAAAGTGGTAATAATATTAAATGTAACTATCATTTGTTTTCTTTTGAATGAAATATGTAAACCAAAATCCCTTGTTCTTTTCACTTGGAGAGGTATTTCACTACAATTATAATTTTTTTCTTATCCCATTAAAAACCGACGGTTTTTTTCACAGGGAGTTATTCCGACTGTTTTTTTTTCAACCTTCGATACATTATAAACATAATAACCCGTTAATATTAAAACTTCTATAGCATATTGCACATGGGGCCCGGGGAATAAGAATTTCTATTCTCGAATCGAATCTCAATAATTGTGAAATCAGTTGTTTTTTTTTTACATATTAGCTTATTACCATGTCAGGGGCGGACTGGCCGTGTTGTCCACCGAGAAAATTCCCGGTGGGCCCCTTTATTGAGTGCCCCCTATGGCCCCCAAAATTAATGCTGCCCAACACCAGTGGTACATGAAATTTCCTGAAAATGACCAAGAGGAGAAATGGACATCTGATTGCAAAGACAGCCGGTTTTTCGAAAATGTTCTCTTTGTGGACTGCCAATGGCAGTCCACATAAAGGACATTTCGATATACCTGCAGGGGCGCGGTGGCTCAGTAGGTAGAGGTGCAGGCTGCAAACCGAGAGGTCCTCAGTTCGAATCCCACCTGCGGCAAGCGCGTTGTGTCCTTGGGTAAGACACTTCACTCCCACTGCCACGCGGAGGAACGGTGGCGTTGGGTACTAAGGTGTACTGCACGTCGATGGTGGACTTGTCTTCAACCAAATCTAACCCTGCTTGTGTGGCGTTAGTATGTTGTGGAGCTGACAGTTGCTCGCTGTGGATCGGTGGTTCTCTCCGAGTACTTCGGCTTTCTCCATCCGTAAAACTGTCGTGGTCAATATTAGCCATTGTGCAGAAATATGTGACCTTATACACAAATAAATAATCGCTCAGATACAAGAAAACAGCCTTCTTTTAATCTGTAAAATCAAAATTTTCTCCCAATGGGCCAAACTATGGTGTTCCCGTTGGATTTCCCACCCCCACCCCCCACCCCCCACATACACACACCCGGTGCTACCATTTTTGGCGAATGAGCGGTGGAGATGATACTAAAATTCCATCGAAATGTCGTCTATGTGGACTGCCGTTGATCGCTCAAATGTGAGGAAGCAGCGTTCGTACAGTTAGAAAAATCAAAAATATCTCTGGATCCGGAGCCTTCCTGTGTGCATTTTTCGGTAACGTTTCTTGGCTCAGTCCGCCACCATACATATCCTTGCGGCAGGTAGCATGAGTATCCGAGTGGAAAGGTCATAAGTTATATTGCTTCAGCAGTACTTATAAAGTGGAGGGCGGGATACCCACGCCTACTTTATAAGTAATGCTGTAACAAGCCTTCAACGAGTACTTTTGTTCTATTTCATCCGTAGATGACTCACATGCATCGCTCCCACTTCATCAAGTAAACGAAAACAGCCCTGTCCTCGACAATATCTCTGTAGAGGAAACAGATATCTTGGACGCCCTTAAATCTCTTAAAGTGTCCAAGGCATGTGGCCCGGACAACGTCAGCCCTCGAATTCTAAAAGAATGTTCCCGCAGTTTGTCTAAGCCCTTAACATATATTTTTAATCTTCTCCTTGATCAAAGCAGCTTTCCTACTAGATGGAAACAAGCAAACGTGTCGCCTGTTTTTAAAAGAGATAGCCTGAGCGTTGTCAGCAATTACCGACCCATATCACTTTTGAGCTGTGTTGGAAAAGTTTTTGAAAAATGTGTTTTCAAAAAAGTTTTCCATTTCTTAGAATCAAATGCTTTGCTAACACACTTCCAGTCAGGTTTTACACCCAAGGACTCGACAACATTTCAACTTACCGAAATTTATAACACCATCAGTTGCGCACTGGACGAGGGGAAGGAAATACGATTTGTTTTTTGCGACGTGAGTAAAGCGTTTGATAAAGTGTGGCATTCTGGATTGGTATACAAGCTCGAGAAAATAGGGATAAGGGGTAAACTATTGGAGTGGTTCCGGTCATATCTGGAAAACCGGCAACAACGTGTAGTGATTGAAGGCGTTGCTTCGTCTTGGATGCATACAACTGCTGGAGTACCACAAGGTTCAATACTTGGCCCCCTACTTTTTCTTATATACATAAATGACATTGTGGATAATGTTTTGTGCAACATCCGCTCATTTGCGGATGATACCACGCTCTATCTTATTGTTGAAAATCCAAACCAGGCCGCCGATCTCTTGAACGACGACTTGTTGAGAATTGAACAATGGTCTAAACAATGGCTCGTCGACTTCAACCCTTCAAAAACGGAATCAATGCTCATATCGCGTAAAACGGGAACAATTCAACACCCCCGCTTCATATGCAGAATAAAAACATTAAAACAGTGAATAACCACAAACATCTTGGAGTTAGCTTTAATAACCATGGGTCCTGGTCAAATCATATACAAGACATTACGACTAAAGCTTGGAAGAGAATAAGTCTCATGAGAAAATTTAAATTCATCCTTGATCGGAAAACACTTCAAACTATATACATATCATTCATACGCCCGGTCCTTGAATATTCTGACACAGTATGGGATAATTGTACAAACGCCGAAGCCGAAGATATTGAAAAAATCCAACTGGAGGCTGCGAGAATTGTTATTGGCGCAACGCGAAGTGTAGGCAGGGAACTCCTCTATGCGGAAACAGGATGGGAACCCCTGAAAATCAGAAGAGAAAAACACAAAACTGTGCAGTTTTTTAAAATGTATCACAGACTCGTACCAAGATACTTATCAGGTTTAGTTCCCCCGAGGTTATCTGTTTCTCACGCGTATGACCTCCGCAACAATCCAGACTTGTCGGTACCGTTTTGTCGAACTAATTCACACCAAATGTCGTTTCTGCCGAGTGCGACGAGAATGTGGAATTCCTTATCCAACGAAGTTCGCGAAAACTACTCGTTACCCCAATTCAAACAGTATCTCAACCGGAACAGGCTGTTGGTGCCAAGTTTCTTTTTTTATAACAAGTCACGCAGAGCACAAATCCTTCACTGTAGATTACGGCTGTCATGTAGTAATCATAATGATCACCTCTTTAAAAACCACCTATCCACCACTACACTTTGTAGATGTGGAGCCCATGAAACAACCGAGCATTACCTTTTCGATTGCCATTTTTATGTGAGAGAAAGAAATAACACAATCAAATTGTTGAGAAACTTCATTGATGTAGGCATTCTACTAAACGGCTGTGTTTCATATACTAGCGAAATTAATAAAGAAATCTTCCAAAGATTACACGAATATATTCTTGCAACAAAAAGATTCTAAACTGTGATACATCCCACCCCTTGCTTCTATGAATACTTTGTCTTCGGTGATTGCCTTATGTGCATATCATGGTATTCCATCGTGTTGCAGTAGTCAGTAGAATGCCAAGCATTGCTTTTCCCCTTGGGTGAGTTCATTCCTTCTTTCCCTATTTTCTTTAATTCCAGTATGAATATCATTACTTGTAATTTCTCCTTTGCATCTCTTTCCTTTATCTTTCTCTCTCTTAACACTAATATTTTATTTCAGCTACTAAAATTAGATTTTGAAGCATTCAGCTTTCTAGCCATATCTATTGTATGGGTAATTCATAACCGGAAACAGCTTACATAAGCTTCTAGCTTGCTGCTGAATCCGATATCATAACAACCAGTATGTGAAATGTCATTCTATTTCTTATCCGTATAATAATGTGAAACTGAGTTATGAAATAAAATATTGTTTAAACTAATGCTGTAACAACGTAATTTGTGAGGTAGACAAGCATGCTAGTAGTAGGAGCTGTGGTAAGCGGCCCAATTCATGCCGGGTCTCATATGTGACGTCTTAGTCACGTGGTCTAGTTACGCCATGTTTGGTTGCAATGGTAGTCCGCGTGAGGAGACATCTTGTGAGGCTATCCCCATAATGAGCCGTGGTGGTAGTGCGCATGGGCAGCGCGATTTGTTAGGGTGACACGTGTTTCTGCCGTCCATTTTTTTATACTCGGGGTCGCCATTTGGTTTCTGTGGTAACACGTGTTGCTAACCAAAGGCCTACAATAGGGCAGGAGTATGTTCGGAGGGTGCATTCGATTAAATAGGAGTAAATCGAATAACTCAAATAGATCCGAGAAATACCCCATCTCACCAAAAACTACCCCAAATCACTTTATTTGGTACGGATTCCCTCAGAATCCTCCGTTTTCAAATAATAGGCGCTTTCCTTGATATAACAATAAATCTAATTACCCAGAATCCTCAGTTACTTCTTAGAATTACCACAAACAACCTGTCAACTATTTATGTGGCTCGGCGTTCCCACGAAATCCCCGGTTTCTACCTGTTTATTTCAGATAGAATTCCCCAGAATCCTCCTTATAATATTAGCACGTATTGCGATAAGGCGAGTTCCAAAAAAGAAAAGAGGTGCCAAAGTCCAGTCTTATATAGATAGGAGGGCTACAAGTGGGGGTGACACGGGACCTGGCTGTAAAGTAAAGTGATCTGATGGGACGCCGCTCTGGACATATGAAACGTGTGTTAGAGTGTTCGGATCAATGAGAAGACTACCTGGAATAAGGTTACCAGAATTATCAGAACAGACAAAGAAAAAGCGAAAAATAGTAAGCAATCAGCCAGAACTATTCCAAATAAAATGCTTTTCCACGCTACTGAAGTATACTCCAGAACAATCGAACATATCCTATTGTACTATGGACAACTATTATAAGTAGGATTCTCTAGAAATCCTACCTGAAATAAAGAGGTAGAAACGGAGGATTTGGACAGAAATGCTACTCAAATAAATAGTTGTCGGGTTGTTTGTGGTAATTTTGTTTACTCTTATCAAAGGACGCGCCCTATAGCACTACGTGCTGCTATTATAAGGAGGATTCTGGGGGAATCCATACCAAATAAGATGTTTTAGCATTGCAAAGCCTTCTTGTACTCACGAGGCGACAAACTCCACCATCGATTCTCTAGATTATGAGGCCTAAAACATAAAACAAACCAAGAACATGAAAGCAAAGAAATAATTACAAAAATAAAAAGTAAAATAAAAAACCGCCTGCCCACATGCAATTTTGTGAAAGAAAATGGCCCGAAAACAAAAGATCTACTTTGTGGGGCCTAACCTGCAAATTACACGTTTCTCATTTCGGAAAAACGATTACCTGAAAACGGGTTTCTTGAAAAAAATCAGTTATCCTTTTTAGTCGTCTTAAATTCTACTTTGTACGGGTCAAAGCAGTAGTCTACTTGAGGTATTGTTTCACGGAAATTCACCTAAGTACTGTCCACTCAATGTACTTCCAGAAACAATAACTCGGTTTGTACACGATCATGATGGACTTCTAGCCAAGCAGTGAGTCCCCATATTCAACTTCAGTCTCCTCATGTGAACAGAACAAAATAATTTGATAACGAAAGTGAAACAAACCAGAGGATAGTGATCCATAAAGGTGGGTATATAAAACTATTTAAAAAAGTTTAATCTTTAGTTTCTACATTCTTCGTTTAACCCTTTATCCAACGTAACGGCAAAAACCGGCCAGCGCTATTCTCAAAAATCGTCAGTTAATTTTCATTATTTTTTCATTTTTTGTCTCAAAAACATAGGTTATGACCCCTCATTGGAACGAGCTCGCCGAGCTCGTTCCAATGAGGGGTCATAACCTATGTTTTTGAGACAAAAAATGAGAAAAATTAGTTGTTCAAGAATTGTTTTTGCAAGTGTCGTCTGCTTTTCATGTTAGGTAAAGGGTTAAAACATATATTTATTTTATTTTCATTCGCTTTTCTCCCCGCAAAAACAAATCTTATTCCCACTCACACTCGCCGAAAATGGCATTACACTCCTAGCATCATTTTCCAATCTCAGCGATGGCGGGCTATGGTTTTTTCTGGGTTTTTTTTTTTTTTTTTTTTTGTTTTTGGGGTTTTTTTTACATGAGTTTGAATGTTAAAATGGAATCAAATATAACGAGTTGTTTTGGGAAAACTAATAGGGAGAAAATAAAATAAATACAAAAGTTCACTGCTCGGATTCGAGTACGATTTTATCATCCTCTCGTGGGGCGCGCGGATTATTTCACTCGGTTAACCCCTCAGGAAATAATACTTCGCGGGCCCCACCGAGGATAAAAGTCATACTCGAATCCGAGCAGTGAACTATTTTCTATTTCACTTGCTAGTCACTCATGAAATAATTATGGTTACCACTCAAAATCCGATAGATAGTATTTTTTTATTATATGCGTTGCCTATTGGAAAAAAAAGATTTACGTTTTAATCACAAATTAATGCTAAGTAATTGTATCGAAAACGACACACATTTCAGTTTAAAAGCCATCAGCAGAGAGCCAACCAACCGCTTTTCGTGACGAAGTTAGACATCCGCGAAACAAAATTGTTCCCTCAGGTTTTCACTGAAAGCGACACAAAAACGTTAATGGATATCAATTTAATACCACAAATGACAATAACAACACCTGTTCACCATGAACTGTAAACATCTCTCAATTCCATAACATTTTAGTGAGTTTATTTCGTGTTCGTTCATACTCTTTTTCCTGTGATTTGTCGGTTGTATCTGTGGTGTGTACCATTTGGTGTGATTAATACTCACGAAGGAAATTCAAGGTCCAGTGTACTTTCGCCTGCAGTGCACTTTCGCCTTCAAACATTATCAGGTAAAAGTGTAGGCGAAAGTGCACTAACTAAGGTATAGGGAGTAGTAGCTAATTACCTGCTCTACCCACAATAAAATCGACTGACCGTTTGGTGATTGAGAGAGAGAGAGAGAGAGAGATTTATCCCTCTCTCTCTCTCTCTCTCTCTCTCTCTCTCTCTCTCTCTCTCTCTCTCTCCCTATCTCTCTCTTTCTCCCTCTCTAGTCTCAAGAAAAACATACAAATGTGAGTATTATTGGAACCGGCTCACTGAGCCGGTTCCAATAATATTCATATTTGCAAGGTTTTATTGACAAATAACAAATCCACATTGTATATGATGTTCTAAACTTGTTCTTACAAGAATCCATTAAGTTAACATCATAGTATTTGTCTTCATGGCCTCAGCAAAAACAACTACATTGCACATAACATAAGAAAAAACAAACAAACACATAACATAAGAAAAAAAAAGAAAAATGCTGGGAATGAATGGTCGGTCAGTCCATTTATTGTGGGTAGAGCAGGTAATTAGCTACTAATCCCTATACCTTAATTAGTGCACTGTCGCTGACACTTTTACCGGATAATTTTGTAGGCGAAAGTGCACTGTAGGTGAAAGCAGACGACACCAAATTCAAGATTGTTTTCTAGAGTTGTTTATAAGTATTTCTTTTCTATTAGTTTATTTTTAGGGGAGGGTATTTATATATTTAGTTTGTATGTGTGTTAGGAAAGGATTTTAGGGTAAAGTAAGGAAGTTTAGCTAATAGGTTTTCCCGAGTTTGTTTTTTTTTTTACGCTAGTTGCCTTTTTTCGTTTGTTTAGTTTTTTGCCGATTTCGGTCATTACGCCCTGTATAATGAATTTGTAAACATGAATGGTAAGTGCTCGACGAGTGTCCAGGCCGAGGTAAACGGCCGTCACTAAAGGGGGTCAGGGGAGGTGAGTCGAGGGGTGCAGGTGCAGGTGGGGGAGATTGATGATACAGAGGCATGCAGACATTGTGACATGAGATATGGTGGTGGTCCATACTGAACTATTTCGATTGCCTGAGTCAGACATTAAATTTCGAGTTGTCGCCCCTATTTTTTCACACTTGACTGCACGGGTAATTATTAAAAATCTTCGCACCTCGCTGTGCACCATCGGTGAAGTAATTAATTTACAGTCGTCTCGAACGCACAAGCACTTTGGAATATGAAAACGAAATGTGATTACCAATAGTCGGCGA
Organism: Pictodentalium vernedei; assembly: GCA_031216915.1. Lineage (NCBI taxonomy): Eukaryota > Metazoa > Mollusca > Scaphopoda > Dentaliida > Dentaliidae > Pictodentalium > Pictodentalium vernedei. Next base: position 689,856,233 of record CM062295.1, read on the forward strand.
CCATTCGTTACCTGCACATCGTATTCATATCTCGGTAAACTTGTATGTTTGGAATTGAATGCAATTCACAACTTTACAGATGGCTGTCGGTCGCGTCATCTGCAAAACTGTAAATGTTAAAAACGAAAAGCAAAGACTAAAATTTGATGTGAAATGTTTTTATTATTAAAATTCAAAAACTTGAACACAACAAATAAGTAAATATTTACAAACAATTATCTTCCAAAAGCACACGCAAATCTTAAATAAGGGGATGTGAGGACTGGGAGTGGGAGGGGTGGGGTGGCGTTCTTCATATTTTAATTTTTGAATTCTTGGTTTGCAATAGTAGAGTAAAATGCATTTGAGAACAATTTTATAGCCCGAAAAAAGGATTTTTTAGGGCAGTTTCATTTTTTCGGACAAGCTTGTGTTGCCCCCCCCCCCCCCCAAAAAAAATATGAACATCGCCCGAAAAAATTGATTTTCACAGTGCAACTTTACAACTTTGGCTACCCTAAAAATTGGCTCCCCAGAATCATGTGAGTGTGTGTGGGTTCTGAACTTGCTCAAAAATATATTTATTTACATAAGAACAAAAGACTGTTGTAGCACGTTTTTGGACACTGGATTTTTAATACGACTCTTACCCTCATTTCAAAAAAGGGGTGCCGAAGGCCATATGCTTTTCAAAAAAGGGATTCTCCAGAAGGCACTCCAATTTCGGCACCCCTTTTTTGAAAAACATATGGCCTTCGGCACCCCTTTTTTTTAAATGAGGATAAGAGTCGTATTAAAAATTCCTCATTGAGGCATTTTTAATACGACTCTTATCCTCATTTCAGAAAAAGGGGTGCCGAAGGCCATATGCTTTTCAAAAAAAAGGGTGCCGAAAGTGGTGTGCCGGAGATATTGCCATTGATATAGGTTTTTATTATGCAGAAGGGAGATAACTCTGTACGATTAAGTACAGGTTATGGGAAATCAAGCAATCTAATCGGTTAATTATAATTTATATAAATGATCTAGATAAATGAAACAACAAGAGTACTCGGAATAAGGTAGGAACTACTGGTATTACGTACCACCTTACCAGTAACAGGATGATACAAAGCATTTGGTAGGTTAATACTATGAACGGTTAGGATGGAACCTATAGGGGAATATACCAACCATACTCTGCTGCCGTTCTGTATTACCAGGCATTGACCCACCCCAGAATACCGCTCAATAATATGAAGCATCTGGTAGATCAGTAGTACCAAGGGCCAGCAAGAGACCTGCAAGGATATGTACAGCCTCTGCTATACTACCCTTCTAAACTACCAAGCATTACCCCACCCCCACAAAATCACTAGGTCTACCATAACGTACTACATATACCAGCCATATAATAAAACAAAGCAATCGGTTGGTTAATAGTACCAAACACTAACAGGGGCCTATAGGTGTATATACCGCCATACTATAGTACCGTTCTAAACTACCAGGCAGTACCCCTACCCACAATACCCCTATGCCTAGCATTGCATACTACCTATACCAGTCATAGGATAACATAAAGCATCAGGTGGATTAATAGTACTAAGGGCCAGCAAGAGACCTATATGGATATGTACAGCCTATATAGTATCCTCAGATAAGTATCCCGTAAAAGGTATCCTCGATAGGTATCCTCGAATAATACAATACCAGGCCATGGGTATCCTCAAATACCGAGATGAGACTAAGAGTCGTAGTAAATTATGCCTCACTGAGGGATTTTTAATGGTCCTCATAACCTCAAAATTCAATGAGGCTATGAGGGATGATAAATGAGGACTCATTGAGGGCTTTTACATAGCCCTCATGGCCTCATACGACAAAAAAGGGATTCCACAGTCACAGGCGTTTTCCAGAATGGGATTCCATAGGATATGCCTGTTAAATACTGAAATGAGGCTAAGAGTCGTAGAAAATTATGCCTCATTGAGGGATTTTTAATGGTCCTCATAACCTCAAAATTCAATGAGGCTATGAGGGATAATAAATGAGGACTCATTGAGGGCTTTTACATAACCCTCATGGCCTCATACGACAAAAAAGGATTCCATAGCCACAGGTGTTTTGCAAAATTATGGGATTCACGTGCTACCATAGAAACCAAGATAGCGGGCTCCAGTATACAAAATGGACGACGGAAACACGTATCACCGTAACAACACGCGCTGCGCATGCGCCCTCACATCACGTATCACTATGGAGATGACGTCACAAGATGGCCGCTCACGCGGGTTACCATGACAACACAACATGGTGCCACTACGTCACGTGACATGACGTCACTTCCGAGGTCCTGCACCGAGGTCCTGCCAATGAGGCCTGTCCGGGTACATGACATACTACTAGGGTCTCCACCGGAAAGTAAGTGAAATCGCTACATTGGTCGAGGCAGAGAACTGTCATGTCATGGGTTTAAGCGAGACGTGGGTAAGGCACTAGGGACGGGTAGACCAAGTAAGGGGGTACGTGTGGATAGGTGTAGGGCGAACGGAAGGCCAGAAAAAGGGGGGGAAGGGGTTGGCATGTACATTAAAGAGGGTTTAAAACCGTCGCTGATCAAAGACCTGGAAGATGTCAGCACTTCGGCTGAGGTATCGAAAGAAATTGGATGGGTCAAGATCAGTCTAAGAAACAAAAGTATTGCCCTTGGGATTGTGTACTGTGCGGCGGAGGAAAGCAAACCCGAGTGGAATGACTCGATCTCCTCAACACTAAAGTCCAATATCACAGAAATAGAAAACAGGGGGCTCGGTATAATTCTGATGGGTGACTTTAATGGACACATAGGTGATAAGGAAGAAGGCATAGAGGGCGGGGACAAGAAAGTCAACAGGAATGGAAGGAAGCTGTTGAACTTCACAAATGAGCTCGGTCTGAAGATTCTGAACAGGGACGTGAGGTGTAAGGGGAAATGGACCTGGGAGAGGAACGACAGAAAATCAATAATCGACTACATCCTCACAGATATTAATTTATGGAGGGAGGTGTTAGGTGTAGAAGTGGATGATGGGGGTGAAATGGAGGTGGATATTGATCACAACTTGATTACAGTGACGATCAGGGCCAAAAACCTAGTAAAAAGCAAAGGAAGCTTCAAGGAGATTTGGGAACTCAAAAAGGATGCTGACTGGGCGAAGTTCGAAGAAAAATTGAAACCAAAGCTTGCAACTCGAAGGTGGAGAGTGGGGGAGTTCTGTATTCCGGAAGGTAGCAGCAAACTTCTTAGTGTAGGAGAGACAGGTGACTACAAGTATCTGGGGGTAAATATAAACATCACAGGAAGAGGTATCTACCGAAACCACACAAATAAATTGATTCTGAAGGGGAAGCGAATCCTTAACCAAACGACAACTTATAGGGAGAAATAGTTTCACTAAGGTCTTCGTGGGGAAAACCATTTGGAAAATGGTGGGTCTGCCAAGTATAACATACGGTACGGAAGTGGTGCCCCTAAACCAGACGACTGTAAAGAGCTTGGAAATCCTGCAGGCCGATGGATAACGGGGTCGATTAATGCCGCAGCACTAGAAGCAATCAGGGGTGAGCTTGGGTGGATGAGGATCAAGGACAGGATAGACTTATTGAAACTCGATTATCTTAATTATTTGGTAAATCTCCCCGACAGCCGATGGTGTAAAGTAATGTTCCTGAGACTTTTCAACTCAAATATCAAGACAGGGTGGATGGTCCAAGTGAGGGAGCTAATAGAGAACTACTCATTGGAGATCTCGGACCTAGACGTTGGGGCAAACCAGGGTAAAAAGATTGCCAGAGAAAGGGTCATGGAGGATTGTAACCGTAATTGGCGAGAGGGGGTCAAATCAAAGAGGTCTTTGGGTGGCCTGCGTGATAAAGAGAAGCCTGGTTTTGAAGAGTACCTTGATGGCACCTTTTGGGGGGGGGGTCGCTGTTGTTCAAGCTGAGGTCGTGGTCCCTGGAGCTGAGGGGAAAAATTGGGAAAAACAGTGAAAAGGAGTGCCAGATGTGTAATTTGGGCGTGGTGGAAACCCTGGAACACTTTCTTCTAGAATGCCCAAAATACCAGTCTAAAAGAATAAGATTCACTGGGAGTATAATGGGGAAGTGGGATTGGAGAATGAAGGACATGTGGTTGGGGGAGAATCAAAGGAGAGGGTTAATATGCTAATCGGAGAGATTGGGAAGAATGGGACAAGGGATGTCATCAAGCAGTTCATCTCCGAGTGTTGGGAAGAGAGAAGAAGCGTGGGAATAGGGAGGCAGTTGGGAGTACAAGGGTAACCAAGGCCTTCTCATCCGAGAACCGCGATAAATCAGCGACAGGCCAAAGTGTTATAATTAATAAAAAAAATGATTTTTAAATATCTTAATCGTATTTATTTTATTTTCCTTCGTTTTTCTTCCCCCAGAACAAATCGTATTCCCACTCGCCGAAAATGGTATTCCATTCCAGCATCGTATTCCACTCTCAGCGATGACGGACTTTTTATTGTTTACAAATCGGTTGAGTTACATCAATTATAAAGGGTTGTTTGGGGTAGAGCTGTAGGTTTTTAAAGTTCTTGTTCGGTTTTGATTTTTCAGGTGGAATAAAACCTCGGTTCGGTTCGGTTTTCGGTTTGTTCATGAGGCCAAATAAAATTCAATAAAACTCATTCGTATGTCCGGAGTCATAACTGAATGGCAGTGAAATTGAGTGAAACTCAATGAATGCCTGAAATAAGCTGTAATACATGAAGAATCAGGAAGGCCAATATAATAATTACCTAAATATACAGAACTTTTATTGTGCTTGGCCATTTTTCGAGGTCTGACACCTACACGCATCTTGAGGAAAGCTGCAAACACAACTCAACTGAAATGTCAGAAATTCACAGAATGTAGCCTTCCCAGAGTAGTGAGAGTACCCAGACAATGCCATTGGCAGTGTCTTGGTACTCTCACTACTCTGGGATGGCTACATTCTGTGAATTTCTGCAGCAAGAGAGTATTTAATAAAAAAAAACCTTAGATTACGGGATGTCGACGGTTTTGGTTTCGGTTTCGGTTTTTTAACAAAAATAAAAACCTCGGTTCGGTTTCGGTTAACCTACAGCTCTAGTTTGGAGAAAATAATTAAGGAAAAAAATAAAATAAATGCAAAAGTTCACTGCTCCCATTCGAGTACGATTTTATCCTTTTGTGTGCCGCGCGGATTATTTCACTCGGCTAACGCCTTGTGAGATAATCCTCCGCGCGTCCCACTTGATGATAAAATTCGTATCCGAATCACTACTCTGGGATGGCTACATTCTGTGAATTTCTGCAGCAAGAGAGTATTTAATAAAAAAAACCTTAGATTACGGGATGTCGACGGTTTTGGTTTCGGTTTCGGTTTTTTAACAAAAATAAAAACCTCGGTTCGGTTTCGGTTAACCTACAGCTCTAGTTTGGAGAAAATAATTAAGGAAAAAAATAAAATAAATGCAAAAGTTCACTGCTCCCATTCGAGTACGATTTTATCCTTTTGTGTGCCGCGCGGATTATTTCACTCGGCTAACGCCTTGTGAAATAATCCTCCGCGCGTCCCACTTGATGATAAAATTCGTATCCGAATCGGAGCAGTCTGTGTCTTGGGTCGGTCAAGACAAAAAGAACATCTGTATGTTTTGGCTATTTCCTTATATTTTTAGCGGAAGCATATAATAAAATGATATTTCCACATATCTGAGACATAATGTTTCTCTCAGATGCAACGATAGTTGCGAAAAGCCTGAAGTCATAAACCAGGATTTTTATCTGATTGCCAGTTGAAAAATGTGACTGAAATAAAGGCAAAAAGCAATTTCAAATATAACGTCCCAACAGAGACAAGTTGATTCTTTGTTGCCGCCGTGAGTATGATATGCCGAAAAATCTAAATCTGTTGGAATAGAATATACCAATAGAACTTGAATGTCGTGGGGGTTTTTTATTTATAGAAACTGAGACAATTTTTAATGCAATTCACATCAGAAGAAACTAGAATTCCTGTTTTGGCTTTACACTTTACCCAACGTAACGGCCAAAACTGACCAGCGCTGTTCTCAAAAATCGCCAGTTAATTTCCATTATGTTTTTCATTTTTTGTCGCAAAAACATAGGTTATGAGCTCGTCGAGTTCGTTCCAACGAGGGGTCATAACCTATGTTTTTGAGACAAAAAATGAAAAAAAATAGTTATTCAAGAATTATTTTTACAAGTGTCGTCTGCTTTTCATGTTAGGCAAAGGGTTAAATCAGAACACCTACCGGCACTATAGTTTAGGTGCGATCATTTCTGATGAAGAAATCCTGTCATCTGTCTGAGATCACCTACTCCGCATACACTCTTAGAGATTATCCAAACACAAGTGGTAGACGATAGAGCGGAGATCTATTTCAGTATGGGGACAATGAACATCATCATCCATGATTTGTACAGAGTTAAAATGGCAGTGAATACAATTAGATTTCTGGAAAATCATCAAAAAACGTCGTAACTCTATCTACTCCCCCCCCCCCCCCCCCCCAAAGAGGGTGTCATGTCAATCATCGCGCTAACTCCTCTTATCAGTGACGTTTGATGACGTGAAAGATGTTACGCTGTGACTGCACCCAGAGCGGAACAACTTTTACATCGTGAAACATCAAACGAAAGCCTAGCACGAAAAATGTAAATCTGTTGGAATAGAATATACCAATGGAACTTGAATGTCGTGGGAATTTTTTTTATTTATAGAAACTGAGACAATTTTTAACCCTTTACCTGACGTAACGGCCCAAAACGGCCAGCGCTATTCTCAAAAATCGCCAATTAATTTTCATTATTTTTTTCATTTTTTGTCTCAAAAACATAGGGTATGACCCCTCGTTGGAACGAGCTCGTCGAGCTCGTTCCAACGAGGGGTCATAACCTATGTTTTTGAGACAAAAAATGAAAAAAATTAGTTATTCGAGAATTATTTTTGCAAGTGTCGTCTGCTTTTCAGGTTAGATAAAGGGTTAAACCTTTACCCAAAGCACACGATATCAAAATTTACTATTTCAATTTGTGTTTTTTTTAATTTTTCAAAAAATGTCAACTAAACCATATTATGAGACCCCTCATTGGAGCGAGCTCGACGAGCTCTTCCCAATATGGATTCACATGATATGGTTTTGTTGAAATTTTATTTAAAACTGTTTTATGAAGGGAATAAACATAAGAATTGAATCACGACTGTTTGAAATCCACGAGGTGATGAAACTAATTGATCACGCGCAAATTTACAATATATTTGATGGCATTGTGGCAGCGATGCAAGAAAACAGTAATTGCTCAGTAAAAAGTAGATGCTCATTTTATCAATTACGCGGGCGGTTGTGGCCAATTCGTTGGGTGAAGGAGTACCATTGGAAGTCACATTTCCCTTCAGGCAAATCTTCATGCATACCAGAAGGTCATTTCTGTTCCGATTGAGAACGAGGTCACTAGAGTTGTTTGGGGAATTTGGGAAAGACACTGAATTTATTTATTTATTGGTGTTTAAGGTCACACACGTATGCACGAATGGCTAATCATGACCGTGACAGTTTTACGGGCGGAGGAAGCCGGAGTACCCGGAGAGAACCACCGAGTAACGACGAGCAGCTGCCAGCTCCCCAGCATCGTAACTCCGCACTGCAGCACAGGCAGGGTTAAATTGGTTGAAGACATGCGCACCATCGCCTTGCAGTACGCCTTATTACACGGCGTCATCGTGCCCCCATGTGGACAATGGGGGTGAAGTGTCTTGCCCAAGGACACAACGCGGTTGCCGCAGGTGGGATTCGAACCGAGGACCTCTCGGCTTGCAGCCTGCACCTCTACCTACTAAGCCACCGCGCCCCCGGAAAGACACTGAAAAGGAGAGCCAAATGTGTAATTTTGGAGTAATGGAGACCCCGGAACAGTTTCTCTAAGAATGTCCAAAATAACAGTCTGACAGAATAAGCTTCACTTGGAGCACAATGCGGAGGTGGGATGGGAGAATGGAGGATATGCGGCTATTTCGTAAAACAAAGGAGAGGGTTAGTATGCTTAAAGGGGAAACTGGGAAGAACGAGGTACGGAATATCATCAAACAGTTTCCAAGTGTTTGGAAGCGAGAAAAGACGTAGAAAGGAGGGCATTTGGTAGAATAGGGGTAATCAAGGCCTTCTAACCTGTGTACCGCGATAAATCAGCAGCTGGCCGATGTGTTGTTATCATTATTATTACTACTAATTTTACAGGGTTAATATTAAACAAGGTATGCATGACAAAATATAACTATCATTTGGTTTCTTTTGAATGAAATATGTAAACCCAAATCCGTTACTGTTTTCATTTGGAGAGGTATTTCACTACAATTATCAATTTTTTCCTACCCCATTAAAAACCGACGGGTTTTTTTCCACGGGGAGTTTTTCCGACAGATTTTTTCAACCTTCGATACATTATAAACATAATAACCCAGTTAATATTAAAACTTCTATAGCACATTGCACATACAGTATGTGGAGAGTGGATTGTAACTGAATCACCCGCGGAGTGGAGTTATCACCCAAGCCATAACTTTCAAATTTTGTACACATCGACATAAAACACAAGCAATGTTTCAGCCAATGGACCTCCGGGTTTAACCCGGAGATCCATTGGCTGAAACTTTGCTGGTACGGGTTATGCTTTGCAACAAGTTTGCAATTATTGCTCGGGTGGAATCTCCACTCTGTGGGTGATTTATTGATAATACACTCTCCACGTACTGTAGGGCCAGGCGAATAAGAATTTCTATTCTCGAATCGAATCTCAATCCATTTGGAATTGCGCTAAAAACATGTTCGTGAAATCAATTGTTTTTTTTTTTGTTTTTTTTTTTTGACATATTAGCTTATTACTATGTCAGGTGCGGACTGGCCGTATGGTCCACCGGCAAAATTCCCTCTGGGCCCCCTTATTGAGTGCCCCCTGGGGCCTCCAAAATTAATGTAGCCCAACACCAGTTGGTACATGAAAATGACCAAGACGCGAAATGGAAATCTGATTGCATAGACAGCCAGTGTTCGAAAATGTCCTCGGTTCGAATCCCAACTGCGGCAACCGCGTTGTGTCCTTGGGCAAGACACTTCACCCCCATTGCCCACGTGGGGGCACGCTGGCGTTGTGTACTAAGGCGGACTGCACGTCAATGGGGCACTTGTCTTCAACCAATGCTAACCCTGCTTGTGTGGCGTTAGTATGTTGGGGTTCTGTCAGTTGCTCGTTGTGGCTCGGTGGTTCTCTCCAGGTACTCCGGCTTCCTCCATCCGTAAAACTGTCGTGGTCAATATTATCCATTGGCAGAAATATGTGACCTTAAACACCAATAAATAAAGATATAGATATACCAGCAGTCTAGTCTGTAACTGATCGCTCAGATGCAAGAAAACAGCCTTCTTTTAATATGAAAAATCATAATTTTATCCCAGTGGGCCAAACAATGGTCAGTAGGTAATAAATGAGAGTTCAACCATCATCGTACATGTACGTGTACGTGTACATGTACACCTCCATAGGATTTAGTGTTAAAATCGTGTACATGTACAAGATTTTTAACGTTTTTTAGGGTGCTTTAGAATCCCTTGAGAATTCAAACATCACTGATTGTATCCAAGAATGACAGAAAACGCATGAAATTTTACGTACAGTACATGTACCGTTTTGAGTGAAATCGGCAAGTGAGTTTCCCCCATAGGATTCAGTGTTAAATTGCGAGCAAAAAAACGTTTTGAGAATTCTAACATCATCCTCTCGCCGATTTTAACAATCCGCGTCCGTACACGATTTTAACACTGAATCCTATGGGGGAAACTCGCTTGCGGATTTTAGGTCTGAAATCGACTCGCGTGAAGAGGTGATGTTTGAATTCTCAAACCCACTGTCGCGTTTCTCGAAGTGAGACTGGCGCACGTTATTGCGATGTGATCTCGATGAGCACTTGATGGAAATGTTTTGAACGAAGAGTGTTGTCGTCGGTGTGTTAGAAATTCGCGAGCCCGCTGTCACGTTTTTGATTGATATATATATATATAGGGGAGAAAAAAAAATATAAATAAATAGTTATTTAAAAAAAATAAATATATCAAATCGAATAGATAATAAAAACGTAAATCATGAGCGATTCTCAGGATATTAGAGTGAGGTTTCTTTTAAAAATGCTGATGAGAGCCTACGCATTCTGCGTGAACGAACAACTAGGTCGTCTCTTGTTAGAACGATGCGTCGGATGTCGGGATCACCTAGACTTCGATCACGAGAATCATTCGTGTCTGTGGATGGAAAGGGAAGATATGGCCGTCAAGTATTTCGAACCGGCGTTCGAACGCGTTCAAATCAATGAAGTGATCGCGTTTTGGAAGAGATTTCTCTACTCTAAGAATCGAAGCAAGCCCACAGATTCGGAAGAACAGAAATTGGCGCGTAAAAGTCTGACTTTACGAGATAAGGGATGCATCTTGAAATTATTGTTCAATGAAGCATACGTCTAAGTTTCTCGTTGATATAAAATAAGGGAGAATAGAAAATAAAAATAAATACACACATAAATTTTTTATCTAATATTAGAAAGAAAAAAAACAAAAATGAGAACCAGAAATAAATTGTATCCGACGTTAGTGGACGACGAGAACGAGAAGCCGATCGACGTTTTGCCGACGGCGCCGTCGCTAGAAGAAAGAGAAAGAGGAGAGAGGTATCGCATCGATCAAATCAATAGAATCCAAGAGTATCTAACTCGAGAGAGAGATTCTCGCCGTTCTCTCAAGAAGAAGTATTCGCGTTTCGTGACATTCGTCAACGCGATCGACACGACACTCATCACGATTTCCATGGGTTTACATGCGGCCGGCATCGGATTGTTGTCGACCGTGGTCGCCATTCCGATCATGTTGACCGTAGAAGGAGTGGCCCTCGCCGCCGGATTGTTTAGCACGCTCGGAAACTTTTTGAGTAGGAAATTATATCTGAAGGCGAGGAAACACGACAAGATTCGCGTCTTGGCCGACTCCAAGATCGGCACGATATCCGAAATGATCTCTATGGCGTTGAAAGTCGGTAGGATATCGGACGGAGAATACTTCGCGATATTGAGTGAGAAAACGAAATACGATGCCATGAAAGAAGCCGTGAGAATCAAGACTCGTCAGATCATCAAGGAAGAGATGAAGGATTCTCTCATGGAAAAGGGGAGGAAAGAGGCCAGGGAGGAATTCAGTAAGATGATAGAACTCAAGAGCAGCGATTGAAAAAAAATATATATATAATAAGAACAGAATTGATTCATTATTAAATTTATATATGAAATAAAAAAAAACAAATTAATTTAAATAACTCTTAAAAATGAATTGCGTAAAGTGTAAGAGAGTTACCGAGACGAGTAATTCTAGAGAAGTGCGAACTAAAAACGACAGACAGATGCTTCGCGGAATTTGCGAAGTGTGTGGTTCTGTCAAGACACGATTCATCAAAAAAAAAGAATGCGAGCAAAGGTAAAGGCATCGTGAATAAAATGATCAAAAATCTACCTTTCGAAATGCATCTGCCCGGTCACAGTTTCACGGGACCCGGAACGAAATTGAACAAGAGACTCAACGCCGATCTGACTCCCAAATCTTGGAGCAAACCTGTGAATAGGGTGGACGCGGCCACGTATGATCACGATCTGTGCTATGCCGGACATCCCGACACCAAGACTCGCAACGACGTCTGCGATAAAAACATGTTGGGGAAATTGAGAGGCATATCGAATCCGACCAGGAGAGAGAAGATGGAACGTTCGCTGGTCGGCAATCTGATCGGTTCGAAACGTCGATTCGGATGGGGCGTTCCAAAAAAAAAAGTGCATCTGAAAAGAAGAAGAAACGATTATTGACAAGCCAATTGGCCGAGGAGTTACACAAACCCATAGTGCGTAAATTTCGAAAAAGAAGGGTGTTCGTGAAGGGTCTGGATGATATTTGGTCTGCCGACTTGGTCGACATGAGATCGTTTTCGAGGTGGAACGAGGGCGTCAAATATCTATTGACGGTTATCGACGTGTTTTCCAAATACGGTTGGATCAGAGCTTTGAAGAATAAATCAGGACCTTGCGTCGCCAAGGCTCTGAAGAGCGTGTTCGACTCGTCTTCTCGAAAACCGAGTAAATTGTGGGTGGATAAGGGAAAGGAATTCTACAACAAGCACGTTCGTCGATTGGTAGACCTCTACTCGATCGAAAACGAAGAGAAAGCCAGTGTGGGGGAACGTTGGAATCGAATGATGAAGGAAAAGATGTACAGATACTTCACGGCGAATTCGACCAAGAAATACATATACGCTCTGAATGGTCTGGTCAAAGATTACAACAACACGCGACACAGATCGATCAAGATGACTCCCACGGAAGCTAGCTATCCTCGAAACGAAAAACGGGTCTACGCGAATCTATATCCTGAGAGATCTAAGATCAGGAAGAAGTCTAGAACGCCGAAATTTGCGGTCGGTGATCGAGTGAGAATCTACGCTTATAAGAAGCACTTCGAAAAGGGTTATACTCCTCGATGGACCTCGGAAATCTTCGTGATAATCAAAATATTTCACACCGATCCGGTGACTTACGAAATCGAAGCTTTGGATGGAGAAGAGATCATCGGAAAGTTTTATGAACAACAATTACAGAAGATGAAGTTTTGATGAAGAAAACAATTTTTTTTTATTTACTCTCTTTAACATTTTCTTGTTTACACACATATATATAAGAGAGAAAAAAATAATAATAAAAAATAATTAAAAACTATTTTTAGATAAAGAAAGCAAGTTAATTAATAAACAAAAAACTAAAAATCCTTTAAAATGACAAATATACTAGATATAGCACAAAGCATAGTGAAAGATGAAAGTATTCAAGAATATGAGGTTCACGAATACGAACCGGTAACCAGAACGAGTTTGAACAATGCGGGAGAGATAAGAATCAACGTCGAAACTCAAGATCTATTCATACATCCTAGCGAGAGTTACATAGTGGTGCAGGGACGTCTCACCAAGGAAGATGGGAGCGACTACGCCGACGACGACACGGTTACTGTAGCCAATAATGGCATCATGCATCTATTCAGTAACATAAAATACATGCTATCTGGACAAGAGATAGAATCTGTGTTTCATCCCGGTCAGGCCACCACGATGTTCAGACTCTTGACGTATCCTGATGATTTTTCTAAATCCAGAGGACTTAATCAGTTGTGGGTGAAAGACACCGTCGGCCCTGCTAGCGCCGGCGCCGCCTTGATATTCCACTACGTTGTCAAGACGTCCAGACCTAAAGGAACGTTTTCGTTCAGGATACCTTTGAAACACATCTTCGGATTTGCGGACGATTACAACAAGATCATGTACGGATTCAAACACAATCTGACGTTGATTCGAAAAGGAAACGATGACGCAATAGTGAGACTCACTGCGACCGATGCGAGTAAGATAACTACACAAGATATCGTGGTTCGTTCCACACGTGGAGCCTTCGATCGTGGAGAAAGCGTGTCTCTACAAGATCATAGAATCCAAGAGTAAATTACCCATGGGATTTAGAATGAGACAGTGCGACACGGCTAGCATTCCTCCCTCCACGAATCACTTCGATTGGAGATTGACGGTGAACTCCGTTTCCGAGAGACCGCGTTTCATCGTGGCTGTGTTTCAGACCGATAGGGATGGGTCTCAGGAAAAGAATGCATCGCTGTTCGATCACTGCCATTTGAGAAACATGCAAGTGTTTCTGAACGCCACGAGATATCCAGCAATCGATTACAACGTGTCGTTCGACAAGAACGATTTCTGCAGACTGTACGGCGACGCCGCTGATTTTAGAAAGAAGTATCACGGTCTAGACGAATTGATGAGCAACCCTAACATGTCTCCCAGCGAAGACAAGTCGATGTTTCCCATGTTCGTATTCGACGTCAGTAAACAGAGTGAACGACTCAAGAGTAGCGTGTTAGACATTCAGATCAAGATGCAATTCGATGGGAACGTGCCGAGAAAAACCAAAGCCTTCACCCTGGTCCTGTCGGACAGAGAATTACAATTCGAATCGGATGGAAATAAGATGTTGATCATCCGATGAGAGACGAGTGTGAAAAAAAAATAAAAAACAAAAAAAAAATAAAAAGTAATGAGTAATTATTAAAAACAAAAAAACAAAAAAAAAAAATAAAGTAATGTGATCTAGAGAGATTGAACATCTTTCTAAATCTCATTACTTTTTTTTTTTTTGTTTTTTTGTTTTTAATAATCACACATTATTTTTGTTAATTCATTATTTTCCACGCGTTCACTGTTTGTTCAAAGAATCTAGTTCGATCAGTAGACTCACCACGGAAGTGGTGGCTTTGGGATTATTGGTTTTCGTGACGAAATTAATCCTGTCTCCGGCGTTCACTTTTTCGACGCTGTATCTCTTATCGCTCTCCACACCATTCACCATGAGATTGACGACCGCTCTGTTATTCATATCCAAGGAAGCCAGACTCATTCGAAGGATTTCACCTCCCAGCGGCATGGGATATCCCACCTGACCATGTTTCGATCCGCTACCTCCATTTCCGAAAGACCACTCAGCTTTTCCTTCATCTAAGGTGCCGGCCTCTTCGGCCCACACGGTGTTCAATTGTCTAGCATATTTGACTTTCTCCACCACCGAAATGAGGGTGCAGGCATCCGTCATGTTCACGGGATCTGGTAGATTCGTGAGCGCGTGTCCACCCATGTCTAGTTTACCTTCCATGATGTCGCCCTTTCTCCAGACCGAGTTGTCGTCCACGTACTTTCTGCTGACCGTGCTGGAATCGAATTCGGGATCGTGATCGAGACCGAATAAATTGTGACCGTTCATGTTGATGCCACTCTTCATGGTTCCGCCAGATTGTTTGTTCAGGTAGAGATCATCCACTTGCGATTCTAGGTATTCTTGCAATTGTATCACAACAGAATCTACGTAGCCCTTGTTGACCACGGTTGAGTCTGCATCCGTGTCGTTGATCTCCAACAGATTCAATATCCTGTGGAATCCCGCATTCAGATCCGATTTCATTTCTCGTCCGTCAGACTTTCTCTGTTCCAGATCTACGTAGTGTTTGGTCGCCACGTCCTTGGGATTCGTGGGAGTGGCCACGTTTGTTATCTTGTTATAATTGGCATTCAATTCCGAGTGCATCATTTTCGTAACGTATCTATTTCTCAGGTGTTCGCTGAATCTCGCGTGAGAGTCGTCCGCGTACTTCTTGGTCACGGCATCGGTGGGATCTATGGGATTCACGACGTTCACCAAACGTTTGGATTTCAGATCCAGATCGTTGGTCATGGTTTTATCCACATAATTATCTAGCAGGATTCGTTCGAAATCGGCGTTCCCCCTGTCGACGTATTTTTTAGTCGCAGCATCTGTGAGATCTATTGGCTCGGGAAGATTGTAGAGCTTCTTATCGTTCATGTTCAAAGGTTCTTCTCAAGGTTCGTATCTCCAAACGTAACGTTCGTCCAAGTTGGCAACGTCGTAACCATCGTCGACTTCGAACGTCTTCCTCTTCTTTCTTGGGTTGACTTTTTCGTCGTCACTTCTACCAAATTTATCGACTGGCATGTTGTTGTGGGATTTTTTGTTTTTTAGAAAAATATGTTCAAACGCAGTTTATTAAAAATATACTATGTTATTTTATTTTTCATTTTTATTCGATTAAAATTTTTTTAAAATAATTTTTTATCTTTATATACTATAAAAAAAAAATCTCTCTCTAATGTAAATCATTGAGAATGTCTTGAAATCGATCTCCTTCAGACCATCTCTTGAGAACGTAGAGACAAAGGTGACCGCAAAACACTTGATGTGGTAATTGCACTTGTTCCGTGTTGTAACGAACCATCGATTTGTTGAAATAGTTCTTTATTTCTTTTGGCGGCGAGATTCCGTAGCTGTCGAAATAATAATTTTTCTTCTTCCCGTTCTTCATCCACACCACCCAGTGAGTGCCTCCACCCGATGAATCGTCTAGATTTAAAATTCCGCATTCCGATTGTCGAGGTCTTCTCTTCGGCAAGGCATCTCTGGAAAACACTCCTAGAAAGTCTTTGATTTTCAAATCTTTTGCCGCATTCAACAGATCGATGTTGGATAGGGGTTCATTAGGTAAGATGACACCTTCTACGGATATCTTTATTTTCTTATTCATAAATGCGAATATATTTTTTTTATTTATTTTATTATAATTTACTAAAAATGACGTTATTTTTTTCTATTTTTTTTCTTTTTCTTTTTAAACTAACACTCTCGGTGTCTCTATCGATTTCTATAATTTTGAATTCATCTAATTCCTCTTGATTTTCTGGAATCCTATCATCAACAATCGTATCTAGAATCCAATCATCCATATTCATATCGTCTCTAATTA